>LT669789.1:18569361-19169361 GCA_900128785.1 Arabis alpina
AATATTGGTAAAAGCATTGAAAATAACGAGTTTTAGCGAAATAAAATATAATAATATTAATTTTACCTATGAGCATTCCAAAACTAATATTAGATATTTTTCAATACTTGTTTATTTTTATATTTAATTTGTCGATAAACAAAAAATATATGTTGAGTATGTTAAAGGTATTCAGTTCCGTTCTAGGTAACATTTGATCTATTCCAATTATTTTAAGATCCATTATACTACACATAAAACAATTTTAGTTCGGTTTCACCCGAAAATATCCAAACTAATGACCATACATTTTTCATATAATAAAATGTTCTAAAGAAAATCTTTTATATTATGGATTTTGTGGGTGATTGGTTCCATTGTACCTCTACATCAATTTTTGTAGAATTTTTGTTTTAAGTGATTTGGCTGTTGCTGTAATTTTTTATGGTGCAGATTTTTTGGTTGTAGATATATAAGTTGTACGCTGTAACTATTTTAAAATAATAGCAGGACTCCTAAATATGAGATATGTGTTTTAGTTTTAATTAAATCAATTAAGACAAAAAAGAGTGTATTATTTAAACAATTATGCTATTTTAACATAATAAATTATAAAATCTAAATCAATTTTAAAATTAAATAACCTCTTTCAAAACAAATATTCCAAAAATACTTTAAAAAATTCTTGTAAAAGCAGTGAAATATACGAGTTTTAGCGAAATAAAATATAATAATATTAATTTTACCTATGAGCATTCCAAAACTAATATTAGATATTTTTCAATACTTGTTTATTTTTATATTTAATTTGTCGATAAACTGAAAATATATGTTGAGTACGTTTAAGGTATTCAGTTCCGTTCTAGGTAAAATTTGATCTATTCCAATTATTTTAAGATCTATTATACTACACATAAAATAATTTTGGTTCGGTTTCACCCGAAAATATCCAAACTAATGACCATACATTTTTCATATAATAAAATGTTCTAAAGAAAATCTTTTATATTATGGATTTTGTGGGTGATTGGTTCTATTGTACCTCTACGTCAATTTTTGTAGAATTTTTGTTTTAAGAGATTTGGCTGTTGCTGTAACTTTTTGTGGTACAGATTTTTTGGCTGTAGATATATAAGTTGTACGCTGTAACTATTTTAAAATAATAGCAGTACTCGTAAATATGAGATATGTGTTTTAGTTTTAATTAAATCAATTAAGACAAAAAAAGAGTGTATTATTTAAACAATTATGCTATTTTTAACATAATAAATTATAAAATCTAAATCAATTTTAAAATTAAATAACCTCTTTCAAAACAAATATTCCAAAAATACTTTAAAAAATTCTTGTAAAAGCAGTGAAATATACGAGGTTTAGCGAAATAAAATATAATAATATTAATTTTACCTTGCTATTTTTAACATAATAAATTATGAAATCTAAATTAATTTTAAAATCAAATAACCTCTTTCAAAACATATATTCCAGAAATACTTTTAAAAATCTTGTAAAAGCATTGAAATATACGAGTTTTAGCAAAATAAAATATAATAATATTAATTTTACCTATGAGCATTCCAAAACTAATATTAGATATTTTTCAATACTTGTTTATTTTTATATTTAATTTGTCGATAAACTGAAAATATATGTTGAGTACGTTTAAGGTATTCAGTTCCGTTCTAGGTAAAATTTGATCTATTCCAATTATTTTAAGATCCATTATACTACACATAAAACAATTTTAGTTCGGTTTCACCCGAAAATATCCAAACTAATGACCATACATTTTTCATATAATAAAATGTTCTAAAGAAAATCTTTTATATTATGGATTTTATGGGTGATTGGTTCAATTGTACCTCTACATCAATTTTTGTAGAATTTTTGTTTTAAGTGATTTGGCTGTTGGTGTAATATTTTGTGGTGCAGATTTTTTGGTTGTAGATATATAAGTTGTACGCTGTAACTATTTTAAAATAATAGCAGGACTCGTAAATATGAGATATGTGTTTTGGTTTTAATTAAATCAATTAAGACAAAAAAAGAGTGTATTATTTAAACAATTATGCTATTTTAAACATAATAAATTATAAAATCTAAATCAAATTTAAAATTAAATAACCTCTTTCAAAACAAATATTCCAGAAATACTTTTAAAAATTCTTGTAAAAGCATTGAAATATACGAGTTTTAGCGAAATAAAATGAAATGACCCGACCCGTTTTTTTTTTTTTTAACAATTAACCCTTGGTCTCGGACTAGCATTCCCATAAATGATATCCTCAACGACCAAGCAAAACACACAGAACAACCAGCGGATAACAAGAACAACTAAACCAGAAATCAATTCCATTAACTAAACCAATCGAAGACAAATTCCAAATTCCACAAAAACCAACAACCTAACAGCCGTTCTAAACAGAAATGAAAAACAATAAAAATCACATAGCACGAAACCGAGACCCTAGATCATCTCCCTCTTCGTTGCCATGATTCCACGATCACAATTTGCCTTTACCTGCATCACATGGAAAAAAGAGATGCGTGAGTATTATCACAAATACCCAGTGATACGGTCCTCCCATCTACGACTGCGCACACAGACGCGATGGATCCGCTCAGGCAAACACGCATCAAACAATCACACAAACACAACAACACGGCTCAACCACAGCCCAACAGGCGACCTGTCGATCGACACTACCACTAGGTGTCGATCGACAGCCCTGCTCACACCTGTCGATCGACACACCCACGGTGCCTGTCGATCGACAGCTCCACAGGACCATGTCGATCGACACAACCACTAGGTGGCGATCGACAGCTCCTCGATCACCTGTCGATCGACACAATCTCTAGGTGTCGATCGACAGCTCTCGTGTGACCCTGTCGATCGACACACCCAAGTGCTGTCGATCGACAGGCCGTCGCAGATTCATGGGAAATCGATCATTATCCTCTCGGATCGATTCCTCCTCTGCGTTAACACGAAACCTGCACAACAAACACAATCCAACAATCCATACACAACGAAACGAACAGAAACAACACCCATCATCACAATCAATCAATTCGACCTACCACCAAACAACCCTAACGAATCCACCGGCCCAGAAGCCATGGTCACGCAGTCACCTTAGATTATTGATAGAATTTGCTGGATAATGAGGCTAGAAACGGATTCAGCAACAACCACCACGAAATTCCACCTCAAATCGATCGAGAACGAAACCCTAATCCACAAACTATCAGGAACAAGAGAACTCCTCTCAAAAACTCTTTGTTTCTGATTTTGGGACTTTGGTTCGCTCAAATGCGGCCAAAAACCCTTAAATACGAAGCCCTAGGATTTCCCCAAACCGGTCCGGTCCAATTGAACGACTTAAATCGAACCAGAAAACCAACCAATTCGGGCACCTGTCGATCGACATACACTAGGTGTGTCGATCGACAGCCCCTAAGAGCCCTGTCGATCGACAGACACCATGGGTGTCGATCGACAGCCCCCTCCATTTTACCAAAAAAATGGTTCACGGGCGTCACGATTCTCCCCCACTAAAACTGGATTCGTCCTCGAATCCTCTAACACTACCCACCAAGCTAACCCCTGGCCAACCCGCCAGTAAAAACCGGAGACTACATCTCCCAGACCCTCTCGAGGTTCACATCCGTCCTATGCATATAGACCCGTCTACGACATTGATCGCTCATAGCTCATAACCACACCCTCTAACTCTCAGGATCGTCACCCCTTGAGTTCTCGGTGCCACATATCAACCCACCTCAGTCCACGCAGTCCTGATGGTGTTTGATACCAACTATCTCCATACCCCTCACTTTCAGAACACATAGTCCCTCAAGCTCTCGGTATGCAAGGAACCCACACATCCCCTGGAGAGACACAACTCCCAAAGATCTGCCAGAGATCACAATCTCCATGAACTATCTCCATACCCTCACGTCCCCAGTCCGCGCAGTCCTGGCGAACGATCGGTATGCAGGGAACCCACACATCCCCTGGACGACTCAACACTAGACGTCTATAATGCACCTCTGACCGGAATTACCTCCTAAGGTCTCACATGATATTCCCCTCCCGGAATACCATCACAATCGTGATCATCACAGATCACCCGGACCATCCCTCACCTCGGATGTCCCTGCAGAGTCTCCCCGGAACTAGACAGTTCTAACCACCGTAAAACTTCTATTCCGAGACTCTCACCCACTCACACACACAAACCGTTAGAGTTCTCCCGCCGAAACTGGCAAGTCCTATCCGCAATAAAACTTCCATTTCGGGGTTCTCTAACCACAAACACATGACTCTCAAAGTCAAACACATAAGAAAAACACTTTCTTATTCACTGGAAAAATGTCATAATCATTACAACTTAATGAAAATACAAAAATCCACAACCAAAAACCTCACCACACACGGTGATCACAACACAAAAACTGGAAACCACAAGAAAAAAAACGAATTCACTCTTCTGCTTGCTTCTCGAACCACTTCTTGAACTTCGTTTCATCTTTGCCTCTAGTTCCCAAGTCTCCTCCTGAATACCGTCACAGTCCCACAAGACTCTCAACAACGACACTCTCTTCCGGCGCAGAACCTTGATACTTCTCTCAAGAATCCTAACCGGCCTCATCCCAACAGTCAGATTTGGCTGAAGATCCGCAGGAATCGTCACTGCTACCTCCTCAGAAGCATGCAAGCATCTCCTGAGTTTCGAAACGTGAAACACATCATGGAATTTCTCCATAATCGGAGGCAGCTCCAACCGATAAGCAACTGGTCCCACACGCTCCACAACCCGGAGCGGACCCATGTACCTCGTACTCAGCTTATCCTCGGATATGGACCTGTTCAGACCCCGCATCATCGCCATCTTGAGATACACTCGATCTCCGACTGCAAACTCCAACTATTTCCTTCTTCTATCGGCATAACTCTTCTGCCGATCTTGAGCTTCTTTCATGTTCAGCTTCACAACACGCATCTTCTCCGTCGTCCCCTGAACAAAATCAGCCCCAAAGATGCTCCTCTCCCCCACTTGGGTAAAACATAGCGGAGTACGACATGGCCTCCCATACAACGCCTCAAAAGGAGCCATTCCGATACTCGCCTGAAAACTGTTGTTATATGCGAACTCCACCAAACTCAAGTGATCCGCCCAATGACCACCCCAATCTAGCACGCACATCCTCAACAGATCTTCCAGTGTCTGAATCGTCCTTTCGGACTGCCCATCCGTCTGCGGATGATTAGCTGTACTCATGTGCACCTTAGTGCCCATCTCAGCCTGAAACGCTCTCTAGAACACTGAAGCAAACCTCGGATCTCGATCCGACACGATACTCGCTGGCACTCCATGCAACCTCACAATTTCCTTCACATACTTCTTAGCCAAGACCTCCGCTCCGTCTGTCTTCTTAATGGCCAAAAAATGTGCTGACTTAGTCAGACGATCCACAATCACCCAAATCGCGTCATAGGTCCGAGAAACCGGCAACCCTACCACGAAATCCATAGTGATCATGTCCCACTTCCACTCTGGAATGGGTAGACTCTGCAATAAGCCACTAGGAACTTGGTGCTCAGCCTTCACTAACTGATACACATTGCAAGCTGCAACCTAATCTGCCACATCTCTCTTTATCCCGACCCAATGATAATATCGTTTCAGATCCCGATACATCTTAGTCACTCCCGGATGAATCGAAAACTTACTCGCATGAGCTTCTCTCAGAATTTCTTGCCTCAGGTCCTCATCCTTAGGAACACAGACTCGACCATGCACTAAGATAGTCCCGTTAGCAGAAACCTGATATTCGGAACCAGTAGCCTTGGAGAGATCTATCAACACCGGATCCTGCTCCTGAGCTACTCGGATCCTGCTCAATAGATAAGCCTGATCCGCCGCCGCTAACCCCAACGGTTCCTCTGAAGTAACACACAACCTCAACGTACTAAGCACACTCACCAGATTCTCCACATCCCGCTCCTGAGATGAATCATACCTTCTCCGACTAAGAGCATCAGCTACAGTGTTAGCCTTACCTGGATGGTAAACAATGTCCAAGTCGTAATCAGCCAACAACTCTGACCATCTCCTCTGTCGTACATTTAAATTCTGCTGAGTAAAAATGTACTTCAGATTATGATGATCAGTGAACACCTGAACTCTGCCACCATACAAGTAAGACCTCCATATTTTCAACGCGAAGATCACTGCAGCCAGCTCTAAGTCATGAACAGGATAATTGCCTTCGTGCTTCCTCAACTGCCTTGAAGCATAAGCGATCACCTTACCCTGCTGCATCAGCACACAACCCAAACCAACTCCCGAAGCATCGGTGTACACCACGTAAGGCTCACCCGGTTCAGGCAACGCCAATACCGGTGTACTAGTCAACATCGTCTTCAGCTTCGCGAAACTCAACTCACAATCCGCCGACCACACGAAAGGAACATCCTTTCCCGTCAGCTTCGTCATAGACTGAGCCATACTCGCAAAACCTTTGACGAATTTCCGATAATAGCCTGCCAACCCAAGAAAACTCCTGATCTCCGTTGCATTCCTCGGTCTAGGCCAATCTCGGATAGACTGAATCTTCGCCGGATCCACAGAAACTCCGTCTGCAGAAACGATGTGACCCAAAAATCCCATCTCTCTCTGCCAGAAACTACACTTACTCAACTTCGCAAACAACTTCTGTTCCCGCAACTTCTCCAGAACTCTCCTCAAATGAACCTCATGCTCCTCCAGACTCTTCGAATATACCAGAATATCATCGATGAAGATGATTACGAACTCATCCAGATACTCCTGAAAAACTCCGTTCATCAACCTCATAAATGCCGCCGGTGCATTCGTCAACCCGAATGGCATTACTACAAACTCAAAATGCCCATACCGAGTCCTGAAAGCCGTCTTCCGAACATCTGCTTCGTCGATCGGAATCTGGTGGTAACCGGATGCCAAGTCAATCTTAGAAAACCAAGTAGCCCCTCTCAACTGATCTAACAACTCATCAATTCGCGGAAGAGGATACTTGTTCTTCACAATGACTCGGTTTAGCCCTCGATAATCGATGCACAACCGGAAACTACCGTCTTTCTTCTTCACGAACAACACCGGTGCTCCCCACGGTGAAGTACTGGGTCGAATAAACCCCTTCTCTAACAGATCCTCCAACTGCTTCTTCAGTTCCGCTAACTCTGCTGGAGCCATTCGATAAGGCGCCTTAGACAATGGCGTCGTTCCGGGTTCTAACTCAATCGTGAAAGGATCCGACCGAGACGGCGGTAATCCCTGCAGTGACTGAAAAACATCCTCGAAATCCCGAGCGACCCGAACATCTCTCACAGCAACCCCACCAACAGCCTCCGGCATTACTATCGTGGCCAGGTAAGCCTCGCAGCCCCTCTCAATCATCGCCTCAGCCTGGACAAGAGAAATTACGAGACTACCTGAAGTCGGTCTCACTCCTTGATAAACCAACCTTCCACCTTCACGTTCAAATACCACTCGACCCCGGTGACAATCCAGATGGACTCTGTACCGATTCAACCAATCCATACCAAGAATAACATCGTACAGCTCCACTGGACTAATCACCAAGTCAGCTGGCATTAACTCTCCTGCTACCAGGATGTCCACCTCCTTCGCCCGGCCATGCGTAGCTAGAAATTCTCCTCCAGCAACCATAACCGGTCCAGTCCGCTCACCAGCGTCACTCCGGATACCACTCCTCTCAGCATGGTCCGGAGTAATGAAGCAATTCGATGCTCCAGAATCAAATAACACGTGGGACTCACACCCACTTACAAACAAGGTCCCTACACAATTCCCAAGTGCTAAGCAACCTAACTTTCTATCACAGGCAAACAATCTAAAACAAGCACCAAGAATTCTACACTACTGAATTTACAAAGTCTGAATTATAAAGTCACCTGTGATCGGCCTCGAGCTCGGCTCTCCCGGCGCTGCAATAGCCGGCGGACGCTCCATCGCCGCGATCTGATCTACAGGCTGTACTGCCCCATATTGCGCTATTGGCTGTACAACTGCCACTGCCATCTGCTGCAACTTGGGACAGTTCAACCTGAAGTGCCCCGGCTCTCCACACTGATAGCACGTCCGAGCCGCTCGAACCTCACTCTGCTTCGGGAAACTCGCCTTCTTGTGGTCTAGACTACCACAAACGAAACAGCCCCGGCCACTCTGGCCCGATCCCGAAGCGCCTTCCCACTTCCTCTTCTGTCCTTGCGCAGGCTTACCGCCTTTGCCAGGACCTACCTGCTGCACCTGCTACTGCTGAGGCCTCCGAGGCTGAACAGCTGGAACTACAATCGTAGCCTGCTCCCTCAGATCCTCCTCGATCTGCGCAGCCACCTCTACCAGCTCCACTCTACTCCCGAACCTGATGCCTCTGCACCGAGTCCGCAAATCCGGTCGGAGTCCTCGCAAGAACCTCCGAACCTGAGCCTGCTCATCCTCCAAGCTCCTACCAGCATAACCCAGGAGTCTGTTAAACTCCACGTCATACTCCCGCACAGACCTCGTGCCCTGAGTCAAGTCCAAGAACCTCGCCTCTAAACGATCCAACACCTCCTGAGGAAAGAACTTGGAGTTGAACTCCGTCACAAAATCTGACCACGCTATCGCAGTCCCGGCCCACCTAGCCGCTACACTCCTCCACCAGAGATGTGCATCACCGTCCAAATAATGGACCGCCAAGTCAACCTTGTATCCCTCGGGACACCTAATCGAGCGAAAGTTCCGCTCCACCCTCATCCGCCACTCATCAGCCTCCTCAGGCTTCACACTTCCCGCAAAAGAACCCGTATCGATCCTCTGCATCTGCTCCATCATACGGATATAAGACGGAACCTCATCAGCAACCGCAGCCCTCGGCTGCACCTCTGCCACTCGTGGCACCACTGGAGCTTGCACTGGCACCGCACCCGGTAACCGCTCCAACACCTGTCTCAGCAGATCAGCCAGCTGATCACCTCCAGCCTGGGCTAACCCTGCGGCCGCGACCGCACCCCCAGCTCCGCCAACACCACCAGCACCACCAGCCTCTACGGGACCCAAACCGGCCCCCACAGGACCCACACTGGCCCCCACACTGGCAGTCACACTGGCGGTCTGACCATCATGAACCGGCTGCTGACCTGCCGCAGGCCCATGCGCGGAACTCTGAGCCTCACTCACGACTGGCTCCTCGACGAGTCCGCGACCCCGGCCTCGGCCTCCTCGGCCCCCACGACCACGCCCTCTAGCTGCTCTAGCCATCACACTGCACTCAAAAGCGGACCAGCTAAGCACTAGAAAGACTCAAACACAACAATCAACACTTACCGTGAAATCTCTTTGAAGGCTCGAAGGAAAATGATCTAGAACCCCCAAACCCATAGAATTAACAATTTACCAATTTCAATCCTAGCAGTTCTAGCCCGTCCTAAAACCGTAAGGGCTCTGATACCAAACTGAAACGACCCGACCCATTTTTTTTTTTTTTAACAATTAACCCTTGGTCTCGGACTAGCATTCCCATAAATGCTATCCTCAACGACCAAACAAAACACACAGAACAACCAGCGGATAACAAGAACAATTAAACCAGAAATCAATTCCATTAACTAAACCAATCCAAGACAAATTCTAAATTCCACAAAAACCAACAACCTAACAGCCGTTCTAAACAGAAATGAAAAACAATAAAAATCACATAGCACGAAACCGAGACCCTAGATCATCTCCCTCTTCGTTGCCATAATTCCACGATCACAATTTGCCTTTACCTGCATCACATGGAAAAAAGAGATGCGTGAGTATTATCACAAATACCCAGTGATACGGTCCTCCCATCTACGACTGCGCACACAGACGCGATGGATCCGCTCAGGCAAACACGCATCAAACAATCACACAAACACAACAACACGGCTCAACCACAGCCCAACAGGCGACCTGTCGATCGACACTACCACTAGGTGTCGATCGACAGCCCTGCTCACACCTGTCGATCGACACACCCACGGTGCCTGTCGATCGACAGCTCCACAGGACCCTGTCGATCGACACAACCACTAGGTGTCGATCGACAGCTCCTCGATCACCTGTCGATCGACACAATCTCTAGGTGTCGATCGACAGCTCTCGTGTGACCCTGTCGATCGACACACCCAAGTGCTGTCGATCGACAGGCCGTCGCAGATTCATGGGAAATCGATCATTATCCTCTCGGATCGATTCCTCCTCTGCGTTAACACGAAACCTGCACAACAAACACAATCCAACAATCCATACACAACGAAACGAACAGAAACAACACCCATCATCACAATCAATCAATTCGACCTACCACCAAACAACCCTAACGAATCCACCGGCCCAGAAGCCATGGTCACGCACTCACCTTAGATTATTGATAGAATTTGCTGGATAATGAGGCTAGAAACGGATTCAGCAACAACCACCACGAAATTCCACCTCAAATCGATCGAGAACGAAACCCTAATCCACAAACTATCAGGAACAAGAGAACTCCTCTCAAAAACTCTTTGTTTCTGATTTTGGGACTTTGGTTCGCTCAAATGCGGCCAAAAACCCTTAAATACGAAGCCCTAGGATTTCCCCAAACCGGCCCGGTCCAATTGAACGACTTAAATCGAACCAGAAAACCAACCAATTCGGGCACCTGTCGATGTCAATTCGGTTCACGGGCGTCACATAAAATATAATAAAATTAATTTTACCGATGAGCATTCCAAAACTAATATTAGATACTTTTCAATACTTGTTTAATTTTATGTTTAATTTGTCGATAAACTAAAAATATATGTTGAGTACGTTTAAGGTATTCAGTTCCGTTCTAGGTAAAATTTGATCTATTCCAATTATTTTAAGATCCATTATACTACAAATAAAATAATTTTCTTTCACCCGAAAATATCCAAACTAATGACCATACATTTTTCATATAATAAAATGTTCTAAAGAAAATCTTTTATATTATGGATTTTGTGGGTGATTGGTTCTATTGTACCTCTACGTCAATTTGTGTAGAATTTTTGTTTTAAGTGATTTGGTTGTTGCTGTAATTTTTTGTGGTGCAGATTTTTTGGTTGTAGATATATAAGTTGTACGCTGTAACTATTTTAAAATAATAGCAGTACTCGTAAATATGAGATATGTGTTTTAGTTTTAATTAAATCAATTAAGACAAAAAAAAGTGTATTATTTAAACAATTATGCTATTTTTAACATAATAAATTATAAAATCTAAATCAATTTTAAAATTAAATAACCTCTTTCAAAACAAATATTCCAAAATACTTTTAAAAATTCTTGTAAAAGCAGTGAAATATACGAGTTTTAGCGAAATAAAATATAATAATATTAATTTTACCTATGAGCATTCCAAAACTAATATTAGATATTTTTCAATACTTGTTTATTTTATATTTAATTTGTCGATAAACTGAAAATATATGTTGAGTACGTTTAAGGTATTCAGTTCCGTTCTAGGTAAAATTTGATCTATTCCAATTATTTTAAGATCCATTATACTACAAATAAAACAATTTTGGTTCGGTTTCACCCGAAAATATCCAAACTAATGACCATACATTTTTCATATAATAAAATGTTCTAAAGAAAATCTTTTATACTATGGATTTTGTGGGTGATTGGTTCTATTGTACCTCTATGTCAATTTTTGTAGAATTTTTGTTTTAAGTGATTTGGCTGTTGCTGTAATTTTTTGTGGTGCAGATTTTTTGGCTGTAGATATATAAGTTGTACGCTGTAACTATTTTAAAATAATAGCAGTACTCGTAAATATGAGATATGTGTTTTAGTTTTAATTAAATCAATTAAGACAAAAAAAGAGTGTATTATTTAAACAATTATGCTATTTTTAACATAATAAATTATAAAATCTAAATCAATTTTAAAATTAAATAACCTCTTTCAAAACAAATATTCCATAAATACTTTTAAAAATTCTTGTAAAAGCAGTGAAATATACGAGTTTTAGCGAAATAAAATATAATAATATTAATTTTACCTATGAGCATTCCAAAACTAATATTAGATATTTTTCAATACTTGTTTATTTATATATTTAATTTGTCGATAAACAAAAAATATGTTGAGTAGTTTAAGGTATTCAGTTCCGTTCTAGGTAAAATTTGATCTATTCCAATTATTTTAAGATCCATTATACTACAAATAAAACAATTTTGGTTCGGTTTCACCCGAAAATATCCAAACTAATGACCATACATTTTTCATATAATAAAATGTTCTAAAGAAAATCTTTTATACTATGGATTTTGTGGGTGATTGGTTCTATTGTACCTCTATGTCAATTTTTGTAGAATTTTTGTTTTAAGTGATTTGGCTGTTGCTGTAATTTTTTGTGGTGCAGATTTTTTGGCTGTAGATATATAAGTTGTACGCTGTAACTATTTTAAAATAATAGCAGTACTCGTAAATATGAGATATGTGTTTTAGTTTTAATTAAATCAATTAAGACAAAAAAAGAGTGTATTATTTAAACAATTATGCTATTTTTAACATAATAAATTATAAAATCTAAATCAATTTTAAAATTAAATAACCTCTTTCAAAACAAATATTCCAAAATACTTTAAAAATTCTTGTAAAAGCAGTGAAATATACGAGTTTTAGCGAAATAAAATATAATAATATTAATTTTACCTATGAGCATTCCAAAACTAATATTAGATATTTTTCAATACTTGTTTATTTATATATTTAATTTGTCGATAAACTGAAAATATATGTTGAGTACGTTTAAGGTATTCAGTTCCGTTCTAGGTAAAATTTGATCTATTCCAATTATTTTAAGATCCATTATACTACAAATAAAACAATTTTGGTTCGGTTTCACCCGAAAATATCCAAACTAATGACCATACATTTTTCATATAATAAAATGTTCTAAAGAAAATCTTTTATACTATGGATTTTGTGGGTGATTGGTTCTATTGTACCTCTATGTCAATTTTTGTAGAATTTTTGTTTTAAGTGATTTGGCTGTTGCTGTAATTTTTTGTGGTGCAGATTTTTTGGCTGTAGATATATAAGTTGTACGCTGTAACTATTTTAAAATAATAGCAGTACTCGTAAATATGAGATATGTGTTTTAGTTTTAATTAAATCAATTAAGACAAAAAAAGAGTGTATTATTTAAACAATTATGCTATTTTTAACATAATAAATTATAAAATCTAAATCAATTTTAAAATTAAATAACCTCTTTCAAAACAAATATTCCAAAATACTTTTAAAAAATTCTTGTAAAAGCAGTGAAATATACGAGTTTTAGCGAAATAAAATATAATAATATTAATTTTACCTATGAGCATTCCAAAACTAATATTAGATATTTTTCAATACTTGTTTATTTTATATTTAATTTGTCGATAAACTGAAAATATATGTTGAGTACGTTTAAGGTATTCAGTTCCGTTCTAGGTAAAATTTGATCTATTCCAATTATTTTAAGATCCATTATACTACAAATAAAACAATTTTGGTTCGGTTTCACCCGAAAATATCCAAACTAATGACCATACATTTTTCATATAATAAAATGTTCTAAAGAAAATCTTTTATACTATGGATTTTGTGGGTGATTGGTTCTATTGTACCTCTATGTCAATTTTTGTAGAATTTTTGTTTTAAGTGATTTGGCTGTTGCTGTAATTTTTTGTGGTGCAGATTTTTTGGCTGTAGATATATAAGTTGTACGCTGTAACTATTTTAAAATAATAGCAGTACTCGTAAATATGAGATATGTGTTTTAGTTTTAATTAAATCAATTAAGACAAAAAAAGAGTGTATTATTTAAACAATTATGCTATTTTTAACATAATAAATTATAAAATCTAAATCAATTTTAAAATTAAATAACCTCTTTCAAAACAAATATTCCAAAATACTTTTAAAAATTCTTGTAAAAGCAGTGAAATATACGAGTTTTAGCGAAATAAAATATAATAATATTAATTTTACCTATGAGCATTCCAAAACTAATATTAGATATTTTTCAATACTTGTTTATTTTATATTTAATTTGTCGATAAACTAAAAATATATGTTGAGTACGTTTAAGGTATTCAGTTCCGTTCTAGGTAAAATTTGATCTATTCCAATTATTTTAAGATCCATTATACTACAAATAAAACAATTTTGGTTCGGTTTCACCCGAAAATATCCAAACTAATGACCATACATTTTTCATATAATAAAATGTTCTAAAGAAAATCTTTTATACTATGGATTTTGTGGGTGATTGGTTCTATTGTACCTAGGGTGTCAAATGGTGATAACCAACTCAACATAATCATATGGTTGAATGTTAATGGTTTATGGTTAACCAATCATTAGAATTGGGTTGGATCACCCATGAACCATTAAAATAAATGAGTTGGATTGACTTTAACCAACATTTAATTTTATGGATAAAAGAATATATATTTATAAATAATTGTAAATCATGTTTACAAATTATATTTTATTTAAATTAAAAAACATATTTAATTAATAAAAATAATAGATTATTTACAGAAAATTAAATGCTAATTTTTTAATAATGTGCAATATTTTCCAAAATCCGTTTTTCAAATTATATTCTCTTTAAAAATTTTGTTGTTCACATTTTGCGAAAATTTTGCAAGATTTATTTTGACGAGAAATTTTATGAATCTCGTTTTAGCGAAATTGTTTTAGATCACGTTTTTGGCGGGAAAATTTTACGGGATCATATTTTTGGCGGAAATTTTATGAATCTCGATTTTGACGAAAATATTTTGTGAGATCACGTTTTTGGCAGGAAAACTTTGCGGGATCATATTTTTGGCGGGAAATTTTATAAATCTCGTTTTTGGCGGGAAAATTTTTCCGGGATCATATTTTGGCGGAAATTTTATGAATCTCGATTTTGACGAAAATATTTTGTGAGGTCACGTTTTTGGCGGGAAAACTTTGCGGGATCATATTTTTAGCGGGAAATTTTATAAATCTCGTTTTTGGCGGGAATTTTTTGCGGATCATTTTTTGCGGGAAATTTTATGAATCTCGATTTTGACGAAAATATTTTGTGAGATCACGTTTTTGGCGGGAAAACTTTGTGAGATCATATTTTTGGCGGGAAAATTTTACGGGATCATATTTTGGCATAAAGTTTTATGAATCTCGATTTTGGCGAAAATAGTTTGAGAGATCACGTTTTGCGAGAAAATTTTGTCGGATCATATTTTGGCGGGAAATTATATGAATCTCGTTTTTGGCGGAAAATGGTTTACTAGATTGTGTTTTTGTGTAATCTTGTTTTTGGCGGGAAAATTGGTGTAATAGTGTTTTTGGTAACAAAATAAAAAAAATTGAAAAATCATGTCTTTTAGTTATGAATGGGTTGATGGGTTATCCATTTTTAACCCATTAACCTATTTTATTTCAACCAATTTTAACTCAACCCATTTGACTCATCAAACCACTTAACTCATTAACCCATTCAAACCAAATATTCAATCCACTAGGTTGGATTGGGTTGGATAAACCCATAAGTTTTGACCCATTTTGACACCCCTAATTGTACCTCTAAATCAATTTTTGTAGAATTTTTATTTTAAGTGATTTAGCTGTAGCTTTTTTTTTCTGCAGATTTGTTGGATGTAGATATATAAGCTGTATACTGTAACTATTTTAAAATAAAAGAAGGACTGGTAAATATAAGATATGTGTTTTAGTTTTAATTAAATCAATTAAGACAAATCAAAACAGTGTTTATTTAAACAATTATGCTACTTTTAACATAATAAATTGTAAAATCTAAATCAATTTTAAAATTAAATAACCTCTTCTAAAACAAATGTTCCAAAAATACTTTTAAAAAATCTTGTAAAAGCATTGAAAATAACGAGTTTTAGTATAATAATATAAATTTTACCTATGAGCATTCCAAAACTAATATTAGATATTTTTCAAAACTTGTTTATTTTTATATTTAATTTGTCGATAAACT
Source organism: Arabis alpina (assembly GCA_900128785.1). NCBI lineage: Eukaryota > Viridiplantae > Streptophyta > Magnoliopsida > Brassicales > Brassicaceae > Arabis > Arabis alpina. Next base: position 18,585,421 of record LT669789.1, read on the forward strand.
GAAAATATTTGTTGAGTACGTTTAAGGTATTCAGTTCCGTTCTAGGTAAAATTTGATCTATTCTAATTATTTTAAGATCCATTATACTACATATAAAACAATTTTAGTTCGGTTTCACCCGAAAATATCCAAACTAATGACCATACATTTTTCATATAATAAAATGTTCTAAAGAAAATCTTTTATATTATGGATTTTGTGGGTGATTGATTCCATTGTACTTCTACATCAATTTTTGTAGAATTTTTATTTTAAGTGATTTGGCTGTAGCTTTATTTTTTTTCTGCAAATTTGTTGGCTGTAGATATATAAGTTGTACGCTGTAACTATTTTAAAATAAAAGCAGGAATGGTAAATAGGAGATATGTGTTTTAGTTTTAATTAAATCAATTAAGACAAAAAAACAGTTTGTATTTAAAAAATATGCTATTTTTAACATAATAAATTATAAAATCTAAATCAATTTTAAAATTAAATAACCTCTTTCAAAACAAAATTCCAAAAATATTTTAAAAAATCTTGTAAAAGCATTGAAAATTACGAGTTTTAGCGAAATAAACTATAATAATATTAATTTTACCTATGAGCATTCCAAAACTAGTATTAGATATTTTTCAATACTTGTTTATTTTTATATTTAATATGTCGATAAACTGAAAATATATGTTGAGTACGTTTAAGATATTCAATTCTGTTCTAGGTAAACATTTATCTATTCCAATTATTTTAAGATCCATTATACTACACATAAAATAATTTTAGTTCGGATTCACCGAAAATATCCAAACTAATGACCATACATTTTTCATATAATAAAATGTTCTAAAGAAAATCTTTTATATTAAATATTTTTTGGGTGTTTGGTTCTATTGTACCTCTACATTATTTTTTGTAGAATTTTTGGTTTAAGTGATTTGGCTATAGCAGTAATTTTTTTGTGGTGCAGCTTTTTTGGCTGTAGATATATAAGCGGTATGCTGTAACTATTTTAAAATAAAAGCAGGACTGGTAAATATGACATATGTGTTTTAGTTTTAATTAAATCAATTAAGACAAAAAAAAAGTGTATTATTTAAACAATTATGCTATTTTTAACATAATAAATTATAAAATCTAAATAAATTTTAAAATTAAATAACCTCTTCGAAACAAATATTCCAAAAATACTGTTAAAAATCTTGTAAAAGCATTGAAATTACGAGTTTTAACGAAATAAACTATAATACTATTAATTTTACCTATGAGCATTCCAAAACTAATATTAGATATTTTTCATCACTTGTTTATTTTTATATTTAATTTGTCGATAAACTGAAAATATATGTTGAGTACGTTTAAGGTATTCAGTTCCGTTCTAGGTAAAATTTGATCTATTCCAATTATTTTAAGATCCATTATACTACACATAAAACAATTTTAGTTCGGTTTCACCCGAAAATATCCAAACTAATGACCATACATTTTTCATATAATAAAATGTTCTAAAGAAAATCTTTTCTATTATGGATTTTGTGGGTGATTGGTTCCATTGTACCTCTACATTAACTTTTTGTAGAATTTTTGTTTTAGGTGATTTGGCTGTTGCTGTAATTTTTTGTGCTGCAGATTTTTTGGCTGTAGATATATAAGTTATACGCTGTAACTATTTTAAAATAAAAGCAGGATTGGTAAATATGAGATATGTGTTTTAGTTTTAATTAAATCAATTAAGACAAATATAAACAATGTTGTATTTAAACAAATATGCTATTTTTAACATAATAAATTATAAAATCTAAATCAATTTTAAAATTAAATAATCTCTTTCAAAACAAAATTCCAAAAATATTTTAAAAAATCTTGTAAAAGCATTGAAAATTACGAGTTTTAGCGAAATAAACTACAATAATATTAATTTTACCTATGAGCATTCCAAAACTAATATTAGATATTTTTCAATACTTGTTTATTTTTATATTTAATCTGTCGATAAACTGATAATATATGTTAAGTACGTTTAAGATATTCAATTCCCTTCTAGGTAAAATTTATCTATTCCAATTATTTTAAGATCCATTATACTACACATCAAAATAATTTTAGTTCGGGTTCACCCGAAAATATCGAAACTAATGACCATACATTTTTCATATATTAAAATGTTCTAAAGAAAATATTTTATATTAAGGATTTTTAGGGTGATTGGTTCCATTGTACCTCAACATTATTTTTTGTAGAATTTTTGGTTTAAGTGATTTGGCTAAAGCTGTAAATTTTTTGTGCTCCAGCTTTTTTGGCTGTAGATAGGGTGGCAAACAATGAAACCGAATTACCGAACGAACCCGACCAAATTACCCGATCCGAACCAGACCGAATTTATAAAATATCGATCGGTTCTATGTTCTAAACCAAAAACTGAATCCGAACCCGACGAACCGATAACCGAACAGGTATCCGAACTAACACAAATATAAATTAAACCAAAGATAATTAGATGTAAGGTTAGATATGTTCATGTATTTTAGATAATTTCTATAACTTTTGGTTAATTTGAATAGTATGGATTATATTCGGATAAAAATAACTAATTTATCAACGCTATTTGAATATTTAAAATTTTGTTTTGATATTTTATCGGGTATTTTGGATAATTCATGTAAAACTAATAAATCGAATTTCTTTTTGATATATATGTTCATTTGAATTTTTTTTTGAATTTTTGATTAATTTGAGTTCTGATAAAATTCATATTTAAAGTGTATTTTTAAATATATTGCACATCGGATATAGAACCGAAGTCATTCTATCCGAACCGACCGAATTTATAAATACCGATAGGATACTAAACCCATTACGAAGTACCGAAAATCGAAATACCCGACCTGAACCGATCGGATATCGAATGTCAGCCTAGCTGTAGATATATAAGCTGTACGCTGTAACTATTTTAAAATAAAAGCAGGACTGGTAAATATAGATATGTGTTTTAGTTTTAATTAAATCAATTAAGACAAAAAAAAACAGTGTTGTATTTAAACAATTATGCTACTTTTAACATAATAAATTATAAAACTCTAAATCAATTTTAAAATTAAATAACCTATTCTAAACCAAATATTCCAAAAATACTTTAAAAAAAACTTGTAAAAGCATTGAAATATACGAGTTTTAGCGAAATAAACTATAATAATATTAATTTTACCTATGAGCATTCCAAAACTAATATTAGATATTTTTCAATACTTGTTTATTTTTATATTTAATTTGTCAAAAAACTGAAAATATATGTTGAGTACGTTTAAGGTATTCAGTTCTGTTCTAGGTAAAATTTGATCTATTCCAATTATTTTAAGATCCATTATACTACACATAAAACAATTTTAGTTGGGTTTCACCCGAAAATATCGAAACTAATGACCATACATTTTTCATATAATAAAATATTCTAAAGAAAATCTTTTATATTATGGATTTTGTGGGTGATTGGTTCCATTGTACCTCTACATCAATTTTTGTAGAATTGTTTTTTAAGTGATTTGGCTGTTGCTGTAATTTTTTGGCTGTAGATATATAAGTTGTACGCTGTAACTATTTTAAAATAATACCGGGACTGGTAAATATGAGATATGTGTTTTAGTTTTAATTAAATCAATTAAGACAAATCAAAACAGTGTTGTATTTAAACAATTATGCTACTTTTAACATAATAAATTATAAAACTGTAAATCAATTTTAAAATTAAATAACCTCTTCTAAAACAAATATTCCAAAAATACTTTTAAAAAACATTGTAAAAGCATTGAAAATTACGAGTTTTAGCCAAATAAACTATAATAATATTAATTTTACCTATGAGCATTCCAAAACTAATATTAGATATTTTTCAATACTTTTTAATTTTTATATTTAATATGTCGATAAACTGAAAATATATGTTGAGTACGTTTAAGGTATTCAGTTCCGTTCTAGGTAAAATTTGATCTATTCCAATTATTTTAAGATCCATTATACTACACATAAAACAATTTTAGTTCGGTTTCACCCGAAAATATCCAAACTAATGACCATACATTTGTCATATTATAAAATGTTCTAAAGAAAATCGTTTATATTATGGATTTTGTGGGTGATTGGTTCCATTGTACCTCTTCATTCCTTTTTTGTAGAATTTTTGTTTTAAGTGATTTGGTTGTTTCTGTAATTTTTTGTGCTGTAGATATATAAGTTGTACGCTGTAACTATTTTAAAATAAAAGCAGGATTGGTAAATATGAGATATGTGTTTTAGTTTTAATTAAATCAATTAAGACAAATAAAAACAATGTTGTATTTAAACAAATATGCTATTTTTAACATAATAAATTATAAAACTCTAAATCAATTTTAAAATTAAATAACCTCTTTCAAAACAACAATTCCAAAAATATTTTTAAACAATCTTGTAAAAGCATTGAAAATTACGAGTTTTAGCGAAATAAACTATAATAATATTACTTTTACCTATGAGCATTCCAAAACTACTATTAGATATTTTTCAATACTTGTTTATTTTTATATTTAATATGTCAAAAAACTGAAAATATATATTGAGTACGTTTAAGATATTCAGTTCCATTCTAGGTAAAAATTTATCTATTCCAATTATTTTAAGATCCATTATACTACACATCAAAATAATTTTAGTTGGGTTTCACCCGAAAATATCGAAACTAATGACCATACATTTTTCATATAATAAAATATTCTAAAGAAAATCTTTTATATTATGGATTTTGTGGGTGATTAGTTCCATTATACCTCCACATCAATTTTTGTAGAATTGTTTTTTAAGTGATTTGGCTGTTTCTGTAATTTTTTTGCTGTAGATATATAAGTTGTACGCTGTAACTATTTTAAAATAATACCAGGACTGGTAAATATGAGATATGTGTTTTAGTTTTAATTAAATCAATTAAGACAAATCAAAACAGTGTTGTATTTAAACAATTATGCTACTTCTAACATAATAAATTATAAAACTGTAAATCAATTTTAAAATTAAATAACCTCTTCTAAAACAAATATTCCAAAAATACTTTTAAAAAACATTGTAAAAGCATTGAAAATTACGAGTTTTAGCGAAATAAACTATAATAATATTAATTTTACCTATGAGCATTCCAAAACTAATATTAGATATTTTTCAATACTTGTTTATTTTTATATTTAATTTGTCAAAAAACTGAAAATATATGTTGAGTACGTTTAAGGTATTCAGTTCTGTTCTAGGTAAAATTTGATCTATACCAATTATTTTATGATCCATTATATTACACATAAAACAATTTTAGTTCGGTTTCACCCGAAAATATCCAAACTAATGACCATACATTTTTCATATAATAAAATATTCTAAAGAAAATCTTTTATATTATGAATTTTGTGGGTGATTGGTTCCATTGTACCTCTACATCAATTTTTGTAGAATTGTTTTTTAAGTGATTTGGTTGTTTCTGTAATTTTTTGTGCTGCAGATTTTTTACTGTAGATATATAAGTTGTACGCTGTAACTATTTTAAAATAAAAGCAGGATTGGTAAATATGAGATATGTGTTTTAGTTTTAATTAAATCAATTAAGACAAAAAAAAACAATGTTGTATTTAAACAAATATGCTATTTTTAACATAATAAATTATAAAACTCTAAATCAATTTTAAAATTAAATAACCTCTTTCAAAACAACAATTCCAAAAATATTTTTAAACAATCTTGTAAAAGCATTGAAAATTACGAGTTTTAGTGAAATAAACTATAATAATATTAATTTTACCTATGAGCATTCCAAAACTAATATTAGATATTTTTCAATACTTGTTTATTTTTAATTTAATATGTCGAAAAACTGAAAATATATGTTGAGTACGTTTAAGATATTCAGTTCCCTTCTAGGTAAAAATTTATCTATTCCAATTATTTTAAGATCCATTATACTACACATCAAAATAATTTTAGTTGGGTTTCACCCAAAAATATCGAAACTAATGACCATACATTTTTCATATATTAAAATGTTCTAAAGAAAATCTTCTATATTAAAGATTTTTTAGGTGATTGGTTCCATTGTACCTCTACATTATTTTTTGTAGAATTTTTGGTTTAAGTGATTTGGCTGTTGCTGTACTTTTTTTGTTCTGCAGCTTTTTTGGCTGTAGATATATAAGTTGTACGCTGTAACTATTTTAAAATAAAAGCAGGACTGGTAAATATGAGATATGTGTTTTAGTTTTAATTAAATCAATTAAGACAAATCAAAACAGTGTTGTATTTAAACAATTATGCTACTTTTAACATAATAAATTATAAAACTGTAAATCAATTTTAAAATTAAATAACCTCTTTCAAAACAAATATTCCAGAAATACTTTTAAAAAATCTTGTAAAAGCATTGAAAATTACGAGTTTTAGCGAAATAAACTATAATAATATTAGTTTTACCTATGAGCATTCCAAAACTAATATTAGATATTTTTCAATTCATGTTTTATTTTTATACTTAATTTGTCGATAAACCGAAAATATATGTTGAGTACGGTTAAGGTATTCAGTTCCGTTCTAGGTAAAAATTTATCAATTCCAATTCTTTTAAGATCAATTATACTACACATCAAAACAATTTTAGTTCGGTTTCACCCGAAAATATCCAAACTAATGACCAATCATTTTTCATATATTAAAATGTTCTAAAGAAAATCTTTTATATTATGGATTTTGTGGGTGATTGGTTCCATTGTACCTCTACATTAATTTTTGTAGAATTTTTGTTTTAAGTGTTTTCGCTGTAGCTGTAACTTTTTGTTGCAGATTTTTTGGCTGTATATATATATAAGCTGTACGGTGTAACTATTTTAAAATAAAGCAGGACTGGTAAATATGAGATATGTGTTGTAGTTTTAATTAAATCAATTAAGACAAATAAAAACAGTGTTGTATTTAAAATATTATGCTATTTTTAACATAATAAATTATAAAACAATTTTCAATTTTAAAATTAAATAACATCTTTCAAAACAAATATTCCAAAAATACTTTAAAAAAATCTTGTAAAAGCATTGAAAATTATGAGTTTTAGCGAAATAAACTATAAATATTAGTTTTACCTATGAGAATTCCAAAACTAATATTAGATATTTTTCAATACTTATTTTTTATTTATTTAATTTGTCGATAAACTTAAAATATATGTTGAGTAAGTTTAAGGTATTCAGTTCCGTTCTATGTAAGAATTTATCTATTCCAATGCTTTTGAGATCCATTATACTACACATCAAAACAATTTTAGTTCAGTTTCACCCAAAAATATCCAAACTAATGACCATACATTTTTCATTTATTAAAATGTTCTAATTAAAAATATTTATATTATGGATTTTGTGGGTGATTGGTTCGATTATACCTCTACATTAATTTCTGTAGAATTTTTGCTATAAGTGTTTTGGCGGTAGCTGTAATTTTTTTATGCTACAAATTTTTTTGTTGTAGATATATAAGTTGTACGCTGTAACTATAAGTTTGTAGCTGTAACTATTTTAAAATTAAAGCATGATTGGTAAATATAAGATATGTGTTGTAGTTTTAATTGAATCATTTAAGAGAAATAAAATCAGTATTGTATTTAAAAAATTATGCTATTTTTAATATAATAAATTATAAAACTCTAAATCAATTTTAAAATAAAATAACATCTTTCAAAACAAATATTCCAAAAATACTTTAAAACAAAAAGTCTTGTAAAAGCATTGAAACTTATGAGTTTTCGCGAAATAAACTATAATAATATTAATTTTACCTATGAGCATTCCAAAACTAGTATTATATATTTTTCAGTACTGGTTTATTTTTATATTGAATCTGTCGATAAACTGAAAATATATGTTGAGCATATTTAGTTACAACTTTTAAAGCCCCAAAAGCAGGGCTTTAGGATTTTCACATGTTACAGCCACATGTTTGGGCTTTAGCTTTTAAAAAGAAACCTACATCATGATTGCTAAAACTAAGAACAAAGTTGTAGGTTTAAAAACGAAAGCTACAACATGATCGGTAAAGAATTAGTGTTTAAAAAAAAATTAAGTCTAAAGATACTACTTAAAGCCCAACCAATCATGCAATTTGTTTCAAATACTACATGATTTTCTTTTTTTTGGAATGAATTTAGTACGGTTAAGACATTCGAGTATTCAGTTCAGTTTTAAATAAAAACTTATCTATTCCAAATCTTTTAGGTAGAAAGATTTAGTACAGTTAAGGCATTCCAATATTCATTATAGGATCCATTTGGGTTTTTTGGAAAATTAGTTTGAGTTCGGTTCATATTATTTTGAGTCGCTCCACCAATGATATGTCATTTAATAATAAATTAAACTCCAAGATTTTAATTAATTTAGCTTGGTGTGTTAGCTGATTTCTTTTTGTAAATTTTTTATGTTATGTCATTATGGCATTCAAGTATTCAGTTCAGTTTTAGGTTCTATTCTGAATTTTTTAGGTAGAAAGATCTAAGATCCATTATATTACTTATCAAAACAATTTTGGTTCGGTTTTACTCAAAAATATCCAAACTATTAACCATATATCTTTCACATATCAAAATATTCTAAAGAAAATCATTTATATTATGGATATTGTTTCAACTTTTACATGCTTTTCTTCTATTTGGAATACATTTAATATGGTTAAGGCATTCAAGTATTCAATTCAGTTCTAGGTAAAAAATGATGTATTCCGAGTGTAATATGTAGAAAGAATTAAGATATATTATATTTAAATTTATACATTATTTACTAAATGTATATATTACAGAAACAAAAAACTATGCCCGTGCGTATGCACGGGAAATAATACTAGCTATATTATATATCAAAACAATTTTGGTTCGATTTCATCCAAAAATATCCAAACTATTAACCATATATCTTTCACATATCAAAATGTTCTAAAGGAAATCATTTATATTATGGATATTGTTTCAACTTCTACATGATTTTAACTACTATTCCATTTGTCAAACACTATTCCACTTACTATACTTATTTTAACTACATTTAATTCAATTGCCAACACATTACTAATTCTAATAAAGGCCATGTTCTTTTCATGGTCGTTGCGATTACCATATGCGACAAGAAATAATAGCGCTAGCAAAAACAGATGGCATGGTGGTGAGAGGAAAAGTGTCGTTGAAGTTGGTGAAAAGAGTCGCCGAGACCTGTCGCAACCATCGCTGAAATTTTCAGCGATCAAATTTTTCTTCCTAAAGGATCGCTGCGACTCCACCGGCGTCATTACTCCCCACATTCTTGTGTTGCAAGCAACATAATTACAATGCTTTTTGTGCTGCTATCGCTGGTCGCAGCGACCATAAAAAGAACAGGGCCAAATTCTAAATTGCTAGGCATAGTTAACTACATTTATTCAATTATATGTAATGTTGACTATACTTTTACATTACCAATTAAAAAGCATAAAATGAGGACATCATTATATTTTGTCTTGAGTTTATTGAATATATATATATATATATATATATATATTTACAGTAGCAAAATTAAGTAAATATTACACAAATATCGTAATTTAGAATACTATTACTATATTCTATTTGACTAGATTGAAATCATAATTTTTTGGGAATGAAAATAAAATCTAATAAGGTAACCAAATAATTCAAACAATAAATATATAGAACATTATTGACAAGTTTAAATTTTACATAAATATAAATATATTAATTTTTTAAAATATATTAGTATAGATAATTCATACGAATAGATAATGTTCACTAGTTATTAGTGAAATTTCAAAAACTAAATGATACCAAAAATTTTAACATTTCTACATCAAAATGAAATAATTATTTTATTAAATTAATTTAGTGGTTACAATTAAACCCGTGCTTTTAGTTCACCTAATTAACCCCAAAACATATTTAACCAAAATATCAATGACTTAATTTATGCTTCGATTATTTCGTGTCGTATTCTTAATGATATTGTTGCGTCGGGACCTGTTTAATGGATTACTAAATCTTAATTTATGTATGATGCACGGTAGAGCTGGAAATTCGGATATCCGATCGGGTTCGGATCGGTTATTTCGATTTTTCGGGTACTTCGGTAATGGGGTTTAGTACCCTATCGGATATTTTATAAATTCGGGCCGGGTTCGGATAGAATGACTTCGGATTCGGTTATATCCGATGTGCAATCTATTTAAAAATACACTTCAAATATGAATTTGATCAGAACTCAAATTGATCAAAAATTTCAAAACAAAAATTCAAATGAACATAGATATCAAAAAAAAAAAATCGATTTTATTAGTTTTTACATGAATTATCCAAAAATACCCGAGAAAATATCAAATTTTTTATAAAAAATTCAAATAGCGTTGATAAATTAGTTATTTTTAGCCAAATATAATCCATATTATTCAAATTAACCAAAAGTTATAGATATTATCTAAAATACTTGAACATATCTAACCTTACATCCAATTATCTTTGAATTTATTTATATTTGTGTTAGTTTGGATACCCGTTCGGTTATCGGTTCGGTCCGGATTCGGATTTAGGAACATAGAACCCGATCGGGTATTTTATAAATTCGGGTCGGGTTCGGATCGGGTAATTTAGGTCGGATTCGGTTCGGTAATTCGGTTTCGGATTTTTTGCCCACCCCTAATGCACGGGTACTTTATTTGGTATGACGTCCTGGTACCGGAAACGTTTCCGGGAAGTACGGTTTGGGGACGTAGAAAATGATAACGTGGTTCATAATGAGTTTATAATTTAACATATCTTAATTTGTTAATGTGTTTTCTGTGCTTTTAATCTATTTCTATTAAACATTTTAATACTTTTTATTGAATAATAAGTTGAAAACAATTTTTTCATAACAAAAACGATTAAATAGCAAAAAAATAGAAAACAGTTTAATGCTAATAATTAGTGCTAAGAGTATTGTTTTGTTTGAATTTAAACGTTTATAATGATTTCATTATCAATATCATTTCAAAGTTGAGCTATATATATATTTATATATATCTTTTATTGCCGTATCTACGCCGTCCCCGTATTTACAGATTTTAAATTTTGTCATTTCCATACTTGTACTGTATCCGTCCCGTTTTTTGTCCCCGTACCCATCTCAGTGCTACCTAGAATTTATGTTGTGTAAAGTTTTTTTACAATCTGCACTTTTGGTACTAATTATGTATTTAAAATTTTGTTGTTGGTTATATCGTTATATTTTTTATTTATAGAATTTACTTAGTGTCGCATTTTATTTTCTAAATTAACTGAATACAACAAAAACACAAAAATAAAATTCAGAATTTTGATTTAAGTATACCATTTGAAAATATTAAGAAATCAAATGACCTATTTGCAAATTAAAAAAAAAACTCAACACTATACACTTTTGCAAATTAAAAAAAACTAACACTAGCACTATTCACTTCTTCATTTTGAAGATGCAAATACCGGAGAAGATGTATTCAAATCTATCTTCAAAATGAAGAAAAAATGGAAATTTAAAATACCATTGACCCCGAATAGACGAAGTAAACTTTTGTTGATACGAGTTCAAAGTTCAAACATGATCTTACATTTTCTTATTTATCGTTCATTACTCATCTTATTTAATGACAACAATGATAAGTGGAACTGATATACAAGAACGCAACTGATATACAAGAACACTAAAGATTTGCAAATTGTATTCACTTTAAACTCAATTACTCAACACTGAGAGAAATATCAAACCCCAAACTGATGTGAGACAACAATAACCCCTCCTTCTGCCTCTATTCTCCTTTCTCATCTCACTCGAGCTCTTTGAGAAAGTCAATGTTGTCCACAAATACCTGTAAAGCCAAAAAGTAGCAACTCAAGCGCAATATTCAGACCTCTTTCCATCAAATTGAATCTCATTCAACACCAAAAACTTACCGACTTCCAACCATCGGGATCCAAACACGCAGTTATCTTCGTGCTTATACCTGGTAAGGGACCAGGTTCCCTCGTGATTTTTCCCCCAAATAGTTTTACGGCCTCTGCAGTTTTGTACACGTCATCCGTCCCTATTGCAATCTGACAGTAATTTATCACAAGCAAACAAGTTAAAACTATGCCTACGCTCCACATAAACAGAAATCTAGACACAATTTCTCTTACCTGAGCATAAGAATTTCCTTTATCATATTCAGTAACACCATAGTTATATGTCAGCTCTAGGACTGCAGTTTTATCTTCTGGACCATATCCCATCATGGCTATTTTGTACTGAAAATAACCACAAATAAGCACTTACCATAAGCAAATTGTAAATCTAAAAACCAATTAATAGTAGCAGGTCTTGCAGGTAAAAACTGAATAGAGAAAGACCATATATATAAAACGGGAGGTTTACAATCACACAGGTAAGAATTAGATCCATATGGCATTGCAAGTTACCTTGTACTCCGGGTTGTCTCTTGTGCGCAGAAGCTCCATTCCAAAAGCCTGTAAAGAAAGCAACCACATATGATCAGAGGATAACAATGCACTCTAATTAAAGAAAAGGGTATATCAGATCAAACATTTATTGTTCAGGCTATAAACTCTTACATCCACAAACAATTTCAAAGGACTCACCTTCTCGTAGAATTTTATGGACCTATCAAGATCACCAACACGGAGCATAACTTGACAAAGAGGTTCTGGTGTAGGTCCTCTTTCCAAGAGTTCAAATTTGTAACCATCAGGATCTTCAATGAATGCGATTACGGTTTTGCCACCTTTGACAGGACCAGGCTCCCTGGTTACTTTCCCCCCTTTGGCTTTTATAAGCTCTACAATTTTCCCCACCTTTTTGGAAAGAAAGTTCACTTCTTAGAGATAAAACCATGAAGTGATAAAATTTGTGTAAAATCGAGACTCATAAAGCACTGTTCCAAAGAAAGGATTGCACTTGATAGATAGATTATGGAGGCTCACATCGTCAACAGCAATACCAAAGTGACCAAAACCAGCCCCGATGTCATACTTGTCAACTCCATAATCTGAAAACATAATTACACTAATAAAGCTAAGCCAAGCATCTTAATAGAAAACGCACAGTTTTGAGCTAAATGATACAGATATAACTTACTGTAAGTGAGCTCAATGACAAAGTGTGAATCTTCAGGTCCATAACCAAGGAAAGCATTCATATATTTTTCTTCTGGTATATCACGCTTGCGTAGAAGCTTCATTCCAAGACATTCGGTATAGAATCTGCAGCAAGTAGATGATTATGTTTAATTCCAATGACTTGTGTAGCTACTTGGAAAAGCTTAACTATCAAATCAAATCCTACTTGATTGTGCGGTCCAAATCGCCAACACGATAAACAACATGAAGCATTCTTCTATTGTCATTTTTGACCCATTGAAGAAGATCATCTTGAGTAGTAGCTGTGCTTGCTTGAGCAGCATTTCCAGATTCACTAACTCCTAAGCAGTTTACACCTCTTCTCAAAAGCTTAATAGTAACAAAAAGCTGTGATTGAGGAACATCTGGAAATGAATAAGAAGCATACAAAGTCAAAACTAAAACTCCTCAAACTTGAGTTCTATGATTCCAAAGCCCTAGTTCCAGATTTGACTAATCAATTGATCTCCGATTCTCTATATCTATGATTCCTCAACGATGTGTGTAAAGTAGAAGGAGGAGGGTGATTACGTGAGTACGAAAGGGAGCGAGAGAGATTCTGAGAAACGGGGAAGCGAGGAGAGGCGGAGAAGCAGGCGAAGGAAGGTCGGATGGAGGAAGCCATGGGAATGATCCTCACCATCTTCCTCGAGCTCTGATACGTATCTCAGTAAGGAAGGAATCTGAAGCAAGCGGTGATAATAATCTTTCCTCCGTCGGAGAGCAAACGGTAGGGATAAAGCTCAAGCCCGTTTTTGTTTTGTTTTTTTTCTGTGGGTAGTGTTTTCTTTTAATTATAGCATCAAACTTTTTTTTTTATATATTTTCGAGTTTTATTAAGAAAAATAATTATATCTTACACTCTTTATCTGATATAGTTGGTAAAAGTATAAAAAACTCGGTTTTCCTTTTTCGGGCATAGTACTCTCTTTACCTAACAGAGGCTTTGCTTTTGTAAAGTTTTGAGCTTCGGATAAGAATTATGTGGTCGAAACTGAGTTTTTTCTTACTATTCACCACCTTTAATGTTGTCTGGGTTTGTGTTCTTCGGGTAGAGAGGATCTTACCTGGGTTGTTTGCAGTTTATCGGTAGAAAAGGTGTTTGCGGTTCTATTCTCGGTGTTACAAGAGCTCGTGTGGTGCTACGGAGAAGATGTCGTCAGGCATTGACAAAGTCATCTTGAAGCTTTCGTTGCTAGAGGTTGAAGAACCTTTCGATCTCCCAAATGAACCGGAGTTCTGTTCAATGGAAGAAAACCAAAGAAGTCTGATTGGGAGAATCTTAAATCCTGATTGCCAGAGGGTTCCTGACCTAGTGTTAGATATGCCTCGGAAATGAAAGATGGTAGGGAAAGTAAGAGGTATTGTTCTGTCTTCTGAGAGATTTCAGTTCATCTTTCAAAGCTTGAGAGACTGGGAAGAGATAATTCACAGAGGAGTTCAAACCTACAACCAATGGTGTCTAACTCTTGATCGTTGGGTTGAAATTCCTCCAAGAGACTACCTCCAATTCATTCCGGTGTGGGTAAGGCTTATGAACATTCCGGTTAACCACAAAACTGAGGCCTCTCTCCTCCGGTTAGGTGGTTTTGCTGGGAAGGTTACTGAGTTGGCCTTTGACCCCCTTAAACCCCAACGGGTTGACTATATCAGAGTTAAGGTGGACCGTAACGTTGCTATGCCAGTGAGGAAATTCAAAGAAGTCAATCTCCCTAGAGGTGGCAAAACAAAGGTGTGGTACGACTTTGAGAAAATCCAAAAAAGATGTTATTCCTGCCAAGGTCTTACTCATGAACATGATAAGTGTCCCCTTCTCCTGGAGGACAACGATGCCTTGAGAACTAAGAAGCAGAAAGATGATCTTCCCTTGGCTCTGGCTGTGGAACCTTTCCTCAAAGAAGGTGACCCTCTTTTCGGAGTTCTGAGTGAAGAACAAGTTGGACTTGACCCTTCAACGGGAGGCCTCAAAATTGCAGAGGAGATTTTGGAAGGAATGAGACTCTACCTCTTAACTCCAGGAGATGCCTTGTTGGTTAAAGAGGCTAGAGTCAGAAGCTCGGTAGCTGAGCTGATGAAAGATCCAATCCAGAGGAAGCTTGGGTTAAGCCTGGACCCAATCCCCATTATCACTCCAGAGGTAGACAAAGACAAAGGTATTGTCTTTGACTACGAGACCAGGTTGGTAAAGAAACGAAAAGCGCTGCCTAAGCCAAAGATGGATAGACTGCTGACAGAAGCCTTTGCCAGTGGAGTTGCAAATTCTCGCCTTCCTTTGTTAGATGGTCTGCATTCTGATGGGACCTTGGCCTCTCTTGCTTCTGGGCTTCCCTCCTTCTATGATACTCCTACGACTTACAGAGTTGGCTTCTCTGAAGCTAGCTCTTCCGGGATATCTAAGAGGAAGGGTAAGCCTAGAAAGAGGCCTCATCTGAATAAGAGGAGGCAAAGAAGCCTGTCTTCCCCCAAGACTTCCAATAGTGATTGCTTAAAAGAAGGTGGCTTAATTGGTAAACAAGAGAAGAGGAAAGCTGAAGGTGAATTGGAGGTTTCAGATCATGAGGCTCAGCGTCTCAAAACTTTGATAGTCCCAAATGAGGGACTGTCCAGCCCCCAATGAGCTTTTTAAGTTGGAATTTCCAAGGCTTGGGCCGTGCACAAGACTTGGTGATTCCTAGGCTCCAGGAAATGCGTAAAGAACATTTTCCAGAGCTTTTGTTCTTGATGGAAACGATGAATAAAAGGAATGTGGTGGTGGATCTGCAGGAATGGCTGGGGTATGAAAGGGTCTTCACTGTGGATCCAATAGGTACGAGAGGTGGCTTAGCTTTGTTTTGGAAGAGTAATGTGGATGTGGAGGTTTTGTTTTATGACAAGAACTTGATTGACCTTAAAGTTAGATATGGAGAATCAAGTTTCTTCGTCTCTTGTATTTATGGAGATCCCACTGGGACCAGTTTGAGAGCAGTGGTATGGGAAAGACTCTCTCGTATTGGGGCTAACAGAAGAGAAGAATGGTGTTTATTTGGAGATTTTAATGATCTCATTCATGGTGGAGAAAAGTTTGGTGGAGTCAGTACAGAAGATGAAACTTATCAACCGTTCAATGACATGCTGAGGTCTTGTGGGATGTCGGAACTGTCTAGTTCAGGGAACAGTTTCACCTGGGGTGGCCAAAGGGGAAAATACTATGTTCAGTGCAAGCTGGACAGATGCTTTGGGAACAGACAGTGGCTTTCTCAATTTCCAGCTTCTAACCAGAAGTTCCTAGAAAAAAGAGGCTCTGATCACCGTCCTGTTCTCATCAGCCTGGTCTCCTCCAAGGACTCCTACAGAGGCAGCTTTAAGTTTGATAAGAGATTCTTGAATAAGCCTAGGGTTAAGGAGGCTATTCTCTCTAGCTGGAACTCTCCTAATCCGGCCTTTAGAGGCCAGGTTCTTGTCTCTGACAGGTTGAGGAGTTGTAGGAGAGCTCTCAGCAGATGGAAAAGAGAGAACTCGGCTAATTCTCGTGATAGGATTGTCCAACTGCAAATAGCCTTGGAGGTGGAACAATCTAAGGAGGCTCCCATCTTATGGAGGGTTAACTCTTTAAAAAGGGACTTGGCCCTTGCCTACAGAGAAGAGGAAACTTATTGGAGTCAGCGTAGCAGAGATAAATGGTTGGTAGAAGGTGATGGGAATACAAAAATTTTCCACGCCTCAGTTAAAGCTGCAAGAGGAAAGAAAAGAATATTGAAGTTAAAAGATTCCAATGGGGTTTTTCAACGGTCAGAAGCTTCAAAAGGAGATGTGGCAGTCAAATACTTTCAAGTCCTTTTCAAATCATCTTCTCCTTCCGATTTCAGTGAGGTTTTCCAGGGATTTGACTCTAAAGTCTCTTCCCAGATGAATGAGTCTCTTATCCAAGAGGTCACTTCAGAGGAGATTAAAGAAGCTATTTTTGCTATCAACCCTTCAAGTGGACCAGGAGCAGACGGCATGACCGGTTTGTTTTTCCAGAAATACTGGAACATAGTGGGAGAGCAGGTAACTTCAGAAGTTAAAGGCTTCTTCTCTTCTGGGGTAATGCCTAATGAATGGAACCATACGCAGCTCTGTCTAATTCCAAAAATCCCAAATCCTGTCCAAATGTCTGACTTGAGGCCCACCAGTCTATGTGCAGTGACTTACAAAATCATATCAAAAATCCTGGTTAGAAGACTTCAGCCTCTTCTCCCTGAGCTGGTTTCCCCCTTTCAATCGGCTTTTGTCTCTGAAAGGATGATCTCTGATAACATCTTGATAGCTCACGAGCTGGTTCATGGGTTGAAATCTCATGGAGTGATCTCTGAGGAGTTTCTAGCTATAAAATCAGACATGTCTAAGGCGTTTGATCGTGTAGAGTGGAACTACATTAAGGCTCTATTGGAGGCATTGGGCTTTCATAGCAGGTGGATCTTGTGGATCATGAGCTGTGTCAGCTCAGTTACATTCTCTGTTCTACTGAATGATAAAGATTTTGGACTTATCACTCCTACAAGAGGCCTGAGACAAGGGGACCCCTTATCCCCCTTCCTCTTTGTCCTCTGCACTGAAGGGTTGTCTCACCTAATCTCCAAAGCGGCTCAGGATGGTCAGATCAATGGCATTCAGTTTTCACCAGAAGGCCCTTCCATTCATCATTTGCTTTTTGCAGATGATAGCTTGTTTGTGTGTAAGGCTGAGGCTGCGGAGGTGAGTACTCTCCAAAGCATCCTGAAGACTTATGGAAATGCAACAGGTCAACTCATTAACCTCTCCAAGTCCTCTATTACTTTTGGAAGCAAGGTAGCTACGGATTCCAAGCTTGCCATCCAAAAGATTACTGGTATTCTCAATGAAGGAGGAGCAGGGACCTACCTGAGTCTTCCAGAATGCTTCAGCGGATCTAAAACAGACTTGCTGGCTTATATTCATGAAAGACTGAAATCGAGAATGTTTGGTTGGTTTGCAAGGATGTTGTCTCAAGGTGGTAAGGAGATTTTGATCAAAGCAGTTGCCTTGGCTCTTCCGGTTTATGCTATGTCGTGCTTTAAACTTCCTAAAGCCACTTGCACTAAGCTCACAAGTGCCATGGCTGACTTCTGGTGGAACTCAAAGGAAGATAAAAGATCAATCCATTGGGTCACTTGGGAGAAATTGTGCCTGTCAAAACAGCAAGGGGGCCTAGGGTTCAAGGATATTCAAGGGTTTAACCAATCGCTTCTTGGGAAACAAGTATGGAAGATGGTTATTGATCCTCATAGCCTGCTGTCCAGGCTGCTAAAGAGTAGGTACTTTGCCTCTTCTGACTTTCTCACTGCTGGGCTGGGAATAAGACCTTCCTATGGCTGGAGGAGCCTGCTCCATGGGAGAGACCTTCTCCAGAGAGGTCTTAAGAAAAAGTTAGGGAATGGTGAGGACACTTTTGTCTGGTCAGAGCTTTGGATTGAGGGGCTGGTTATGAGCGCTCCCTTGATGAAGAATCCCCTCATTGATCTTGACTTGAAGGTTTGTGACCTTGTTGATCAATCCTCTAAGTGGTGGGATAAAGACAAACTGGAGATGCTCTTTTTTTAGCAAGATAGGGAAATAATTTTAAAGATGAAGCCTATCTTGTCTAAGAAAGATCATCATATCTGGAAACACAACAAGAGCGGTGAGTACTCAGTTCGGTTTGGCTACTGGATGATTAACCAAGTGAACAAGGCTGATCTTATTACTGCAGCTAATATGAGACCCTCTATCAATGAGTTGAAGACTGAGATTTGGAGCTTGCAAACGTCTCCTAAGATCAAAATCTTCCTTTGGAAAATCCTTAGTGAAGCCTTGTCTGTGGTTGATTTGCTAGCTAAAAGAGGTTTGAAGTCTGATTCAAGATGCCAGGTATGCGGGAATGAAGGAGAATCGATCAATCATGTCATTTTCTCCTGCTCATTGGCTAGACAAACCTGGGCCTTGTCTAACATTACAACCCCACTTAATGGCTTTGATGATTTAGCTTTGTTCCCCAACATCTCCTTCCTTCTAAAACGAATCAAAAACAAAGATATCCCTCTGGATTCTAGAAGACTCATTCCTTGGCTGGTTTGGTTCATCTGAAAAAACAGAAATGGTCTCCTCTTTTACGGGAAACTCTTTTTAGCCTCTGATGTTGTGTTGAAAGCCGGTGAGGAAAAGGATCAATGGTTCAATGCGAGGCTAGCAGCTGAGTTGGTTTCTCCCTCTCAGTTGGTATCCCCCTCTCAGTGTTCTGGAGTTTCCTTACCTCCAAAGATTTGGGAAAGACCACCAGCCTCTTGGGTTAAGTTCAACATTGGTCTTTCTTGGTCCTTAAAATCCCCCTTTGTAGGAGCCTCTTGGGTGCTGAGAGACCCTAGGGGTAGAGTTTTGCTTCATAGTAGACGTTGCTTCCTTAACTCTGGTTCTCTTGATGATTCAAAACTGGTAGTGGTGCTATGGGCAATTGAGAGCTTGGCTTTCCATAAAACTGACAATGTGATCTTTGCCATGGAATTTGCGGATCTTGTATGTGCGGTTTTAAGGCCTATGGCGTGGCCTTCTTTTGGTTACCACTCTCAAGAGCTTGGGAAGGTGTTAGAGAGATTTCTTTTTTGGAAAATGATAGTTGAGACTAGAGTAACCAACAGAGGAGCACATCTCATCGCTCTCAGTGTCACTAGGGACCAACGTATTCATTCGTATATGGCTGTTGGCTCCCCAAACTGGCTTTTTGACCTCTTCGAGGATGAGAGTGCTCGCCTCCTCTGATGTGTTTTGGTCCATTTTTTAGGTGTAAATATAAAGCTAGGTTAGCTTGTGGCTGTGGTGTCCACTTTTTGGTTGTAACCTGCCCTTCAAGTTTCGGTTTCAGTGGTATTGTATCCTCTGCCTAGGGGTTTTATTTCTCTGGTTGTAAATTCTCCGTTTATTCAATATATTCCTCTTCAGATGAAAAAAAAAACACTCTTTATCTATTTATTAGAAAAAATTATGGCAATTGCCATTTTGTTTGCAATTTGTTATAAAATATGTCATTTATCTAATGAGCTTTTGAAATCTGTCATCAATTGAAATCAATTTTGATTTCAGATAGAAAAAAAAAACCAATTCGCTCTTATCTCTTACTTTTCTCTTTATACACATATTTCTTATCTTTTTTTTTAATCTTTTTTTTCTTTTTTAATCATTTATCTCTCTCTTTCCTTTTTTTTGCACAATAAAATCTCTCTCTTATCTCTCTCTTTATGTGCGATGGATGGTGGTGGTTGTGGACATAAATAAAGGCGTGGTGGTGGACAACTTTCACTGTCATAGTTTCAGTGGACAACATATTATCCATGCTTAATATTAACTTTTCAAGTTGTCTACTCGGTCATGTCTTTTATCTATGCATACATTTGAACATAAATATCTTATCTATGCATACATTTGAACATAAATATCTTGTGTTATTTACGAATGACATATTGATTACTTAATCTACCAAGTCGCTATCTTGTCCACCACCATCATCATCTCGTCCACAGTCTACCGCCTCCATCCACATTCACCATCTCGTCCACCGTCTCGATCTACACATTAGAGTCTCTGTCAATATCCACCACTTACCATCGTCTCTATTTCTGTCCACCACCAAAAGAGAGTTTAGAGAGAGAGAGAGAGAAAAATCTAAATAAGTGATGAAGATGAGAGAAAGAAATGTAGATTAAGATGAGAAAAAGAGAGAGAAAACTAAGGAAGAGAAATAGAGATCTAAGCATGATGAGTGATGAAAATTAGAGAAAGAGAGGTAGATGATAATGAGAAAAAGAGAGAGAGATACGGTGGAGAAATGAAAGAGAAAGAGAAATAATTTCATATTTGTTTTGTGAGAGATAAGAAGAAGAAAAAAAGATGTGTGGAAGATAAAACATGGGGTAAAAATGTCTTTTACCTACATAGTAAAAGACAAAAGATGGCATATTCTAAAAGAAATTGGATAAAATGACACATTTCATAAACCAATTGAAAATAATGGCAACTAGGTGACTTGCCCGCACCCTGTGCGGAAAAGAATATTATATAACAAAATTTATACATAAAGTCATAAAACATTATAAATGATAAATTATGTAAATTTAAAATTTACTAATAAATAGAAAAGAAAGAAAATAATTTCCATTGGTAATAACAATGAAATACTAAATTATAATAAAACAGAAGACAAAACTCGAAAAGTTACTAAATGTTTTGAAACACTTCTTTGTAGACGACATTCATAGTTTTCTTCTGCACTTTTCCATCTTTGTCGGTGATTAAGATTTTTAACTCACTCCTAGATTTTACCCTAGATAGGGCAACATAGAGCTGTCCATGAGAGAATACGGGTTTAGGTAGAAACAAACCAACGTTTTTGAGCGTTTGTCCTTGACTTTTGTTTATGGTGATTGCAAAAGCTAGAGTCACTGGAAATTGCCTACGCCGCATTCTGAAAGGAAACTTTGTTTCTGGTGGGGTGACAGACATCCTAGGAATTAAAACTTTTTCGCCTAGTTTATCATTTGCTGTAATGATTCTACCCTCAATCACATGACATGCCAATTGAGTAACTATAAGCCTAGTCCCATTGCATAACCCTCCTTTAGGATCAATGTTACGAAGACACATGATAGGAGCACCAACCTTTAATTTCAAACAGTGCTTAGGCATTCCACCCAATTTGACGCTGTTTAAAAACTCGGTGGGATATACAAAATCATCATCGGGGTCAATATCTGAAGGATCAATGCTATCCGAGCTTAGGTAGACTTTATCATCACCTGTGTTAATGGAAAAATAGGATTTCAGCGCTTTTAGATTTTGAAATTAAAATGATTCTTACCTTAAAATAAACAGTCAAGAACTTATTTACCTGATAATCTTGAAAGCATATAATCATTAATCTGATCAACATCGTCATTTGTAGGACTCAGTATCGCCCCGTCATAAGTAGTATTTGTGTTAACATATATATGAAGGAGGATGAAATAAATTCATACGTGTTAAATGAATATAAATATATTTACCTTTATAGTCTTTGATGCAAACAAATCGAAGAATGCATACAACAACTTCTTGGTTGTTTTGTTCAGTGTAGTGAACAACCATTTTACCAAATTCTTCCCATAAAGTACATTTCAAACGGACATCACTGCATATTTTAATTGGGTTTAAAATGTATCAAATCCATTGATGACATATGAAGTATATTTCTTACAGTGCATCTCGTAGCTCGATGTCGACCTTTGTGGTGGTGGTATTCTTTCCGTTTTGCTTTATCTTCTCGATAGGTCCAACATTCAGTATTTGACCAATAACATCTGTATTATGATTATAAAGGTCAAACTATTGTAAAGTATGAAAACTAATATACAAAGTAGTTTGATAAGTAGTGATGGCCTTACCAATCAATACATCTTTGTTTAGACGTCCATCTTTAATGTCTTGAAAGTCGGCGAAGTACTTTTCGGGAAATGATACGATAGATTCTTCAACAACTTTGATGGCGGATGTTCGAATCACCAGAATCTTGTGAAAGAGTGGGCTGGTCCTATAGTCGCCACAATAGTCCTTAAGATGGAAAGCTTTGATTGTTATTGTGATACCTTGCTTAAGATCTTTTATGACATTTTGATACTTTTTAATCATATCATCTTCAATGGTTGCGTGGATCCTTGTTCCCTGTAAAAAAAAGAGAGTAAGAAAAACATGTGTAAGTGGTTGTAAAAATATTATAACATAAACGTTTTCTTATAACATCGCAAGATATGACAAAAAATACAACCGAATGTATTGAATAGCTTATCAAAATATCATTGAAGAATTACTAAATGCTTATCTTTTTTGTTGTAGCTACAAATTATAAGAGGACCACTTGGAGAATATTCTTACACGGCATGAAAAAGGCCAAGTCATAAATCCTCATATTCATGTGCGTATAGAGAAGGGAGCTTCTATGCAATCGTTAGGTAGATGATAAAAGCTTACAATTAATTAAATAAAGCTCAAGGCTCTTATTTGCTCTATTGTTAATAATTTTATCAATTTTATTGGTTCACATAGAGTGAAGAAGAGTAATTGTACAAACGTAATTACATTCAAAATAGTAATAATAATCATGAAATTTCTATCTTACAAGTAAACGAATATTTCTAACCAAATAGAAAAATGCGAAAAAGATAAATTGTGAAATCAAGTAGAACTATCATTGAGCTATAAATTTGCTTTTATTGTATTAATGAAAACGACAATTAAGGGATGCTAAGAATAAATCATAAGTATGCCAAAAGACAAATAGGTTTTTCTATCTAGCTCACGGTTTTGTAATTATCTAATGAAAACATGCAATTTCTTTGGTTTAGTATCCGACTGGTGAATATTTTCCTAGTAGATTTAAGTAAGCGAGTGAACCATTCTACCTATAAAATTCTATTATAAGTATTGTAATTGAATAAAATATTATAAATGATAAGAATGGAATTAAAGTATATATTTACATGATTTGAATAACTAACCTCTTCATCAACCAAAACCATCTTAATAGAATTGCCTGATCTTCCTCTCGATTTCCACAACAGAATAATATGGGCTTTAATTCTCTGTTTCTCTGAAGAGGAAAGAAGATTGTTAAAAAGCACAAATGGAGAGGTTTGTTTAACTATGATAGACATTATGATAGTATGTGAGAATAGAAGTAAAGTTGTTTGATAGAGTTATAAAGGTACATGATTAATTTATATAGATCATGAAATGTTGAAAGAACGTAATCTTTTTAGAATATTTTATGAGAATATATTTAGGATATGCTATTTAGTTAAAAAACAAAATCTTGTATAGTTAAAGATCTTTTAGTGTATTATGTAAAAAAAAAATTAGAACATATTTTTTAGTATATTACGTAGATCTAAATATTGCAAAAGATTTTTTTAATATATTACGTAGATCTTATAGCATGATTAAACATTGCAAAATATTTTTACGTAGATCTTTAACTTGGTAGATCTTTTAGTGTTTTACCTAACTAAATCTAACTAAATCTAGATATTTTAGTATATTATTTATACACGATATCATGCTATTTAGGATCTTCTACTACTTTATTTTATATCTAAATATGTGTATGCAAAAGTGATCTTAAATGTTTAAAGAATAAACCAAGGTTTAGTGCAATTATATAAAACATAAGTGTAACGTGGGTATATTTTTTTCAACTAATAGAATTGAAATTTCACCACCAAAATCACGTGTAAAAATGCAAATTACGACCATATGTCACGTGAAGAAGAAGGATATCAGGAAGTTTCTTGATGGTATCTATGTTAGTGAGAATACAAAACCTATAATTCTTTTACAAAAAAATTGTTTGATTAGAAGGAGAGTGATAATGGTTTGAATCGATTAAACGGTTGATTCGTGTCTCGAGTGAGACGGTGGGTCGTGACATCGACGGTGGGTCGTGACATCGACGGTGGAAGATTAAGCTGAGTAGTTGTTGTACTGGTAGATGGAGGATCTTCGTCTACTTCCATGGTGGAAGATTTGATCCTTTTGCTTTTTCTTTCTTCCTCCAGATTTGATTTTTTTTTATTCTTCGTTGCTGTTTTTTTTCATTAGCTAAATATGCCATGTCACATTTTCCATAAGGCCATGTCATCATTTTTGTGTGCCACGTCATAGTTTTCAACCAATCAAATTATAACGTTTAATGATTCTAAATAATTGGACTTCGCTTTTAATAGGAAGGGGGATTGCCATAATTTTCTCTATTTATTAGGGAATAAAAAGTTCCTTAAATTCTTGAAATAATTATTTTCTCCATGGTAAGGACACATGGCACTCCCTATCAGCAGCATTTCTCTTTATTTAGAAAACCCCCAGATATTAGGCTCCATATACACACATTTTAAGCTATTTAGTTAGTTGACTTATCAACTATTCCTTTTTTCAATAATCTCATCTTATCCCTATTTTCTCTCATCTATATGTCTCTTCAAAATCTCCCAACTCATCTCCCTCTCTCCATCAGATCTAACTTCTTCCCGAAAACCCAGAATAAGATTCTTCTCTATATCTCTTTTCAATGTCGCTGGCGGCTAGGTTTGACGGTGGCGGTGAGGGTTAGTTGTGGCGGTGAATCAGATCTGTGGCGGTGAATGGAAAAAGCAAATCGGTCGTTGGCAGTGAATTAGATATGTGACGGTGAATTATATCTATGGTGGTGAATCAGATATGTGACGGTGAATTAGATCTATGGCGGTGAATCGAAAAGGCAAATCGATCGTTGGCGGTGAATCAGATATGTGGTGGTGAATCGAAAAAGCTGATCAGTCGTAATAGTAGCGGCTAGAGTTAATTGTGGCAGCTAGCGTTGATTGTGGCCTCTACATACCACCGGATATGTCCCTCCTTCTCCGAATGCTCACACCACCGGATTTGTGACGGTAAATCAGATCTATGGTGGTGATTCAGATATGTGGCAGTGAATCGGATCCGTGGCGGTGAATCGGTTTCGTGACGGTGAATCAGATATAAGAAAACTAATGTGAGAGAGAGATGGAGAGAGATGTATATATATATATATATGTTCACGTGGTGGTGAAGGATTAATTCTGTCATTTCAACCATTTGAAGAAACTGAAAAACACACTTTTTGCTTTTTATGTACACACCTAATTTGTATATCTCTAAGGATTTTCTAGCTTAATAACTCAAAAAAAAATCCAAACAAAATCCCAAATTACTTTTTTTTTTTTTGGGTAAACATGTTAAGATTATATTACCGATTTAAACATAAACAAAGTTACAACAAAGCAAGAAACAATTAAAAGCCGAAACAGTTAAGCACACGTCAAAGCATATTACTGAGAAGATCCCTGATGAAGAAACACCGATTCCGAACAATTAAGCTCAGACATTTGTGTTGTTGCCACAGTTACTTAAAAATCGAGTCCTCATCGTCATTGCCACGAGCAACTTCCACTCAAGGCCAACTTTTAAAATCTCACTTTGTGGTCGCGCCTACAGCTTCTCCGAGAACATACACAAAAACGCAACCATTCTATGAACCACTTCACAACCGCGCGGCACGGGAGCATCTTTGGGCAGTCAGAGAAGCCGCCTCCAACCGCCATTCCCAAGCTTGTGAAAGCTACAAGAACCAGCTCCCACGGAAGTTAAAAATTCCCTGAAATAGTTCCGCCGCCTCTATTCAACACCAAGTTACCACCGTAGCTTTTACAGAAGCCATTTCCTATCGAACCTTGTTGACGTTTCAGTATTTGTTAAACTAAGCCGGAAAAAGACAATGGAACAAATTACTTCAAGCGTTACAAATCCCAAATTACTTCTCTTCGCGTTTGGGTTCTTTGTCTGGGAGTAAATCGAATCCAAGCGTTACGAAACAAGGATCGCCATCTTCGAGTCATCGGAAAAGGTATTTATTGTTATGATTCAATTTTAGCTACGGTCTTAGGCAATAAGGCTTGCAAATTCAATTGCAGTGGTCGTAGCCTCGGTTGAGTGCTCGATTTGTGAAATGGTTTACGTCTCAACGATGATTAAGCATGGGCTAAGCTTCAATGTCGCGACGAGTTCCATTAATCGAGGTATTTTCCATTCCATGTTTATGATTGGATATCTTTAATTTCTATGTTTGTCGTCAATTTGTTCAACTATTTGTGCGGTCATCACCATTCCACAATCTTTTTCATCTGTGAATTTTGCAGGGAAAAAATATAAATCAAACATGTAACTCTTTCACCATCTCTTAAGAACCTTAGAATAATCAAGAGGTAAAAATAATATTTTTGATTGGAACTAAATCATATGTATCGTCACAAGCAGTAACAATTACTATATTTTGCTATTCTCGATCCATGGCTTACCTATCAAGACCATCTGAAATCTTGATGGCTTTCATCTCGCAGCAAAACTTTAATGTGTTTCAAGAATACTTGAACCGCACCTCACACCCACATGTAAAGCAAAACCAATGGAGTAATAGAAACCAGAATTAGATCAACTCGGTATGGCTTCTGCCTTCTTAGAACGTCACTGATATATCATGGTTTTTACCATCTTTTGACCATGATTTAACCCGGTTTTATCGAGTCTTTTTGGTGTTTTTCGAGTGTTTTAGAGTCTTGGTAGGTTCGTGTATGATTAGAGCTTAATTGGTGATTATGAAGCATCAAGGAAAGAGCAGCAGAAGTCGCGAGGATGGATTTTCAATTGCCGTCAGATTGGCGTGTCGATCGACGGAAGATGTTAAGTCGCGAAGAAATCAAATTTTCCAATTCTGAAGATTTTCTTTTCACCCCATAAGTTAACAAATAAAGCCCAACACGAATCGTAACCTATAAATACTCAGTTTTCTTTTAGTTTTCATTATGCTTTCTATTATTCAAAGAGTTAGAGCTTCAGAGAGATTTTAAGAGTTAGAGAGACAAGTTTTCAGACGTTTCAGATTTCTTCGAACCCTTTGGTATCTCTTTCTCTATCTTATTTAATGCAGTATTATTCAGTCATCATGTTTTCTGCATCCATGTCTGAGTAATTCACTTGTTAGGTTTAGGGTTTTTCAAAGGAATTAAGATGAATTGTTAGAATTGAATTCATGTTAGGATTATCTTATGGTTCTT
This sequence comes from Arabis alpina, assembly GCA_900128785.1. Taxonomy (NCBI): domain Eukaryota; kingdom Viridiplantae; phylum Streptophyta; class Magnoliopsida; order Brassicales; family Brassicaceae; genus Arabis; species Arabis alpina. The sequence continues at coordinate 18,613,264 of LT669789.1, forward strand.
CATCTAGATTGCATTAATTCTGATTTAGGATTGATCACCCTTACTTAGACATCTTAGGTTGATTAATTAGAAGAGGAAGCATCAGTTGATAACTTGACCATAATCTTAGATGAGCAAAATCATTTATTCTCAAAGGAATTTGGTTTATGGATTTTGTGAACAAATGAAACCTGAACTTTAATGCTTGCATAAATTGATTGACTTTACAAAGGAATTTGGATTTCTAGGGTTTATGCATAAATAATTAATTCAACGGAAGTCGTTTAATTTTACATTAGAGTGTCAAGTTCAAGAACGAATCTTCATTAAAAATCCTGACAGTTTCATAATTCTGCAATTTATCTATTCTTGCGATTTTCCCAAAGACCTAGCTTCTTGTGAAATTGAATTTAAACCACAACAAATTTAAATATGTTTTCATTAGTTTTTGTCATTCATACATTCATATTTTGCTTAGCTTGATTCGAAGCCATACACTCCATTGTGTGATTTGGTTCCTAGTGATTCGACCCCTACTACGACGACCTCTTAATTTGAGAGAGTCTAGCTCAGGGTTAAATTTGAGCATATCAATTTTTGGCGCCGTTGCCGGGGAATCAAAATCACCATTAGAGTTTTGATTCTAGAATTTAGTCTAAGTTTTCTTTTCGTTTTTACGCGTTTTTCGTTTGTTTTTTGTGTTTCAGGGAAGCAAAGATGGTGAATCGTACAATCATGTTGTTTCTTGGAGAAGGGGGTCGGTTTGTTAACAGGGAAGGAAATAAGTACAACGAGGACAGGCAGAGACTTGATGATGTGGGTAATGCCATCGTTGTGGCTGAGGAAATTGACGATGCAGCTGTTGCAAGGGAGCGTGAGCGAGCTCAACAGGATCGTCGGGTTCAGGAGATTGTGAGAAATTAACGTACGTTTGGTGACTACTACTGTCCTGAGGAATACTATGCCAACAGGGCAGTTATCCGACCTCCAGGTTTTACTAGGCAGGACTTTGAGTTGAAGCCAGATTTCTTCTCACTTGTAACTCAGCATCAGTTCCATGGATATCCTTCAGAACATCGATCATCTTGAGAGGTTCGAGGACCTTGCATCTAGCATTAAGGCGAATGGGGGTATCTCTTGATTTCATCTTCTGTAAGTTGTTCCCACACTCTCTAGCTGGGGAAGCAGCTTACTGGCTGAAGCAGTTGGAGCCGGGCTCACTGACCACTTGGAACGATATAAATAACGTTTTCCTGAGCCATTTTTACGATGAATCGCGTTCAGATGAGTTGAGAGCGAAGATCTCTTCTTTTATGCAGGGACCAATCGAAGCATTCAAAGCTTCATGGGAGCGTTTCAAGGGTTATCAGAGGGACTGCCCTCACCACGGGTTCACAGAGGTTCAGCTTTTGAGCATCTTCTTCAGAGGTATTGATTGGAGACATCAAATGACTTTGGATTCTGCTAGTAATGGGGATTTCAAGACTAGATCTCCAGCTGATTGTCTTCTACTAATAAAAAATGTGGCTTCAAGCATCAACACGAAGAAGATTGATCAGGAAAAGAAAAGAGAAGGAGGGATTACAAGTGGTGTTGAGATTGCTGAAGTGAAAGCCAAGATAGATTCTGTGCATAGCCTTCTAGGAGGAAAAAAGGCAGTTCACTTTGCTCAAGAGATGGAGACTTTCTTTCCAGAAGAGGAGAATAATCAAAAGGATGTTAACTACATCAATGGAAATGGCTATCAGAATCAGAGGTTTCGAGGCTACAATGGAAACAACTACACTAGGAACTATGGTTCCTCTTCTTATCAGATTCCTCCTGCTAGATCTTCATACGATGATACAAAAGCTATGCTTGAGCAGATTCTAGAAGGACAACAGAAGTTGACAGTGAACTTCAATGGAAAGATGGATACTCTCTACAATAACTTGAATGGGAAGATTGATTGCAGACCCCATCGTCGATCGACGCCAAGAATTTTGCAACGATCGACGCGCCAATCTGACGGCAATTGAAAAAGACGTAGCGTCGATCGATGTCAAGGCTGTGAAATGATCGACACCAGGTAAAAATGGACAGAGTTCGTGTTCTGCCATTAGCGAAGCCAAAGATCCGTCTGCAATCGCCAATGAACGAGTCTACAAGCCAAAAATTCCGTATCCAAGGAGCTCATATCCTTTACCTCTCAACCAATGCAGTAAAAGAGCACATGAAGAAGGAGGAAAACAAGCTCCACCATCATTGAGGAAACTACCAAAGTTGTTGAATCCGGGGATGTTTGTTGTTCCGTGTTCAATCAAAGGTGTGGAATTGAAGGATTCTCTTTGTGACACATGAGCTAATGTGAATGTTATGTGTGAGGCTATTGCAAAGAAGGTAGGGATTTTGGAGTTACAACCTAGATAGGGTTCTACAATTTCTAAAGACTTCATTCCTGACGTGTTGATTCAAATAGGAGATTGTCTTGTTCCTACGGACTTCTACATCATTGAGACCAAGGATAATAGCTGTAAACCATTGGTTCTTGGTGCACAGTTCCTTGCAATAGTGGGAGCAATTGTGGACTTTCCTAATAATCGAATCTCCTTCTCGATTATCAACAAGAATGTCTTCTATCCTGCAGTTCTTGTCACACAGACTTCTTGTATGAGTGTCAATGTTGGAGATACGCTGGGTTTAGACCATGAAGATGAGATAAAGAAGGTTCAAAACATCCTCAGTTGGCTCATTCCACTGCACATCATGAAGCCAACAATCCTGCGAGTTCCAAGTGCAAGAAGATCCCCAAAGTCAAGCGTAGAAAGCCCTCAAAACCATTCTCCAAGATCAGAATTGTCATTCCTTTAGAGTTGAGGGAGAAAGGAGAGGTTGTTATCCAAGAGATGGTGAACAATACTATGAAGCTCTTTCTAGGTATTGTTCCTTGCAAGTCAGGGGGAGTGCACTTTAGAGATCCACCTCTGATCTAAGCCCCGACATAGTCAAGCTAATGACTATAAACAAGCGCTAGGTGAGAGGCAACCCACCTGTAAGTCTTTTTTTCTCTTTTATTTTTCTTTCTTTTGAGTCGTTTTCTGTTTTTGATTGAGTAAGTGTTTCTTTCGATTTCTAAAAAAATTGTGCACTTGATTGGATAATATGATATTGGTGCCTTTGATCGTTTTGTTTTGAGTGTTTCCAACAGTTTTTAAACATTAAGGATGTCGCGATACGAAGTTGGAAAACACAGAATGCATACGATCGATTTTTAGATAGTCCCGTCGATCGACGCAGTTCTTGCAACGATCGACGAGCACATCAAAGCTCCGATTCTTTTTCACAATTTCTAACTTTTTATTTTTCTTTTCTTTCACCACTTTCAGGCTTGTTTAACATTGGGAACAGTGTTGTTCAAGTCTGGGGGAGGTAGTTGCTAACATTTTTTTTCTATTTTGGAGTCAAAATTTGTTTATTGAGTCAAAACTTGTAGGGGATGATGACCTTTCCTAGGAACAAACACTCAGTTTTTGTGACTTTTAGCTGTTGCGACGAATCCTTTGGATGGAGCGAATTCGAAACCAGATGATAGTACAGGTTCCCCTCTTATTGCGGTTTGCAAAACAAAGTAGATCAAACTCTAGACTACCACACTTGATCTCCATCTCGCTATATTCTCTCTGATGATGTCACGACAGTAATTGATCAAATATTCAGGACTCCTTATTCACTTTACCACTCTTTGTTGATCCTGAATGGCCAGCTCATTTTTAGTTGGTACCCAACCCCTATCCTTAACCTTTTGTTCAAGCCTCATGCGATCTTTTTCCCTTTGTTTTATGTGCAGGCATGTGTATAAACACCGGAGAGAAAAAGGTCTAACGCAGTTTTTCATTCACAAAATTGCACAGGATGAGGATTTGGTTGGAGAACTGTACAATGAGCGACGATGCTAGGCATTCCTTGGGATTTCATGCATAACAATGGTAATTTTCGAGACTAACACTTATGTAGATCATTCCCCCCTTGTCAGTCAAAAAACAAAAATTCGAAAATTTCATTTTCATAAGGGAAAGGGAATGATCATTTTCAATAAGTCTCTACCTTCTACAAAAATCTCAAGAAATGGAGTGGATGTATGTGAGTAGTGGAACTTGTGATTTTTGTGCTACATGGTGATGTTTGGTTCATGATTACGATTTGGAGGAGAGAGTGCAATGTGAATGAGAAACTGTGGGCATCAACTAGACCAGTCTCTCTCTTGTGTTTATGCATAATGTCTGCATCCACCAAATAAAATATGGTAACCCTAAACACCTTTAACTCCACTAAACACCAAAAGCCTTTTTACATAATATCTAGCCTTTTACTTGGTTGACATTGTTAGAGAGAATTCCATCATCACTTTGATCAAGTGTGCGACAGTTAGGAGAATGTGAAATTGATGGGTTTGCAGGATAAGATTTGAGGCCCAACCTATGATGGTTGAGATTCGTGACCGTCAAAGGTACTTTGTTTATATGCAACAAAAGAGTCAAGGAAGCGAAAACAATGTTTCAAAGGATAAGTGAATTCCCGCGATTTTCAAACCTTGACTTCATTCTTAGTCTCTAGTTTGCTTGAGGGCAAGCAAAAGCTAAGTCCGGGGGAGTTGATATATCATGGTTTTTACCATCTTTTGACCATGATTTAACCCGGTTTTATCGAGTCTTTTCGGTGTTTTTCGAGTGTTTTAGAGTATTGGCAGGTTCGTGTATGATTGGAGCTTAATTGGTAATTATGGAGCATTTTGGAGCATCAAGGAAAGAGCAGCTGAAGTCGTGCGGATGGATTTTCAATTGCCGTCAGATTGGCGCGTCGATCGACGGAATAATCTTAGCGTCGATCGACGGAAGATGTTAAGTCGCGAAGAAATCAGATTTTCCAATTCTGAAGATTTTCTTTTCACCCCAGAAGTTAACAAATAAAGCCCAACACGAATCCTAGCCTATAAATACTCAGTTTTCTTTTAGTTTTCATTATGCTTTCTATTATTCAAAGAGTTAGAGCTTCAGAGAGATTTTAAGAGTTAGGGAGACAAGTTTTCAGACGTTTCAGATTTCTTCAAACCCTTCTGTATCTCTTTCTCTATCTTATTTAATGCAGTATTATTCAGTCATCATGTTTTCTGCATCCATGTCTGAGTAATTCACTTGTTAGGTTTAGGGTTTTTCAAAGGAATTAAGATAAATTGTTAGAATTGAATTCATGTTAGGATTATCTTATGGTTCTTCATCTAGATTGCATTAATTCTGATTTAGGATTGATCACCCTTAATAAGACATCTTAGGTTGATTAATTAGAAGCGGAAGCATCAATTGATAACCTCACCATAATTTTAGATGAGCAAAATCACATATTCTCAAAGGAATTTGGTTTATGGATTTTGTGAACAATTGAAACCTGAACTTTAATGTTTGCATAAATTGATTGACTTTACAAAAGAATTTGGATTTCTAGGGTTTATGCATAGATAATTAATTCAACGAAAATCGTTTAATTTTACATTAGAGTGTCAAGTTCAAGAACAAATCTTCATTAAAAATCCTGACAGTTTCATAATTCTGCAATTTATCTATTCCTACGATTTTCCCGAAAACCTAGCTTCTTGTCAAATTGAATTTAAACCACAACAAATTTATATCTGTTTTCATTAGTTTTTGTCATTCATACATTCATATTTTACTTAGCTTGATTCGAAGTCATACACTCCATTGTGTGATTTGGTTCATAGTGATTCGACCCCTACTACGACGACCTCCTAATTTGAGAGAGTCTAGCTTAGAATTAAATTTGAGCATATCAGTCACTATCTTCTTCACAGTCCTCCGGTTAAAATTTTAGTACAGAATTAATGTTTGCTCAGTGGTATTTCGATTGTCATTGATGGAGTCTTGTTGTTCCTTTATCTTTGTTCATGTTTGAATTTTAATATGTGGAATTTGCTATGATGACTTAGGATATAGGAAATCGTTACTATTCCTTCTTGAAATTAAACTGTTTAATATCTGAGAGATTAGAAAATTACAGAAAGTTTAGCTACTCCAGGATTTTTGAGTCAAAATCATTGTATCATAAACCAAATCTTCAGAAAAGATTTTCACAACTTCGTTTCTTTATTATTGCAAACTAAAATCAGTTCCGTTCGGTGTACAGACCCCAACAAAGGAAATGGCCTTGATTTTGAAAATAACTCATGGAGGTCACAGTTAACATTCCACTGGCTACCGCCACTACCTCACAGTCTTCTGTAAATTTAGGAAGAACCATCTTGAAGTTGGTTTCAAAGGGAAAGATCCAATCATTTATGTAACTCTTTTCAATGCACCTGTCACATTCACAACCTCCCTTTGTATAAGTGTAATTGGCGGTCTATCTCCTCTCCCGTCTCTTTGTAAGGCATATTTTACTTGTCCAGTCCTTTTTTTCCAAGTATTTTTTTTTTAATTATATGTCAAATCAAATTTGGGAAGAGATTAAATGTATATGTATAAACGATTATTTGTGATCCAAACGTTCACAATTCTGAGAACTAGATAAGGGATGCTTTGGTCAATCTGTTAGTGAAAGGGTGAGATATGAGTGGTAGCAACAACGATTGGAATTTAGAGCTGCACTTGACATATATTACCAAGAAACTTTCGAGATTCAATTGGCTAGACAAAATAAGTCATATTTCAAAAATAAAGTCTTAGTTTACTCTTTTCAGGTTTCGAGTACCGACATAACAAAGACTCAATTTGAATCACTTTATAAATGGTAGAGTAAGACATACTTCTCTCACTTTTTCTGGCCAAGTTTCTTTTAGTAAATTATTTGTCATCTCACCCATTTATTTTTGGGAGGGTTTCTAAAATAACCCAAAATTTGAAGTCAACTCCAAATCTATACCCCATTTTCTCTCTCATCAATTTTTTTTCAAAAAAACCAAAACATTCATCTTATTTACGGAAATGCCATTATATCTGAATTTTTTTTTTTTTTTTGAAAATCAGACATTTGATTTCACAAACAAACACCCAATTATATCAACTTATTTACGAAAATGTCATCGCCATCAAGTTTCACAACCACCATGAACAACCAAATTGAAGCTCTTCAATGCTTCTCCATCTGATTTTCGTGCATAAATACATCACAAACCAACTCATAACTTTCTCAACTACCATTTCATCTCCAATTTCATCCAAAACACTATGTAAATGAGCATTTGAAAAATTCTCTCACTCACAATCTCTTGAATTTTCGTGGTTTTTGCTAGATAATGTTTGGGCTTCGTAGTAAACAGTTAGAGTAGGGATTTTGTGTGTTTAAACGAGCTAAAAACAGGGATCTACGGCGAAACGGAGCTAAAAACCGTATTTTCCGATCTGGTTCAGAAGAGTAGACTTCGTCGGACGTCTGCTGGTCAACGAGAAGTTAGATTTGCAATTGACTTTTTTCAGATTTTTTACGTAGACTTCTCATAGAAGTCTGCTTGTGCTCCTTTATTCTCTTTTGACAACAAAAAAAAATCAGTAGACTGCACGGGAAGTCTACTTAAAAAATGGGTTAGTTTCGCATTTGACCAAAATGTTGACTTTTTTTAGCAGACTCTGTACGCGATTCTACTAGCAGACTTCCCTCAGAGTCTGCTCGACTACGTTTAGGTTATTTTTTGTAATTGACTTTTTGTTGACTTTTTTGAGTAGACGCTATTTAAAGTCTACTCTATACGGTGAGGTTAGTTTTGCGATTGACCAAAATTTCGAACATTGACTTTTTGAAAATATTTAGAGTAGACTTCCCCAGAAGTCTGTTGCAAATTGAATTTTCAGCAGACTTCTGGGGAAGTCTACTCGTTAATTAATTCGATATTAATTCGATATTTGGTCAAACACAAAACTAACCTGTTTTTTAAGTAGACTTCTTTTAGAGTCTACTCAAAAAGTCAAAAATAAGTCAATTGCAAATGTAACCTCTACTGTTCCAGTAGACTTCAACCGGCAGTCTACTAAGGTGCGTAGACTTCTGTTGGATGTCTGCTAGATATTTATGGTTTTAGAAGTCTACCGCGGAAGTCTACTGAAAAAGTCAAATTGCAAATATAACCTATTTTTACAGCAGACTTCTGGAGAAGTCTACTACTAAAAGTCAACATTTTAGTCAAATACAAAAATAACCTTGGTAGACTTCAATTAAGGTCTACTACGCAAGAAGACTTCCGTTAGAAGTCTACTGGATTTTGCCGTAATTGCAAAAACTAACCCATTCGATAGACTTCTACGGAAGTTTACTAGTGAACGTTAAACGCAGTCTTCTGGCGCAGACTGCTGGTGAAGTCTGCGTTTTTACGTTTTTTAAAAACGAATTTATAGCTTATATATAATACATTTTCAAGATTTTCTTGCTCTCACATGTGTGTTTTCTAATATGTGATCTTCTATATGGGTTTGAGATATTTAAATGCAATATTTATGGTGTAAATCAATTTTCTTGTTTGAGTAGTAATTAGCTTTTCACGGTAGACTTCTTCAAGAGTTTACTAGTAGACGGCGTGGGAAGTCTGTATTTATGTTTTTAGTAAAACATTATTTTAAAATTATGTATAACGAAATTTTAAGATTTATTGGTTTCAAATGTGTGTTATATTATTGTTGTTTTTATGTACTAGATTGACATCTTCAGCTGTAATGAAACCATTTATTTCTGATTAATTAGTTTTTTCACAGTTTAGTAGACTACCGTTGAAGTCTATGAGTAGATTGCTTGTGAAGTCTGTATTTTTAAGTTTTTTAGAAATGCATTTAAAACTTATTTATAATGTTTTTTGAGATTTTCTTGTCCTCACTTGTGTGTTATCCATTGTGTTTCCTCATGTATCAATTGGACATATTTAAGTGCAATATTTATGACAAATATCAATTTTATTGTTTGACTACTACTTAGCTTATATCAGTAGATTTCAGATAGAAGTCTATGAATAGATGGTAGGTGAAGTCTACTCGTAATTTTTTTTAATAAAAATGCATTTTAAAATAATGTATATTGACATTTCATTTATGTTTTTACAATTACATGTCTAAATCTTAATATCTAATTTCTATAATTCTAACGATCTAATTTTTTCTAAGTATGAGTTTTTATAGAAGGTTGTTGAAAAATTCTATGCATTTTAGAAGTTAGATTTATTAAGTAGAGCGCATGGTATATGTGTTATGTGTTGTTGATTAACGTATTTTTTTCTTGTTATATTTGTGGTCTTTCATATAACAATTGACAAAGTCTAAAAATTTAGGATATCTTTTTGGTGTAGTATTTCTACATTTTAAGATTTCTATGTTCCTTGTTAGAACCTTGTTACCAAGGTTAAATTTAAGAGAAATCAATTCTTTTTACCACTATAACTAGTCTCTTTGCCGACTGTTAGCTTTTTGTTTCGCTTACATGATCCTGACATATTGGTCGGACATCATATCTATATCATTTTCCCATTCAAACCATATACTACATAATACAAGATTCTTATAACGAAATTATAACGAAATTTGGAGTAAATTAATTAAACTTCTTTCTTAATAAACAAAACAATACCCATTTTGTATATATTTCAAGATCTTGAGTCTGAGTCATAATTAAACGCCAAATGACTTATGAACTGAAAGTAAGCATGCTCCCGACACACTCCTTTTGTGGGCTAACACAAAGAAAGTCTGAGTCATAATCAGAATGCAAGAAGTCCCATAGGGCTCGAAGAGAATCCTTAAGCATTTCCATAACACAACCCCTCTCAATGTTCTCCACTGCAAGACCACAAGAGTAGTAATTTTTATAAGCCTCACGCTGAGAGACGTCATTTTCCTTTTGGCAGAGAGTATCAGTCTCATGTCGAGATTCTTATCAATGCATGACATATCGATAACTAAATGCCTAACAAGATTAAGCTTGACCTGTTCAAAAGCAAAAAACTCAAGCTTTAATGTAAGATTTTAGAAGACAAACAAAGTAAAAATATGACACATATCAAGGATAAGATGAATCATATGTTCTCAATACAGTTTTTGATTTGTTACGTTTCATGTTTCTTATGCTAGACGTAAAATAGGAGATAAAGTCTTGATCTTTACTCTGACATTAAATTATAACATACATACAAAGAACACAACACTTGCCTTGTACAAACTGAGCCGTCCATCTTCCTTAAGGATACATTTACATTGGATGGTTTCATCGTGACGAGTATAATGCGATACCTGAGAATAGAAGCCAGACGCAACAAAGAATATTAAAATGACATCCAAATGACATCGTAAATTAAGGACCATGGTACAAAAATGAATGCAACACAAAGTATAATATCAATCAGAGGTACATGTTCATGCAGAGACAAAACTCTATATCAATCTTAATAGCTTCAAGTTGCCTTAAAGCAATTCCACAACTAAAAGGTTATCATGTCCTTCAAGATCTCCTATGTTGTCATGGTACTCTTGAAAAAAAAAGGAGCTTATGTTAGTGAATGCAAGCAACAACGAAAGCTAAAAGGGGGTCACAAAGGGTATAAGTAACAACACAAGATTGTATGAAACGATGTGGAGTCTCTGAATTACTAACTCATGTCTCTACAATCTACTAGTAGCTAGCGTGTGTTTGTTTCAGTGAATCAATTTGCTCAAAAGTTTCATCCATATCAAGTCATGTCACTAATTTATTGGTGTGCGACTGTCTTTTTGAGTGAGATTAGAGAATGAGAACCTGAAGTATCTCCTTAACGTCGTTTTTACTAAGCTTATGTTGTTCGTATTGACAGCTGCAAATTCACATAAACAACACAATATTAGGAACTAATAGTTCAAAAAGACTAAAATTTAACATACGAAGAAACTTTCTTTTTTTTCTTACCAAAATTTACCAACTTTAACTGCGTCTTCTTGATAAAAGCAAGACCTTATTAGCTACTTCTTCAACCATTATCATAGTTTCTTGTCCAACCACTATCTTAGCTTGTTCCTCCGCCTTTATCTCTACAATTTGTTTCCACAAAACAAAACCGATCTCTCAGATTCTCATACACAATTTCGTGAAACCAAATACTAATACCTTCATCATTTAGTAGAGAAAAGAATCAAATCAAAACAAAGCATTCTTCACCAGTCTAAAACAATAAAATTTTGAATAGAAAACAACAAACTGAAATTACCCAAGTGAGAGTAAGAAACGCAGTAGTAATCGGCGTTGGTGGTATCATCAGTGACTTTAGAGGCGTCGCACATGGATTCATCTTCGGCGGACTCCTTGCCTACAAAACTGGAGCTTTCTTAACCTTCTTCATCTTCGCTTGAAGTACCTGCATAATACACTCACACATGAAGCAGTAAGAAGAAGAAATGAAAACAACCCACTACAACTAAATCAACCTTTCAATTTCGCTTAAATAAGAACCAGATCTGTGGCCATGTGTAGATCTAAACGAGAGTAACATAGGCAGTTTCGGAAGAAAAACAAACCTGGATCTGAGGCACCGGAGAGCTATGCTAGTCCGAAATATATGGGCTAGATCTGAGCTGAGAAGAGAGAAATTAGAGAAAAGAGATGAACTACGATAAGGAGAGAAAGATATGTCAGTGACTAACGTTAATGGAGGTTGAGCTGACGGTGACATAGTGGCCAGTGAGCTCGACGAAGGTTTAGAGAGAATAGCGCCGTTTGAGAGAGAGAAACTGGTTCAGATTTATTTCCCTAGAATTAGGGTTACGTCTGAGTAAATTTCGTTTATATATGAAGATAAGAATATCCGGTTAGGTTAAACTCCGGTTTAGCAGACTTCAAATTGAAGTCTTCTAAACCCTAAACTTTAGATAAAACCCTAAATTCAAAGTAAACTCTATTAGAAGTCTACTAGTTTGAGTAGACTACTAATGAAGTCTACTATCCGAAAACGTAAATTGACTATTTTCAATGATTATTCAAAACCCTAAATAAATATTTATACAAAACGGTCAAAAAGTTTAATATATTCACAAGTTAACACTTTTATGCAAATTTGACATTTTAAAGATAAAAATGATAAACCATAAATCTAACCCTAAGTGTAAAAACATGTTTGCAACCTATAAATGTCACATTGTTACCCATATTTCATACTCGTAACTCGGCCAATTACGCCAAATGATGAAAACCTTGTCAAAATTTTACATCATCTTATAGTTAATTCAACTTAAAAAGTCAAACCCTACACTACGGGTTATAAAACGAAACCCTAAACCATTCAAACACTAAACCCTAAACCCTAAACCATAAATAATAATCTAATTCCTAAAACTAAACCACTACAACCGTAAATAAACTCATAAAACCTATAAATATCAAACATTAAACTACCAACATATAACCACATCAATATTTAAACAAATGGTTATGAAGTACCTTGTTTGGTAACTCTTTGTTTAGTATAGTATGTATTCATTCATAACCTAATTTGTCTTTGTAAGTTTAATTTGTGAAATTTTATGAAATTTTATTTTTCATACTTCACAATTATTTATAGTTTGGTCATCAACCAAAATTTTTTATCAAAATATTTTTTGTTAATTTATAAATTTAAATTTGAAATATAATTATATAGTAGACTTCTAGAGAAGTCTACTATACCACAAAGTAGACATAATTTGTCTTTGTAGGTTTAATATGTGAATTTTTATGCAATTTTATTTTTCATACTTCACAATTATTTATAATTTGGTCATCAACCAAAAAATTTTATCAAAATTTTTTTTGTTAATTTATAAATTTAAATTTGAAATATAATTATATAGTAGACTTCTATAGAAGTCTACTATACCACAAAGTAGACATAATTTTTCTTTGTAGGTTTAATTTGTGAATTTTTATGCAATTTTATTTTTCATACTTCACAATTATTTATAGTTTGGTCATCAACCATAATTGTTTATCAAAATATTTTTTGTTAATTTATAAATTTAAATTTGAAATATAATTATAGAGTAGACTTTCCAAAGAAGTCTACTGAACCCTAAAGTAGACTTTACATAGAGTCTACGCGTTGGATTTCGTGTGGAAGTCTATGAATAGACTTCCACATTACGTAGCAGACTTCTCTAGGGCTAAAACAGTCATTATGACCTGCGGGTTTTTTTTTTGGCATAAATGTTGTAGTTGTAATTTCACTACCCCTTTGGGTTAGTTTTCACAAACATGAGATATGTGGGTTACCCATGTAGTTAAAATCAAATTATGGGTCAAACCAAGCAAATTCCCCTTTATTTTTTCATATTCATCCTTTTTTGTTATAAAACTAGATTAGGACCCGCATAATATGAGGGTATTAGATATTGAAATTAATAATCTATGTAGTTATGATCCATATAATATTATAAATTAAAACCCGTAAAATTATATTCTAAATTGAAACCCGTATAATTATCAGATAACTTTTTTCCAATTGCATAAATAATCTTTTCATATTGCATCATTTTACTGCGAACTTATAATTCGCTTGATTAAGAGACATATTAAAATTGGAAACGGTCTTCATGTATTATATAAAATTATAGATTTTCGTTTGTTAATTGAAAATATGATATTATACCTTTTTATTTGAGTAACAACATTTTTTATTTGAACATAATGACAATTATATCATTTTTTAGGCTTACTTTTCTTTTTTTAATTGTATTGACTAATTTTTTTAATTGGTATTAAACCTATTTTTCTTAGTTTATTTGACCATGATGACAACTATATTTTTTTGTCAAAACTTAATTTCTTTTTTCCAATTGCATTGACTATCGTTTATCAAATTGTTATGTAGTTTTTTTGTTTTATTTTTGTTATGACTATATTTTTCATTAATTTCGTTTCTTTTGACTTTATTTTTTTGTTTTCCTTTTTTATTGACAATTTCTTTTGATTTGTTATTAGTTTTTAAATTATACTACAACTTGATTTGAAAATTAAATAATATAGATTAAGAATTTTTTTATTAACACATGTCACAATCTAAACTAACAATGACACATATCATAATCTCGTGAGTTATAATTTGGTGCGCAGACTACTTTATATTATAAGATTTCATACAATTTTCTTTTTAAAAACATTAAAAGTACCTATATTGAAATATTCTATAATAATGTTGAAAAGTATGTGTAAAGATTTTTGTATTTTTTGAAAAACCTTTCAAAGAATAGTTTATATAAACCTTTGAAAAGCTTTATATAATATTTTTTTTTGCTGATTAGAAATAAAGTTAAAATGAGGCAATGTGTCTTTTTGTTGAAGTATTAACTTTTTTTTGGATTTAACACTTTTTTCTATTTTAATAATTTACATTTTGGCATATAAAGTTTTTGGTTTGGCTTTAAGAAATATGTTAATTAAACACTAAAAATATATTAATGTGCCTTTTTTTGTTTTTTTAACTTAATGGTATCTATATTTTTTTTTTAAAACAATTTACATTAGAGTTTGATTTGCCTTATAGAAATATGTTAATGAAATAATAAGAAAATATGTTAATGTGTCCTTATTTTATTGGTTTAACATAATTGTAGTACTTTGACACATGTCATCATCTCGATCGATATTAGACACATGTCACCATCTGATGAATTACAATTTTGACAAACTCTCCTTTATATAATAAGATAATTTACATTTTGGCATATATAGTTTTTAGTTTGGCTTTAAGAAATATGCTAATTAAACACTAAAAATATATTAATGTGCCTTTTTTTGTTTTTTTAACTTAATGGTATCTATATTTTATTTTTTAAACAATTTACATTAGAGTTTGATTTGCCTTTTAGAAATATGTTAATGAAATAATAAGAAAATATGTTAATGTGTTTTTATTTTATTGGTTTAACATAATTGTAGTACTTTGACACATGTCATCATCTCGATCGATATTAGACACATGTCACCATATAATGAATTACAATTTTGACAAACTCTCCTTTATATAATAAGATACGTTCAATAATACTTGTGGAGCTTTTCCATGTACATATAGTGATGTCCATGCGCATTTTGTTCTCCAAGATTTAAGGAAGAAATAATTCTTACAAATCAGAACTGGTTACCAAGTTCCATGAGAAATCATATAACCTGGCTTCATGGAATATTTAGGCCCGTTGCGTTCACGTTTGATACCTTGTCTCTTGTATAGTTTCCGAGTATGGAATTTTTTGATTATAATTGATTCATGTAATGTTTTCTTTTCAGGATGGAGTGGATATAAGAGACAAGAATTTACTTGGGGTAACTACACTTAGATGTGTCATCCTAGGAGTTTCTAGTTACACTTGCTTGACCAATGGTTCTCCATCAAATGGAGGTCTCTTATACCGCTGAGCTCATTTTATTACACTTGCTTGTGTGATACGTATCAGTTTCGAATTACTTCATTTCATCAGATCTATTTATCTCTTACCTTTTGTTTGGCTACAAATCTCCATGAGGCCATCGTAAGAACAGTGCATTGGATTATGATTAATGAAACCTCAATATATTCGTCTTCGCATATCTCTTATTAATGAGGATAGTCTCTAAGGGCGTTGCTCCCTCCTCTCATGGCGAAAGTGGGTTCTCTCAAGGTAAAGATAACCCGTGAAGTCTGGTTGTTTTTCGGTTCTGGATTCCGGCAAATATTATCGGTAGTTTTATTTTATGTGATGTATTTCTTCTCACAGTTTCACCAGTACCAGGTTCCCTGAACCGCTCTCTCAACGGAGAATGCTAAGCATCCGAAGATTTGCGGGATGAAGCTTTAAGCCACCACGTCCAAGTTCTGGTTAGCAATTTTTGTAAAAAAAAGAGTAATTTCATATTTATTGCAGGATTAAAGAGTTTTCATAGATAGTTGAAGAAAATGTTCATTCTGTGTTTGGGTTCAGGTACTTCATTTGATCTATCCTCATTGGTTTTAGGTCGGCAAAATAGAAAAGTTGGTGTACAATATACTTTTAGTGTTCTTCAGCTGCCTTGGAGATGTCACGTTTCAATCATTTCATCTGAAAAATAATGTTTGCAGTGTTAGAAATGTTTCGTGAAATCATAATAATGCTTTCATCCTTACATGCGTCGTTTAGTCTTCACATCAGGTTTGAATTGTCCATTGTGATTCGTTGTGGCCGCTTCTAGCATGCTTAGAGTTGTTGGTCAAGCTTTATAATTTTATTAAGATGTAGTGTTGTGTTGTCAAAATAATGTGCAGGTTCAAGGATGGATTTCACAGCTGAAGGATTGGATAAAAACAAGATTAGGGTTCAATACATCAATGGGGAAATATTCTTCCGTGTGCCGGTCCTGAATTTTAGAAGGCGGCAAGCCAAGAAAAAAAAAAAGGCCGCTTTACACATTTTAACTAAAAGAATCGTTTACTTAACTAATAAAAAGTGATGCTACAAAATAGCTATAAAATCACTTGAAACACTACAGAATAATACTTTATTTTTGAAATATGATTCTCCTTGCATTTCTACTTTCTTTTTCTTTCTTTCTCCTTAATTTTTCAGCACCACTCATAACTGATTTTAATGGCTTTGAACTCATTCTTTCCTACAATGAAAATATTTGTTAAATAAAAACCACTATGAATAAACAAACTAAACTAAACACGAAGCAAAGTTAACAAAGAATGAATCACTTAACTAAGCACGAAACAAACAAATAATGAAACAAACTTAACACAAAAGTACAAAACCAAACACGAAACAAACAGACAATGAAACAATCTAAACAATAACCAAATTTCACTATTCTAAATTTCTAATCTAGAAGAAGACAAAAATTCTTATGGGGAACCGGAAACCATGAATCGAACAATCAAAGCTAATTTTTTAGAATATGTAAAGTAAAGTGTGAAACAATTCAAATTGATTTCAAATAAAATATTGGCTATGAGTTTCTAAATCAAAGGGAACCGAAACGAGTACAGATCAAACTCACCATCATTGCTTGAAGACAGAGATTTCACGATTCGAGAGAGGCCAACGCCAACAAAAAAGATGAGTTTTTTGTGGGGTCAGGTCGAAGAAGAATGAAGAAGAAGGAGTCGATGATCGACAATGGTGATTAGGTTTTTAATTAGTATTTTTTGTTGATTTGCTTTTATTATATGTTTCTATTATTACTAATTGATATATTAAAACAAAAACATACTATGATATAAGAATAGTAATAATAGACTAATGAAAACCTTTAGGATTCATGGGCTTGAGCATTAAAAGACATTGCTATACCAATAAACTAATGAAAACCTTTAGGATTAGTGGGCTGATTTTGTTTCTTATAATATGGGCCGCAAGCCCATGCTTGGTCTGCTTGCTCTCAGGACCGGCCTGGTTGTTTCCTCTGGTTCTCTTATTGATCATATCGTAGTGAGTCTCTTAGATTACACCAGAGAGTAACCCACAGCTGAGGCATGCAGAGAATGACTCTCTTTCTAACCTTTTTTCATTCATGCAATGCAAATTAGTCCACAAGTTTGAATATTTTCATTATCTTCTTTCAGCCCTAAAGATATATGCCATGATAATGTGAAAATGCTTTGGCATGTAGTAGATCAATCCCAACTTTCCAATGTAATATTTTTTTTGCGTTATCTAATTCAAGCTCCTCTTGACCTGCCTCAACATGTGACAAAGATAATTAACGCTAAACATGATAACCTTGTAAGCAAAGCTAAATAATCATAGGTTTTCTTCCAAGACATTATGTTCGATCATACCTGTGCTTTGAGCGGACTAGACGTTGAGGGTAAACCAGAGAAGCTAGAGATATTGGTGTCGATCTTGAACGGCTTTTCAAGCCTCGAGGATTGATATGCTTGGCTCTTCGATGACTGATGAAAAGAAAAATCATATCACCCGCATGAGCGAGAGGTGCAAATATGAGAAGTTAAAATAGTTATTGGAAAGAGAAAGTTGGTGCAGAAGTACATCTCTCTGAAGTTTTGTTTTTTTTGGTCACGACCTCTCTGAAGTTATGCAAAGCCATTTAGTATTTGGTTTGGAGAATAAAAAACTTTTGTAATGGTGAAAGTCTGATTATAGCTATATTGAGAATTTTGATAAAAAAAAAAAAAGTTACATTGAGAATGATTTTTGGTCATTTATAGATTATAAAGTGGAGTTCTTTTGTGATATTCAATTCAAAAGAGAATACAGATCAAGCAATGTTGATTATTTATATAGCGGGACCATCGGAAAAGTCAGTTCTAAGTTCTAAATTTTTTCTGGACTATGATGTTTTGTAATGTTGCCATTAACATTAATATATAACCATATTACATTCGACTGTTGGTATAATTTTCCCTGCTGTATAAGAACTAAACATTTCTTTAATATATGGCAATGGCATTGGCATCAAAGAAGAAAGAAGAATACTATATCATGAAAACGTGTATAAAATTATTCCTTATTCATGAAAACTGGAGAGGAACCAAAAAGGTATAAGAATCATGTGTGATTACTGATTAAGCACACTACAAGAACTTGCATAAGAAAGAGTAAAAAACATAGAAAACTATTTAGGTCCCAAAAATCAGAATAGTGTGAAAACTTAAAAATGGTTACTACAAGATTCAAATCCAAAACTAAATATTTACTATCAACCCAAATACAAATACTCAAAATGTTAAAATGCAAAGATACACACATATAAAAGTCTAAACTCCGGGTAAGATCATTACCGGAACGATTTTAGTCACTTAAATGTCTATTCGTTGTTTATTCATGTTTTATGATGATATAAGAGGAAGAAGTATAATTTAGCTACTAATGAAGAAAGTCTTGTGGAAGGAGAAAACACAGTTGCTACATCTCTTGAAATATCTCTAATTGGTCGTGTCTCCATAGCCTTACTCAGTGGCGAAGCCAGGTTATGGAGATATAGGTCCCATGACCTACCTTAATTTAAGTATTTTATTGAGTTAGAACCAATATTCAGTAGATCATTTGGTCATTAGCTCATCTATTTGACCTATATTACGCTAGTTCGAACTTTTGAACCACCATTAGCCGTTTTTTAGATTGTTTTCCTCTTGGTGGACCCTACATGATATTGGGTTTGTATTATCTTTAATGTTTTAATAGATTTTTATGTTTATCTTCATATTATTTTTAAAAGAAAATTATATAAATTTATTGTTTAATTAATTTTGCACCAAGCAAAAAATAATTCTGGATTCGCCACTGGCCTTACTTTGGAGTGGTAGGTCCTCGCAACAAGAAGAGAGTAAAAGGCCTCATGAATGAAAAATTCTTGTGTTCACCCCTAGGGTGAACCAACCTCATTCACCCCCTTCTGTTGGGTGTATATTTGGTTTAAAGCCCAAATACACCATGAGTTAAGGTCCAAGAAAAATAAAGCCCACTAGAAACCCCAAAAGGAAAAGCACATGGGTTAAAACTAACCATGATTAAGCTCCCCAAACACACAAGAAGCATTATAAAAGGAGGTGAAGAGCCACAAGATAAGCAAGTTTTGGACCAGAGGACAAAGGATTTACACCTTGGATAATTAATTAGTTTTCGCTTAAGTTCGAGCTCGACCCGAATATTCTTGTATCGGCTCGAGCCTCTTTTGTAGCCCGATAAAGATCAATACAATTTTCTGATTCGATTCTTGAACGAGATTATTCGACCTCCCAAAACAATAAACTTCATTCGACCCTCGTTTCTGAGTTCGACCCGAACCTAGTTACAACATTTGGCGCGCCAGGTAGGGGGCTTGCGAATATCTCTTACGCAAAATGGAATCGAATCGTACAGAAAAAGAGCATGGCAACCCCAATGCTCAGGCGGAAATTCAAGAAGTCACACCTCGGGCCGCATTCAGCACGCAAAGCCCCGGGCAGGACCCGGAGTCAAGTTCGCATACTCTGAGGCAAGACCAAGCAAGAGCAGGTCAGGTCGAACAGACACCGGTACGATCCTGAGTCACGTCCACCAGCAGGAGGAGTCAAACCGAAAAATTAACGAACGCCTCGATCTCTTGACGTCGATCTATCCATCTCGCCTCGAGCATGTCGGGGCGCCACGTCAGAGAAATGCTAGCACCATACCATCCATATTTGACAGGCTGGGAGGCGCGAACACTCCACCTACCCCCGCAAATCCAATTGCCGGAAGCGCAGAGGCCTCGCACCCTGTGCGGCCCTCGGCCCTGTCCAGGCTCTCCGGATCAAGGGAAGACCAGGACGATCGAAACGACGATATTCGAGACCTGAGGGAGAAACTCAGGACAATGAAATCACAGGTCCATCAGGCGCTAAGCTCGGCGCCGGAGCTCGATCGTGTAATTAAGGACGCGCAACGCACCCCCTTCACTGAACAGATTACATCCGTCCCAGTTCGGGTCACAGGGAAACTTCGCATTCCAACCTATGAAGGGAAGACCGACCCGAAGCGGCACTTGACAGCATTCTCTCACGCTATGAGCCGACAACACTTCCCTGCTGATCAGAAGGATGCGGCGAACTGCCAAATCTTCGTCGAGTACCTGGATGGCCCAGCCCTGGAATGGTTCTCCCGTCTCGAACCAAACTCGATCGATGATTTCCTTCAGTTATCGTTCGCATTCGTCAAACACTACTCATTGTATCTACACGATACCGCATCAGACTCGGATCTCTACGACCTCGAGCCTCAAGGGTCAAAAGAAACTTTAAGAAACTACATGGATCGCTTCAAGGCGGTCCTCTCCAAAGTAAGCGTCCCAGATTCATCAGCGATAAGTGCGCTAAAACAGGGCTTGTGGCACGAGTCAGAATTCTGAAGGGACCTCGTGCAGCATAAGGCGTACCGACTTGACGACGTACTACACCGCGCGAGTGGTTTCATTCGCGTCGAAGAGGATCGGGCAATGAACTCGAAAAGGCAATCAGCACTCAAGCCATCCACACCTAAACCTAAGTCAGCAAAAGAACGAATCGAGGATGACTACCAGGAACCCCGACAACACTATGATCAAGATTACAAGGCTAAGCTACAGGTAAACCAGGTCGGTTCGAGCAACCAATCGAGTCAGTCGAGCCAGGGGCAATCCAACAAATGGGTGCGAGGCCAAGATTCTAAGGAAGGCCAGTCCTATTGCACTTTCCACAAGAAGTACGGCCATGCGACTTCAGTGTGTCGCAGCCTGATGAACGTTCTGTTGGGCAAATACAACAAGGGCGAAATAAGGGTCGAATCGCCTCAAACTCAAGCAGAAAAGAACGAGGCGCCAAGGCCCGAACTCGAACAAAGACCTGTGGGAAATGCGAATCCCCCAGCCCCTCCGAAAAGACTCAACAACCAGCAGGTATCGCCCGACGCTCCCTCAGCCTCAAAGAGGAAGGTCCTGATGATTATGGGAGGAGCTCAACTCGTACACGGGTCGGTTCGATCGCTCAAGCAACATGAGAAGATGGCAATCCAAGCACAGCGGTGCGTAGCGCGAGCCGTAGTTGATATGCCAATCATTTTCTCTGAGGCCGATACGAAGGGTCTTGCAATGCCTCATAACGACCTCTTGGTGATCGAACTTAGGGTAGGGGACTGCGACGTATCCCGAGTCCTTATCGACACCGGGAGCTCGGTCGATATAATCTTTAAGCAGACACTCGTAAGCATGGACATCCCCGAAAGTCAGATCAAGCCAAGTGTGAAGCCCCTGACTGGATTCGATGGCGTCACCACAATGACCATCGGCTCGATCAAGTTAGACGTATACGAAGGTGGCATAACCAAGGCAGTCAAGTTCCTCATCGTGGATCGACCTGCAATATACAACGTGATTATGGGCACTCCATGGCTGATCTCGCTTCGAGCCGTGCCATCAACTTATCATTTATGTTTAAAGTTTCCCACTCCGACCGGAGTATTCACAATACGGGGTGACCAGAAGATGGCACGAACGTGTTTCGTTACAGAACAGCAACTAAGGAGGGTAAGCCTGCACATCTCAACAACGGAGCAATCGCATGCCTCGGAGCCGAGGAAAGATGTATCTGAATCGGTCGCAATCGACCCGGCCCGTCCCGAAAGACGCGTCAATATCGGAACTGAGCTAATCGATCCGATAAGATCCGAGCTGATACAATTCCTTGCAGAGAACGCCGAAACCTTCGCTTGGACAGTCCGGGACATGAAGGGAATAAGCCCCTCCATCACGAGCCACCGATTGAACGTTGACCCAACCTTCAAACCGATCCGACAGACACGGCAGAAGCTCGGTTCGGAGCGAACCAAGGCGGTAAACGACGAGGTAACAAAGCTGCTCGATGCGGGCTCAATAACCGAGGTACAATACCCCGAATGGCTGGCAAACCCGGTCGTGGTCAAGAAAAAGAACGGCAGTTGGAGGGTCTGTGTGGACTTCACCGACCTGAACAAAGCCTGTCCCAAGGACAGCTACCCCCTCCCCCACATAGATCGAGTCGTGGAAGCAACAGCAGGAAACGAGTTGCTATCGTTCATGGATGCTTTCTCTGGTTACAACCAGATCGAGATGCACCCGCACGATCGTGAGAAGACCGCATTCATTACAGAGCGTGGGACATACTGCTACAGGGTCATGCCGTTCGGCCTCAAGAACGCCGGAGCGACCTACCAAAGGCTCGTAAACAAAATGTTCGCCGAGCAGCTCGGCGACACAATGGAAGTCTACATAGACGACATGCTGGTTAAATCGGGAAAGGCGGGCGACCACGTCGAGCACCTTAGGTCGTGCTTCGAAATATTAAACCAATATGGCATGAAGCTCAATCCGGTGAAGTGTACATTCGGAGTGACCTCCGGAGAGTTCCTCGGTTACATCGTAACACAGCGCGGAATCGAGGCGAATCCAAAACAGATCGCAGCCATAGCCAACCTGCCTTCTCCGAAGAACAAAAGGGAGGTACAACGCTTGACTGGTCGGATCGCAGCCTTGAATCGCTTCATCTCCAGATCCACCGATCGAAGCCTACCTTTCTATCAACTCCTACGAGGCAACAAAAGCTTCGCCTGGGACGATAAGTGCGAATCGGCCTTCCAGGATCTAAAGCAGTATTTGACTACCCCACCGATCCTCTCAAAGCCTGAGCTTGGCGAGACCCTGTACCTCTACGTATCAATAACCGACGCCGCAGTCAGTGGAGTACTCGTCCGAGAAGATCGAGGCGATCAGAAGCCGATTTTTTACGTCAGTAAAGCGCTCGATGGTGCCGAATCTCGATACCCGACACTCGAAAAACTCGCATTAGCCGTCGTTATGTCTGCTCGAAAACTCCGACCTTACTTCCAGTCCCATACGATAGCGGTCATGTCGACGCAACCGCTCCAAGCTATACTGCACAGCCCGAGCCAGTCAGGACGGATGGCACGTTGGGCGGTCGAACTAAGCGAATTCGACCTGGAATTTTGGAACAGAACAACGGCCAAGTCTCAAGTTCTGGCAGACTTCGTTACAGAATTACCTCCTAGCATCGAGTCGGTCGGACGATCTGACATCTGGAACCTGTACGTGGACGGATCAGCATCTCGACACGGTTCTGGGATTGGAATCCTACTGGTGTCACACTCCGGTGACATACTCGAGCACTCATTTCGACTCGGATTCCGAGCCTCGAACAACGAGGCCGAATGGGAGGCCCTGATTGCGGGTCTAAAGCTTGCAAAGGAAATGGGGGCGCGACGCATACATGCTTTTAGCGACTCCCAGTTAGTAACAAACCAGCTGAATCACGAGTACGACGCTCGAGACGATCGGATGAGTGCGTACTTGCAACTAACAGAGAAAATCATACTCGATCACTTCGATAGTTTCCTCCTCTCCAAGGTACCTCGCGCCGAAAATTCCAAGGCAGATGCGTTGGCATCATTGGAATCGAGCTCGGGCACCGAACGGCATCGAACTATCCCAGTTGGAATACTGCCAGACCCCAGCATCGAACTCCCTCGAGGCCAGAGCAGTATAATGAGCATCACGGAGCTCGAGACAGAACCCGAGCCTAACTCTGAACCAATTTCGATCCCAGGAGCATCGACGTCAAGCACCGACTGGCGTGAGGAAATCATCAATTATATCACACAAGGAATCGTGCCAGAGGATAAGTGGGCAGCCCGACGCCTCAAAACTCGAAGTGCGCGGTACGTCATGCTCGAAGATAAGTTGTTTCGATGGAACGCAGCAGGAGTCCTACTCCAATGCATCGCGGGGGGCGAAATCTATCTAGCCCTCGCCGAAACACACGAGGGGGCTGGAGGAAGCCACTCAGGCGGTCGAACCCTCGCCCTCAAAATTAAAAAACTTGGGCTTTACTAGCCGACAATGCTCATAGACTGTGCGAACCATGTGCGATGCTGCGAGAAGTGCCAAAGGCACGGCCCCATGATCAAGTCACCAACCGAACCCCTGACCACGTCAGCCGCCGCTTACCCCTTCATGAGGTGGGCAATGGATATCATCGGACCGTTCCCCAAGTGGCACCAAAAGAGGTACGTCATAGTCATCACCGACTACTTCACAAAATGGGTTGAGGCCGAGGCGTATGCAATGATTCGAGCTAACGACGTCCAAAATTTTGTTTGGAAATTCCTTATATGCCGGCACGGTTTACCATACGAAATCGTCACGGACAACGGCTCGCAATTCATCTCCAACACATTCGAGGCCTTCTGCGCGAGGTGGAACATCAGACTCAACAAATCAACGCCTCGGTACCCGCAGGGAAACGGCCAAGCCGAAGCAACTAACAAAGTAATCATCAGCGAGCTCAAGAAGCGACTTGATGAAAAGAAGAACCTTTGGGCCGACGATCTCGACGGCGTCCTGTGGGCATTTTGAACAACTCCGAGACAGTCGACAGATCGAACTCCTTTCTCTCTCGCCTACGGGCTCGAGGCTATGGCACCCGCCGAAGTTAACATCAACACCCTTCGCAGGAGCACCATGCCTAAGCATCCCGAGGCCAACGAGATCGCACTCCTCGATAACCTCGACTTCGTCGAAGAAGAACGCGTCCAGGCACTGCTTCGAATCCAGAATTACCAACAAAAAGCCGCCCAGTACTACAACCGTAAAGTACAAGGTCGAAGCTTCCGTGAAGGAGACATGGTGTTGCGAAAGGTATACGAAAATACCAAGGAGTATCAAGCCGGCAAACTCGGAGCGAACTGGGAAGGTCCATATCTCATCTCGAAAGTCGTTCGACCCAGCGTATACGAGCTAATGACACTCGAGGGCGTCGCAATCCCAAGGTCATGGAATTCGATGTCCCTCAAACGATACCATTACAACTCCCAGCCAGTTCCAGTCGCATCGATTTCGACGCCTCGAGTCTTTTAGAATATATACCCCGCATATCCACCCAAAAAAAAAAAAAACTCAAGACTCGACTCGAACTACGAATGGCTTGATCCCGCTTCGGGTACGTAGGCAGCCTTCTCGAAGGTCCAGCTATACATCAAAAAAAAAAAAAAAAAAAAAAAAACGATCGAAGCCCTGGCCAGGCCTCGGTCCCTACACAAAGCGCGGCACTCTCATAGTCGCTTCGATTCCCAACGAATCGAACTCAGGTCCACGTCGACCTGAGCCAAAAGCCGGGGCCGGACCCGCACGACTCCTAAGAATGCCTAAGTAATTAAGCCGGAAACTACCCGCACACTTAGACGCAAGACGGATCATACTCACGTAAGCCGAGTCCAGGCTCGCACCGCAGGACCCAACCCCCCATCGAGCATAAAGGTTGGGCCCGAATCTCAGACATTCAATGTCAGGTCTGAACCCGAATCGAAATCCTAAGCTTACAAAGGCTCGGCGCCACATTCGCATCGAACTCTCGAATTTGGACAAAATGTTCAATCCATCTAAAAAGCCGCCACGTTCGAAGTTGGAAGCGAAACGAGCGGAAATTAACACATGGAAATATAAGTCTCAGATTAAAACTCAAATCGGCAAAAGAGATCGATGGGGAAAAACAAGTTCGAGTCGACAGAAATAAAGCGTTTTGAAGTTATAACAAATAAAAAAAAATATATACAACCCGAGCCGTGATGGCTCGATAAGGAAGTTCAGAAAGAAAAAAGAAAAGACAAGTACAAATCAAGAAAATATCGATCACAAGCGATCTATGAAGCGGTCTCTAGCTCTTCAAGGTTCGAATCAGCAAAGAGAGGAGCGATCGGCTCTCCAGTAGCGGCATCTACTGCGGGCGTATCGATCGAAGCATGCTCCTCGGTCGCAGCAGTCTCTCCAGCATCGCCTTCGGCCTCGCTCTGATCACCGAAAAGCTCGACCCTAAGCTGGTTCTCATCCTCCGCCTCGGCATTCTTTGTCTCCTCAATCTCGGCAAGAGTAAGGGCATGAGTCTTCCCTGCCACAGACGATCGACCATCGACCTCGCTCCTCTCGCCCTCTTCATCAGAACTATCCGAAGAAGAGATATCAAGCGCTACGCTCTTCTTCGGCTCGACCTCTTCGTCATCGGAAGAATCAGAGGGGAGAGATGGAAGGACGATCGAGTCCGCCTCAGCAGTATATGAAGCGAGTCGAGCCTCAAGCTTTTCCTTCTTGGCTGCATCGATAGGAACTCCGTCCTTAGCTGCTTTCTCCATCCTCCTGATGGCTCCAACCACCTGACTAGCTAGCGACGCGAGGCGATCGGCCTCGGTTTGGGCTTTGCTTCTCTCTTCCATGATCTCGATGCTGCGTCGAAGCTTATCTTTAGCTTTCTTCTTAGCCTCCTCAACGGCTCGAGCCACAGCATCTTTCGAGGAACTCCTAAGCTCCGCAACTTCCCCCTCGATTCGAGACTCTACCTCCTTCTTCGCCTCCTCCGCCTCAGCCAGAGCTGAGGTCAAGGCGTCGACCTTCGAGCTGAGGTCATCCCTGCTGGCAATCAGTTCGCCATTCACCTGTTGAGAATGGTTCAGCAGATCCTTGAGCTTCGCAGCTTCCAACTCAGCCCTCGTTCGAGCCTCCTTTGATCGATTCGATTCGGAGACCAGCTCGCCATTTTGGGTGTTGAGCTTGCGGTTCCTCTGATCCAAGGTATGCCGCGCATCAGAAAGAAAGTTGTAGCCAGCGAGCATCTGCACAGGGTTCGAACAAATGAGTTAAGAAAGTTTTGATCAAACTCGGATCGACCTTACTTAAAATCAAAAAAAAAGGGGAACATACAGAGATAGCCGACATGGCGAACCGCGTGTCCGGGTCGCTGGAGGAGGAGTCCACCGCAGGTGGAGAAAGGAAATCAGGACCGTCTCGCACGCAACGAACGAACTGAAGGCAGGCTAGGGGGACTTGGGAAATATGCTTTCCCCCTCCTCTGAAATCAAAAACAAAGTCATAAGGGGACGAGCTCGATTCATCACCATCCCCCACACGGACGATCGCGCCAGCATATAGGTGATCAACCTCTACTGGGAGCCCAACAGTATTGAATCGAGCCACTTTCTCGGCTTGATCCCCAGATCCCAGAGCCTCATGGGCCAATCTCTTCTTCTCTTTGATGGATTTCGCCATCTCCTTCTCCTCATCAGCGCGATTCTTCTTCTTCGCTTCGGCCTCGACTTTCTTCTTCTCTTCGGCCCTCGACTTTCGCTTAGCATCTTCCTTCTGCTGCTCCATCTCGAGCCGGGCCTCCTCCGCCCGTCGACTCTCCGCTAGCAGTCCCCCCATTAGTCCTTTACCCCGACCATGAGTGACCGGTGCCTTCTCGGGTCGAAGGCCCTCTCTTACAGCTGGGGGAGCAGCCTTTGGAAGCTCGAACTCCTCGTCCGAATCCACGACGTCAAGGTTCAATTTCACCATCGAAGCCTTCTTAGGTCGAATCTGCACAGTCCTTTTCTTCGACGGAGTTGAACTCTTCTTTCTTTGGCTCGAACCGGCTTTCTTGTTCGAGCCCCGCTGAACTTCAGGAGAATTATCTTCCAAGGGAAGGTAGAAATCACCTGCAAAGAAAAAGGGGAACGGTTAGAATCGAGCCTGATACAAAAGCAAAAGACAATCGAGTTATTCCCTGTCGAGAACCGAGGGTAGCTCCGAGCGATTCGATGGGACAAGAAGTCAGGCCAGTGATGGATATATTTCTTGTCTTTTCGAAGAAGCGTAACGACCGAATCCTTAGGAGTCTTCCGCTTCACAGGTTCGACTGCACAAAGACAAAGAGATTAAAATCAGTTCAGAAAATTGAAGAACTCGATTTCGGTCTTACCAGGTCGAAAATTCCATCCGACTCGAATCGGTTTACTAAATTCCCCAATCGTTCTCCGACTGATTTCCACATAGAAGTATCGCGACCATCGATGTCTGTTAACTTGGCTGCTATGCCCCTTCACGAGCTGGTAGCCACCACGGGGGGATACGTAAAAACGGCCCGAATTTCCGATAGGGCTAAATGAAGAAATTTCCTCGAACTCGTCGAGATTTACTACCCCACCATGCTCTGCAGCAAGAACCACCACAGCCATCATGGCTCGAATCGAACCATGCGTCAGCTGAGAAAGAGAAATTTGACGTCGATGGCAGTACTGGAGCAGTAACCTCGGTATCGGGAAGCAGAGTCCCCCATTTTTGATGAAGCACTCGTACACGCACATGTACCCCGACGGCGGGCTCCAGGGTCGATCATTGGCCTGGGGATAAACGATCGAGACTCCATCCCATCCACCTGTCGGAGTTAGAGCGTAAACACGGCTCGAATTCATACTCGACTCGACGTCATTTGAATCATCGAGCCTGATCCCATGTCCGAGGCCGGGACCCGGGGACTTCGGCTCAGCATTTCGAAAATCAACAAAACTCCCCTTCTCTCTTCCGGAGGTGCCTTCTTCCGTTTCGACTCGATTCGACGTTTCAGATATTTTTGAGTCGCCCCCGGAACGAGCATACGATGATCCGTCGCTAGACGAATCTCTAGATACCTTCTGAGGAACATCATCGAATCGGTGCTCAGGCAAATCGATCCTCGAGGACGACGCGTCTGATACACACCGATCTGAAGGCCCAACAAGAGGAATGCCCATCGGGATGAACGTATCGAGTCGACCATCCGATGCACGGGCCAGAGTAACGTCGGGATCGCGTCGAGTCCTCTTCCTATTTAGTTTTACGGAAGCGCTTGAATCTGAAGACATCGTTGACAGACGGAGAACGATTCGGGATTGCTGAAGAGCGGTTCGAACACACAAGAAGAAAATCGAAGAAAATTTTACCTTTTCTTTTACTGACGGCTCGATCCAAAGAGAATGCAAATGGCGAGAAAAGAGAGGAAAACTTCAATATTTATAAGCAGAGGGAAGAAGGCGAACCGACACTCGCAACCGCACCTCCCCACCAATCAGAAGAAGCGGGCTCCAGAGCAAAGCCCATTAGCCCGTCTGAAATAAGATGGGCCGAAGTCTTGGGCTTCGAAAAATTCAGGGCCACGTAGCGAACCCAGCAGAGAAGATCCGAGAGCTCCACCTGACCAGTCCGCGCAGGGGTTCGATACCGACAGACAAAACCGATGCGAGCCGCATTGAACCTTAACTAATCGCAAGTTCGATTCGACCTGTCAACAACGACGAATTCGACTCGACCCTGTAAAAAAAAACGACGAATTCGATTCGATCTCTTTCGCCGACTTGGGGGGGCTTAATGTTGGGTGTATATTTGGTTTAAAGCCCAAATACACCATGAGTTAAGGTCCAAGAAAAATAAAGCCCACTAGAAAGCCCAAAAGGAAAAGCACATGGGTTAAAACTAACCATGATTAAGCTCCCCAAACACACAAGAAGCATTATAAAAGGAGGTGAAGAGCCACAAGATAAGCAAGTTTTGGACCAGAGGACAAAGGATTTACACCTTGGATAATTAATTAGTTTTCGCTTAAGTTCGAGCTCGACCCGAATATTCTTGTATCGGCTCGAGCCTCTTTTGTAGCCCGATAAAGATCAATACAATTTTCTGATTCGATTCTTGAACGAGATTATTCGACCTCCCAAAACAATAAACTTCATTCGACCCTCGTTTCTGAGTTCGACCCGAACCTAGTTACAACACCTTCTCATTAGTCAATCATAATTAAATATTTAATTAAAATAAAACAAATTAAAACAATTAATATTGATTTTTATACCATAAAGATTGGTAATAGCATTTGAGATAGTTAAAGGAGGACAAACTCCTTCACCAAAACCAGACATATCTTCACCAAGCAACAATTTCGCCATTCTTTCTTTCAACAACTCAACTTCTACACACAACCCACACAAAATGTCAAATTTTGTTTTATGAAAACATAGAGATTTGATTTTGATTTTGATTACACAAACCTGAAGTCTCTGTTTTGATTCTCTTAAACCCGATCTTTGTAGGAGTTTTCTTCTTTATTTTACTAGAACTCTTTCTCCAAGAGCCTTGTCCTAAAGGCCATCCAAGGATATGTGACTTCGTTGGAGGAGACGACGGAGAAGAAACAGATCTCCGGCAAAGAACACGGCGGCGAACATCACCGACGACGATTCGATTCGCTTTGAATCGCTGTGAATCGCACGGAGAGGAAGAAAACAGAGAGATCGAGAGAAGAGGAGGAGAGGATAAGAGAATCCTCTTTATCTCCGGCAAAGAAGACGGCGAACATCACCGAAGATTCGATTTCCTTTAAATCGCGGTGAATCCCATCGGAGAAGAAGAGAGGAGATAGTTTTTTGGTTTTTCCGCAAATGAAACAAGATTTGAGCTTTGGGTCAAACAAAAATGACGGTCCAATGAGATTGTGCCACGTGTCATGGCGAGGTACAAACGAGACGTCTCAAATAACTTCTTCTGCTTAGACGTCTCAAAGCCCAAACGTATAAAAGCCAATTATTTTTATTCCGTTTAATCATATGAGACCCACATTTTTTTACCGTTGTGGGTGCTCTTAAGTCTCAATGTATTGAGACTTAATTTATTCTCTCTCTTAGGTGTTCTCTTTTAATTGAGTCATTAATTGTTTTGTTAATTTAATATTTAAATAAATAATTAAATCAATTAAAAGTTAATATAATAATCTATCTAAAGAAACTTAATGGGTTTTATTGTTAATGATGCTCTTAATGCAGAGAAGAGATTTTTAAAAATTTATTATTCTATTACATCAATTTTGAAGTATATGTTTGGACGTTGCCGAGCTTCATTGGCTACTGTGAAGTCTCGTGGTTTCATGAATTTTTTGTCAAGGAACACCAAGTTTAAAACTAATTCCTACTTTAATTCTTCTTGACTTAGATTTATAAAGGGACTTGTGGTTTGTCATTGGCTTCTATTAAAATGTTTCATTTCTTATGTTTGTTTATTCTCTTCACATCTCTTTGATTTTGACATCGTGTTCATACAATTGGATTCATTCGCATTACTCTCCTTGTTCAATAACGTATTTGTTGGGTTGATTAAGACTTTTGTTAATTTACTGAGATTTTTGTCATGCCATTTTTAAAGAGTGTCACGTTACATTTATTTTGGTGAAATGAGAAAGACAGATAAAATGTTACATTTTTTTAAAAATCACCATGTAAATAATGTTTAAGGGATTTTAAATTTTTTGTTTATGAATAATCACCATTTCTTAATAGAAATTTTTTTGGGTTCACCCCTAGAGTGAACCAACCTCATTCACCCCCTTCTCATTAGCCAATCATAATTAAGTATTTAATTAAAATAAAATAAATTAAAACAATTAATATTAATCAATTAATATTTGGGAAGTTTAATATTTGGATATTAGAGTTTAGTATTTGTGGTTTAGGGTTTCGTATTTGGGGTTTATGGTTTAGGATTTGTGGTTTAGGATTTCATATTTGGGGTTTAGGGTTTAGGATTTAATATTTGTAGGTTAGAGTTTAGGATTTAGAGTTTAGTATTTGGGGTTTAGGGTTTAATATTTAGGGATTAGGGTTGAATATTTGGGGATTAGGGTTTAGTATTTGTGGTTTAGGGTTTAGTATTTGGATTTTAGGGTTTATTATTTGGGATTTAGGGTTTGATATTAGGGTTTTAGGGTTTAGTATTTGTGGTTTATGGTTTAGTATTTGTGTTTTAGGGTTTAGTATTTGGATTTTTGAGTTTATTATTTGGGGTTTAGGGTTTAGTATTTGTGGTTTAGGGTTTAGTATTTGTGTTTTATGGTTTATTATTTGGGGTTTAGGGTTTAATATTTGGGGTTTAGGGTTTAGTATTTGGGTCTAGAGTTCATTATTTGGATTTAGGGTGTAGTATTTGGTGATTTAGAGTTTAAGATTTAATTATTTAATTTAATTATTTTAATTAGTAATATTAATTGTTTTAGTTTGTTTTATTTTAATTAAATACTTAATTATGATTGGCTAATGAGGAGGGGTGAATGAGGTTGGTTGAACCCAAGAATTGTTCTTTCAAAAATGAATAAAACCCTAAAACAATATATGTTATGAAAGGGATGGAGTAACATTTATTTATAAAGAATCAAAAAATATATACATATATCAGTAGAAAAAATTTGTTTTACGTTACAAAACTGTGTTATTTCAAAAACATGGTCAACATTATATAAACTTGAAGATTAAAATCAAACAATTTGAATCCATTCTCCAACGCTGGGGACACCATTGTAGACTGCAAAGAGAAGATAATATCCAGGAGGAGCAACGTTTCCACTTAGAGGAGCACCAACTTGGACTTGATAAAGATCGGCACGAAGATGCTTGACATCATGTATGCCCAACAAAAGCAACCTCATATTCATCGATACACTATGAGTAGTAAATGATGGTGCTAACATCGTAACCATCAAATTCTCCTTTGCCACATTTGGTTGTTTTAGATCGATCCTTACGTTAAATATCTGTTTGTAGTTGATTTGTTTTGGTGTGGCGGAAGTTATAATTGTTGGTCTCATGTTAGCAAGAGCTGGATCGAGATAAGGCGGTAAGAATTTCTCGATGCGGAGCTCGGTCGGGTACTCAACGTTCTGGTACCTGTAACCATCGTTGGTGTTGCTACCACCGATAAGAACTTTACCGTCTGGAAGAGCGATCGCGATGGCATGGTACATGCGAGGGATAGTGGAGGCAGCGAGTTCTTTGAAACGTTGGCCTAGAGGCTTGTCAGGCGAGTACAATATTGGGGAAAGATTTGGATCTTTTGCTAAGTTCCAACCTGAAGTTCCACGTTTGGCTCCATTAACAATAAGAACTTCTCCATTTGGGAGGAGCACAATGTCACTCATGACTCGTGACATTGGCATCCACTCTGTTGTCCATGTAGGATTAGCACTATTAATGTCCATCCTTGCACAATCTTTGAAGGCCGGATCAAAAATCTTCTTAGTATTAGCACGGTAGTATGCATCTCGTTTGGCGCCACCACAGATGATGACATCAGCAGGGATGACAGGCGAATTGTCGACGGAGAGACGGATGGGGAGAAGAGCAGAGGATGCGGAGCCGGGGTAGTTACGAGTACCACCAGGGAGTTGAGGGAATTCTTTGATCACTTTGTTTGTTTTCGGGCTAAGAAGAATGGAACGGTAGTTGGCGAAAATGAAGAGATTACCATCAGTGTTGAGCCATACAAAAGGGTATAAATTGTTTTCTTCTGGATCATTTGTTTGTCTAAGAAGTTGTGAGTCATAGATTTTCTTGTTATCCATTCCTTCTGGGAGGATATACTCGTAGCTGAGAGCGTCTCGGCCTCCAACAACGATGAAAGATCCATCGGGGAGAGTGGCTTGTGTTGAGTACCATCTTCTTGCAGCCAGTGCTTTTGGATATTCCACCCATCCGCAGTTGTCACAGCTGGCAAGGTATCTTGCCGTGTTTGCTCCTCCTTGGTATCCTCCTGTGCTTACCAAAGTCCCATTTACGGTTAAACCTCCCGAGGAACACCATGTGTCCGTTGTAAGCTGCAATATTTCCATTAAGTCCATCAAATCAATAATGATTAATATTATCTCTGTTTCATAAAAATGTTGTTTTAATATACTTTTCAGAATTTTTCAATTTTAGCCATAATATTCCAGTGTATAATTAAAGAGATTAACTGGTGTAGTGTAAAAAGTTGTATAACTGTGAAAAATCAAAACTTCTAATATTTTGAAACAGAGTGATTATTAATTTTGTTACCAAGAGAGGTCTGATGTTCCCGGATTCGATATCAACGAGGACAGAGTGAGCATAACAATCGATTAAATTAGTCTTTTGGTTATAAACATGGCAAGGGACCCCTTGAGGCAGCTTAATCTCTGAAATTCTCCAAATGGTTGCATCGTAAAATTGCACTTTATTAATCAACGGCATCAGAATTGCGTGCATCGCGGATATGCCAGAACTCTTGAGGAATAACTCCCATTTACCGGGCCAATTCGTCTCAGCTCCTTTGGCCATGGCACCATTATTCTTGTCAAACTCTTTGGCCATCTCATCACCAATCATCTGAGGTTCCATGGCACCACCTTTCTTCTCAGGTACTCTTTGAATGGTACTACTTTTCGTCTCAGGTTCTGGTTTCATGTCACCACCTTTACCGGGGCCTTTTCCTTCTTGTGTTGCCTTTTTTAGTTCAGCGGCTTCACGTCTGGATCCAACCTCTGTGCCATCCAATGAACCATCATCAGCTGAACAATTGTTTAGCCCAGAGACGGATGATTGAGCAAAGGCTGCCTTAGAAACGGCTGCCACCAAAACAATGAGAGACAGTTTCCATAAGACTCTTCTTGATTCTCTCATTTTCTTAACTTTATACTTCTTCCGTTTTGCACTAGTTTGGTTGGGACAATAAGAAATGATGTCTAAGTTTGAAATGGTTGATGATGGTTACAAGAGTCAAGTATTTGGGAATTTATAAGTTCTAACTTGTGTTTATTTTTGGCATTTCTTTTTTTGAATGAGTGGTTACAAATTATGTCCTCAATACCTTGTCTTTTTTTCTGTAAGGTAGTGGATCTGTAAGAGAACCAAAAGTGATGGGTGGTATTCCATATTTTTTTCTCTCGTACGTTTTCAACGTCACTTAATCATGTAACACACAAAAATATATCCCAAAATCTATGGAAACCACGTTCAAGGGTATGCTTGATGTGAAAAGTTTTTAATTACGTAAATTATTCAGTTCAAATGGTCAGAATAACATTAACATGTCTTGTTGATGACGTCTTTGGACGTCTATGTAGAGTATCAAGGTAGGTAATAACTTTGTAAAAAGGTATGCAGGAATATGCCGAACATATCTCTTCTCAATGACTTTGTTATCTTTTTTTTGGGTCAAAGACTTTGTTATCTAAAACTTTGGATATGTGAAAAGGACTCTGCATGAATATGTTTGTTTTATGTTAATGAGTAACACGGTTCATGGCCCAATTAAATGAGTAATAGAACAAAAAGGTATGCACAGTTTGTAAGATTAAATATTTTGTATGTTGGAGAGCTTTGTTTTCTATCTTTAAAGCAGAAGCCAGTCAACAAATTTGGGAGTGACATCTGTCATTAACAATTTTCTAAATACAATGATCATTTACTTTTTTTTTACGCCCAATTATTTACAAAAACAATTTAGTCAGTTTTCTTTTATTCCTTTCCCCAAATTTTTGTAACCTAAAATCAAAAAAAAAAAAACCCAATACAAACTCACGATCTTCTAAAATAACTTCCCACTCACCATCATCTATGATCTCATATACATCTATGGAATCTACGGTTGAATCAAAAAAATTGTCAATTACCTTTTGGCTCAGGTAAATCCTCAACTTCGTTTTGCGATGTTCAGTTTTTTTTTTAATACCAAATGCTACATAAAACGAAATCAACTACTTCCCGATTTAATATGCTTTTCCTTTGATCTCAATCTTTAGATTCTTCAGATATTACTGTGAATCCGTACAAGATGAAGCTTGATTTCACACCAATCACTCAATTAAGTTCTGTTTCTGACAACGAAGTTTGGAAGATTAAAGCTCGAGTTTCAAGTATTTGGCGATTCAAGAACAATGAAAAACCTGGAGATTTTGGTGGAGTTGATTTAATACTCGTGGATGATAATGTAGATCTCATCTTTATCTCATTGTATTGTTAACACTTCTTATTTTTATTATTATTTTGAGTTCAGGGAGATCGCATCCAAGCGTGCATAAGGGGAAAATTAGTTTCCAAG
This sequence comes from Arabis alpina, assembly GCA_900128785.1. Lineage (NCBI taxonomy): Eukaryota > Viridiplantae > Streptophyta > Magnoliopsida > Brassicales > Brassicaceae > Arabis > Arabis alpina. Next base: position 18,649,375 of record LT669789.1, read on the forward strand.
TTCCAAAATGATTTTGAGGAAGGAGAATGTCGCATTCTCATGAATTTTAAGTTGTCTCCTAATGGTGGGAGTTACAGGGGAACTCCACATCCATTCAAAATCTTTTTCACTTGGTCAACATATGTGAAGAATTGCGAGGAACCACTCACTTCGTTTCAAATTCATTCCTTTCGAAGAGTTGGTCTCTAAGTCGCATGACGAAACCGTTTTCGTGGGTATGCCTATCACCATCTTTGTACTTTTATTCAAAGTTAAACATTTGATTCATGTTCTTATGAAATCATTCTGCTTCATATAGATGTAATTGGCGATATCACTGAATCTCATGGTCTAAAAGAAATTACGGTTCACCGTAATGCTCCGTGAAAATTGTTGAATCTTCAACTAAAGAGTATCAGGTTAGTAGCTTTCAACTTAGCCTCCATAAATTAATTTATTATGTATCCCTTTTTCAATTGTTCTTATGTTTTGTAGTGGCTCAACAATTGATTGTGTATTTTGGGAAAAACATGCTGAAGACATACATGCGTATGTTCAATCCTTCTCTGGTGGACCTATTGTGATACTTTGTAGTCTCATGGGGATTAATATTTACAACGGTAAACCTCCTGCAATAATTGATCTAAAATTTCTTGATTATTAATTGGTTCCAAATTAATGTTTATTGTCTTCAATTTTTGGTAGGAAAACTCACTATCCAAAGTGCAAAATCCTCAACAAAGTTGTTCATGAATTCTGACATTGCTGAGATCAACGAGTTCAAAGAAAAGTAATCACACATACTTGAATTTTGTTGGTTTTAGATATAGATTACATTTTATGTTTAAAAATCACTCATATCCTATTGCTTATGTATATATAATAGGATGCCAAAAGATGTCATCTCTAATACACCGAGTGGCTCCATTTTGGCTTTGTCAAACTCTGACCAAGATTCCTCATATCAGTTTTCATTAGCATCTAACAAAAAAAATTCTCAATTGTTTACATCATATGAGGTTAGTTCTCTTTCTTAATCTTTCTCAGTTATTATATACTTAAACATCCAACTATAGTGTTTTGTATTCCGTGTTTATCCTCAGGAATTTACGTGTTCTATATATGCAACTATATGTGCTCTTAAAACTGATCTTCTTTGGTTCTACACCGGATGTTCAGAATGTTAAAAAAAAGTAAACCCATACTTAAATCCGGAAACTGAAGAAATTGAGGCTGATAAGTTTACATGTGATCTCTCCCAGAAAATTGTTACTTCTACTCTCACATGGTTTAACATTAATCTATGTACAACATTTTTTTTTATTTTTAGATATTTTTAACCATTACATATGTGATAAACTATACTTTGTTTTCACAGGTACCAAGTTCATGTAAAAGCAATGGATGAAACAGGAACCACTTTTTTCCTTTTGTTTGACAGGGAGGTCATTCTACTAATTGACAAATCTGCATATGAGTTGCTAGAGCAACAAGTTCAGGTAAAATTCATTCTTCACCTTCATTTAGTTTCATGCTTTAATTTGTTTTTTTCCAAATTGTGGCAGTTCAACCGTAGAAGTGAATTCCCTCCTGAACTCAAAGCTTTAGCCAATCGTCAGTTTGTTTTTACCGTGGCCAAACCTTCTACAACAAAAAATTTCAGGCCCTCCACATTTAAAGTTCTCAGTATCACCGATGATCCTGAGAAACTTTCAATGTTTCGTAGTGATGATGTCAACACGGTATATATAGATAAAGATGTGCCTTTATTATCTTGCACTTATAATTTATTTGACTTCAACTATTTTACATAATTTCCATGTATGTAGGATGATATTGCTCCAATTGATCTTAATGTCTCAAACTCCACAGAACTCACTGCTACCAGCATGGTATGACAACTCTTTCACTTTAAACTTCATGTTTTCAGTCTATGCTATAGTTTATGAAATGAATAGAGCATATGAAAAGTTATAGTTTATCATTAGATTCATTTATCATCTATTTTCCATTCTCTTGGTTATACTCTATTTTCTGGAAAAATTTACTTTCTGTTTTCCAATTCTTTTTGCTAAATATCTCTTACTTTACAATCTATATTCCATTCTCTTGGTTACATTTTGTTTTCAGAAATTCAGAATCAATTTACAACATATTCAAATCTTTATGGTGATGTTTCTTTATTTCTCAGATTGATGATGTCTCTTTCAAAGCGTCTAACAACCTTTCCTTAACCGGTTAGACGGAAGATCCACATACTCCCAAAAACAAAACGAGCAATTGCTTCTACAGATACGTCATCATCACTACATGAAGATAGTGGTGAGCAACTTTCATCAAAAAAGCAAAAACCAACACTTGCTCTTTTACCTGCAGAAGAAGATGGACAACTTTCATTCTAGAAGCCAGCACAAAAAATTATGCCTCAAACTAAGGAAGCTGGACCAGTTTCAGTCTCGAAGCCAACACAACAAGTTCTGCCAAAAACTAAGGATGCTGGTACAAAATTTTCATCAACAAAACAGAACGTATCGGCAACTTTGATTCCAAAGAAAGAAAAAGAATGATGATTAGTCAGCTGTGGTTTTCAATATTCTTAGCAAGTATCATATGACTTCTATCTTTTTAAGCTTTCTTAACTTTTTTTAGCTTTTCATAACTTCTATCAAATTCCATATTTTAGTACCTACGTACAAGATTACCTTTGATCATTTCTATCTACTTCTATGTTTATTAAAGCTTTGAATTTTTAACTTTGCTTTCTTTTTTATTTTTTAATCTCTCTTAACGTTTAATACTATTTTCTAACTCTAATGAAAGGTACTGATTTTGAATCCCTGTTTTGGTTTTGGTTTACTCTGTTTTTGTTGCTTTCGAGAATTATTTGGTTTCTTTGATCAATGAATATATTCAGAGGGGATTTGACAAATTTGCTCCACAATTCATGGAGGATTGTAGAATGTGTTTTTTCCGGATTAGTTATTAAATCCTTATCTACCAAGTTTTGTAAGAGTAATACAAAGCAAGATTTCTGAGTTGGATTCGAGTGGTCACTCATTTTTAACTCAGAAAAATACAAAGCAAGAATTTCTTAGTTGGATTCGAGTGGTCACTCAATTTTTACTCAGAAAAATACAAAGCAAGAATTTCTGAGTTGGATTCGAGTGGTCACTCATTTTTTTTACTCAGAAAAATACAAAGCAAGATTTCTGAGTTAGATTCGAGTGGTCACTCATTTTTAACTCAGAAAAATACAAAGCAAGAATTTCTGAGTTGGATTCGAGTGGTCACTCCGTTTTTACTCAGAAATATACAAAGCAAGAATTTCTGAGTTGGATTCGAGTGGTCACTCATTTTTAACTCAAAAAAATACAAAGCAAGAATTTCTGAGTTGGATTCGCGTGGTCACTCAGTTTTTACTCAGTGATGACAAACACTTTGTTGTTTGGAGGTTAATAGAACTTAAAATATGGTAGAATGGGCATTGGGACAAAATGATTTTCAAAGCATGGCAATTTGGCAAATATTCTTATATTCAGACGTCTAACAAAATAAAAGTTATTGATTTAAATATAAGTATAAATTAACTAAGTATAAATCGTTGAATACCATTCATTTAGGAAGATACTAAAATGAAACAAAATGGTACAGTTTTAGAAAAGGTAATACCACAAACCAACAAATATTTTCTCTTATGACCAAGACCCAATGGCTTGGAAATAAAAAAGAGAGAAGAAGAGGAATAAGAAGAAAATATATGCGTCGCCATGAACGTGAGAGCTCTTCTTAATTCCGAATCAAATTCAGAAGCTGGACAACTTTCAGTCTTGAATAAAACACAAAAATTAATACATGAAACTAAGGAAGCTGGACCAGTTTCAGTCTCGAAACCAACACAAAAAGTTCTGCCTGAAACTAAGGATGCTGGTACAAAACTTTCATCAACAAAACAGAAAGTATGGGCAACTTTGATTCCAAAGAAGGAAAAAGAATAATGATTAGTCAGTTGTGATTTTCAATATTCTTAACAAGTATCATATGACTTCTATCTTTTTAAGCTTTGATAACCTTTTTTAGCTTTTGATAACTTCTATTTAATTACATGTTTTATTAGCTACGTACAAGTTTACCTTTGATCATTTCTATCTACTTCCATGTTTCCATGTTTATTAAAGCTTTGAATTTTTAACTTTGCTTTTTTTTTTTATTCTAATCTCGCTTAACGTTTACTACTCACTTCCAACTCTAATAAAAGCCTCTCATTTTGGTGGCCTGTTTTAGTTTTCTTTTACTCTCTTTTTGTAACTTTCTAGAATGATTTGGTTTCTTTGATCAATTAATATATACTCAGACGTTTCAAAAAATAACAGGTACTGATTTAAATATAAATAAAATTATAAATATATTATTAAACTTTTGCTTACTCATGAATAGAATCATGTAATTGAAATAACCTTAACACATGTTATTATCTTCATGAAATATTTTATATTTCCACGTTATGTAATTTTACTGGACTAAATAACCACTTAAACACGTCATTAATTTTACTATTTGCACTAAAACTCCAAAAAATAAAATATTTGAAATAATTTATTTTGGAGGGATGTGAAAAAGATTTTTTAAAAAAACCGTTCACACCATATTATCGTTTTTCCTTGCTCTGTTTTTTCTCTTCTCTCCACCTTTCCTCTACATTCTTCCATCTAAAGCATTTATCTACGCTTTCAGTTATCTAAACCTGCATGAAAACAATCAACTTTAATAACTAAAATCCTCCTCAAAAGTATTTTCAACGCAAACATAATGCGTAAACCAAAAGAAAAAGAAAAGGTCATAGAGAAAAGAAGTAAAAGAGGTCAAGGTAAACTTAATCCTTAAACTCCAAATTTTACATCCCTCGCAGATTCTGACCAATCCAGTTTTTCATGTGATCATGCTCTTTTCGCAGAAGATAACCATTCAAGAAGCGAACGGATGCGCATGTTGAGAGAGAGGAAAAAGAATGCGAAACCAAGAGTACCAAGTATAGTTCACTCACGATTAACACTTTTTAACATAATAACTCTAAGATTCATAAGTTTACTATATACCCAAACATCATATTTATAAATTTCAGCTACTTTCCATTTCGGAAGCTCTAGCCGGAATTCTATACCAGATCCAGTTCAAACTACTACTCCTAACCCAGGTTTTTAACTCAAACTAATGATTAATCACGTCTTTAACAATTATTCTACAAATTTCCAACACACCACAACATGGTAGATTATTTCGTTCATCTGATGTGTTGGTTACATGTTCACGTCTCTTATTTTGACAATTCTTACATGTTTGAAAACTTTAAAACCATCAATGTTTCTTTTGTTTTCATAATCAACAAATCCATTTTTTCACAGATTGCGAAGACTTTGGCGATCAAAAATATCCATGTCAACGTTGTGGTGGTATGTTTTGGTACAATGAGCATATACACAAAAGACGAGTCTCCGTACCTCCACAATTCTCGATGTGTTGTATGCATGGAAAGATAGAACTTCCTCCACCTCCTAAGGTGCCACAAGCGCTTGTGGATCTTCATTTTAAAGGAGACGACATGAGCAAAATTTCAGAGAGAACATTAGACCTTACAACTCGATGCATGCATTCACTTCCATGGGAGGAAAAATTGATTATTCTATTAACAAAGGACGTGGAGCCCCTGTTTTCCGATTATTGGGTCAAAATTACCATGAGATTGGAAGTTTACTCCCAATTGATGGTGAAACTCCAAAATTTCAACAACTGTATATATTTGATACTGTCAATGAAAATGCAAACAGAATTGCAGCATTCAGGTATATTATTATGCTATTACTATATGGTATAATCTTTTCATACAAGTGTTTAACAACTACGTGTACTCTTTTATTCAACTCATAACATTTTTCTATACTTGCAGTGAAAAAGAGGAACACCAACTTCTAAATCAAAAGTACTTCGAGATGATATTATGGAAGCAATCAAAAAAATGTTAAACGAGTGCAATCCATACGTAAAGGTTCTTCGAACAACAAAGGAACGTTTTGGTGATTCACTAGAATCCATGAATGTTAAGGTACGGTTGATTTCCGGTCGTCCTGTTGAGGGTAACACATAATGTTCCTACATGTTCAGAAGTGGCTGCGATCTTGGTTGGAGATTTTGATGAAAAAATTGAGGCGAGAGATATTGTGGTGGAAACAAAGACCAAAAAGAGGGCAAGAATCAGTGAACTTCACCCGGCATATCTTCCTTTACAATATCCACTTTTGTTTCCATATGGAGAAGATGGATATCACATCGATCTGCAACTAAAGAAGACAACGACAACATCCAAAAATCCAAGGGTTACAATCAGTATGAAGGAGTTTTTTGCGTACAAAATCATGGAACGTAGCGACCAATTCAACATTCTGCTACACTCTGGAAAACTATTTCAACAATTTTTGGTTGATGCATTTACAATGATAGAAGCAGAGAGAATTGGATATCTCAAACTTAATCAAAAGAAACTGCGTGCAGACAAATATAGCAATGTTTCAGCTTTTGCTTCTACCGGAAACAAAGATTCTTCAATGTGTAGACAAAGTTACATATTACCTTCTACTTTCGTGGGAGGTCCAAGATACATGCGTGAAAAGTATGAAGATGCAATGGCGGTTTGTTCGCATTTTGGCTATCCAGATTTATTCGTAACTTTCACTAGCAATCCTAAATGGCCTGAGATTACAAGATATCTAAGTCCGCGAGGTCTACAACCAGAAGACAAGCCTGATATTCTTTCACGAGTATTCAAGATGAAGTTGGATAGTCTTATCTTTGACATAAAAACAACAATCTCTTTGGCCCATCCGCAACAGGTAAAATGCATTACATGTTCACAAAGTAAGAAGTTGTGTGTCTTTTGCACTATTCTGATGGTGTTTTTCTTATTCTAAAGTGATATACACAATCAAATTCCAAAAAAGAGGACTTCCGCATGCCCACATATTGTTGTGGTTACAGAAGGGATCAAAGCTTCCTAAACCGGATGATATAGATAGAGTTATATTTGCTGAAATACCAGATAAAGCATCTAATCCAGTGTTATATGCTATAGTGCAAGATATAATGGTCCATGGCCCATGTGGATTAGCAAAACCAAGCTCACCTTGCATGGTTAAAGGGAAATGCAAAAAAAAAATTCCAAAAGATTTTTATGCTGAAACATATATCAAGAAAGACGGATATCCAGTTTACAGAAGAAGAGATGATGGAAGAACAATAACCAAAAATGGGATTCCGCTGGATAACAGGTCTATCATTTCTTATAATCCGCACCTAACTCTAAAATACGAAGCACATATCAATGTGGAGTGGTGCAATCAATCTAGAGCTATCAAGTATTTGTTCAAATACGTCAACAAAGGAAATGACCGAGTCACAACAACAATAATGCGGGAGTCATCAAATAAAGAAACAGGAAGTTCTGAAACACAGTTAATGAAATCAAGCGTTATCTAGTTTGTCGGTAGGTTTCTACAACACTACCCATCAAATATTTATTTCACATGGTAAGCAAAATATTTCTTACATTCACTTTTTCATTATTTTTCTAGGTATGTATCACCATGTGAAGCAGCATGGAAAATATTGGGGTTTGAACTACATTACAGTAGCACATCTGTTGTAAGGTTGTCTTTCCATATGCCAGGAGAACATAATATCACATACGACGATGAAGATGATATTGATGATGTAATGACGAAGGAGGGAAATCAAACTTCATAATTTCTGGAGTATCTGAAAACATGTAGTCAAAACTCTAATGCAAAGGAGTTGACTTACATTGATTTCCCTAAATTCTTCGTATGGAATAGGTCACCAAAACACTAGACACCACGTCAACGAAATCCAGCTGCTAGTAGAATCTATCATGCTTCGCCATCTTCTGGCGAAAAATTCTACTTGAGCATCATGATAAACAAAGTTAAAGGACCAACTTGCTATGAAGATTTACGCACCGTTGATGGAATCACGTATCAAACCTTCAAGGAAGCTTGCGCTGCTCTAGGCCTACTTGACGGTGATAAACAGTACAACGAAGCAATCATGGAAGCCAGCAAAACAGGGTCAGGTTTTCAGTTACGTCGGATATTCACCTATCTTTTAGTTTCTGAGAGTTTGTTAGAACCTAAACATGTTTGGTTGGAAACATGGCATTTGCTTGCAGATGACATTTTGTATATGCAACGTCAAATCCTCCAACGACTAGGTTTATCACTATACTAAAGATATTTTTCAAAATCATACTTTTCTTAGGGTTTCACTTTTTTCTAATTTGCATATCCCTTCACGTTTCAGAACTAGAAATGTCAAGTGATCAGCTAAAGAATCAAACTTTGTTAGAGATCGAAAAGCAATTGTGCTCAAACGGAAATACTCTCAAGAATTACCCTACTATGCCATTTCCAACGAACAATAATATCCCAACAATGGTTAACACCTTGATAAACGATGAGCTTTGTTATGATAGAGACGCATGTGCTCAAGAACATCAAAGATTGTTGCCTAGATTGACGTCAGAGCAGAGGGATATATATAATACTATTATGGAAGCCGTGGTAACAAGTTCTAGTGGTGTTTTTTTTGTCAATGGATTTGGAGGAACCGGTAAAACATTTCTTTGGAGGACTTTGTCGCCATACATTCGTTCACTTGGAGATATTGTCTTAAACGTAGCTTTGAGTGGAATGGCAGCATTGTTACTAGATGGAGGACGCACAGCTCATTCTCGATTTGCAATACCGTTGCAATTGAACAAAAGTTCCACTTGCTTATTCACCGCAAACAGCGAGCTAGCTGAATTGTTAGTGAGAGCTAAGTTGATCATTTGGGATGAGGCACCTATGATGCATAGACATTGTTTTGAAGCCCTAGATAGAAGCTTGAAAGATGCTTTAAGAGCAGCAAGGATTCCAAACTACAGTAAGCCGTTTGGTGGGAAGACTATTGTTTTCGGGGGTGATTTTTGTCAAGTACTCCCTGTGATTCCTCAGGGGAGTAGGGAACAAATTGTACAAGCTTCTCTTACTTCTTCTGCGCTTTGGTACTCTTGCAAAGTGCTTAGTTTAACAAGGAATATGCGGCTAACTGTTGATTCAGATCCATCAGAAACTGAATCCATCAGAGAGTTCTCCAAATGGATTCTAAAACTAGGAGATGGAAAGTTATATGAACCTAATGATGGGGAAGCAGTGATTGATATACCAGATGACATGCTTCTCATGGACTCGCTTGATCCAATCATTTCAATCACCAATGCCACGTATCCGTCATTGATTGAACATCTAGAGGATGAGTCTTTTTTCAAAGACCGTGCAATATTATGTCCTACAAATGATGTTGTTGGTGAGGTCAACAATCACATTATGGATCTTCTCCCGGGAGAACTACAGACATATTACAGTTCTGATAAAATATGTGCATCGAATTCCAGCATTGTCAGAGATAAAGATGTCACAGTTGAATTTCTTAACTCAATTAAGTGTGCGGGACTTCCAAACCATGATCTAAAGCTAAAGAAAGGTGTTCCAGTTATGCTTCTGAGAAACCTTGACAAAAAATGTGGTTTGGTTAATGGAACCAGGTTGCAGGTAACAGAACCGGGAACTCATATCATTAAAGCAAAAGTCATTACCGGCAATCATGTTGGCAACACAGTCTTTCTTCCAAGAATGGTGCTTACACCTTCAGATGCAAGGTTCCCTTTTCGATTCGGATCAAATTCTAATATACCATTTTCTTTGAATGCCTAATCTCAGATGCCCTTTTATAATATATATTTAATTATGATTTTCTTTTTAAGGGAAAATGTAAGAAAAAAACTATTTTTGACTTTTTTTTTAAAACAAAAAACGGGAGAATTAATGTATTGACATTTTAGGGTTTACTATTTGGAGTTTTTTATAATTTAGGATTTAGGGTTTAAAATTTGGAGTTTAAGGTTAACTATTTGGGTTTGGGTTTAATATATTGGGTTTAGGGTTTAGTATTTGGGATTTAGGGTTTAGTATTTGGGTTTAGGGTTTACTATTTGGGGTTTAGGGTTTAGTATTTGGGGTTTAGGGTTTAGTATTTAGGTTTAGGGTTTAGGGTTTAATATTTGGGTTTGGGTTTAGGGTTTAATATTTGGGTTTGGGTTTAGGGTTTGGGTTTAGGGTTTAGAATTATCTATTAGGTTTCGAATTTAGGAAATAAATATATTGGTTTATGGTTTAGTATTAAGGTTTAAAGTTTACTGTGAGGGTTATATACAATTTAATCCATAATATTATCAAAAAGATAATGTGGTGTAGTAGTAAGGTTGTGGGCTTTTTAGTTAGAGAACCTATGTTCGAATTTAGGTTGTTGTAGTTTTGGATAATTTTATTTTTAATTAAAAGGGTAGAGGGCATATGAGATTAAAAGCTGGTCCACTGATTTGGCATTTAAAGAAAAGGGTATATAAGAATTTTGTCCTTTCGATTTCAACGGAGACAGTTTCCAATTTCTCCTTGCTTTGGAATGACAATTAATAAGAGCCAAGGTCAGAGTTTAGCTCATGTTGGAATCTACTTACCGAGGCCAGTTTTTGCACACGGTCAAACTATATGTTGTTGTCTCAAGAGTCAAAAGTAGAAAAGGTTTAAAGATCCTAATCACTGACGAAGAAGGTCAGCGGGCGAAAAAAACAACAAGTTGTTTTCAAAGAAGTACTTCAAAATTTCCAACAAGTCTAACGATCATCTTCAGGTACTAACTATATTCATACAGTCATCATTTTTCTATCCAACCTCTCATCTTCTTAACAGAGCTACAATGCTATTTTCAGGTACATGTGTAAAAACTTTCTTTACATATGGGAATCAACAGATAGCACATTGTCAATCAGAATGTTTTTATTTTAATCATGCTTTTATGTATATATTAAGATATATTCTTTCTATAACTCTTTGTACAAATGCTTTTTAGTAATGAATTTGTTTTATCTTATTAAGGTGTATATGCTTCATGTATCTACGGTTTGTTTGTGAGTTAATTCAACCTTTTATGTTACATAAAAACTCATACAGAAATACACATGAAACCTATTTGCGAGAATCCTATATTGATATATCTCTGTGAAATTAAAGAATACCTGGATTTTGATTAATAACATCAAACTTAGCAGGAAAAAACATCTCCGAGATGTTAAATTATCCATCAAGTTCAGTTGCTGCTGCTACTAGATGGGACTTAGATAGTTTACAATCCTACATGATATCAAACATGGAAAGTTGTTATCTTAAACATGAAGGATTTAATTTCTTTTCTCCTCTTTTCCATCTTGCAATCTAGAGACAAATCTTAAGGAGCACGTGTATAGTGTGAACCTTTCAACAAAAAGATAGTACATATAAGTATGGGCTTAATGGTCTAAGTAAATCCTAAAGTAGATCAAACAAGCAACACAACAAGAATTATGTTGCAGAAACAAAACCGTAAAGAGACTAATTAACAATACCTCAATAACCCAAACAGGGGCACATGGCCACAAAACAGAGTAAAAAGAAACGTAAAACTTGACTTTGTTGTTGTTCTTGCTTATGAACTCTAATGAGAATTTTGATTATTCACTAACAGTTATATAGCGCCATTATTTACGTCAATTACATCACCAACGCATGTAAACGGAGAACCATTTCCAGAAAAGGAAACTCAGAGACACGCACAAACTCAAGACTCGAATATCCAGAGGACTAGGAGGAACATGAAACAGAGAGACTCAAGTTAAATATGGTTTAGCCAGAGATGTGAATAGACTTAACTTGTGTCTTCTTCTTCGTCTCCACTTTAGGCACCGTCATTGTCAACACTCCGTTCTCCATGGAAGCCTTCACTTGATCCATCTTCACATTATTCTCCGGCAACCTGAACTTCCTCGAGAACTGCAAAGATTTAAACAAAAGCAAAGAGAGTAATAGTAGTTAAATTCACCACACTCTGAAGTTGTTTATGTATTCCTACCTTCATAAGAATTGACATCGATCAGACGCGAGTTTTGAAGCAGAAGAGTTGAGCTCAATATGAAAAGCAAGATTTTAACTAGCATATGTCAAAATCCATCTGCCGCAAGTGAGATCTTGGGTGACTTCAATTCATCGAGTCATGGTCCATGATTCAAGGACATTCATCATCCAACAACATCATTCATCATGGGCTTATTTTTATTGGGCCACTATATTTAGAGTGGATTACATATAACACATAAAAAAACAATACTATGTGAACATTTTGGTTTTATATTTTTCTTTCGGTTTCAATAATTTTATTCGTCATTTTTTACTTTCTTATATTTACATATTCATATAATTAAATTGTATAATGTGAAAGCTAATGTATGATTTCAGAATATTCATTTAGAAAGAATAATGCAGTTAAGATAGATATCAATTACATGGAGTTACACCAAATAAAATATATGATACATAATGTATGATATCAACTCCATGTAGTTGAACTCAAAACAATGTGTATTTTCTAATTTAAATATATGATTTCATATAATTTCAATTTTAAATTTCATGCAGTTTTACTAATCATAATCAAATGCCCGTGCATTGGGCACGGGCCAAAATACTAGTTAGAGAATAAAGAACAATAACAACTCTACCGAAAACCCAATCTTTTTATTAGAGCATATTCAATCTACAACAGAGGCAGAGTGAAGTAATAAGTTGGAAACCTCATCATGGTTTGGCTAGCAGAGAAATCTCAATCTCTTGAAGTGTTTTCCCTTTGGTTTCAATCACGTTCCGCTTAACAAACATCACCGCCATTAAACAGAACGTAGAGAACGTCGAGTATAGTAACCGAGGACCAAGCTTCTCAAGCAACCTCAGAAAGAGTAAACCCACAAAGAAATTTATGACCTGCGCAACGAGAACCATAAACAATAAGCAACCTTAGGAATGGAAAACGAAGTAGATGGCGATCCGTGAGATGATGAAACCGAGAAGTTATTTACCCAATGCACAGACATGCAGAGAGCCATAGCTTTTGCTCTAATTCGACTTGGGAAGATTTCAGGGAGGAGTAAACCTGGTACTGGTCCAGCTCCTAGTGCGAATGTTAGCACAAACCTAGAGCCATCAGAAATGACATTTGTATTTAGAACAAGAAATTATGGAAAACAAATTTCAGTTTCAACAAACACTTACACAAGAGTGCCACCGACTGATAAACACAGCGCCGAAAAATGTGGTAAGTATGAACTTGTAGCACCAACTTGAAGTGCCATTGCTACTGCCTATACACATCAAAACGTTAGCAGGGCTTTCTTCAAATTTGATACAATACCAACATATTAGCATTGTGAATAAGAAAAAAAAAAAAAGGAAAGAATAAAAAACACAGATAAATGTTACAACGCACCATGCCAGTAAAACTCCAAAGGAGTAGAAGCCTTCTTCCTACTTTATCCATCAACACCATCGCAATTAGAGATCCTGATTATCAGAACAGTGTTACAATCCAAGATCCAAATAACTGAAAAGGAAATGGAAAAAAAATACAAGTCAGAGGAGAAGGCTACCCAAGAGGTTTGAAATTCCAACAAATGTGTTGGCCAGATCCGATGGTACGCCGGCACTTTTGAAAACGGTAGAAGAGAAATAAAAAACAGCATTTATACCAGATAGCTGTTGCAAAGCAAACAGGGTTGATCCAATAAAAACAACTGCAAAAGGAACAAGTGAATAACAAAGTACTATACAGGAAACAGATAGACACAACAATCAACATACATGTTTGCAGTTACATTTCTCGGGGAATAAAATACCTCTTGAATGCCGACCATATAACAGCTCCGAGAGGCTCACAACATCTGGCTCATCCGCTCGGTCTAGATCCAGTTTGTGTAATTCTGCCATTGCTGTTTTCACATGAGACCCTCCGAGCAGTCTCTCAAACTCAGCTTCTGCTTCAGCTATCTTCCCTTGCTGCATAAGATGATGAGCCTTTATAATGATCACAAAAGGAAAGAAACTAGTGTATGCTCAACTGCAGTTTTCAGGCTCAACAACAACAGAAGGATGGTGTACAGCTCAAAAATTCTCTGTGATGCTTATGCATTCTAAATTATGAACTATGGAGCAGACCTTGAAAAGCCACTGGGGAGACTCGGCACAGAAGAACATCCCCAAAGCCAGTGCTGCAGCAGGTATCGTTGATACCCAGAAACAGATACGCCACCTGTGTACCATAACGACATAGAATATGATTTAGAGAGTCGTGCCAATAGCTGATTCTACTAAATCTTATGACTAAGATTCTACAAAAGATGAACTTTCTTACCAACCAGTGATGTTATGGACTGGGATCCCTATAAACAAGGCTCCCATCAATCCCAAACATGTAGCTATCTGTATGAAGCTTCCATATGTTCCCCTAACAAAAGCAGGTGACACCTACTCAAAATATGGGACATTTGCGTAAGAAGTAAAGCAGCTCCAAACTTGTTGCAGAGTAAGATAAATGATCAGTGCTTTAGACTCCTGCGTTGATATACCTCAGTCACATAGAGTGCTGCCACAGGTGGCCCAAGACCCATTCCAGTCCCAACCAAGAATCTTCCCAAAAGCATGACAGCTAAGCTGTTGCTAACTCCACTGAGAGAAACACATTCTAGAATAAGCAACAAATGGCAACAACAGCAACTCCTGCTAAAGAATGGTAATATTGTAATAAGAGCTACAACAACTACAACCAAGAATATTGTACTCTAACAGTAAGCATAATAACATTGCCTTGTTGAGAGACCAATTAGCAACTCTAGGTGAAAGAAACACTAGCAAGTAGGAATCTCAACAAAATTTACCTTACAAAAGCACCGAGAATCATAGGCAAAGCACAAAGCTGAAAGGCTCTGCGGCGTCCAAGTACATCAGCAACTCCACCGCTGAATAAAGATCCGAGAAATGCGCCACCAAGACATACACTAACCACCAAACCTACACATATGAAGGCATTTAAAAAAAAGTAGAATAATGACATGAAGAATAGAAATCACAAGTAGTATATATATACCTTCTGCTAATGTATCACCACGAAAGCCAAGGTCAGAAGAAATGCTTTCAAGGGGTTCATTGACAACTCTGTGACAGAAGAAATGTCAAAGAAAAGCAACACTTAAAAACAAAAAAAGTAAAAATGACGAACCCTAAGTGGTAGCCGAAAAGGAAAGAAGAAATTGTAGCGACTAGGACGTGTGGGAGGGAACACAGCCATGGGGGATTTGTGGTTTCCATTGCCTTGTTCACGTCATTAGGTAAAAGACCTGAATATAAATTCGAAATTGCATTGAAAA
Organism: Arabis alpina; assembly: GCA_900128785.1. NCBI lineage: Eukaryota > Viridiplantae > Streptophyta > Magnoliopsida > Brassicales > Brassicaceae > Arabis > Arabis alpina. The sequence goes on from LT669789.1 coordinate 18,664,742, forward strand.
AGAGCCATCCATACCAACAAGTAGCTGCATGTTCCATTGTTACCTGAGGTATCTTCGGCGTCAATCACTGGAGTATAATCTCTCGATGAAGATCTCTTGTACATCGAGGAAGATGTCTCTCGTTGCAAACCCCACATGCGGCAGCTAATTCTAGTCAGCTAAATCAGCGGAGGAAGAGAGGAGAATGATGTAAGGATCTGTGGAGTGTGAGATAGGGAAAACAGAGCTCCCAGATGCTTCTTAGAACTTGTATCTCAATGAAGAAGAAGAATCATTGGTTGCTTAATCATCATGTGCTTTTGTTCGACATATAGCTGATATTTAGAGATATCACGTGTCATCTCCATAATAAAATTTGTTTTAAGTTTTTCTTTTTGTCGTTAAATTGGTCATTGCCGACATAAAATAAAATAAAAAACGATCAGTATTTACTTCAGTTTTTGTTTATGCCACAACGAATCATTTAAAGTTAGCCTCCATAAGCATAAGAAATCATTTACAAACATGAGCTCTTTTTTTCCTTGTTTCTTCTTCTTTTGCAACTCTATAAACTATTATTAAGCCCTCTAAATCCACACTTGTTTGTTGTTGCCTCAAGGCAGAGGCAGGGAAAACAAATCATCAAATTCCATATCAGCTATGTCGAACAATCCATCATCATCATCATCATCATCACCAACTCTTCCTAATGTCTCTGTTTTTCCTAGCTCAGCCTGCAAATAACACCAACCCAAAGTTCACCATATGATTATATTCATCTCTTGCAAACTAGTACTCACCTTTGTCTGACAGTATCTCTTGAGCACGCGCTTGTATTGCTGGCGAGCCTCTGGAGAATTGGCCATCGATAGAACACGAGAGAATGCCTCGTTCACTGCCCCGTCTACTTTCTGCTTACGAAACACCTTTAGGATGTCTTCGTCTTCACTGTCCTCTGTTGTTTCTACGTCTTGTCTGAACCCTCTTAGCCCAACTCCTTTTCTTCTCCACCTCAGTACAACCTTATCTAATATTCCTACTGCCCAGCAGATTACCTTGTAATGCTTCCTTATTTGGTAACCTCGAACATGAGCCTGCCATAAACAAAAGAACATCAAGAGCTGCACAAGGTGCAGATAAAACAACTATTTTCATCTCACTGAAGCTGTTAGATACCTGTATCTTCACAACTTTCTGGCGAAGCGCCAGAAAATCTTTTCGACCTTTGTAGCCACGGTACTTCTTCTGAATAGATAAAGCTGCTGAGTGGTAGTTCTTGACATTTCCAAACGCGCGTTTCGACATGGCCGAGATCCCTTCGATATCTGCACAATAGATCCCATACTCTTGTAAGCAAGCAGCCATAGCTGCTTCTCTCTGTTGGCGCTTTCTGAATGAATGTGCACGAAAAGCTGCCTGGATTCTTGCAGCTGCTTGAGCTGCGTTTCTCACTGCAGCCAGTGTGTCTTTCAGTGAATGTTGATCCTCATCACCGAGAGGACTTTGTTCTGAAATGGAATTCAAAGCTCTCTCTGCTTCCACTTGAGCAAAGTCTTTAGAATTTTCGGTTTCTTCAAGTGTGAGCAATGAAAGATGGTTTGTCAACGCCACCTCTGATAGATAACCTGCAAGACCCTTGTGGCCATTAGAGGCAGCTATTGAAGCTGCCGTCTTACCAACCGGATCTTGCGCACTGGGATCAGTTACTGCTCCAGCTGATGCCCCTGAAGCTATAAGTGCAGCCACCATTTTTTCACTGCCACGGCAAAGAATACAGTATAGGTTATTAGATTCATATGAAGCTATGGTGTAAGAAAGGTGCCGTCTTAGACTCTTTTTGACAATCTTTCCAGTCTTATGATGCTAAAACATCTAACCAGTTTGCCAGAAACTTACAGAAGTGACTAGCATCAAGACACTATTATCTACTCAAATAAAAATAGTTGAAATGACAGGTTGCTCACCTCCCAAATTTTGCAGCCCAATGAAGAGCACTCCATCCTTTAATATTACGAAAATCCACACTGACTCCATGACTAAGAATGGGATAGAGCGCCCACTCGAAGCCAAGGCCTGCAATCATATGAATAATGCCTTGTTCTTTCTTAGACAATGAACAAGATGTTTGATCTTCATCTTGGGATCTTGAAGACAGCCATGCATCCAGCTTGTCCTTAAGCAGTTCTTGTAGAAGCCAATCAACTGTTCTTGATGATGATGCAGTGCCATCTCGAATCGTCTCTATGACATGGTTCCATTGATCATCATCAGCTTTCAGTTTCTTCAACAACTTGTCAATGCCCGGCTCTAGGTTACTTTTTCTGTCTGATAGTGGGTCCGATAGAAGTGTTTGCACAAACTTTACAAGTAATTTTAGCTCCTCTGGACTTGTGGACATGTCGCAGGCCTGTGGGATACTGCACGTAGGGCAAGATGTGCCAGGCTTTTCGCGATACTCAAATGCTCTTATTTGACTACACGAGAGTCTATCTCCAGCAGTAATGCATAAATTGACTTTTCCAGGGCCACATGGAGGGGCTTCACACCGAATAACACCTTCCTTAATGATCTCACAAGGAACTTGAGCACTCCCAAACATGCAAGACCATGTAGATTCTGTTGGATCACAGAGAAATGATCCAATGATTATCACCTGCATTGTCAAAATGAAATTTCAGAACGGAACATCCAACAGATCACAAAGATATGTTGACCAGGCAAAAAATAACATAATTTTCATGTATATCGATTATGGTAATATATTATGAATTGTCACAGAGATCAGAATATCAATGAAATACTAAGTATGGTGTAAGAGATTAGACCTTAGTAGATTCATTCGCGTAACCCCACTCCGGTGATATGTCCTGGATAGTAAACTTTTGCTTCTGTGCAACTGTGAATCTCATTTCTTGCTCGAGTGGCACACCGATTTTCCCTTCATCATCCATCATTCTACAATACTCAACATTATTCTCCGGAGCTCCCAGTTCAGAATAACAAGCAGGAATGTTGAAAGAACCAAGTTCTTGTGGCAACAATTGTGTAGCTGAAATTTAAGACGCCTATCAGAACTGACCGACATTAAACAAGGTATGGGGACTAACAGTATATTCTCAAAGCAGATGCCATACATTGGTCACCCTGATTGTTGTAACTCCAGTTGGAATCTTCCTGCATTCCAACTAGCAATCCTTTCGCAGAACTTGGTGTGCTTCCCTGCTTTTAACAAAAGTATATAAATTCCTAGATTATAAATTTTTTACTTCTTAGTTCTTAGTTTGGAAAATCTAACTACTCGGATGCTATTATTAGAGATTAGAAAACCATAACACATCTGGTTCATTCAGCGTGTTCCCCTCGATATGAAGGTTAATCAATATCATATATAAATTTCAATGCATGAGTACTATCCAGTAAAGTCACCTTTAGGATTCCTTCTGTTTTTTTCCTAGTCTTTCTAGATTAATCCCACGTTTCATTTAATTATACGAAAGAGTTACCTCAGAGTGGAGAGCTATAGTAGCCTCACATGCCTCCAGCACCTCTTTCCAAGATTCGGACTCTTGATCTCCATGCCCTCCGTTACTACCACCTGTACGAAGAGTTTTTTTTTTACACCGCGATTACCCGTATAGACAACATGATACAGCAACAAGCGAGGAAGAAAGCACGACAAGCTTAAGGGCAATCGGAAGCTACTTTATATAACTAACTAAATTACAGATAGACCATAAAGTCTACAGTGATAAATGATTAAAATGTGTATCTACAACGTTGGCGTACCTGAATCATTCTTCACAAGCATTAGATTGTTAGAATGATATTGAGCTCCAACATACCCTCCGTAACATCTCTCTAGTTTGTTATTGTCTGGTCTCTGTAGTACAGTTGCTGGTTGAGTAAGGTGATTGATGTCCTTAGCACCCTCTAAAAACTGGAGACTATCCAAACTTTCTTTTTGAGTGTAGAGTGGATCTACAGAATCAGCATTATAATGGGCTCCAACATACCCTCCATAACATCTCTCTAGTTTATTACTCTCTGGTCTGTTATATACAGTTGCTGGTTGAGAAACGTGATCGATGTCTAAATATTGGAGACTATCCAAACTTTCGTTTTGAATGTAGAGTGGATCTACTACAGTATTAACATTATCATCTTCGATACTCAGTAGTTTCTCAATATTCTTCAGAGCCTGCAACTTTTCAAACTCAGAGGAATTTCCACTGCCTCCCGGAGTCTCAACTCTGCTACTCATAAACATAACATCAGAGTTAACCTCTGCAAGGCCCGGCGAACTAGATGAATGCTGTTGTATGTCAGTAGAATCACCAAACTGGTGATTGTAGCTTGCATTCTGTGTCCCAATGGAGCTTGGACTTGAAAAGAGTGTCGCAGGATCTGATGAAAACTGCAAAATATGTCCACTACTTTGGTTTCCCTGAAAAGTTAAAGCCAACCATTACGTCATATAACGAAACTGAAGTTCCGCATTAATATAACAAATATTACTTATTAGAGATGTCACCTCTTGTCCCTCACTAACATCCCTGTAATGAACAAGGACAATATGCTTGTATTCCCTGATATAAAGGCCAGTAAACTTTGTGTTATAAAACATTTTCATTCTTGAGTATTTTGTATACACATCAAAAGAGAGGGTACATGACTCACTCATCTAGCATCCAGTAGATACGTCTCTGAAAATGGGGATCATGCTCTCCATGTGCATAATAACAATTCAAGGCTTCGGCGTTACCCACCTGTTCACAAACACATATAAAAGGGTCAGTACCAAACTTAAGAACATGTCCAAAGGGGTTGCAAAAGGCTATATCTTGGTGGATACATGTACATTCAAGAAAGCTCTCAAATTAACATCTAAATTTGAAGTTTAAGTATCCCTAAAATACTGCTTACTCACCTTAAGTCTTTCGTGTGCTTCTGCAATAGCTCGCCCATCTTTCTTTCTCCGCCATTGATGACCATCTTTACGGAAGAATTTAAGTTCATTTTTATTGAAAAGAAACAAAGATCCACCTGAGACAGAGAGTTGAGAAAGTCTTTAGTATCAAAATCAATTTTAGTTCATCTCGACTCTCAAGCAAGAAGCAAAGTCAAACTTACTGGTAGGCTTTTGAGGAGCCTTATGAGTAAGCTGATATCTTTCATGATTCTGCAATATGAAGTGCACCTCCGGCGGTTTCAACCAACGGGTCTGAGCTTCTTGGTACAAAACACTAATTTCGTATTCTAAAATCAAACAAAACAACCAAAAGATTCAGACTTTACTCATCTACAAGGTATAGAAATGGAGAAAAACCCTTATGGGCTTAGAAACTCACCGGATTGCATAGCGATTGTGGGAGATTTCAGACAAATTGATCAATCTAACATGAGATGAGTTTGGTAGTTCGTTCCTAGGATCGTGACAAGGATCCAACTAAGGAGACAGAGGAGTCGGTAAAGAGAAGAAACGACAAAGAAGAAGAGAAGGGTGTAAAAATTTGACTATGGACTGACCAAGATTCTCTAACAACAGTTGAAAGAAGGATCCTTCCGACAGATAACCATGAAGATGGATGCAAATGTAATGAAATGAAATGCAAGGAAGGGGAAAGATCGTCTGTGACGCTTCACATATTATCGAAGCCTGCTTACTCAATAATTGATATCCACGTGACACGATCTTAATGTTGAAACTAATTAACATTGTTTGACTTGAATAATTACGCGACCACAAATTAACTTGTTAGTGAAAAACTTGAGGGCACGATTGTCATTAACTCATTTATCAGTTAACATTCTTCGTTTTTTTTTTTTTTTTTTTTTTGCCCGACGTCCTTGATCAATTATGAACTAAATGATGTCGAAGATTAGTTACGCGGATTTTATGGTTAAGTACTAAATTTTTATCTTTAAGTTATTCTCTTCTTGAACCGTTAATTGTTTTTATTTTTATATAAATAATTTATATTTGTATATTTGTTAAATGAAATTTTAAAGGTTCTTCATGATTTGATAATTTCTTATAATACATGCTAAATATTATAATCTGTTTTTTTTTAATGTTTTTTTCATAGAAGATTAGAATTTTGAATTTTTTAGTTTTTGTATTTTAAAGATATTTAAATTTGTTTATAATATTAACATAAATTAAGAATATCTTTTTATTTCTTATCTTTTGTGTTATTGATTTACGGAGATTTTAATTTATGTGTACTTGTTTTGGTTGTTTCTTTTTATTTATGATTCTCATGTTTTAATCTAACTACTTTTTTGTAGTTATTGTTATCAATATTTGTTCGTGTATTTTGTGTGGGCTTTTAATTTTTATTTTGGCTAACTGGGCTTTATAGATTAGTTTGTTGAGGTTGGATAAGGGAGAAAAGTTTATTGGTTTACGGGTTGACTCTTTTTTTCATGTCTCGTTTTTTCTCCTCGCCATTTTTGTAGATTTTTTTTTTTGTAAAATGTTAATTTAGTTGTTGTTCTTTCATCTTTGTAAATACGTCGTCCAGTGATGAATGGCGGTGATTTTGGATTCGATTTGAATAGTGGTAAGTATGTGTGGATTCCAATCGAACCTGTTTTAATAGATTTTGTACATTTCTGTTGCATGTGAAATTTGGGTTCTTGATTTGGGGTTTTTGTCTTGTTATTTTGTTTCTTTAATGTTTCCGGTGATTTGGTTAAGTATGTTGTTTTTGATTTGGAGTTTGTTATGTTTGGTTTTAAAGTTTTGTTCGAAGGTCCATGCATCTATAAGTTCAGAAATATATTGTAATTGAAACAACAATGAAATAGATTAACAACTGGATGAGGAGATAAACTATAGATAACATATTGGAAGGAAATTTGGAATTAGAAATGGGAAATGCAACATAATTTTTTTTTTTTTGCTTTCTTAGATGTGGATGCAAAGGTGACTAAGGATTGCCGCGTGCATGTTTTGTTTTTGTCTCTCCACCATCAATCTTATTATTGTTCCTGCTAATCTGCTTCAACGGTGGTCTTCATGTTTTTCTCTCTCTCACTTGTACTTCCCTCATCAACGGTTGTATTAGTCTTGTTGCCAGAGTCGGTTGTTTTAGTCTCTACAACCATAATAATTGCCTCACACTCACACATGTTATTACCGTCAGGTGATTTATTACAGCTGCTGTGTTTTTGTTCATCTTACTTGTGTTGTTATCACCAGCTGCCAGCTTATGTTTGAGCTTTTCATCAAGGATATCCATGATGACATTTTCTGATGTGGGCTTTGTGAGTGTTTCCAGCTTTGTCACCTGGGAAGTGTTGACAGTGACCAAACTGGTTGCATTATCGCCGAGCCTGAAACATGTTTCAGGTAAAAAACATGTTAGTAACCGTAATTAACGATTTATGCTTCAAATGAACATTAAAGCTTTAAGAATGTGTGACATACCAAGTTAGGTATTCCTTGTTTGGTACAACATTTGAATCAAAGAAACCGGTCAAACAAGACTTGGAGCTGAGGGATACTTTCGCTGGAACATTTTAGTGACATAGTTAGTTGGCTATTGGGAATGGTATGGATATAAAATAGAGTTATTCTGACCTCCATTTCTCTTACGGTTGACTGTGATGACCAAAAGCATTGTAGGAGTCCATGTGCTTGGCTGAAATTTCTTTATGATCTTTGATGCAGAGTTGTTCCAAAGGTACATGTTCACAATTAGGCCTCTCTATTAAAATAATTTAGAGATTGTGTTAGTTTGAAATATTTGGAAGGAACATGGGAGAAAATTAAGAGAGTTGTTTACTCTAAGTTAGAGGTGGATTGATACTCGGTCTTTCTTTCCGTCACTATTTTATGAGTAGTTGTTTAGTTTAGGATGCAGGTTTTGGCCGTATGATGAGTTTGTGGTGACCGATGACATCTGCATATTTTGAGAAATTAAAGATAGATGCTAACTATTACTAATTTTCTATTCGTATTTGAGGTACTAACCTTAAAGATCTCCTCTTTTATATGTGTTCGCCTCAAATGAATGGAACCTGAATCTCTAGACGTGAATAGAGTAGGCTGGTTGGTTGAGTTCAATCAAGGTTGTAAGGTCGGTGCAGCAGATGGTAGCGTAGAAGTTGGTGGCATGTAGATGGAGTTACTCTTAAGGAATGCCTTGATAAGTCGAGGCAGATGAGTATGCCGCCTTTAGTTGGATTTTGCGCCTCATAGAATCCTGATTCAACATCGTTGGTAGACACGTGGTGTTGAATTCGGCGAGAGCTTTGGAGTTTGTGGAGGCCATATATTTTTCAGGAGATGGGGCGGAGAAAGAATGTTTGAGGTGTTTATTGTGGCTGAATTCGATGTTATTATAGAAGATGGAGTGCTCGTGGCAATCGTGGAGCCATTACTACGGTATGTAGTCTTGAATTCAAGCGTTAATAGTGATAGAAGGTGAAGAGATTTGGAATTACTGAATTGAATTAAGTTAAAAGTTGTGTTGTAGGGAGTTGAATCGTGGTTTGTGGTCACTGTATCCGTAACAGTGAGTTGGGAATTGTATGAGGCGACATTTATGACAGTGGAGACGTGAAGCAGAAAGGGGAGAAGATGATTCGGTCTTTTCTATCTGGACTTTTTAGATTGGCTTGTATATGCAAACTTGTAATTGGGCTCATTTGTATAATGAGTTTATGAAAACGAAAATATTGTATGTAGTGAGAGGCTGACGTGTCAATTTGATAGGCCGAGGATATTCAATTTTTTTTGCCCATGTGGCATAGCTTAGAAGCCAGCAATTCTTTCCCTTTTATATACATGAGATTTTGTTTGGTTGGCAATTAGTACAATTTATAATTATATGTGTAATCGATTTTAATTTTGAAAGAGAAATGCATATCAAAAATATGATTGAGATAGAGAGCACGACGACCACATGGTTAACTTGCCAGTGAAAACTTGAGGGTACGATTGTAATCATTAATTAAACATTCTTTGTCTCATTGATCGTATTTTTTGTTTGCCGACGTTTCTTTAATCAATTATGAACTAAATGATATCGAAGATTAATTAGATTTTTTTTTATGTATAATCGATTCACATGTTGATGAAAAATAGTCTTTTAATCAAAGAAACTTATAAATGTGTTGACATCCAGCTCACTAGATGATCCAAAAGTTTTTCATTCGATTTGGTTTCCAATCCGGTTTTAAGGATATTGATAACAAAGAAACAATTTTTGTAATGAACTTGTGCTGGATTTTAAAAGGGTATGTGGGTGTGGTTAAGTTGGACTGCCTAATTTTTCATATAAATTATCGTATTGGGCCAGATTTCATATAAGAAAATTTGAGACTGAACTAAAATATGTTTGTTAGTACAGTATTCTACTCTTTTGTTTATTAGGTTTTTGTTGGTTGAATTCAATGTTCAAGAAAGTATTTACGAAACTGCCATTAATAAAACGGGACACATAGGCGAGAAAAGTTTATGCCTAAAAATAAAAAGTCTACCGCTCAACGATGGTAGATTTATAGTCGATCTGGTAGACTTATTTTGGAATCTGGTTGATGGGCGGTAAATTTATTTTTGAAAGGTAGACTTATTGTGTGACATTCGGTGGTAGATTTGTTTTCGAACGGTAGACTTATATTTTGAGCGGTAGACTTAAGTTCACCAATGGTAGACTTGCGTTAGAGCGGTAGACTTATTAATCGAACGGTAGATTTATCTCGGTAGACTTATTTTGAACGGTAAATTTATTTTATTCGACGGTAGATTTGATTTTGTATGGTAGACTTATTGATAGTTGCGGTAGATTAAAAATTGTGGTTAATAACGGTAGACTTATTGTAGTGGCGGTAGAGTTATGATTAACAATAGACTTATTTGTAGCAGTGGTAGATTTATATGGGTGGATACTTGTGGTAGACTTATTGTAGTATTGATAGAGTTATAATGAGGGTAGACTTATTGAATCTTTTCAGTCTACCAAACCAACCTTTGATTAGTAGACTTATTTTTGTAGGACCAACAGTGGTAGACTTATTGGTTTGGACCGATTGTAGTGGTAGATTTGTTTTGCCTAAGTTGACTGATGGTAGACTTGTTATCCAACCTAGTTACGGTAAATTTATTATGTTCGGTGGTAGACTTTTTTTTCAGATTAGACATTTGGTAGACTTATTGTGATATCGGTAGACTTGTCGTCCTTGGTAGTAGACTTGTTTTATGTTTTGGAAACTATAGTCGTGGTAGACTTATTTGGTAGGTGGTAGAATTATTTGTAGGCAACGCAAAATGTCGTTTTTACCCTTAAAAGACAACACATTTGCACGACAAAACCTGCAACAATGGTGAAGAAGTAGGGTTGCCGCCGCATAGCTCGGATCTTTGTTGGTGTTCAAAATTGATTTTTTTATCTTTCTTTGTGTTCTAAAGTGATTTTCGAACGAGTCAATGGAACAAATTGTTCTTGTTTGTGATAGATGGAGTTTTGCAAAAAATCGATGGGTGTTCTTGGTTGACAACTCAAAAGGTGGGAGAGTTCTTAGGTTAGATAATACAACCTCATTCAACGATTTCCTTCGAATGGTGTATGAAGATTTCGACGTAGATCAACAAATTTTCGAGGTAAAATTGAGCAACATGTTGCCAAACTTACCTCTAGATACACCACCGATTTTTGTTGCAAATTCAAGACAGTTGACGAGTTTTGTGCAACAATATAAGAACGAAACGATTATTTTATGTGTCGAGATTATTGAAAAAGAAAAAAAACAGTGTAAAAGAGAGAGAAGTGGATGCAAGAAGGGAGAAACTATAGATGAAGATGATGATTGTAGATTTGACTATTGCGACGATTCGGACGGTGCAAGCTCAGACGACGAAGAATACGGGAGGCGTGATAGTCTTTCAGATGACGACGACGACCCCGTGGAAACTCTACCACCAAAGAAAAGGGGTGTATCATCGATTCCCGATGGTGTGAAGTTAGAAATGAGGTCGGTAGACTAAGCGGTTGGGCAACGTTATGCCACAAAGGAGGACTTGGAGAGGAGATTGGAGATTCTTTCGATTGCACATAAGTTTGACTTTAACGTGGGATACACAACTCCAACATTGTTGACTGTTACTTGTTGGGTGGAAGGATGTACATGGAGGGTTCATGCTTCAACAATTGGAGACAGTCCCAATTTTCATATCACTCGTGTTCTGTGACCGAGCGTTCAACTCGTGCTCGTAAAGCAACGTATCAGGTGCTAGGATGTCTCTACAAAGATTTCATTGGTGGTGTTGGACCAACAGTCTTGCCAAATCATCTTGCCGATTCTATAACGAAACGTTTCAGAATAAAGGTGCATTTGTTGACGATGGTATATTTATTGTTTAGACATGATAGATTTATCAGACAGAGGTGGTAAATTTATAGATTTAATTTATAGAGTGGAAGTTCTAATTGTGGTAGATTTATTTTAGTGTCGAGGTAGATTTATTTTACTGAGGTGGTAGATTTATTTAACTTACGTAGTAGATTTATTTTACTTAAGATTAATTCAATTGTCACAAGTAGAGTATTGAAAAGCCCATCGAGCATTAAAGTATGCAAGACAATTGGTTAGAGGAAGCTCTGAGAATGGGTACGAAGAACTTCCCACGTACTTATACATGATTAGGAGAGCTAATCCAGAGACGCTTATAAAGCTTGAAGTCGATGGTGAAAATAGGTTCAAGTTTCTTTTCCTTGCATTTGACGCAAGCATACATGGTTTCAAGTTTATGAGGAAGGTAGTTGTGGTAGATGGGACATATTTGAAAGGTAAATACAAAAGTACTTTACTCATTGCCACGGCACAAGATGGAAATTTTAACATATTTTCGACTACTTTTGGTGTTGTTGATACCGAGAATGATGAGTCTTGGGAGTGGTTCTTTAGACAGCTAAGCCGAGTAATCCCAGATGATGAAGCTCTTGCGATTATCTCAGATAGGCATAGATCAATAGCGAATGCGATTGGGAAGGTATACCCGCGTGCTTCTCATGGTATTTGCACATATCACTTGCATAAAAACATTTTGCTGAAATTAAAAGGTGGAGAATCATTCGGACTAGTCAAGAAGGCAGCCACCGCATATAAACTTCAAGAGTTTAATGAGTTATTTGGGCAGATTGAGGCTTTGTATCCTACTCTTCATACTTATTTACAAGGAGCCGATGTTCGTTTATGGATCGTGTGCATCTTCCCGGTCATAGATACACTTCCTCATGAGCAATATAGCAGAATCTATTAATAAGGTCTTATCTCCGGCCCGCGGGTATCCAATAGTGGAACTTCTGGATACTATAAGGTCGATGTTGACAAGGTGGTTTGCTACAAGAAGGAAAAAAAATAAGTTTAATGACCACAATCCTGACCACTGCGGTGGAGAAACAACTTGAGGTAATAACCTTATGGTAGATTTATAGACACATGATGGTAGATTTATATACACGTTACGGTAGATTTAATAGGGGTTATGTTAGATTTATATACATGTTACGGTAGACTTAATAGGGGATGTTATGGTAGATTTAATTCGCATGTTAGATTAAATAGGCATATTATGGTAGATTTATATACAAGTGATGGTAGATTTATATACAAGTTATGGTCAATGATAGGGTTGAAAATGCTAAGCTTTGGACTGTACAATAGATAAATGACAACCAAGTAGAAGTAACGTTGGGGTCATCATTGCATGTGGTGAATTTGACATCAAAAAGTTGTACTTGCCTAAGGTTTGACAAGGATATAATTCCTTGTGTTCATGCCATTGCAGCAGCGGAAACAATGAAGAAGTCACAGATCAACCTTGCACATCCCTACTTCCATACAAAGAACTTGTACAACAATTACTCAAAATGTGTTATGCCAAGAGATATTGCGCTTCCCGCGCCGGATAGTGTGACATCAAAAGTTTGTAATCCTCCGGTTATTTGTGAACCACCAGGTAGGCCAAAACTCTCACGGATTAAAAATGCTTTGGAAATTGCCATGGAGTGGAAGAAACGAGCAATGAAAGAACCCATGTGCTTAAAGTGTCTTCAACAAGGTCACAATCGTGCAACTTGCAAAGCTTAAATGTGTGTGATTATCATGTGTACTTTCTTTTTTCTTATGTATGAACTCTAATTTATGTTTGAAGGTACTTTAATGGTTACGAAGACTCATGAAAAACATGTTTTTACTGTACATAAATGTTATCAATTACATACTAAATATCATTAAAGTCTACCACGCTTTCGAAGGACCACCAAGTCTACTCCTATGGGTGATACAAACATGGTCCTTTGAAAGTATAATGCAAAATAAAAAAGTCTACCGCAATGTGTTCCGTCTATATTAAATCAACAGTCACAAATGGACTTGTCTAAATAAGTCTACCACCACATCCGCAAAAGTCTAACTTCTAATAACAAAAGTCTACCACCACATCCCCATAAGTCTACCACCACATCCCCAAAAGCCTAACATCTAATCCCAAAAAGTCTACCACCAAGTCATAATTAGTCTACCACCACGTTAAATCTCACTTTCCAGAATCTGTCTGTAACGGAACCTTGTCGTCTGATTGACCACGCGGGTTTGGGTCTTATACCTGCCGGACCAAGTCAACAACTGGTGCCTCCTCCGGGATATCAACGGCAAGTTTTAGACGAATAAAAGCCACAGTTGCATCGCAAAGCCCATCCATAGTGTCCTAGAGCTAGACACTCTATAAATTTCAGCGTGTAGACACCACAGTCCCATGATTGGAAGTATTGGGGTACGTTTGTTTTGACCATGTAGTAGTGAAACGCAGCCTCACTCATCCCCTTCCTTTGATCAGGTGGGGCAGCATGTTTAAGCAACAATGAAATCATTTTCGTGTATGGTCTGCATGATGCGGCGACAACGTCATCCTTGTAGGCAATGATGATGCTATCGTAAACTTTCACCTTCCTCTTAACTAGGTCTACCACAACAGCCACCCAACGCTTATCACTGATATTATGAGCAATGTACAATGTGTCAACATCCGTCACCCATTTCTTGTGTGTTGGAGCAAACACTAGAGTTAATCCATTGTACATGTTGAAATATCCTTCACCGAAAATCAAGTTCTTCTCGGTACCGTGGAAGTCCCTGGTGTACTTTTGACACCAAAGGCTCCCAAATATCGGATCGAAACGTTATCTTTCACTTAAAAAAGGAATTGGACTTTACATTGACCTTCGTCGGAACATGTTCATTGCAACCGACATATGCTGCAAAATAAACAAATGAAGTTCCGCACATTAAACCAAAAATAAACAAACCTCTCACAAAACAAATAAAATATAAATCTACCATGCGTAGTGGTAGATATAAAATATAAATCTACCATAGTGTTAGTTATAAAATATAAATCTACCATGCATAGGGGTAGAGATAAAATATAAATCTACCATGCATAGTGGTATATTTATTTACCTCACTATTCAACCACCCGTATTCAAGACTGTCTTCTGGCCACATATATTTAGGTGTCATAAGTCCCAAGTAGAACTCGACATTTTCCAGGCTCCTATCCAATGGGTTCAGTATGAATCATAGAACCAAAACAAGTGTTAGAAGGATGAAAGTTGGTGTACATTGAATAAGACGTTTCTATAAAAAGATAAATGACTTACAAATCTTTCTTCACATAGTCAACCAACTTATTCGCTCTATGCGGCTCCACCGGCTCAAAAGGATTGTAGACAAGGGAAGAAGCCTGAGTACCTGCCATGATCCGTATGGTCCCAGAGTATCCTACAAATGGGGACTTCTGAGATTGAGCAAGATTTTTATTGCGACCTATGGGGGGACCACCAAATCATCCATCTGTGACAGCTTAAGAATCTCATCTAAAGCATTGCCCAATGATTTGTTTAACTCATTCGCCCTTACATCATCTTCATCATCAGATGAGTATGCGTAGTACTTCAGTTTGCGAGGAGGTTTAACTTCCTCAGATATATTAACACAGCCACTAGCTTCCTTCTTTTTCCGAGCACTAGTAGCAGCTTTTGTCTACAGCTCCAAACAAGTTAAGGATTAAGTCAAATGGAAGTAAAATAACTACTCTAATAAGTTTACCACAATGTGTCAATAAGTCTACCATAATGTGTCAATAAGTCTACCACGATGTGTCAATAAGTCTACCATAATGTGTCAATAAGTTTACCATAATGTGCCAATAAGTCTACCGCAACAATATTGACAATAAGTCACAACAATAATGTAAATAAGTCTACCACAATGTGCTAATAAATCTACCATGCCGTAACCTATCTCTAAACGTACCAGATCAAAGATTTCGACACACTCTGCTCTTTCCTTCATTTTAGCAGCTCTAACTTCCTTCTCTTTACCAGTAACACCTTTAGTCTACAGCTTCAAACCCAAAAAGTGTAAGGAATGAGTCAAATAGAAGTAAGAAAATTAGTTGCAAATAACAGTACACTACCATGGAGATTATCTTCCCACCTTCTTTTTACCACTTGTTTTGCAGAAGTTTTTAGCTTCACCCTTCTGCACTGGTGCAACAGGTTCACATTTCACTTTCAGCAGAACAGTTTGTTTAGCCTTTACATCCGTTTTTTCTAATCACACGGTTAACTGGGAACTTTGTCTTTTTTTATGTTGCTTGTTGTTCCATCCAAGACTGTGTTAAGAAAAGTAGAGGATATATGGTCAAACAAAAAGATAAGTGTACAATGAAATAACAATACATGTTCAAATAAGTGTAACACAACATTACAACTGATGTTCAAATAAGCCTACCATAACAGAATAATAAATCTACCACGCCTTAACATAAAAGTGTAGGAAAACATCTTAATAAGTCTACCGCAAGGTTCCCATAAATCTACCATCAAGACATCGCTTAGAAAAGAGTCTTACGTACCAGATAATCCTCCACAGATGCATCTCCGCCAACTCCCGTATTTGACTGTTCATCTACCACAGCTTTGGACGCATTCCCTTTGCCCTCTAGAGATGTAAGCTACTCTCAAACTTTTCGATTGTGCCCACCAATCCCTTAAGGATCTTAAGCACTTCACCACTATCTCCTTCTTTGGTCTTTTTAGCCGCCCCTTCACCACTACGAATCTCTGTCTGCTGCTTCTTTTTCTTTAGCTTTGGAATGTTTTTCAATGGGATATCCATGTCCTCTTCACTATCCTTTTCACCCGAAGTGTCAGATATCATCTTCCTCTTCCCATGCTTCACCTTCTCCTTCTTTTTCTCCTTATTTTTCTCTTTCTTTTCAACCGGAGAGTCATCCTCACTTTCCTCAACAAGAACCTTAGCCTTGCTCTTCTTTTTCTTTTCAACCGGAGAGTCATCCTCATCCTCACTTTCCTTAACCTTAGCCTTGTTGTTATTCGTCTTGTTGTTCTTACAAACCGGAGAGTCATCTTCATCCTCACTTTCCTCAACAACCTTAGCCTTGGTCTTCTTTTCCTCAACCTTAACCTTGGTCTTCTTTTTCTTAGAACCCGGAGGTTCTAACTCCTAAACATCTTCATCCAAGCATCCACCAAGAATATCACAGATCATGTTATCAAGTTTGACATCTTCTTCGTCGTCATTCCATGGAGGGTAAATTCCAAAGGCTTGACCACTAAGTGCCTGATAAGAACATACAAAGAACAATATTGCAAAAGAAAGAGATAATTAATAAAAATCTCTTGAAATAACACTACCAAAAGTTTACCATCCTTTCTGTTTCTATTTATAAAAGTCTACCATCAAACAAACTGAAAATAAGTTTACCATACAAAAAACTGAAAATAAGTCTACCATCAAACTGAAAATAAGTCTACCATCAAACTCAAAATAAGTCTACCATCAAATGATTTCAACATAGAAAACATCAAAGGTTTTCTACTGAAAACAAGTCTACCATCAAACTGAAAATAAATCTACCATCACAGGATTTTCTTTCCAAACAAGTCTACCATTGAAAGATTATCATGTAAAGTACGAAGAATTACCTTGTTGTTGTTGCTGGATTTCTTATCCTCCTCTATAACCTGTTCCAAGTTGTACCTTCCCCTGGTTGAACCCCAACGTAGTAGAGGAACAACTCCTTCTCTCCTCCTCCCAAATATTTCCCCTAAAATGGGAACTGCCTCATACACCCATACAAGCAACGCATGAACACAACCATGGATTGTGATCTTTTTCAAATCCGTAACTTGTATGGACGAAATTAGAGATTCTAAAGACACTCGTCCCCAAGGATACCTCTCGAAAGCCTCTGGATCCATCACTCTTTTGGCATCCTTCAAAGGGATTTTACTATTACGAGCATAACCATACACTCCAACATGCAGAATAAACAACAATGTTACCATTCTCTTCTTCTCCTCACTCCATTCCCTGATTAATCTTAAAAAAAAACCAACAGCTCCGACCACTTCGGTCCCTCCCCTGTTGGGACACCAATTTCTTCCCAAAATTTTGTGTGATCAATGTCCCAGTCATCATTTTTTCAACCACACCAGAATTCATCTGGGTTACCTCTTCAAACTCATGCAACAAAAATCTCAGTAGCCGACCACCAAATAAGGACCAAATTTCATAGAACCTATCAGTTTCCAATTGATTGGTTGAAATGAGTAACCGTGTCACCCGAGAAATTGATTTTCTGTGTAGCAAACTTCAGAATTACTCCAATTGAGGAATTATTCATGATATCATTGTAGACATCATCACCAACCGCTTCCCACATTTTGTCAAACATGTAACATGCAATTGTGATGCATACTTCTCGTCCCCGATGGTGCTAATCCAGGCGGAAACCTTCTGGATGGATATATCTTTGGCATAATCGAGGAACCCATACCTGCACAAATCAGTAAACTGTGTTAGTATAATTATAAATCTACCATGACAACAAATTAAATCGACCGTCGAACAAACTACACAATTCACAAATTCAACTAAATCTACCATCGAAACACAATTAATCTACCATAAAATGAAAACCAAAAAATTTCTTCAACATATTAAAACTACCATCACCTAAAATAAATCTACCATCACACAATTTAAACTCCACCATACAACAGAACGCTTTCAGTTTACAAAACATAAAAAGCAGTTCAGCAGTTCAATTAAATCTACCACTAATTTCCTATAAATCTACCACCACATAGATTAACAAATCTACCATACCAACCTTTTCTCTTACTTTAACTGTGTATATCAGCGCCGGAATCTGGGTTTACAGGTTTCAATCCCACCGAAACTGTCAACAAAAACAAATTTCAGATTAGGGTTTTCGTGATTTATACAAGACTTTAACAAACCCAAACGAAAACGGTTAGAATCAAGAGAATACCTCTCTTCAATGCACGAAATCGAAACCCTAGCACTCGACGGAACTTCCTTTCGCAGGAATTTCCAAACCTGAAACTGACCGACCAAATTCAACTTCAAATCCGTAAATCACCGTTCATGAACACTCGTCATGGCTAGAGAAGAAAACTCATGAAGGGTTTTGAATCGTACCGTCAAATCGTCGCCGGAGACGAAATCGCTTCAACAATCGCCGGAGAGAGGTTACGGAAACGAGAGAAGAACGGTTTAAAAAATGTTATTAGTTTTTTTTTATGTTGGGGTTTTTTTATATCTTTATAACATGTTTGATCTCAAAAGTTTGAGCTCAAAAATTTAAAGGTTGTTTGAGTAAAAACAACATCTAAAAAGGTTGTTCTAGTAATTTTGAAGTTAAGGAGTTCACGCCCTTAACTGAGTCGCTACATCTCCCCGAGCCTTGCTCGGAATCAACTAGGTAGGAAGGAGTTACAAGAGAATACAAGTGACAATCTAAAGAATTCTTAATAATATAAAGACTCACACTGTATTACTCTCTATACTATTGCAGAAAACTACTTCAAAGCCTATGCCTTAAGTTTTCTCACACTCCTTTCTCCTCCACACTCTTTGTGCGGCTCCAACTCTTTCTTACCTTCAAGATGCATCTTTTATTGAGGAGACACGCTCAAACCTAATTCACAAGACAAATTGTCCTTTTTGTATCATAACGTGGTCTGAAGCAGAAACGCCTCTTTGTGGTCCCAAAACTCAACCAGAGTTCAATTTCATTAACTCTAGTTTCCAAAAGTTTGACCCAAGACTGACTTGATTAAACTTGCTCATCAAGTTCTCAATATCACAGTTCGAAAGTTGGATAGTATGCAAATCTTGCAAGATCATTTAAAACATGGTAATATCAAACAGCTATTGCATCAACTTTAGATTTCAATTTCTTCCTATTTATCACGGATTCATACATTGAAACCATACAGAGATTAAACCGGAGCACTTGGCGTCTTGGATTTCAAAATCTTCTGGCTCTCCTCGAAGTATTGGTTGGGATGGTTGATCCCAGCATCACACGATGTACCATAAACAGCTTCAAAGGTTAAGGTGCATGCAAGCTTTAGTTTGCAGAGTCCACATGCATATGAAGATTACCCTGTTAGTTACAGCTAGAAATCGAAGAAAAGATTCAAGGATTTAGTGAGGTATAACTTATAATCAATCACCTGATAATGCTTGTTGCGCACTTTATCCATTACGTCCTCCATTCCACGAGAACTCAATCCCATTCTACCAAGTGCTGCTCTCAGGTTATCCTCACTGTCATTTTTCAAACAAAACAAAGCAGTAGATTGCATTGAGATAAATTACTTTGGGATTCACACATCTTACGCTAGACAAAGGCAAGGGTAACAACTTCTGTTGGTAAAAAGAAGCAAGCCACTTATGCATCTTTCATTATAGCTTAAACTCGCTATTGCACGTATATATATATATATATCTAGTATAATGAGTTTCCGTTTATGTAAAGATGTCCTCCTTAATGCTCCCTAATAAATTTAAGCGGAAACTATTGCGAACGCTCAAAATGTTTGCAGTTTATCCAGCAGAAATAAGATTAGCGGTGTTGGGTGATGGATACAGACCCTACTTCTTTCCCTCTTTTTCACATAAAGAGAACATACTTTTACTAAGCAAACTAACCTGAAATGTCGGTAAGGGCAGCCATGATGATCCCCAACACCAGGAGCAGATGAAATGATCTTTTGACAAGCATAAGGGGTATAGTCCTGCAATTAGAATTTGAATTTGGTATCAGAAGCTTACATGATGAAACTGATCATTGCCGCTTTGTTCACATAAAGAAGAGAAATGAAACCGTTAGCATCTTACTGTTCTTTTGCCTTCCTTCCCATAGTTATGGCGAATGGAATACGCATACTCTTTATCAAATTTCTCAGCGCCAACCTGTGAATAAAAGAAATTAGTATCTGGTAACTCAGTATCACTTAGTTTCTGCAGACAAAAGTCTAACCACTATCTCCTTATTCAAATTGGTTAAAACACACAATCACGAGAAACTAGCTTCTTCTGAGAGTTTGCACAAACTGGACAAAATACGCATTATCCTCTAGGGGAGACATTTAACAGATTTGAAAAATTTAACAGATAAAACATTTTACCTTTTTCGTGAATTCTGCTCTCCAAAATGCTAGGGCATCATCCAGTTTCAAACCCACACCCTGCATGTCGATAGACAACCTTTAGAGAGGTGCAAATAGAAGACAAAAAAAGGAAAAAAAGAAATGGTGCTTATTTACTACGATGTTTGACGAATAGAATCTTTATTACGCCTAGCCTCAAATCTAGATGATATCTTGCATCATGTTGCATTATTATGTGAGTAAACTTGACAAGGGAGAGATATTAAAGAGGAACCTTCAGAAAAAGACCCAGTTGCATTCTTCCTCCATGTTTTAGATGGTGATCTTCTCGAAGCTGAGTGTGAATGTTCATATATTACAGTTGCATGGGAGCAGGATATGTATATACTGAGGTATACAAGATTTGAAAGCCATTTAGCAACTTACTTTTTCAAACAGATGCCTCATACAAAGGGGAAAGGAACTCTTGGAAACTTGATCAATATCCTTAAGCGATATGTCAGCGTACTCATTTGACTGTTGGAGGCATACTTAACAGCTTCAATGATTCCATATCTATAAATGAATATATAACAAGTTTCCGAGGACGATCCTCACCTGAGAATAATCGGGACCCAAGTAGCTTGTAGATAAGGCTTCTACTATCTGAAAGATAACTTATTATTGTTAAGGAAACAAAGGACAACGAGCAAAGCAGTTGATTTCAGTCTCGTGCTTACTGGAGTTAGTCTGTCTTTTTCTCGTTCTCGAATTGTAGTCATCCATTTTCTGTACACAAAAAGGAAAATCTTGTTAATGAACATCAAACAGGGTTCCAAGCTTTGGCAAGTCTCAACTCAAAATTTTCGCAGTAAACAAAGTGACAGATATAAGAGGAACTTTTAAATATTCCTATACCAGACGTTACCTGTTTGTAAGAATGAGGGCCTTTGATAAATGAGATCGAAATTGTGTGATAACCATGGAAACTAACTGGTAGGAGAAACAAAGAAATCCAAGTTATACACGGAGACACTACTGTGGAGAAGGTATTTTTTGAAATTGAAATGGAAACCAAGACTTGCCTGACTGCCAGCTACAAAGGCATACCCTTTCTGTATAAATACTCTACGGCCAGCTACAAGGTCAGGAACCTCTTCAAAAGGAACCTTTTTTTTTCAGGAGCAAATGAAGTCTTGATCAGATAAGTGAATTTGTAGCTTGTAGTATATAAAAAAATCAAAAGAAGAGGCAGACTTACCTTATAGTATACAGTTTCAACTGCAAGGTTAAGAAAGAGGAGAGAATTTCCATTAGAAAAGGTACAAGTCTTACTGCTAAATAGCTAAATGATGAAGCTAGAATAATATCGAAATGCAAAGGAAAAAGAAATCATCAATGATTAAGCAAGCCGCTAAAATGTTATGGTAATGGTAAGGATAACATGAGCACATGCAGGACAAGGACAAACTCCAGAGTTAGGAGACAGAAAAGGGATATTTCATTTGATCACTACCATTCGGTGACTTTTCACCCGTTGAGCGTATGACTTGCCCCAGTTTCTCCTTCAAACTCTGCCAATGGTAAGATCAATTTCATCACCTCATAATTACCAACAAGCTAAACACCAAAAGGAAAGAAAATCCACCAAATGTGTATACCCTGAAACTAACAATTACCTCAACTTGTGCACCTGTGACTGGCTTATACGATAGTCCAAAGTCTCCCACAGTTGCTCTCTGTGAACAAACAAACAAACAAACAAAGATTTACCAGCCAGTCTACATTACACGAATCCGAAACTTGACATACAAAATCATGAATCCAGGTACCTGAACTTGAAAGCTTTTAATCCGGAATCGATGACGAAAAAGAGCAGTTTCCATGCTAAGAAACCATTTCTTCAATTCATCCCTTAAATCCAGAAAGAATGAAACCATGGAATCTAAAGAAAAAACAAAAAATGGAGAGAGGGCAAGTGCTTACGATCTGCAATAAACGAGACGTAAGACGAAATGTGAGATAATATCCTTGTTCAACATCTCTGACACATCCGAATGTCTCATATGTTCTTTCCACAAACTATCTACCTACAATCCGCAAATCAAACAAACCAAATCGGATTTTGAAAACTCATTAGCAAATCCAAATCTGATGAACAAGTTACCAGATCATCCATTTCTTTAGGGTTTTTGCCACGGGCTAATCCATCTGAGACTCCTTTCAGAACTATCACAAATTAACAAAATCAAAATTCGATTCGTAATGCAACCAATAATTGAAATTGATTTGGAAAGAAACCTCGTAGGCGATCGATTGCGAAGAGCTCGAACTCTTCAAGGCGGACTTCCATAAACGGAGCTGTAAGATAGAGAGGAATCGTGGGATTTGAAACGACGTCGTTAGAGACTGTTCGCTTCTGAGACCGTATCACCTCCATTCTTCTTCGTGTTCCTCTCGCACAGTGAGAACGCGCGCTTAACGAAAAGGGTTGTCGAGAAAGCGCGGGAAAAACATGCGGCCAAGGAGCGGGAATTTCCCTAGTGGGCCTGTTAATGGGTTTCTAAGGCTTTAAAAATTATGATGGTTAATGAGGCCTTTAAGGTTTGTTTACTGGATGCCAATGAAGGACTGAGATTAACTTGTGGCGAATCAGCATGACTCCTCATTCTTTGAGTTACTCTATTTGCCAGCTACACTCTTAAATTTCCTACTGGCATATGTTAATATTTGCGATTACTACAGATTTTTTTTATGGAGAAACAAGTAATGGAAGAGTTTGTGTGTATTTTCAGAGTTAGCAGGACGGTAACAGTTTCTGTTCAGCTGTTGCAAACCATTTTAGTGTTATGATCCATAACCTTAAAAGTATTGAACACTCTAAAGTAAGACTCAGTGCTTTCTGATTTCCCAGGGAAATAGTTTGTAAAATAATGCTCCGAGGTTATAAATGTTCAAAATATCACCTTTTCCTCTTAATTTCCCGGGGTTGATTAATGATTTTTATTTATGCTATCTTGTTAGCCTGGTTGGTATTTTGATTATTTGCGAGAGTATGATCTCTAATTACAGTAAAATATTGGTTTTGTTGTTATTTCAGGATAAATCCATCAATCCTGTCACTTCTCTCTATATGCTTTGTTGCACCATGCGGATAGTTAATATCAAAGATTTGGCAAATGGCTGCTGCTACTCTTTTCTGCCCTGTAAAAGCTTTCATTTCAAGCTCTCTAGTGAAACCTTTAAGGTCCCACTTAAAAATTGGGGACCTTTCAACAAAATTGCAAAAATTGAGACTTCTTTCGGTCATCATTTTCCCACCCAAAACCTACTGTATTACAAGTTAAAACTTTTTCGGGTGCCCCGGGATAGACTCCAGTACCCGGAATAGTATCTGTGTTCCTAATTTAAAGAAGATGGTAATAACGCAAGAAGAAAAAAAAGACCACACGATAAACAAAGATATAACCAAAAGTACCAACTAAAATTAGGATGTAAACACTAAACAATAAGGACCCTGGACCTGGATGAGGATTCTATAGCAAGATCGACAACGACCATAAAGTAGGTAAAACAATATTTGCAATTGATACAACACAACGACCCGAGAGATGTAAAGAGACAAATGCATAGAAGTAACTTGACGACTGCAGCAACATGGACGGACGAGACCTGACGAGACATTGACTGACATTACAACACCTGCTGGTTCAGACAACCTGGGACAACCTTCTCAACCCCAAACATGTCTACGACTCACTGGAACAGACCACAAATTAAAACAAACCGTTCAGAGATCATGGACATCCTCTACCCAACCAACTCTAAGAAAGATGCGTCAATTTTTTTCATAAACAGATAACCGTTGCTTTCATAAGACATAAAATCTACAAAGGATGTTACATTTGCAAGTTTCATAGGCAAACAATTTATAAACAAAAAGATGTGACCACAAAGATACGTCGCATGACAAACCTGATCATGCTCTTCTGGTCGACGGGAAGGAGATTCGTTCGACTGATCCTCTGGTTTATCAGCTCCGCAGTTTTGCCTGTTGCATTTGTTCCTGAACGGATAGTTTATATTTCCACAATTGTCACACTTCCAGCTCCCTTCCGGTGCCTTTTGTTCTGATAAACAATACAAGTCGCTATGTTAGTCTCAAAGTTTATCAAGTAAGCCTCAATATTTTAGATTTTTTAGGGGCTTACTGGACATTTTATCTGAGCTTCCACCTCCACCTCCACCCTGCTGCAATTATAAGATTGAAAGGTCAGAAATTAAGGAAACAAATTCCAAAAGTTATCCAAATAACCCATCTACATGATTAAGCAAGCTGTTGTTCAATAGCCAACTTAACCAGTCACTCCCAAGATTTCAAATTAATGGATCAGTTCGGTCTATGATACGGTCAAACTGAAACAAAAAGCAGCACAAACCTGAGACCCAGGCTTTGGAGTGTTGCACTTTCTCATGTTACATACAATTCTGAATGAGAAATTTACATTACCACAATTCGGACATGTCCAATCATTATCACGAGTTGAATCTGTAAATTGAACACGACGGAATATATCAAGTTGACGAGCATATAATACATATATAGGCCAGCTTATATTCTAGAATGGAAAAAGGCATAACCAGTTTAGCACATACCTCTTTTATGTGATTTTTCATCTGGAAAGAACCCAGGTCTTGGCATCTGCAAAGAATGACTCACACATATTGTTAAAGATTTCAGTTCATGTTACAAGTCCAGCGGCTTGTAAGATCTTGCATGTGATCAGAACCAAGTATCTTACTGTTATATACATACCATAGCGGCGGCAGCAGCAGAACCCATGGCCATACCAAGGCCATACCTGTCCATGGGTGGAGGCATTCTATACATACCACCTGGAGAAAAAACCAACAAATGCACCAGCCAAATTAGACAGAGGTAAGATGATGGTAACTGGAAGACTTGAGCCAATTGGAAATAGCAAGAAACCAAAAACTGGTCGTAGAAAAAATACATACCACTTCCCATCATAGATCCTCCATGGTATGGTGGTGGTCCAGACATATGTAGTGGTCTGTAATGAGGTCCAACAGGTATTCGGCTACTATAGTTAAAATGATAAGGCGAGCCCCCAGAAAACGGGACATCATAAGGAGGCATAGATGATCCATATGGCGACCCGCCCATATATACTGAAGGGCGACCCCCCGATCCTAAATATGGCCCTGGTGATGAGAAACTTTGTGGAGGTTGCATAGGTTTGGGAGCAGACTTCTGTTACAGATATACAACAGAAAGGCTATTAACAGGCATGAACATAATACTAAAAGAAAACCAAGTAGATATTTTTTAGAAAGGGATCATAAATTGGCACTGATAGTCTGCATATTGCTGCTCTTACTGGAATATCGACAACATATAGGATCTAAATTTGAAAGAATCTGTATTGTAAATGCAGTCAAAGTACAAAACCCAGAACCAAGGGATTATTCTAAGAATCCCAACTCTCCCACATGACCCAACAAAACTCAAGAAAATCCCTGAATGCGCTCACATTCTGCTAATCCTTTATTTAACATGCAACATCTATTGGTGCTGAGATGGCACTGCAGTTATGATACAGCTACAATCTCCTGCACACAAACTACAGTAGAAGCAATAGACTGCCTAGACAAAACACTAAGGTCAATCTTCGACTTCAGCTCTTAGTTTACATAACAAAGACCTGAATATGCATATCAAACACTACTCACCATCCTGACTGTCTATAAACATGAGACTAGAAGAGCTCTACCATGATCCATAACATTAAAGATTACAGTTATAAATCATGACATGAGACAAATGTTCTAAATTCACCCCCATGATACCAAAAAGCCAATGACTGTTTTGCGAATTCTTTAATATGACTAAAGTCAAAATGTTTCAAAGCAGAAAGACATATATTAGATACTGGAAAACAAAAATGACTTACTCCATTGTGATCTGCAGGTCTAGGCTGAGTGCAATTACGCATATTGCAAGTTGTCCTAAATGAAAAATTGACATTGCCACAACTGGGGCAGGTCCAGTCATCTTCTCTGCGTCCCCCTATCAACAACCAAAAAAGTAGAAACCAAACAGCTATTCATATTTGTAGTATCAGAAACACACAGTTTGGAATCTAAAAACCTTATAAACATGTACTACTGAGATGAAGCTATCAATATGCAGAGTCAAACAAAATTCTAATACATTGGATGCAGTACACACACTTGAACTATCTTCGGGTATACAAACAGTCTGAAGTATCAAAATAAACTCAAATTGTTCGAGCTAAACTCTTGAGAACACAACCATATAGTTTTTGAAGCAAGAAATGTCGTACCGTCAGTTCTAGCACGCTTGGCAGCTGAAGAATTTCTGTGGTCTACCTGAGGACATATGTCAAATACACCAATCAAACCAGATCAGTGGTACGAGGTATAAACGAACAATAGTCACGCAATTGAAACTGAATGATTCGATGCGGTTTTGAAAATCGTAGCCATGTAATTGATCAGGCAGAAGTAAGAAGCTCCGAGTCAAATCAGTATCAGATCTGAGATATTCAGGCAAAGCAATATAAGACTGGAGACTGTACCTGAGACATAGCGGAGAAATGGTCTGGGAGGTGGCGAGACGAGAGGAGAAGGAGGCGACGCGGCGGCTAGACGTCCCTCGGCGATTTGTACTATGCCCTAGGATTTACTTCGACGGGAGAAGATAAAGCAGCACAGTAAGGTTTTTTTTCTTTATTTATTTAATGAGAAATCTAGGTGCTATAAATATTATTTATTTTTGTAAGTATCATAAAGTAGAAAATTTTATTTACAGTGGAATTTTTTTATATTAGTATTTATTTAACCATGGTTAGGCCATGTTTTGGTGAGATTTTACATGAAATGGTTCATGTGGGAGACACTTTAGGAGGTTTATTAGAAATTAAGATTAAAATAATGTCTATGATGCTTTTTGAGTGTCATGAATAAACATGGCCTTAGATTTCGTTTGAAGTTTTCGTTTTTTCAGAAATTTTAGTTCATGAAGACAAATCTAAAATGAATGGGTTTGGTTAGTGAGATTTCTTTCTCTTGTCAGCTCATGGTTAGTGGATATAATAGCGTTCTTATGATGCAAGAGGAGTCTGTTAGAAGTCTCTGGTCCTAGAGTGACATCTCGATCTTGGACCGCAATAGAACGTTTTTAGTGCAGTGCATTCGCTTACTGTGAGCCTGGAATCTGGATCGACTCGGATCACACCAAAGTATAAAGAACTAGCTAAAGAAATATGATCGAAGCGATGTCGCTAGGTGGGATTCGACAAGAAACTAGTTGCGAGATGGAAAATGTAACGTAAAAATGGCTAAGTATGAAATGACAAGTTTATTGCGTGTATCTTGCTAGAGAGTTAAGAATGTCCTTCCTCTCCAGACTTAATTCATATATATACTCATTACAAAATGCGAGAATCACGTCCTTTATTTACAATTGTATTCAACTCTCTTTATTTCCTTTGACCTTAATGTTACACAATTTAAATTTAAGTTAAAGTCTTCATCTGGCGGACCTCGTGATCTCGTGGACCTTTCTATTTGAAGAGCCCATACTCAGCTTTTCATCTAGGGTCCGTATTTAAAGCCTTATTATCAACTAGGAACCGGTTCACGAGTTGCGCTTTCTCCTGGGTGCGAGGTGGATTTTAAGAGGTAGATTTTATCCGCCGTTTAAACAGCATCCGGGCCGGGGTTCCCAGGTCGGATTCTCCATATACGAGATCTGATGCAAACAGTTTTCTCCCGAAGTTCTTTAAGAGGGAAGTTTCCTTTTCCATAGCTTGAAGAACTTAAGTAAATCGTTTGACAAACTAGATGAGATTTTCACGTTGAATTTGTAATCGACTTACTTTAGGATACTAGGTATCGTCCAAGGTGTAGATATAGAAACTCGGGTTGATCACATCCCTTGACGCGAGGTAGAATGATTTTGTTACATTGGTAGCAATATGCCATATCTCCGTATTTCTAAGATCTCAGCTCGTGACTAATTTTGTTTTTTTTTAAATGAATTGAATTTTGGTGCCAAGTATGGATTTTTTAGGTGGATTCGTCCTTCTTTTTCAACTTTGTGACCTTGCCATCTTTATATAATATATATAAATATATTTTAATCAATAACTCTTCACATTCTCTGAGGCATTACATTCCCAAGAAACTCTATGAAGAAAATCAAAGGAAGAGAGTTATCCTTTCAACTTCCATCCGTGACTTCATTAAAGTAGATAGCTTCTCTCTTTATTTTTATAATCTCTCCTTGTTTCCTCTTTTTTATTTTTATTTTCTTTCAATTGTTCTTCGTGAGTCTCATCCATTTGACGAGTTTAATCCGGGTTTATAGCAAAATTCCATTTTTTGGTGTTTGTGATTCCGCCTTTTCAAATCAAACAATGATTTTGTGTTAATTTGATATGATGTTCTTGGGTGTTCTTAAGTGTTTTTGAGCGTTCTTGAGGTCTTTCTTATTTTTGTTACTTTTTAGAAACAAAAACCCTTCCTTTAGATCTTTATGGTTCGAGTTTCGAGGTAGTTCTTTTGTTGTTTGGTTGATCATTGATCCGAGATCTTCGTCGTTTCGTACTTTGCGTTACCTCACACCTCGCGTCATCTCACCTCGGGTTCGATTTCTTACTTGAGGTTTTGGCAACCTCGCGTTACCTCACACTTAGCGTCATCTCACCTCGCGTTCGATTTTTTACTTGAGGTTTTGGCGACCTCGTGTTGACTCACTCCTCGCGTCATCTCACCTCGAGTTCGATTTCTTACTTGAGGTTTTGGCGACCTCGCGTTACCTCACATCTCACGTCATCTTACCTCGGGATCGATTTCTTACTCAATATTTGGCAACCTCGCACCACCTCACCTCGGACATGAATCATTTCGGACCACATCACTTAAGCCGGATGCAACCCAAAGACTTGGTTGCACTTCGTGAAGAACACGGGATCCCAAGTGAGGTTGAGCTTGTTCTTCCTAGCTCCGGTGAATCTTCCGAGTTAGTTAAACCCTGGTTTTGTTGCGCTTATCAAGTTTTTTTGAGCTCCGAGAGCAAGGACTACTTCTACGTTGCTATCAAAGAAAAGAATCGTGTTTTGTCCGACCGTCCCTTGAAAGACGAGAAATGAATAAAGCGTTACTTTTTCTTTTCTCTTAACGAGTTCGCTTTCGGCGGTCTCACCTCTTTGATTAACACAACTTGATCTCCTGAAATTGGTATAGCTTGGCTTATGGTTTCCATGTCTGTTTATCTTGTCCCCGGGGTCTAACACTTGGTCGTTTTTATTATTATTATTTTACAGTACCTCTACCCCGAGTTCCGGATTCGTTCGAGCTTGACACCTTTCTGGACTTTTTACGTGTCGGAGATACGTCTTGGCCGTCATTCAACCACAGCCGAATCTTCGATTCCGCAGCTCGACTCCGAGCTCTTGGCCCTTACAACTCGAATTGTCCAGGTTAACATTTGTTGTCCTTAGGATTATCCATCACTTAATTCTTCACGTTTCCATTTTAAAACTTTTCACCTTGTTAGGCGAGGTATAGTGAGGGGTATTTTATTTTAACGTGTAGAATAGCAACGACTTATGCTTATACCTTATTATCTTTAGACTTGGTATGCATTTGGTGTATGGCTTCTACCTTGTCGTATCGTCCAACAAGTTATTGCACTTGTCCGATAAAATGTTCCTAATTACTCTTTTTTTGCTTTTTTAATTGTCTTTCCTCTTTCTAAACTCGCAGGTCACTCAAAACTCAAGTAAAAAAGATGTCGCTTAGCTACCGCGCTCAACGCAAGACCGACAAGGCACTTGAGAAGGCCACGTCACTAGCTCATGTATGGACCTCGGAAGCTCCGGCTGCTGCTGCTATCTCGGTGAATTCTAAGCATGTTGAGACAACCACTTCGCCGATTCAAAGGGAGGTTACCTAGTTTCCCCTTCTTCTTGAGGACCAACAAGTTGTCGCGACAACTACTCCACATGTATCTGCCTAAGTCTCAGGATTGCCTAACGCATCATCCCCACTTTCTTGAGGTAGTGGGAATTTCCATGCTCGGTCGGCGACCTCAATTGTTCCACATCGTTCTGGTGACGAAGACACTTATTAGCGTTCCCACCTTGCCAGAGATGGCAAGAGAAAGGCTCTCGATAGTGGATCCCGATCCCAAGGTGGATTAAAGAAATTGAGGTATTATATAATTCCAATTACCTAATCTTTGAGGATCCCGCTTATGCAGCTCACATGTTTAGGCACTTCAAGAAACCTGGATGTGCGCTTCCCCGCTGAACCACTTCATTCCAGAGGATCGTGATAACTTCGAGAAGTTCACGTACTGCAACTCCCAGGTTCATTCTCCTTCTTTATCACCCTCGCATACCCGACTTAGTTTCTCTTGTTATCATCCCTACGTATTTTACTTAGTTTCGTTTTGCATGTCTTGTTTTCACAGCTCCTTGCAGCCCACATCGAGACTGTCGCCGTATACCAGAATCGTCTCAAGACCGCTATGGACTCGACCGAGCTCACTACAGCGACTGCAACCATTGCCTAGGACGAGAAGGCTACTAGGGCCTAACTCATGGAGATGGAGAAGAAACACCAGGAGCTTGTTGAGGCTCGCGAGTTACACTTACAGATTGCTCTCTGTGATGCGACAAGGGACATCGCTTCCAACTACAAGGGGGCCATCACGCTGGTGAGAGCTCACCTCGAGGGCAAGGAAACGACGCGTGGTCCTCTTTTAAGGTTTCTGAGACGCAGGCTAACCTTGAGCTACTTGAGAAAATCACAAATTTTGACGCGGAACTCGCTGAGGTTGTTGTTGATACTATCCCCCCCCCCCCCCTTATTATTTCTTTTGCCTCTTTTAACTCCTCATCTCGTCGTTTTTTTTTATGTTGAACTAATCAATTTGTAATTTTATTGTTGTTTGTTGCGAAAGGCCAAGTACGCCAAAGCTCTGGGCCGAGGTGAAAGTTCCGGTGCTTGATCTGTCTCAGATGGAGCTCTTCGTTCCTGCTCTCTCTTCCGAGCTTGCTGGCACCTCGGGGTTCGTGGCACCTACCGAGCCTTTTGTTTTTCAAATGCTTTGCCTTCCACGAACGTGGGATAGGTATTTAATCAACGATTTCAAGGCCGTAAACCCTATGTCGGACGACTTTGGTAACTCGGTATGGGCCATCCCAGTTTGCACCGAGCTTCCCTGCTCCATACTCTGCCGTATTTTGAAATACTTTTCTTAGAACTAAATCTCCCTCATCAAATCTTCTTTGTTTGACCTTGGAATTATAATACCGAGCTATTACTTATGGATAATTTTGTATCCGAATCATGGCCTGGTCACGTCGCTCATCGATGACGTTCAAACTATCTTTAAGCATCTCGTCATTCTCGTGCTCGTTCCGTGGACACTCATCACGTCTTAAAATCGGAATGACTGCTTCATCGGATACGATTGCCTCCATCCCATAAGCCAGTGAGAAAGGTGTTTCCTTAGTTGCTTTCCTCGGAGTTGTTTGACAGGCCCACGATACTCCTTGGAACTCGTCTCCCCTCACTCATTTGTCGGCTCCAAGTCTTCTCTTCAAGTTATTGAGAACCGACTTGTTGGCTACTTCCGCGTGCCCGTTTCTTTGAGGATATCGAAGGGTTGATTTGCTTAAACGGATTTTCCAAGTTTCATAAAACCCTTCAAATTTGTTAGAGATGAACTAGGATCCATTAATTTCCACGATTTTGTAAGGCAAATGATAAGTCCCATATTTTACCTATAATACTACAGTTTTCTATACATATTTAGTGCATTTATGCATGGTTATACGCCTTAAGAGGTAGTTTTCTCGTATTTGTAGTTCGAGAGTCTTTATTAGGAATATCAATAAAAAAAGACCAAAAGGAGCATTATGGATGATACACCAATCTACATCAACTCATGCGAGCCAAAGAATCCATTGGAGCCAAAGGATTCCCAAGTTTACACATTTCACCAAGATGGACATATTACATATGCCGGAAGTTTAGCAGTAAACAGAGGATCAAATGGATTTGGAATTAGATGAAACTTGGAGTGAAGATATCCCTTTGATTCACCTTTCCAATGGAGGTGGAATCAGAGCATTTGGACTTGTGCGGAGAGAGATATAACCAAAAGACCGAAGACATGTCAAACTGCCTAGAAGATGAAGAAAGAGAAGCACCGACCCCTCACACAGACCTGATCACGTGGTCGGTACCTAGACCATCAGGAAGCATCAAGACGTGGCAAACTGAACCCCCATACTGACCTAAAATCCCGATCGGTGCCACGGCCTTTGTGGAGCTATTTTGACCGTTTTAACGTTTTCGCCCTTTTCGAAGCCCTAGAAGACTGAAGACCCTATATATACTTGCTTTTAACTTCTTGTTAGGTGTGTGCCAAAAATTAGACCTACGATACATAACAAAAACGCAGTCCTATTGTTCTTTCATAGATTTGTGTTTCAAGAGCTTTAAGGATGAGATCTCGCTTTGTACTTCGTTATAGAGAAGAATCTTCTAACCCTTTCTCTTTTAATCAAGTTTATTCATCATGAATTAAGCATCTTTTTTTTCTTTTCGTGCACCATGCTTGAGTTGTCCACTAGTTAGGATTTAGGGGTTTCAATGAGTTTTATGTTTCAATAGAATCGATGATTGTTTAGGGATAAAATCTAGCCTTCATGTTTGCTTATTCTTAATGCCTATTGCTTTACCGCGCATCTAGCAATTTGATCACATGTAGGTGTATCCACGAGAGTGTTCTTAATACCTCAGGATCTAGTATTCGATGAGCTAAGCGTCTTAACAATCATACTAATTAGTTAAGAAGTTTAGTGAACTCTACCAGAACTTGTTTATACCGCGTGTTTAAGACTATGGTTTCATAACTACTTAAAGCTCATCGTGGAGTTCATGCTATTGAGGAGGTTGTTGGTCCGAATTTTGAGCCTACCTTGGAGAACTTTGAAGGCACCATAGAGGATAATGAGGAGGAATTCAACTACATTGGAGGTAACTACTGAAATCGAGGTTTCAACAACAACTATCGATCGCACCCAAATATGTCCTACCAGATTTACAATGTGGAGAACCCTCAAGATCAGTTCTACCCTAAGCAAAACACCAACCAAGGAGCCCAATACCAGCCTAGACAACAGCCCTACCCGTCGGGTATGTACCCAGTGAAGCAACCATTCCCTACCGCCAAGCCTAATGCACCATTCACTCTAGATGCAAAGCTTGAAGAGATGAAGAATCAACTACTAGAAGCTCTTAGTCAAACCAAGAAGGAGATTTGCCAAAAGGTTGATAACGTCTATGCTGAGCTAAACACGAAGGGTGAGTATATTTGGACTCATGTTTCCAAGATGGATGTTTGACTCGCCCAAACAAGCGAAACCGTCAAGAAACAAGAAGAGGAAAAGTCGAGGAAGTTTTGCAACGTTGCTTCTTCCATTAAGGATACACCCGTGGTTGTTCCCAAACCACTTGAGGAGGAGCCTAATTTGGTCCCAAAGACAGTAGATTCACGCCGACCAGGAGAATCAAGAAGAGCTTACAAGATAAGGCTTCACGGAGAGCCACTCGAGAAGATCGAAAATCCGGGGAAGTTTGTTGTCCCATGTTCTATGATTGGAATTGAAGTCTTTGATTGCTTGTGTGATACTGGAGCTAATGTCAACGTCATGTCTCTTGCCATGGCAAGAGAGCTTCAATACTCAGAGTTCAATCCATCAAAAGTCTACATAGAGTATGCGGATTTGTCATCCTCTACACCTTATGGGATGCTTTAAAATGTCATGGTGAAGGTAGGAGATGATGTTGTCCTTACTGACTTTCAAGTATTGGAACCGGAATGCTTAACCCATAGGAAACCGAGTATCAATGGGTTAAGCATTCTGGTTCCAATACTTGGAAGTCGGTAGGGACAACACCATCTCCTACCTTCACCATGACGTTTTCAAGCATCCCATAAGGTGTAGAGGATGACAAATCTGCATACTCGATGTAGACTTTCGATGACTTGAACTCTGAGCATCTGAGCCCGAGCTAGTTGAGAATCAAGAAGAGCTTACAAGATAAGGCTTCACGGAGAGCCACTCGAGAAGATCGAAAATCCGGGGAAGTTTGTTGTCCCATGTTCTATGATTGGAATTGAAGTCTTTGATTGCTTTTGTGATACTGGAGCTAATGTCAACGTCATGTCTCTTGCCATGGCAAGAGAGCTTCGATGCTCAGAGTTCAAGCCATCAAAAGTCTACATAGAGTATGCGGATTTGTCATCCTCTACACCATATGGGATGCTTTAAAATGTCATGGTGAAGGTAGGAGATGGTGTTGTCCTTACTGACTTTCAAGTATTGGAACCGGAATGCTTAACCCATAGGAAACCGAGTATCAATGGGTTAAGCATTCTGGTTCCAATACTTGGAAGTCGGTAGGGACAACACCATCTCCTACCTTCACCATGACGTTTTCAAGCATCCCATAAGGTGTAGAGGATGACAAATCTGCATACTCGATGTAGACTTTCGATGACTTGAACTCTGAGCATCTGAGCCCGAGCTAGTGGAGAATCAAGAAGAGCTTACAAGATAAGGCTTCACGGAGAGCCACTCGAGAAGATCGAAAATCCGGGGAAGTTTGTTGTCCCATGTTCTATGATTGGAATTGAAGTCTTTGATTGCTTTTGTGATACTGGAGCTAATGTCAACGTCATGTCTCTTGCCATGGCAAGAGAGCTTCGATGCTCAGAGTTCAAGCCATCAAAAGTCTACATAGAGTATGCGGATTTGTCATCCTCTACACCATATGGGATGCTTTAAAATGTCATGGTGAAGGTAGGAGATGGTGTTGTCCTTACTGACTTTCAAGTATTGGAACCGGAATGCTTAACCCATAGGAAACCGAGTATCAATGGGTTAAGCATTCTGGTTCCAATACTTGGAAGTCGGTAGGGACAACACCATCTCCTACCTTCACCATGACGTTTTCAAGCATCCCATAAGGAATAGAGGATGACAAATCTGCATACTCGATGTAGACTTTCGATGACTTGAACTCTGAGCATCTGAGCCCGAGCTAGTTAACTATGGATCGCTTCTAGCTCGTCGAATGTTTCAAATTAAGCATGATGCCGCTAAGGAGAATGTAGCGAAGAAGGCTTGTAGTGATTTTGGAGGGACCATCACGAAAATATTGTTGGCTTGTGGATTTGATTTTAGCTAAGAGACACTCCCATCACTTGATGATAAGCAAGACCTTCTAGCACTTCAAAGGAAGCATATTATATGCGGTTGGTATAAGAACACCACGAGCTTTGGCTACCTATTCACGCCACCTTACATGGATGAGAAGAAGTGTGTTTTCCTTCCACATAAGGAGATCCCAGCCTTGAGTAGTGGAGAGGTCACCTTTGACCCACCACACTCCACTAGGTTTATTCGTTGTTCCGGTGATCCGATTGTTGGCGTTGCACTTTACTACAAGAAGAAGGTTATGTTGGCACAAAGAGTGTGAGTTAGAGGAACACAAAGAGGAAACAGATCACAGCACTACACCTCCCACATTCCATCCTTAGAGACGCCACATGATGAGCCTCCAACCGATGGCCATAGGGACAATTTTCAAGCTAGTTTTGAGGAGGAGAAGGAGAAATGTTTGGCTCTTGAAGCTAAAGTTTCTAAGCAGGGGAAGTTGATCTCTACACTAGTGAGAGCCATGAAGAAGTTCGTTCCACACTTCTTCAAGAGATCAACTACGAGAAGACCCAAGACTAGCCATGATTCGGTGAGCCTTTCACTATTGCCCGGTTTGGTTGATGTTGGAGATGAGGATGACGATGCTACTAGTCACCACCACACATGTGACCATGGAGAGCACACACACAACGCACATGGACAGCAACTAGTCGTCCATGATGATGATTCTGACGGTACAAAGATCCTTGATTTCAACACCGACGACGAGCACATTCCAGGAGAAGTTCCAGACACACCTGAGACGGTTTCAGAGACATTTAGAGCCAGGTGTTACTACTTAGATTTTATCTTTACCTACCTTTTATTTTTCACTTTTATTGAGTCGATCTCCCAATTGTGGACTGCTTTCACTCTGGGACGGTGTGAAGTAAGTCTGGGGGGATTTAGTTGTATTGATGAGTTTTTCTGTTTTCTTATGTTTTCATTCGGATTGCATCAATTCAAAAACTTATTTTGAACGATTGACATCTTATGAATGTATGCCCAGATGTTGTGATTCAGTGATCATTGTTACATGGTTTGTTCAGGTTAGACGATTCAGAAACCTTCATGACTTGAATTTCCCGAGAAGATTTCGAAAATGCACTGTCTCCAATCAGCCCAATTCTGGCTCTATTTACACCCATCCATCCACTGTTTTGCATTAGAAGAGTTAGCTCAAGGAAACATCACATTCAAGACATCTTTTTCCTTTTTACCACCCTTTTGTTGTCTTGAATGGCCAACTCATCTTTAGTTGGTACCCCACCTATACCCTTCACCTTCTTTCAAACCACTTGTACTCTTGTTCTTAACCCTATATGCAGATGTGTGCAAAAACGTCGGAGAGAAAGAGGATCGACGTAGTTCTAACCACTAGAGATGCGACGATTGGAGTATAGAAGATGGAATACGAAGACAAAGTTTGAAAAGACCGTTATTCTTTGGGAACGACACATCATTGGTAACAATTTCGTGACCTTATTGAATTCACGTGCTAAGAGACCGTTTCTCCCCCTTTCATTCTAAAAAAAAAAAATTTGTTTAGAATGCAAAGAAAGGGAAAGGAGAAACGTATCCATAAAAGAGTCTAAGGTCGACAAAATCCCCAATGAATGGCGTGGAGGAGTGAAGAAATTGATGTGATTTACAAGCGATTCCCCGAAGAATCTAAGTATGGGGGAAAGGGCGTTGAAAGTGGTTGGAACTGTAGACTTCAATAGATCCGTTCTCTCTTGCGATATTGCATAATGTCTGGCATCCCGGAGAGTATGGTAACCCTAAACACAATATGCCTCACCACTTAAATTTGCCTTTTAAATCCTAGCCTAGTTTACCTTGGATGATTCCTTTGATGAGAAACACCACACTTAGAGTTGGAAACGGGAGGATTGAGACTTTGCAGGATCGAGATTTATGGACCAGTTTGCAATGGTCATGAATGTGTGGCTGATGACGATGTTTTGAAACGACCATGTAATATGTGGATTATGAGTTATGATTTAAAGGCTACATTCAGAGAAGTCATGTAAGTTCCGTATTTTCAAACCTCTTTTCCTTACTTTGTTTGTTTGTTTGGGGACAAGCAAAAGGCTAAGTCTGTGGGAGTTGATAAGTCTCATATTTTACCTATAATACTACGGTTTTCTATACATATTTAGTGCATTTATGCATGGTTATAAGCCTTTAGAGGTAGTTTTCTCGTATTTGTAGTTCGAGAGTCTTTATTAGGAAAATCAATCAAAAAGGACCAAAAGGAGCATTATGGAGTATACACCAATCTACAGCAACTCATACGATCCAAAGAACCCATTGGAGCCAAGGGATTCCCAAGTTTACACATTTCACCAAGATGGACAAATTACACACGCCGGAGGTTTAGCAATAAACGGAGGATCAAATGGATTTGGAATTTGATGAAACTTGGTGTGAGGATAGCCCATTGAGTCAGCTTTCCAATGGAGGTATACTCGTAGCATTTGGACTTGTGTGGAGAGAGTTATACTCAGAAGACCGAAGACTTATCAAACTACCTAGAAGATGAAGAAGGAGGAGAACCGACCCCTCACACTGACCCAATCACGTGGTCGGTACCCAGACCATCAGGATGCATCAGGACGCATCAGGACATGGCAAACTGAACCCCCATACCGATCTAAAATCCCGATCGGTGCCACAACCCTCTACGGAGCTGTTTCGAATATTTTGACGTTTTCGCCCTTTTCGAAGCCCTAGAAGACTCAAGAGCCTATATATATTTGCTTTTAGCCTCTTGTTAGGTGTGTGCCAAAAATTAGACCTAGTATACATCACAAAAACGCAGCCCCATTGTTCTTTCATAGATTTGTGTTTCAAGAGCTCTAAGGAGGAGATCTCGCTTTGTACTTCGCTATAGAGAAGTATCTTCTTACCCTTTCTCTTTTAATCAAGTTTATTCATCATGAATTTAGCATCCTTTTTTTCTTTTCGTGCACCATGCTTGAGTTGTCCACTAGTTAGGATTTAGGATTTTCAATGAGTCTTATGTTTCAATAGAATCGATGATTGTTTAGGGATAAAATCCAGTCTTCATGTTTGCTTATTCTTAATGCCTATTGTTTACCGCACATCTAGCAATTTGATCACAGGTAGGTGTATCCACGAGAGTGTTCTTAATACCTCCGGATCTAGTATTCGATGAGCTAAGCGTCTTAACAATCATACAAATTAGTTAAGAAGTTTAGTGAACTCTACCAGAACTTGTTTATACCGCGTGTTTAAGACTATGGTTTCATAACTACTTAAAGCTCATAGTGGAGTTCATGCTATTGAGGAGGTTGTTGGTCCGAATTTTGAGCCTAACTTGGAGAACTTTGAAGGCACCATAGAGGATAATGAGGAGGAATTCAACTACATTGGAGGTAACTACGGAAATCGAGGTTTCAACAACAACTATCGATCGCACCCAAATATGTCCTACCAGAGTTACAATGTGGAGAACCCTCAAGATCAGTTCTACCCTAAGCAAAACACCACCCAAGGAGCCCAATACCAGCCTAGACAACAGCCCTACCTGTCGGGTATGTACCCAGTGAAGCAACCATTCCCTACCGCCAAGCCTAATG
This sequence comes from Arabis alpina, assembly GCA_900128785.1. NCBI lineage: Eukaryota > Viridiplantae > Streptophyta > Magnoliopsida > Brassicales > Brassicaceae > Arabis > Arabis alpina. Next base: position 18,704,159 of record LT669789.1, read on the forward strand.
CACCATTCACTCTAGATGCTAAGCTTGAAGAGATGAAGAATCAACTACTAGAAGCTCTTAGTCAAACCAAGAAGGAGATTAGCCAAAAGGTTGATAACATCTATGCTGAGCTAAACACGAAGGGTGAGTCTATTTGGACTCATGTTTCCAAGATGGATGTTTAACTCGCCCAAACAAGCGAAACCGTCAAGAAACAAGAAGAGGAAAAATCGAGGAAGTTTTGCAACGTTGCTTCCGCCATTAAGGATACACTCGTGGTTGTTCCCAAACCACTTGAGGAGGAGCCTAATTTGGTCCCAAAGACAGTAGATTCACGCCGACCAGGAGAATCAAGAAGAGCTTACAAGATAAGGCTTCACGGAGAGCCACTCGAGAAGATTGAAAATCCGGGGAAGTTTGTTGTCCCATGTTCTATGATTGGAATTGAAGTCTTTGATTGCTTGTGTGATACTGGAGCTAATGCCAACGTCATGTCTCTTGCCATGGAAAAAGAGCTTTGATGCTCAGAGTTTAAGTCATCGAAAGTCTACATAGAGTATGCGGATCTGTCATCCTCTACACCTTATGGGATGCTTGAAAACGTCATGGTGAAGATAGGAGATGCTGTTGTCCCTACCGACTTTCAAGTATTGGAACCGGAATGCTTAACCCATAGGAAACCGAGTATCAATGGGTTAAGCATTCCAGTTCCAATACTTGGAAGTCGGTAGGGACAACACCATCTCCTACCTTCACCATGACGTTTTCAAGCATCTCATAAGGTGTAGAGGATGACAAATCTGCATACTCTATGTAGACTTTCGATGACTTGAACTCTGAGCATCTGAGCCCGAGCTAGTTAACTATGGATCTTTTTTACCTCGTCGAATGGTTCAAATTAAGAATGATGCCGCTACGGGGAATGTAGCGAAGAAGGCTTGTAGTGATTTTGGAGGGACCATCACGAAAATATTGTTGGCTTGTGGATTTGATTTTAGCCAAGAGACACTCCCATCACTTGAGGATAAGCAAGACCTTCTAGCACTTCAAAGGAAGCATTTTATATGCGGTTGGTATGAGAACTCCACGAGCTTTGGCTACCTATTCATACCACCTTACATGGATGAGAAGAAATGTGTTAAAGAAATGTGTTTTCCTTCTACACAAGGAGATCCCAGCCTTGAGTAGTGGAGAGGTCACCTTTGACCCATCACGCTGCACTTGGTTTATTCGTTGTTCTGGTGATTCGATTGTTGGCGTTGCACTTTACTACAAGAAGAAGGTTATGTTGGTTCAAAGAATGAGAGTTAGAGGAACACAAAGAGGAAAAATATCACAGCCCTCCACCTCCCACATGCCATCCTTAGATACGCCACATGTTGAGCCTCCAACCGACGGCCATAAGGACAATTTTCTGTAAGAATATGCGGAGTTACTAAGGTTACTAAAGATGGTTTTGAGATTAGAGAGTAAAGATTATTTTCGTCATGAGATTCATACATTTCTTCTTACATCACAAACATATATATAAAGGAAAAGAGGATGAACCTAGACACCTTTAGGGGTTGGTGAAAAGGTTGGGAAAGGATAAGGTAAGGACCACACAGTACATGTCCTTACCTTAGCCTTATCTATAAATGGCTACACAATCAAATGATTGTAACGGCTCTTTTCTTCTTCCTTTACTCCATTTGGATGCCTTAAAGATCGGTACGGCCACTGAGGTTGGTACGGATGGTACGGATAGTACGGCTGGTACGGATGAACGTACATCCGTACATATCCGTACATAGTACAACCGCTCCAAGTTCCTCTTGATCAATACTCCCCCTCAAGCTTAAGTCTATGGTAATGCCTTAAGCTTGGAAATCCATGAAGTATCACCTCATTAAAAACCTTCACATAGAAAAACCCATTGGGAGAAAACTATGTGAAGGGAAAAAGAGTGTGATGTTCATGGATAGAGGACTTGAGATCAAGGTTTGATAAGGTCCACAAGTCCTAGTTTGCTAAATATATGATTGCAAACTTTGAGACTTGCGGCCTTGGTGAAGATATCCGCCAATTGATATTCACTCCTTGTAAAGCATGGAAGAATTATTCCTTGTTCCATCTTTTGCCTAACCTTGTGACAATCGACTTCAATGTGTTTGGTTCTCTCATGAAACACCGAGTTGGAAGCAATGTGGATCGCGGCTTGGTTGTCACAATGCATCATGATCGGTTCATCTTTCTTGAAGCCTAAACATTCAAGTAATAGCCAACCGAGCTCATTGGTGAGTTTCTTCATGGCTCTATACTCGGCTTCCGTGCTTGAATCCGACAATATCTTTTGCTTCTTAGTTTTCCAAGTAACTAAGTTGCCTCCAATGAAAGTGCAATAGCCGGTTGTAGACTTCCTATCATTCCTATCTCCGGCCCAATCCGTGTCACAATATCCAACCAAATCGGTGTTGTCATATTTTCCCATCCAAACACCTTGGCCGAAGCTTCCCTTGAGATATCTTAGTATCCTTTCAACCATACTCCAATGATAGATTACCGGAGCCTTCATGTGTTGGCTTACTTGATTCACCGCAAAACATAAGTCCGGTCTAGTGAGAGTAAGGTAGATGAGTTTCCCAACTGGTCTTCTATACTTGGGCATATCTTCAAACGACTCATCATCCTTCTCTCCAATCCGACTTGTCTTATAACCTTCTTCTCGAGGGGTCTTAGCCTGTTTTGCCTCCATCATCTCGGTTTCACCTAGCAAATCCAAGACATATTTCCTTTGTGAGATGAAGAGACCATCCGAGAACCTACATACTTCAATTCCAAGGAAGTACTTGAGCTCTCCAAGGTCTTTTCTATCAAACACGGATTTGAGGAAGTCTTTAGTGTCTTGAATCCCTTCTTTGTCGTCTCGGGATATGATCAAGTCATCAACATATACTAAGACCACTATAATCCCTTTAGATCCTTGTAGAGTGAAGAGAGTGTGATCGGATTCGGACCTTTTGAACCCTCTTTCCATAAGAGTTGTACTTAGCTTCTTATACCAAGCTCTTGGAGATTGTTTGAGTCCATAGATAGCTTTCTTAAGTCTCAAAACTTTACCCGGTGAAACCGTCTTTTCTAGACCCGGAGGGGGAGTCATGTAGACTTCTTCTTCTAGCTCTCCTTGTAAGAAGGCATTCTTGACGTCCATTTGCCACAAATCCCATGAGAGGTTAGTAGCTATAGAGAGAACAACTCTCACCGTATGAAGCTTGGCCATGGGTGCTAAGGTATTCGTGAAGTCTTCTCCATAGGTTTGAGTGAATCCTCTAGCTACTAAGCGAGCCTTGTACCTCTCTATGTCTCTATTGCTTAAATGCTTGATAGTGAATACCCATTTTGAACTCACGGCTTTCTTCCCTTTTGGTAGATCGACTTCATACCAAGTCTCATTCCTTTCCATAGCTCCTACCTCGTCATCAACCGCATTTGACCAAGACTTATCCTCCATGGCTTCTTCGTAAGTCTTGGGAATAAGGTCTTGATCAATCTTGCCAAGGAAGGCTAGATGATCATCTGGTACAAAGGCAAGAGAACACACCGCTTGTATTGGATGAGCTACGGCTTGAGCGTTGTAGTAGATCGTATCCTTGTTCCTTTCACTTCTTCTAAGTATAAGTTGAGTTGGCTCATAGCTTGATTCTTGATCATGAGACTCACCGGGTGAAGGAACATAGGAGTCATCCGATGATGGACGTGACTCATCCGATGAGCTACTTGGTGAACCACTCGGTATTCCTTCAAGTCTAGCAATTCTTCTAAGAGTGGGTGCTTATGTTGTCTCGGTCTCCTCCACTCTTGAGCTGTCTTCACCATGGTTTTGTTCTTCTTCTTGACCGTGATCTTCCTCTTCCAAGGTAGGCTCATTAGGTGCGTTGATTGGCACATTAGGAGCCGGATCCGGCTTGTCCTCCTTTTGATTGTTGTTGTTGTCTCCAAGGTGTTCAAGAAGCATTCTTAAGCTTGAAGCTTGGTCATTTGATGCCGCCAAGTCTTTTTAGTCATTCCAATCCTTCTTATCGAAATACCCTTGGTCTTCTAAGAACTTCACCTCTCTTGATACATAGGTGCGGTTTGTTGATGGATCATAGCATTTATACCCCTTTTGTGTTGTTGAGTAGCCAAGGAACATACACTTAGTGCTCTTTGCCTCTAGCTTGTTCCTTAGATCCCTAAGTACTAATACAAAACAAACACAACCAAACACTCTTAGATGCTCAATAAATGGTTTAGTTTTGTTTAATACCTCAAATGGAGATATATCCTCTAGGACTTTTGTTGGTATCCGATTGATTAAATAGCACGCCATCATGTGAAACATCATGGATCTTGATACCTCCATTAGGTGTCGATTCTTTCTCTCGGCCACACCATTTTGTTGCGGTGTGTATGGACAACTCGTTTGATGTAAGATCCCATGTTTGGCTAGATGTTATTTGAACCGATTTCTTGTGTATTCTTCTCCATTATCCGTCCTAAATACTTTGATCTTGGCATTATATTGGTTAACAACATAGTTTTGAAAATTTATGAATGCATCAAATACACGATCTTTAGATGAAAGCAATGTAATCCAAGTGTATTTCGATTTTTCATCAATGAATGTCACAAAGTATTTGTTATTATCCCTAGAAATGCAAGGTGATGTCCATACATCTGAATGCACCAAATCAAAGCAATTTTCATAAATTGTAGACGATAAAGGAAAAACGGTTTTACAATGTTTGCCGAGAATACAAGCTTCACAATCCGAAAAATCTAAAGAAACATTAGGCAACATAAGCTTGAGAGCTCTAGAATGAGGATGTCCTAATCTAGCATGCCACAAGGTATTAGGGAAAACTTCTAAACGAGAATCTAAGCGAGAATTGAAATTGAAATTGAATGCATGTGAAGTGGTCGGTGAAAGATTCTCTAAAACATAGAGTTCATCTTTGCTTCCCCCTTCTCCGATCACTTTACCACTCTTAATATCCTGAAAAATACCTCATTAGGACCAAATATAGCAAAGCAATTTAGATCATTAGTGGTACGTTTAACGGATAACAAGTTGGAAGTGAACTTATGCATGTATAGAGCTTTAGATTCTTTATCAAATAGCTTTAAATTACCAATGCGTTTAATTGGAATCTTGTCACCATTTGCTATTTCCACATTACCACTAGCCGGTTCTATATTGCTTAACAAGGATTCATTACTAATCATATGGTGTGAAGCACCCAAATCCACAATTAAAGAACTCTTACTAGTTGGTTTATGTGTCAGGAAGCTAAAAGGTGTTGGAGTTAAGAGTTTGTTACTGGAATCCTTGAGAGAGGCAATGGATTTGATGAGTGCCTCTAGGTCCGACTTCCTCATATAATCACCGGATGCTAACTCCTCGCCTTGTTTTGATGAACCGGTTTGACCATGATCATCTTTGGCTTGAGTGATGTTAGCTCTCGGTTCCCTTGGTCCATTGTTTGGTTGGAGATGTGGATGGAGGAACCAACACTTGTCTTTGGAATGACCCTTATTCTTGCATTGTTAACACACCCTTGGACGACAATCATCGAACTTGTGCACGCCTTTAGCCATTGCGAGCTCCCCCTTACCACCAAACAATCCGAGAGATTCTTCTTCTCTTTGAACTTGGGCACACACCTCATCTAAGCTTGGGAGCTTGTCGGCTCTAAGGAGGTGCTTGATGAGATCATTGAACGCCGGATTCAAGGTGAGTAAGAGACCAAAGACCTTGTTTTGTTCCTTTCTTTCATTCAAGACCGAAGCTTCCATAGTGTTTGGCCTAAGCATCTCTAACTCGGACCAAAGTGACCGATACTTCCCAAGATGTTTAGTGAATTCAAAATCCTCTTGGCTTAACTCATTGATAGCTTTCTTCACTTCAAACACACGGGAAAAGTTAGAGATGTTACCATACACATTCTTGAGAGTATCCCAAAGATCCTTTGCGGTTTCGCAAAACGAGTATGCTTCAAGGATCGGAGCTTCAAGCGAGTGTTGAAGATGGCAAGAACGGTTTGGTCTTTTTGGAGCCACTTAGCTTCCTTCTTTGCCTTAGCGATTTCCACCTCTTCATCACTAGTCTCATCTTCTTCCTCTTCTTTAATAAGCTCAATGTGATTCCAAAGACCAAGACCACAAAGAGCAATCTTTGTTGTTCTTACCCAAAGCAAATAGTTTCCTCCTTTGAGAGTAACCGGAATCACCATGACCTTAGAGTTCTCCATATCGTCGGTAACAACTTGAGAAATATTTGAGATTGATGTAAAGCTTTATCAAGCTTGTAAACCGTAGGGATTCAAATCAAAGAGGAACAAAGAAAAGTGAGAAGATTTGAATTTTTTTCAAGAAATCCGAATGAAAAGGAGAAGATTTTGAGATGAACAAAGATTGTAGTATGAAGATTTGTGGAGAATGGATAGAAAATGATGAGAATAAGTAGAATTGAAAACCAAAAACGCAACATAGCTCTGATACCATGTAAGAATATGCGGAATTACTAACGTTACTAAAGATGGTTTTGAGATTCGAGAGTAAAGATTATTTTTCTCATTAGATTCATACATTTCTTCTTACATCACAAACATATATATAATGGAAAAGAGGATGAACCTAGACACCTTTAGGGTTGGTGAAAAGGTTGGTGAAAGGATAAGGTAAGGACCATATAGTACATGTCCTTACCTTAGCCTTATCTATAAACGGCTACACAATCAAATGATTGTAACGGCTCTTTTCTTCTTCCTTTACTCCATTTGGATGCCTTAAAGATCGGTACGGCCACTGAGGTTGGTACGGATGGTACGGATAGTACAGATGGTACGGATAGTACGGCTGGTACGGATGACCGTACATCCATACATATCCGTACATAGTACAACCGATCCAAGTTCCTCTTAATCAATATTTTCAAGCTAGTTTTGAGGAGGAGAAGGAGAAAAGTTTGGCTCTTGAAGCTAAAGTTTCTAAGCATGGGAAGTTGATCTCTACACTAGTGAGAGCCATGAAGCAGTCCGTTCCACACTTCTTCAAGAGATCAACTACGAGAAGACCCACGATTAACCATGATTCGGTGAGCCTTTCACTATTGCCCGGTTTGGTGGATGTTGGAGATGAGGATTACGATGCTACTAGTCACCACCACACACGTGACCATGGAGAGCACACACACAACACACATGGACAGCAACTGGTCGTCCATGATGATGATTCCGACGATACAGAGATCCTTAATTTCAACACCGACTATGAGCAAATTTCCAGGAGAAGTTCCGGACACACCTGAGACGGTTTCAGATACCTTTCCAGCCAGGTGTTACTACTTCGATTTTATCTTTTCCTATCTTTTATTTTTCACTTTTATTGAGTCGATCTCCCAATTGTGGACTGCTTTCACTCTGGGACGGTGGGAAGTATGTCTGGGGGGATTTAGTTGTACTGATGAGTTTTTCTGTTTTCTTTTGTTTTCATTCGGATTTCATCGATTCAAAAACTTATTTTGAACGATTGACATCTTATGAATGTATGCCCAGATGTTGTGATTCAGTGATCATTGTTACATGGTTTGTTCAGGTTAGACGATTCAGAAACCTTCATGACTTGAATTTCCCGAGAAGATTTCGAAAATGCACTGTCTCCAATCAGCCCAATTCTGGCTCTATTTACACCCATCCATCCACCGTTTTGCATTAGAAGAGTTAGCTCAAGGAAACATCACATTCAAGACATCTTTTTCCTTTTTACCACCCTTTTGTTGTCTTGAATGGCCAACTCATCTTTAGTTGGTACCCCACCTATACCCTTCACCTTCTTTCAAACCACTTGTACTCTTGTTCTTAACCCTATATGCAGATGTGTGCAAAAACGTCGGAGAGAAAGAGGATCGACACAGTTCTAACCACTAGAGATGCGACGATTGGAGTATAGAAGATGGAGTACGAAGACAAAGTTTGAAAAGACCGTTATTCTTTGGGAACGACACATCATTGGTAAAAATTTCGTGACCTTATTGAACTCACGTGCTAATAGACCGTTTCTCCCCCTTTCATTTTAAAAAAAATAAAAAATTTTGTTTAGAATGCACATAAAGGGAAAGGAGAAACGTATCCATTAAAGAGTCTAAGGTCGACAAAATCCCCAATAAATCGCGTGGAGGAGGGAAGAAATTGATGTGATTTACAAGTGATTCCCCGAAGAATCTAAGTCTGGGGAAAGGGCGTTGAAAATGGTTGGAACTGTAGGCTTCAATAGATCCGTTCTCTCTTGCGATTTTTCATAATGTCTTGCATCCTGGAGAATATGGTAACCCTAAACACAATAAGCCTCACCACTTAAATTAGCCTTTTAAATCCTAGTCTAGTTTACCTTGGATGATTCCTTTGATGAGAAACACCACACTTAGAGTTGGAAACGGGAGGATTGAGACTTTGCAGGATCGAGATTTATGGACCAGTTTGCAATGGTCATGAATGTGTGGCTGCTGACGATGTTTTGAAACGACAATGTAATATGTGGATTATGAGTTATGATTTAAAGGCTACATTCAGAGAAGTCATGTATGTAAGTTCCGTATTTTCAAACCTCTTTTCCTTACTTTGTTTGTTTGCTTGGGGACAAGCAAAAGGCTAAGTCTGTGGGAGTTGATAAGTCTCATATTTTACCTATAATACTACGGTTTTCTATACATATTTAGTGCATTTATGCATGGTTATAAGCCTTTAGAGGTAGTTTTCTCGTATTTGTAGTTCGAGAGTCTTTATTAGGAAAATCAATCAAAAAGAACCAAAAGGAGCATTATGAAGTATACACCAATCTACAGCAACTCATACGAGCCAAAGAACCCATTGGAGCCAAGGGATTCCCAAGTTTACATATTTCACCAAGATGGACAGATTACATACGCCGGAGGTTTAGCTATAAACGGAGGATCAAATGTATTTCGAATTAGATGAAACTTGTAGAGAAGATAGCCCTTTGAGTCAGCTTTCCGATGGAGGTGTAATCGCAGCATTTGGACTTGTGTGGAGAGAGTTATACCCAGAAGACCGAAGACATGTCAAACTGCCTAGAAGATGAAGAAGGAGGAGCACCGACCCGATCACAAGGTCGGTACCCAGACCATCAGGACACATCAGGACGTGGCAAACTGAACTCCCATAGCGACCTAAAATCCCGATTGGTGCCACGGCCCTCTGCGGAGCTGTTTCGAATGTTTTGACGTTTTCGCCCTTTCCGAAGCCCTAGAAGACCCAAGACCCTATGTATACTTGCTTTTAGCCTCTTGTTAGGTGTGTGCCAAAAATTAGACCTAGGATACATCACAATTGTTCTTTCATAGATTTGTGTTTCAAGAGCTCTAAGGAGGAGATCTCGCTTTGTACTTCGCTATAGAGAAGAATCTTCTAACCAATTCTCTTTTAATCAAGTTTATTCATCATGAATTCATCATATCTTTGCTGTTTTTCGTGCACCATGCTTGAGTTGTCCACTAGTTAGGATTTAGGGTTTTCAATGAGTTTTATGTTTCAATAGAATCGATGATTGTTTAGGGATAAATCTAGCCTTCATGTTTGCTTATTCTTAATGCCTATTGCTTTACAGCGCATCTAGCAATTTGATCACAGGTAGGTGTATCCACGAGAGTGTTCTTAATACCTCCGGATCTAGTATTCGATGAGCTAAGCGTCTTAACAATCATACTAATTAGTTAAGAAGTTTAGTGAACTATATCAGAACTTGTTTATACCGCGTGTTCTCGCCTTTTAATAACCATGCGATATATGAGTCTATTAGGGTGTAGAGCATAGAAGGTTGGAGCCACGATAGTGGAAAAACTTTACAATCGTGTTCTGAGTTCTAGACATCCCAATCATTATCCTTATCCCTAGGCTTTCAGTCGATCTTTGTTGTTGCATAATTCTCTGCGAATTTCCCGAGTCCTAGTGCTTTTCTCCCATTGATTTACAACTTACAATTCACGTTTCACTTGCTCACAGTTGATTCAATCACAAATGACACCATATTTTGTTCTAGCTTAGTTTTATTCATTACAATTCGAAGTGTGGTTAAGAAGTCCCTCTGTATTCGATCCCTTTACTATACTAACCGGGATTGCTGTGCACTTGCAGGAAGTTGGTTAAGAGGTTAAAACTCGACTGAGGAAAACCACCGCTATCAAGTTTTTGGTGCCGTTGCCGGAACTTTGAAGAACATCACCTTCAAATTTTTGCTTAAAACCTCGTCTAGAACTTTTCAATTTCAGTTTTTTTTCTTCAGATTTTTACTCTTTCTTTTCACCACTTTGATTTCGTTTTCTTTTATTTTTTTCTCCGTGTGTTTAATGTGTTTTATGCCTATCACTAGGAACTATCCAAGAGGGAATCTAGTTTTACCTGAAGAAGAGATTGACTGACTTGAACGAGCTCTTAGAAGAGAGAGAGCGCTTAAGATGGCCGGAGAAGAAGACCATCGAGATATGACCGAGGGGGAGAGAGCCCTCGCTGCTGCTGCCCGTGGAGAGGAATGGCAAGAGGCTAAACAAACTCTTGATGGACGTCCTAACCCACGAGCTCGTTACAATGTCATTGACAATGTCGACGACCCACCAGAGGATCCTGTGTGAAACCAACACCATGTGGAAGACCAACACCTTATTCCACCGGTGAACCAAAGGAACCAACCACGTGCTCGTCAACTTCAACACCAAGGGAATGCTAATTTCCAGCAACTTAAACAACAAAGACAAGCACCATTCGCCCAACCTCAACACCAAACCATTGGAGATGTCGATTCCTCCAACGCTTTGTTCTTGGATAGAACCCAATTCGCCCACCACCGCCAAACCGGCAAGATTTTGAGATCAAGCCCCAAATCATATCCTTGGTGAAGCAAAACCAATGCCATGGTTTGCCATCGGAGCTTCTGCTTGACCATATCGACACCTTTGAAGAAATTTGCAGTTCAACTTGTGCTAATGTACTTCCGGCTGATTACTTTTAGTGCAAACTCTTCTCGTTCTATTTGAACGATAAGGCACTTATATGGATGAAGTCGCTGCCCCCTCAATCCATTACCACTTGGGACGAATACAAAGGAGCCTTCCTGAACCAATTCTACACGAAGCAAAGATCGAGTTCCATGAGGAACAAAATCTCAAGTTTCAAGCAAGGAGCCACAAAGTCATTCTTTGAAGCATTGGAACATTTCAAGGAGTACACTAGGGACTGCCCTAACCATGGTTTTAGTGAAGGTAACCGTTGAAATGTTTTCTACAATGGAGTCGACTACACGCATCAAACATCTTTGAATGATGCGAGTAATGGAAACTTCATGACCAAGCTTGTACCTGAAGCTAAGCAATTGATTGAGAATCTTGCTGCGAGTGATTCTCATTGTTCCCAATACTACAATAGTAGCATCAAACCCACACGCTCTTCACCTAAATCAACTCAAATCGCGGAGCTTAAGACTATTGTTTCATAACTACTTAAAGCTCATCGTGGAGTTCATGCTATTGAGGAGGTTGTTGGTCCGAATTTTGAGCCTAACTTGGAGAACTTTGAAGGCACCATAGAGGATAATGAGGAGGAATTCAACTACATTGGAGGTAACTACTGAAATCGAGGTTTCAACAACAACTATCGATCGCACCCAAATATGTCCTACCAGAGTTACAATGTGGAGAACCCTCAAGATCAGTTCTACCCTAAGCAAAACACCACCCAATGAGCCCAATACTAGCCTAGACAACAGCCCTACCCGTCGGGTATGTACCCAGTGAAGCAACCATTCCCTACCACCAAGCCTAATGCACCATTCACTCTAGATGCTAAGCTTGAAGAGATGAAGAATCAACTACTAGAAGCTCTTAGTCAAACCAAGAAGGAGATTAGCCAAAAGGTTGATAACATCTATGCTGAGCTAAACATGAAGGTTGAGTCTATTTGGACTCATGTTTCCAAGATGGATGTTTGACTCGCCCAAACAAGCGAAACCGTCAAGAAACTAGAAGAGGAAAAATTCGAGGAAGTTTTGCAACGTTGCTTCCGCCATTAAGGATACACTCGTGGTTGTTCCCAAACCACTTGAGGAGGAGCCTAATTTGGTCCCAAAGATAGTAGATTCACGCCGACCAGGAGAATCAAGAAGAGATTACAAGAGAAGTCTTCACAGAGAGCCACTCGAGAAGATCGAAAATCCGGGGAAGTTTGTTGTCCCATGTTCTATGATTGGAATTGAAGTCTTTGATTGCTTTTGTGATACTGGAGCTAATGTCAACGTCATGTCTCTTGCTAGGGCAAGAGAGCTTTGATCTCAGAGTTCAAGTCATCGAAAGTCTACATAGAGTATGCGGATTTGTCATCTTCTACACCTTACGGGATGCTTGAAAACGTCATGGTGAAGGTAGGAGATGGTGTTGTCCTTAGTGACTTTCAAGTATTGGAACTGGAATGCTTAACCCATTGATACTCGGTTTGCAATTCTTAGCAACCGCATGAGCCATTGTTGATTTCTCCAACCGAAGAATCTCTTTCGCAAAGATCAACAGGAATGTCTTCTACCATGAAGTGAACACGGGGAGTGTTGTAATCTTGAATGAAACTAAGGTTGTGGAACCTAGTTTAGACCCCGGAGATCCTATGAGAAGATTTAGAGTTGCTAAAAGAGGAGCTTCAAGTGCTAAGTCTAAGGAGGTTGAGAAACCAACAAGGACAAGGCATAAGGAGGTTTACAAAGATGTGAGCTCAATTTTGACCGCCAAGGAGAATGATGAGCTAGAGAGAGTCGTAGATGAAGGTCTCACTGACATGTTCAACGTAATCAAGATCATTGTGCCAAGAGAAGACAAGACCAATCCCAAGGAGACCATCGACAAGAAGTTTGAAAACACGTTGAAGCTTTTCCCAAATGCTGTTTTTGTCAAGTATGACATTGGAGACACGCCTAAGACCTCTCAAGGATATGAGAAACCCACGGCCTAGGAAGCTAAAGGAGTCACCAATCCTTTAGTGGAATCACCCGAAGCTTAATCATCGATAAGGAGTCGAGCTCAAGACTTTAAACAAGCGCTCTTGTGGGAGGCAACTGTAACGCACAGGTCCATTATCTAAACTGGGGCGCCACTAATGAACGCTCAGGCATCCGATCAGAGGTTCCCGGAACACATCCAAAATCCCTAGACAAGATTTCTAAGTGTTCATCCCCGTCGGATACACCTCAAGGCTTGCCAACCCAAGACATACCCGATGGTTTGTTCGTCCGGACAAAGACTAATATCTTATGAAACCCGAGTTATTTCAAAAACTTATTTTTATATATCTTTTACATAGAATTTTCAACGGTTTACAAAGTATAAACGTTACGAGTCTAATACTCTAAAATGATCATTTACATAATAAATATTAATCATTTCCCGAAAGGCAAAGAAATCTACTACTGATTATCCTAACGTTCCTTCGCGTGCTCCCCAAAGGTTTACCCGCTAAAGGTTACCTGCAAAACAAGTTGAGTCGTGAGCACTAGTTACTCAATGAGTCTAGGGTTTCCCTAAACAATTTCATTTCCTATCCAAACCCAAAATAACAATCAACGATCGGTTATTAACGTTTTTAGTTTCATAAGGCCTACGCGTAGACTATTCCCATCACGTGTAACCAAAGGCATCGTTCGGTCCATAACCACAAAGGCTAAAGACTTAGGATCCTTAATCATTCATGTGGCCTTAAACATAAGGAAACGACATCGGGAATATGCATCGTCATGCATTACACGGCCCCAGGCTGCAATCCCGTCTCTCCGTGTCTTCGTGTACTTAACCGAAATCTTTATCGGTCAAGACACGACCTCAAGGGAATATCTTTTCGCGTTCAATAATTTTTATAAGTTTTACTAACACTTAAGTTACGAGTAAACTTATACGATTTCATACATAGCATTCATTAAGTGTTTTCAGCACTTAGGCAAATTCTTAACAAACGCAGTATGAACCTCAATCAAATAATATTCAAGATTACTTAGCAATATTCTAGATTTCGTGTATAAACCTCTACGAATATAATTCCATATGAACAAGCAAGCAACACGAAACCCACTCAATTGTTTTGCAGTAAAACAACAAACATAACCAAAGACTCACTGATTACTTGGTGAAAGTATGCGATTCGATTCACTCAATGAATCCTACTCTCGGCTGCCTTACGATCGAACTGATGATCTTTCGGAGTGATGATCTGTTCCATTAGATCACACGAAAATTACTAAGGCAACACTTAGAGTTTTCTTAGGGAAACAATATGGAAATCATTCGGACATTACCTAGATCAGAATAGAACTTGATCGTGGATTTCCCTCGATCTTTTAGGAAATTATCCGGAACTGATCGTACGAGTTTGAGATGGATCCAGCCATCAGATCAAGAAACTAAGTTTAGATTCAAGATCAGCATGAAAAATCAAGTCGGACAAGACAAGAATTGGATCAAGAAACTTACCCTAAGTTTCTTCGAAATTGCTCTAGAACGGTTCGCGGTGATTAGCCAATAGACTGATGAACGGATAGAGCAACGATTGATTGCGGTGGACTAGATGATCCGACAGAGTATCGCTTGGATAAACTGATCTGATCGAAGTGATCGGACAAGGTTTTGCGGTGGTTAAAGATAACGGACTGATCGGACAGAGTAACTCGGACAAAGTATCCGCGGTGGTGTGGACTTATCGGAATAAAGGTTCGCGGTGGACTGGATTATTTTGGACTGATTTGTTTAGCATAAGGGTGCGAGTTTCTATGGATAAAACAAGGTCTAAGGCCTTGTATATATAGGCTCGGCCAAGCTGGTGAAGCAGGTGGGCACTTAGCTGATCGAATCCACCGAGAAGGCTTCCTGACTCGACATGTGGCAGTGGACAAAAACTTAGGAGCTGCTTGGCCTTGCTTTGACGGAGGGAAACAAACACCTCCTGCTTGATGTTGCTTTGGCCAAAGGAAAGCAACACCTCCTACTTGAGCTTGCTTCAGCCATGGGTAAGCTTGGTGAATCACCAAGCAACCAGGCAGGCAGCTTACTCACCAAGCACCCTAGAAGGAAGCTTAGTCATCGAGTAACCAAGCAAGCAGCTTAGTCACCAAGCAACCAAGCAGGCAGCTTAGTCATCGACGTGCTTGGCTAGGTTTCGGCCAAAATCTATCGGACTGATCCGGCCATCGCATCGGGGCTTTCCCGAGACACGGTTTAGCCCTAAGCAAGGGTCATTACATTCTCTCCCCCTTAAAAAAATTCGTCCCGAATTCTCAAGGGTTAGATGGTCCGGCTTCGTGAATTCTATCAATTTCTAGGAAGAGTTATGGGTTGGACTTTCAGAGTCTCGCTTCATCTTCCCAAGTAACAACATCTCTATGTTGTTTCCTCCTAATAACCTTAATCTGGAAGATTTCTCGTCCCTTCAAAAATCTAGATCGCCTCTCACCGATCCTTATTGGTTCAGGAGAAGGAGGTCTGGGCTCGGTTCTGTAATCGGGTAGCCTTTCTGGCTGTGGTACATCCGGTCCACGTACATACTTCCGCAGCATAGATACGTGGAATACATTATGTAATCCCTTATCAGCTGGAAGGTCTAACTCATAGGCTATCTCTCCTACTCTCCTCTTAATGCGATAAGGACCCATATTCCACGGGTTTAACTTACTAGGCTTAGCAAATCTATCCTTCCCTTTCTCAGCAGCCGCTTTTAACCATACCCAATCATCAACCTCATAAAAAACATGTCTCCTATGTTGGTTGGCATACGTCTTTTGTCGATCTTGGGCTCTCTTCATATTAGCCCGAACAAAACTAATTTTCTCTGTGGTTTCCTTTACTATGGTTGGGCCAATTTCTCTTCCTTCTCCTAGTTCGGTCCAACACATAGGTGATCGACAAGGGCGTCCGTATAAGGCTTCATACGGCGACATACGAATACTAGCATGGTAGCTATTATTGTATGCAAATTCCACTAACGGTAAGTGGACATCCCATGTCTTTTTCCAATCTATCATACACATCCGAAGTAAATCCTCGAGAGTCCTGATGGTTCGCTCTGTCTGACCATCCGTCTCAGGATGAAATGTTGTACTCATAAACAGATCGGTACCAAGTGCTTTTTGTAAACCTCGCCAAAGTCTAGCCGCAAATCTGGAATCACGATCGGACACTATATTGGTTGGAACCCCATGCAGCTTCACGATCTCATTCAAGTATTGCTTAGCCAACGTTTCTATATTATCGTCAAGTCTCATTGGCATAAAGTGAGCACTCTTGGTTAAACGATCCACGATTATCCAAATCAAATCATTTCCCCGTCCTGGGGTTATCGGTAATCCTGTAACAAAGTCCATAGCTATCGCATCCCATTTCCATTATGGGATTGGTAAGCTCTGTAGCAATCCCGCTGGCACTTGGTGCTCTATCTTTATTTGCTGACAGGTTTGGAACTGCGCTACCCACTTTGCAGTAGACCGCTTCATTCCCGGCCAATGATAGTACTGGGGAATATCTCGGTACATCTTAGTACTCCCCGGATGAATATTAAGAAAGGAATGATGGGCTGTTTTCAAGATCTCATCTCGTAAGCCTTGTCTCTTAGGCACGGTTATCCTTTTGTTCTGAAGCAAGGTACCATCTCCGGCCAAATGGTAACCGCTTGCATTCGACTCTTCACGATTATCCAACTCCTCGATAATCTTCTTCAGGTTCTCATCTTCTCTTTGCTCTTGTCGAATATGTTGTAGTAAACCCGCTTGGTTTACCGCCTGTAAACCTAACGGTTCACTACTCTCGCCTTCTAAGGTCGGTAAGCTAACCATTTTGAGTTCTGCGGTTAGACTTATCAAGTCTTTCTCAATATTTATTCTTACCCTACGACGGCTCAAGGTATCTGCAACCACATTTGCCTTTCCCGGATGGTAAGCAAATTTCAGATCATAATCCGCTATAAATTCCATCCACCTTCTCTGCCTTTCATTAAGATCAGGTTGGGTGTATAGATATTTTAAGCTTTGATGATCTGTCATCATTTCTACTGTTTCCCCGTAGAGATAAGATCGCCAGATCTTAAGGGCATGTACAACTGCAGCCAATTCCAAATCATGTACGCGGTAGTTCTCCTCGTGTTTCCTCAACTGCCGTGATGCATAGGCAATGACCTTCTTGCCTTGCATCAAAACACATCTTAATCCTGTTCCACATGCGTCCGCATAAACTGTATATGGCTGGTTTGGCTCAGGTAAGGCTAAGACCGGTGCGGTGGTCAAAGCCTTCTTTAACAGATTAAACCCCTTCTCCGCTTCTTCGGTCCACATAAAGACTACGCCCTTTCCGGTCAGACGAGTCATCGGCTTGGATATGCTAGAAAATCCTTTTACAAATTTCCTATAATATCCCGCGAGTCCTAAGAAACTGCGGACCTCTGTAGCGTTTATCGGTTGTGACCAATCTTGTATAGCAACAATCTTCTCTGGGTCAACCGAAACTCCTTGTTCCGATACTCGATGTCCTAAGAATCCTATCTCCCGTTTCCAAAAGCTACACTTGCTAAACTTAGCAAAGAGCTTTGGACTCCTTAAGCGCTCTAACACTTTCCTTAAGTGTATTTCATGCTCCTCAGGGCTCTTAGAGTAGATAAGTATGTCATCAATGAATATGATAACAAACTCATCTAGATAATCACGGAAGATTTCGTTCATCAATCGCATAAATGCTGCTGGAGCATTAGTTAGGCCAAACGGCATGACCACAAACTCATAGTGGCCATATCGTGTCCTAAATGCGGTCTTTACGACATCCTTCTCAAAAATTCGATTTTGATGATAGCCTTATGCTAAATCAATCTTCGAAAACCAACTAGCTTCTTGTAGCTGATCTAGGAACTCATCTATCCTCGGCAATGGATACTTATCCTTGATGGTAACGTTGTTGATTCCTCGATAATGTATACATAATCTCATGCTACCATCCTTCTTTTTAACAAATAACACCGGTGCTCCCCATGGCGATGAACTGGGTCTAATGAATCCTTTTTCCATTAGATCCTCTAACTGTTTCTTTAATTCTACTAGTTTTGCTGGACCCATCCGGTAAGGTGCCTTAGCTATTGGAGGTGCTCCCGGTTCCAAAGAAATTGAAAAAGGATCATTACGAGATGGTGGTAACCTTTCTAAAGATTTGAACACATCATCGTATCCTTGGACTACCAGAATCTCCTCTAGCTTAGGTTCCTCCGATGCACTATCACTCTTGATGCTAAGGGTGACAAGGTAAACTTCACCTTCGACAAGGTCCTTTTCTGCTCTTAAAGCCGTTACGAAGGACACACTGGGATTGGTTTGAATTCCGTGGTAGGTTAAGAAAGGTTTTCCGGCTATCTCGAAGGTTACCCTTCCTCGACCACAATCTAAATGTGCCATGTATGCTGATAACCAGTCCATTCCTAAAATGATCTCAGAATGATCTAAAGGTGTGACTAAGAGATTGGTTAGGAATGTGTGGTTTTGAATGATAATCGGAACTCCTATATAGCAACTCGTTGCTATAAGGATCTGATCACCAGGTGTTAGGATAGGAACATGAACCTTTACTATCGTAAAGATCCCCTTAAAACGCGATGTGACCTTGGGTGATGCAAAACTATGCGTCCCTCCCGTGTCAAACAAAACGTGTGTGGGAATACCACAAACTCGTAATGTTCCTAGATATAAGTGCAATAAACTATTGTTCAAAAACTTTCATATATATATATTAAACAAAGTTTTACACTATATCACATTATATACAATACAAAAAGTTTCGAGTTAAAACCCCTATTTACCTGAAATTGGACCTTTAGAAGGTCGAGATGGTTCAGGTTTATCTAAGGAATACAAGCGTCCTGCGATGGCTTGATGCTTGGGTGGTGATTCGATTGCTAGCTGAACCTCTAACGCATGTGTATCCGCTGGTCGGCTGGTCTTGACAGGACATGAGGTTGAGTAGTGCCCGGGTTGGTTGCAAGTAAAACAAACGACATTAGCCGGCACAGGCCGTGGCTTTCCCTCGTTGGGGCATGCTCTCGAGTAATAGCCACGTCGGCCACACTTATAGCATTCCGATAGGGTTTCTATCGCTGGTGTCCCTCTACCAGCGGGTCCCCTACCGCGACCCCGACCAAAGACTCCAAAACTTTGACCTTGCCCTCGGCTCGCATTTCCAGGTCGTGCCACTTGGTTGCTTGGCCCCAGCCTCTGTGCTTGCTGTTAAGGCACTTGCGGTGTTGGCGGTTTATCGTAGAAGGCTCGCTCAATCTCAATGCCTTCCTCAACATTCACTGTCCGCTCCACAAGCTGAAACAGACTATGGTACTCTACTGCCAACAGTCAGTTCATAATTTCCAGTCTCAACCCACGAAAAAACTTCCTAACAACTGCCGCTTCACTATCTACACCATAATGTGCGTAACGTCGAAGCTGAGTAAACTCAGCTTCATACTCTCGCACTGAACGCTGTCCCTGATTCAACTCCAGGAACTTCCTCTCCAATCTATCCTTAGCTTCTAGTGGGAAATACTTCCTTTCAAATTCTTGTCGAAAAGTATCCCATGAGAGTTCCACACTCATGTAGTGATCTTTCACACTACTCCACCAGTTTCTCGCATCTGCCATCAAGTAATGTGCGGCTAGATCTGACTTAAAATCATGTGGACATCGGAACGCTGCAAAATTCCTCTCGATATGCTGCATCCACGAGTCTGCATCAAATGGATCCGTATTACCAAAGAACCTTCTTGTTCCTAGGTTCTTCATCATCATAACCATATTTAGAAAATCTGGTGGTGATGGTGGAGGATCTTGTTGATGAGTTTGTCGCCGATCACCTAGACGATCCTCGGTACCTCTCCCTTCGCGTCTCGATCCAGTGGGCCTCGTCCTACTTGGTCCCGCTCCCTCAGGATTAAGATGGTTAGGACGATTCCATCCATGACTCTCCGGTTCGGCCGGTTCATCATATCCTGGATACCTACGACGGGAGATAACCGATCCGCCAGGACTCTCTAATGGTGATCCTCTATAACCTGATCTACTGGGCCCTTCAAAGCTTGTGTCATCCCGATGAACAATGGGCCAGGATTCTGATGACTCAGAGGATAACCATCCACCATGTGAGGGGGATATCCATCCTCCAACATGTGATCCCTCAGGTCCAAGGTCACTAATGTCACGAAGTCCTAACTCTGCCAAGGAATGTGGGGAATTTTCATCGGTATAGTCGCAGTACTGAATCCGCGGTATATACTCCGGTGTATACTCCGACACATCCTCTGACGGTTCTGAATCCGAAATATATCCCAACATAGGGGGTCCACTGTATCGTCCCGGATAGTACTCGTTTGGAACGATATGCGGCTTCACTGGCCAATCTCTATACATGGGAATATGACGGTGTGGTGGAGTACCCATCTGCCACAAAGAACAAGGTAAGTCTTATCCCATCTTATATAAACCCAATAGCACGGGAACGTAGTCAGTTTATCCTAATTGCCTTTTAGCGACATTTTGACTCGATAAAACGTTTGAAAACCAAGTCCCATTCAAGCATCATAAAACAATGCTCTGATACCACTTTTGTAATGCCCAGGTCCATTATCTAAACTGGGGCGTCACTGATGAACGCTCAGACATCCGATCAGAGGTTCCCGGAACACATCCAAAATCCCTAGACTAGATTTCTAAGTGTTCATCCCCGTCGGATACACCTCGAGGCTTGCCAACCCGAGACATACCCGATGGTTTGTTCGTCCGGACAAAGACAAATATCTTATGAAACCCGAGTTATTTCAAAAACTTATTTTTATATATCTTTTACATAAAATTTTCAACTGTTTACAAAGTATAAACGTTACGAGTCTAATACTCTAAAATGATCAATTACATAATAAATATTAATCATTTACCGAAAGGCAAAGAAATCTACTACTGATTATCCTAACCTTCCTTTGCGTGCTCCCCAAAGGTCTACCCGCTAAAGGTTACCTGCAAAACAAGTTGAGTCGTGAGCACTAGTTGCTCAATGAGTCTAGGGTTTCCCTAAACAATTTCATTTCCCATCCAAACCCAAAATAACAATCAACACACAAGCAAGCAAAATAATCAACGATCGGTTATTAACGTTTTTAGTTTCGTAAGGCCTACGGGTCGATTATTCCCATCACGTGTAACCAAAGGCATCGTTCGGTCCATAACCACAAAGGCTAAAGACTTAGGATCCTTAATCATTCCTAAGGCCTTAAACATAAGGAAACCACATTGGGAATATGCATCGTCATGCATTACACGGCCCCAGGCTGCAATCCCGTCTCTCCGTGTCTTCGTGTACTTAATCAAAATCTTTATCGGTCAAGACACGACCTCAAGGGAATATCTTTCCGCGTTCAATAATTTTTATAAGTTTTACTAACACTTAAGTTACGAGTAAACTTATACGATTTCATACTTAACATTCATTAAGTGTTTTCAGCACTTAGGCAAATTCTTAACAAACGCAGTATGAACCTCAATCAAATAATATTCAAGATTACTTAGCAATATTCTAGATTTCGTGTATAAACCTCTACGATTATAATTCCATATGAACAAGCAAGCAACACGAAACCCACTCAATTGTTTTGCAGTAAAACAACAAACATAACCAAAGACTCACTGATTACTTGGTGAAAGTATGCGATTCGATTCACTTAATGAATCCTACTCTCGGCTTCCTTACGATCGGACTGATGATCTTTCGGAGTGATGATATGTTCCATTAGATCACACGAAAATTACTAAGGCAACAATTAGAGTTTTCTTAAGGAAACACTATGGAAATCATTCAGACATTACCTAGATCGGAATAGAACTTGATCGTGGATTTCCCTTGGTCTTTTAGGAAATTATCCGGAACTGATCCTACGAGTTTGAGATGGATCCGGCCATCGGATCAAGGAACTAAGGTTAGATTCAAGATCAGCATGAAAAATCAAGTCGGCCAAGACAAGAATTGGATCAAGAAACTTACCCTAAGTTTCCTCAAAATTGCTCTAGAACGGTTCGTGGTGATTAGCCAACGGACTGATGAACGGATAGAGCAACGATTGATCGCGGTGGACTAGATGATCCGACAGAGTATCGCTTGTATAAAGTGATCTGATCGAAGTGATCGGACAAGGTTTCGCGGTGGTTAAAGATAACGGACTGATCGGACAGAGTAACTCAGACAAAGTATCCGCGGTGGTGTGGACTTATCGGAACAAAGGTTCGCGGTGGACTGGATTATCTCGGACTGATTTTTTTAGCATAAGGGTGCGAGTTTCTATGGATAAAACAAGGTCTAAGGCCTTGTATATATAGGCTCGGCCAAGTTAGTGAAGCAGCTGGACACTTGGCTGATCGAATCCACCGAGAAGGCTTCCTGACTCGAGATGTGGCAGTGGACAAAAACTTAGGAGCTGTTTGGCCTTGCTTTAGCGGAGGGAAACAAACACCTCCTGCTTGATGTTGCTTCAGCCAAGGGAAAGCAACACCTCCTACTTGAGCTTGCTTGAGCCATGGGTAAGCTTGGTGAATCACCAAGCAACCAGGCAGGCAGCTTACTCACCAAGCACCCTAGCAGGAAGCTTAGTCATCGAGTAACCAAGCAAGCAGCTTAGTCACCAAGCAACCAAGCAGGCAGCTTAGTCATCGACGTGCTTGGCTAGGTTTCGGCCAAAATCTATCGGACTGATCCGGCCATCGCATCGGGGCTTTGCCGAGACGCGGTTTAGCCCTAAGCGAGGGTCATTACAGCAACCCACATTTTTGTTTTGGTTTTATATTCTTATTTCTTCCAAGATTTGAATTTTGATTTTGATTTTTGGATTTCTAATCTTTTGTTTGGGATTTTGTAGAAAAAAAGAAAGATGAACTTGTACCGACCGATGACACCGATCGGTAACGGGAAAGCATGTACCGCAGGTCGAGATCGTTTGTACCGATCGCCCGTACCGCTCACCGTACGTGATCGATACTGGGTAACACAATGTACCACGACCGGTGCACCGATACTGACCACATGTACCGATTGTATTACACGATCGGTACTAGGAGCCCCGCGACCTATCCAACACGCATCACAACAGTCCCATACCGATTGCCCATACCGCGTACCGGACGCGATCGGTACCGAGAAGGATGTGACCAGGCCCGTACCAAGCACGGGTACTGATCGGGCAATCTGATTGGTACGAAGGATTCATACCCGGTACTCACGACCATGCCATGACACGACCCATAACCCTCGACCTATACCCTGCACGGATACCAATCGGGCAATCCGATCGGTATTGAGCGTCCGTGTACCGACCCGTCCGTCCCTCAATCCAACACCCGATACCAACCGCGCACACCTACCCACGTACCAGATCGGTACCGAGGACCCTTGCACCGGACCATCTAGTGCGTACCGAGAAATCTAGCCCGTACCGGTAGACGCACCCGACCGGTACCGAGAAATCCAGCCCGTACCGCACCCGGTACCGAAGCATCCATGTTGGGGTCGAAATTCACCCGCTGAACTTGGACCATCAAGGTTATGATTGACAACGAGCACACTTCGACGTACAAAGATGATATGATCCCTAAGTCATTTCCCCCACAAGAAAGATGAAGACCTCTTGAATTCCCTAAGTCCCCTTTACCTGGCAAGGGAACCTTCAAAGCTATCTTCATCCCAAGAGAAGTCATGAACGCAACATCGGAGAGATCACAGAGCCAACAGGAGGCGCTGCAGAGGCCAAAACTTCCTAGCACCGATGTCACTGAGTAGTGATACCGATGTCACTGAGCAGTGATACCGATGCCACTGTCCAGTGACACCGATGTGCCTGGCCTCATCGGTATCCAGGCAGCTGCCATCGGTGCCAAGGCAGTTGCCATCGGTTTCAGGTGCTTCGTCGCCCGTCAGAACAGCAACAAAGGCTCCAAAAGGTTCCCCGCATCAAAGGCTCCAAAAGGTTCCCCGCATCAAAGCCTAGTAACGAAGCCCACATAGGGACAACCGACGTAGGGCAAAAAGGCAATCCGCGAAGGTTTAGGAAAGTGGACATTATCTTTAGGAAAAGGCTTAGCCGACTTTGGAGGCTATATATATCAATGTACAAGCTCTTGTAAAATGCATTCACAACTTTTATCACAAAAGCAATACAAAGCAATTACAAACCCTATTTTCTCTTTGCTCATCGTTTTCTCTTTCGTAGCTTAACATAGAAATCTCTGCTTCCTCTCGAAACCCTTACAAATCTAATTGTGCGATTTCCGACATCCACAATTTGGCGCCGACTAAGGGGAACTAGAGAATTTCTTACACAAAAAAGCTACGTTACATGCCAAATCTAAGATGGTGAGAGGCAAAGAGAACACGTCTCGCAGAGACAACCATAAGAAAAAACCTTCCGTCGGAGCTACTGCTACCAACGCCGCTGCTCAAGGCGACATAACCGAAGTGAAGAACATGCTAGAAACCTTCCTCACAGAGCAGAAGAAGCAAGCCAAGATCAACGAGGCGCGGAAGACTCGACACAACAAGACTTAGGGCGCGCGTCGACCCTCAACGCCTCGACTTCTCGGCGCCTCGTACCGCTCAGGGAAACCCAGATGACCTACCACCACCACCGCTGCGTCGAGAATTAGACAAGTCTCTAGAACAAATAGTGGATATCTCCGACGGAGATGAACCAGCTCCCACGAAGTGTGTACGAGCAGAAGGTGCATAAAGGCAGCCGACAAGAACCACGCGCCTCTGACACTCAAAGCGCGCCAGGCTCTTCCAAGACCGAGGTTGTGAAAGACACCTCAGAGTACACCAACTACTCTAGCGAAGAGCAGTACAAGAAGGAGCAAGAGCGTAGAGCGTTCAAATGATCTTATGCTGCAGAAGTCGCTGCAGTAAAGGCTTTGATGGAGCGAGTAACCTCTGATCTGAAGCGTACTCAATCGCATATATACTACGGAACAGGGAAGGCTCATGCCATCGCGCAAGTACTTGAAAAGGCAAGGAACACACCTTTCGAGGAACGAATCGCGAGGACAAAAATCTCTGATCCCGGAAGAATCAAATTACCAGTTTACGAAGGAACTACAGACCCTTCTGACCATCTGATGGAATTCGAATTGACCTTGGGGAGAGCAAACTTCAAGGAAGCCGAAAAAGACATCGTCTACTGCAAGTTGTTCGTAGAAAGCCTCAAGGGGCCTGCCCTTCAATGGTTCTACAAGCTGGAGAAGAATTCGATTCACACTTTCCTCCAGCTTTCCGAGTTATTCGTGTAGCATTACAACATCTTCATGGAACAGAAAATCTACGATTCCGAACTATGAAACAATAAGCAAGGCGAGACCGAGATTCTTTGGTCTTTCATGACAAAGTTCAAGAACACGTTATCAAAGGTTGAAGGTATCAGCAACAAATCAGCCCTAGAGGCCTTACGAGGAGTACTTCGGTGTTCGTCTCCATTCTGGCAAGAGATGAGTCTCACCACCAACAACAATCCAAGATGCTCTCCACCGTGTTGTTGACTTCGCTCGAACAGAAGAAGAAGTCCGAGCCAGGAAAGGTAGGAAAACCAAACAAGTAAGCGAACCAGCCCAGGTCACTGTACCGAAAAAGAGCAATCCCGCTTACGTCCAATACGAAGGAGGATCCGGAGGGTCTCACAACTATCAAGTGTAGTCATCGGGTAGCGGACGTGGAAAAGGCCGTGGGCGCGGTCGCGACAGAAGAACCTGGAACAACACCTGGACCAAAGAGTCAAAGAACTATGATGAGAAGTTGTACTGTGATTTCCACAAAGCAAGTGGACACTCCACCACAAGGTGTCGCGAGTTAGGGCCACAACTCATAGCCAAACTCACAGAGGGTACCTTGAAGGGCAACAACAGCTTGTCAGACTTCAAGCCAGAGGAGAAAGCTCCTGTTGACACCGAACAGGAAGCGGATATTCCCAGACGCTAACGTCGCGATGACGACTTGGAAAATGAAAACCAGCGTGAAAGTATAAACATGATAATGGAAGGCTCTTACCAGCGACAAAATCTGTGATCGAAGCATGACATAGTACTGTGCGGACGGCGTGACTGCGATCGAAGCTTACCAACGACGCGCTGACGTCTGCGCGAACATATCAACACCTGCAAAGCCAAGGCTTTCCAGCGACCATATCACCTTCGACGAACAAGACACTGAAGGTCTCGATCAACCACACCATGATCCCCTGGTAATCAACTTGACTGTCTACAACTTTAATGTCGCTCGCGTTCTTATTGATACAAGAAGCTCGGTGGATGTCATCTTCAAGAAAACATAGGAGCGAATGAAGATTGATCTATCCACAATCAAAGGGAGGCCTAAACCCATAACAGGCTTCTCTGGCAAGACAACCATGACGATGGGAACAATTCGACTTCCCGTCCAAGCTGGCAATGTTAAGAAGATGGTCGATTTCACCGTCTCCGATCATCCATTAATCTACAACATGATCATGGGAACTCCATGGCTCAATCAGATGAGAGTTGTGCCTTCAACATACCACTTATGCCTCAAATTCCCAACATCCATCGGTATAAAAACGATATGGGGAAATCATAAGGATTCCCGTACGTGTTTTCTGGCCGAGCATAACCTGCGAAACATCGAGAAAAAGAATGACGACTCTAAGCCTTAAAAATCACGAAAAAGAGCGAGAACCAGCTCTGAGCAGGTCAAGAACCTGACCGACCTCTTATAGCAATTACAGATTGTAGAAGGTCGTGTAGAAGAAAAGCGACCCACCTGCGAAGCTGTAGTGTCTGTATGCATTGACGAGCAACATCCCGAAAGATGTGTAAAGATCGGAGCCACGCTTGATGAAACACTTAAGAAGGAGCTAGTGGCTTTCCTCCAGAAGAACATCAACACTTTCGGGTGTGCTGCAGAAGACATGTCTGGGATAGACATCAGCATCGCCAACCACGAGCTCAACGTTGATCCGACTATCAAACACATAAAACAAAAAAGGAGGAAGCTCGGTCTTGACCAAGCATAGGCACTAAACGACGAAGTCGAGAGTCTCCTGCGCGTCGGATCAATCACCGAAGTCAAGTACCCCGATTGGCTCGCCAACCCAGTCGTGGTAAAGAAGAAGAATAGGAAGCGGCGTGTGTGCGTGGACTTCACGGATCTGAACAAAGCGTGCCCGAAGGACAGCTTCCCTCTGCCTCACATCGACCTCTTAGTAGAAGCAACAGCAGGGAATAAACTCTTAACATTCATGGATGCCTTCTCAGGCTACAACCATATTCTAATGCACCCTCAAGATAGAGAGAAGACCGCCTTCATCACAGACCGTGAAATCTACTGTTATAAGGTGATGCCCTTCAGCCTAAAAAATGCTGGTGCAACATATCAAAGGCTCGTGAACAAGATGTTTCAAGATCAGCTAGGCAAGAAGATGGAGGTGTATATACACGACATGCTCGTGAAATCTCTTGAGGAGGAGGACCACATCTCTCACCTAGAACCGTGCTTTAACTAGCTCAACATTCACAACATGAAACTTAACCCAATGAAGTGCAGATTTGCGGTAACCTCCGGGGAATTCCTAGGATACTGGGTCACTCATCGTGGCATCGAAGCTAATCCGAAGCAGGTTAATGCGCTGATCCAGATGGCATCTCCAAAAAACAAGCCTAAAGTACGGAGATTGATTGGACGAGTGGCTTCGCTCAAGCTGTTCATCTCACGATCAACTGACAAGTGCCTACCTTTCTACAACACGCTGCGAGGAAACAAATAGTTACAATGGTCAGACAAGTGTGAAGATGCTTTTAGACAGCTCAAGGAGTATTTCGCAACACCGCCTATCCTTGCTAAACCGGTAACTGGAGAACCTCTCTTCCTCTACATCGATGTTTCCGAAACAGCTATCAGTGCCGTGTTTGTATGCGAAGAACGAGGCGAGCAAAAGCCTATCTTCTATGTTAGCAAGACCCTCACCGACGCTGAAACAAGATATCCTCAGTTGGAGAAGCTAGCACTTTTCGTCGTCATGGCATCACGAAAGCTAAAGCCTGACTTCTAGTCTCATACCATCGTAGTTCTCAGCACCTTCCCTTTGCGTTCGGTCTTGTATTGTCCAAGTCAATCTGGCAGGTTGGCCAAGTGGGCTGTAGAACTCATAGAGTATGACATCGAATATAAAGGGCGAACATGTATTAAGTCACAAGTATTGGCAGACTTCCTTATCGAACTTCCAGAGGACCAAATGTAACATCCCAAACCGGAGAAGTAACTTTTGGGAAAAACTTAGAAGGAAAAACAAACGGAGCGGGCCTTAGGAAAGGTAACTAAGGCACGAGGGAAAAAAAGGAAAGAAGAAGCGTGGAAAGAAAGGAGAGGAAATGGGCTTTCGGCCCATATAGTAAGGAGGTGGAGAAAAATAAGGAAAGTGGATATTCTCCTTACGGTTTTTGGGATAGTATAAATAGAGAGGTAGGGAGCTCATTATTTACACACCAAAACATTTGTCTTCTATCTAGAGCCAAAGAAAAACGTTTAAGAGGAAGAGAAAAGGAGGAGCTCGAGAAGGAACTCGGCACCCCACCCTAAGGAGCAGCGGTATAAGGTAAGGCGCGATCCGTACCTAATACTCCCTTTCTATTCTTCTTCTTTATACCTTTCATGTAGTAGTCTTAGTAGTACGGGTTAGGGTAGAGTAGTAGTAGTATAGTAATATAGTAATGGTAGTGGTCGGGTACGGATGGTGATCCGTGCACGACCGCCAGTGTTGGTAACGCCTAGTGCTGGCATCGGTATGGCCTCGGGGTGCCTTGATGACAGTACGCCAGGGTACCAACGATGGGCCTCGGTGACGCCTCGAGAGGGCATTGGAGACACATCAACAAGGGCATCGATATAGGGTACCGATGATGCCTCTAGAGGGCACGATGACGCCTCGACAGGGCCCGGGTAACCGTAGGCCTCGGTGATGCCTCGAGAGGGCATCAGAGATGCCTCGACAAGGGCATCGGTACGAGGTAACGGTGACGCCTCTAGAGGGCATGATGACGCTTCAACAGCGCCTGGGTAACCTAACAAACATACCTCGAGGAGGTATCGTAAGGAAGTAAGGCTGATCGATGATCAGGACGAGGGAGCCTCGGATCATTCCTCGAGGGACGTGTCGGTGAAATGATCATCGGTACGAACACTCGACGATCCGGGCCAAAAGTGGCTATCAGGTAGTATTCATGATCGGACCATGGGGACGCGTTGATAGGCCCTCGGGGAGGCCTACGATCGATCTACCACTGGCCATCGGGGATAACTGAGCAGTCTGCGATGTGATCGCTGACTGGCATCGGTAAGCCTAGTGTAGGCATCGGTGTATCGGTACGGTACCTTGTTCGTCCGCGATGAACAAGCCGGTAATCACCGGTGAAGGCATCGGTGATCGGAGAGGAAGCTAACGGGCAGTGCCAACCACTGTACCGCGGACCGGTACGGCCTCGATGGTGATCGATACGGCCTCGGTTCGGAATCACGGCCGGTAAGCAAAAGCATGCTTGGCTTACCGATAGTGGCAGAGCATCCGGTCAGATCATGGCGATCTAGCTATGGACTCGTAAGTGAGACAGTAGAGGAGAAAGGTAGGGCTAATGCAGCTTGCCCAGTGATTCGGCTATCACAATGGATCTTGGTGAGGGTGCACGGACGAAGGAGTCCCGCCGTGAGACTCAGCCTTGTATCTCGAGGAAACTTGGCTCGGCATAAGCTGGCCCAAGAGTGACTCACTGTTTGGCGGACTGGAAGCTAGTCATGGCAGGATCATGCCTAGCTCCGACTCGCACCGCATGTAGTTTAAGAAGTTAAGTAGAGTCATGCATATGCCAGCTATACTCTGCAAATGGAGCCGGTGGGCCAAATGTGAGGATTAGCATGGCAGGCTGAAAGGTCTGATACTAACCGATCATTGAACCACAAAATAGATCTATGGTAGAGTTACCGCGGCAAGGTAGTGATGACACTCGATGGTTCGCTTGATTGATGGACTCGGCAGACTAATAGAGGAAGCCGTAGACCGGACGGGTAGTGATCGAGCAACTAGATAGTTGTACAGGCACGCCTTAGTCAACCTGGTAGAAAGTCTAGACGGTGTAAGCCAACAAGAGAAGCGCTAAGAAGGCTTAGCAAACTCGTACGGCCGCATACGACTCCAGGGTTAGAGGCAAGGCCACAGGAACGCTTAGGCTAGTGATGGGCAAGGCTGGATCGTGAGTCTTCCATAATTAACGAATAGTGTTATGTGTGTATTTCTGCAGGGACGGTCGCCGTATGGCCATAGATGTGTCATGGGTAACGTATTAGGATAGCCATGCTTAGCTGGGGCCGACCATACGGGGCAAAAGGTATTGTTTGAAATGCTTCGGCTATTGCTTGAGAACGTAGAGGTATAAAGGACTAGGATTAACCAGAGTAGATAGCTTGATTGTGAACCTTAGGAGAGTCTAGTAGTTTCAAAAGCATGTAAAACCGGTAGGATAGTAGGTTCACAATGCCACCCGTTTAATTATTGCATTTGCAGTATGTAGAGACATACGGCCGGTTGTTTGTGTTTGGCGTGAAAGATGGCACGAAGACCTAGCGTTCTGCTGCTCGCTAGAAGGGTCGTGAGTGCCTTAACTTGAAAAGTTCGCAGACGGGCCGACTAAAGGAATGACTGCCAGGGTGCCAGGCATTCCCAGTTTACTGGTCCGGATAGTTATCAGCGTGTTGCACTGGTACTATAAGCAAGGGCTGCCAGCGTGCCCGGCATGGTTAAGGGCTCCCAGAGTGCCCGGCAATATCAAGGGCTACCAGCGTGCCCAGCAATAGCAAGGCTGCCAGAGTGTCCGGCATGGTTAAGGGGTGCCAGCGTGCCCGGTGAGAATTGACGAATTGCATCACCGCCAAAGGGTTGGCCGTGAGACACAGTACCTGACAAGTAGTGCTAAGGGTGCTGTGTGGGGTTATAGGGGTTTAGTATAGCTAGGTAGTGTTAGGTGGTGAGACAGAGTAGACCGTCTTACTGAGTATTCAATACTCACTCCCTTACCAGTGTACAGGATAGGACATCCGGTCAGGTGCACCATAGGACGGCAAGGCAGGAGGGAGCAGCAGGCAATGGAGGAAGACTTTCCCAAGGCGTTGTGAATCTAGTACCCATATGTTGTAATTTACCGCACAATGTAAATGAGAAATTTTAGAGTAATTAAGATACCAATTTTGTCTAACACTTGGGTCTGGATTCATAGTCCGAGATGCGGGTGTTACACCAAACCCCAAGGGAGGTTCGACCATGGATCTGAGAACTACACGTCAACGGCTCATCTTCCAAAAACGAGTCCGGAATAGGGATACGCTTAGCATCACCAACATGAGAGATCATAGAACAATCTTTCCATCTAGGCTTCAAAGCCTCCAACAACGAAGCAGAATATGAAGCCGTTATCGTTGGTATGCGACTCGCTTAAGGACTTAACGTCGAGCACGTTCACGCATCCTGCGATTCACAACTAGTTGCTAGCCAGTTCAGCGGCGAGTATGCAATGAAAGACGATCGGATGGAAGCCTATTCAAAGATAGTCAAGGACCTTGCCTTGACATTCAAATAGTTCACAATTACACGAATTCCCTAAGGGGAAAACGTTGACGCTGACGCCTTAGCAAACCTTGCCTCTGCTTCAGCTTCGCCAAAAGATCATCGAATTTCCAAGCATCCAACAAGATATGACGCTCGCTATCTCAACACGATCACAGGCTGCCAAGCAAGCCAAAGCCATTGCTGAGACAGGAGTCAAGGACGTCGAGATGACAGAAGCTGTTGCAGATACAGAGCCTGCGCCTTTGACAACGATGCCACCAACCGACGCCGATGTCACCGAGGCCGAGGTCCTCGATGCCGAGGACCCCAACACCGAAGCCCCTGACACCGATGGCCTGGGGCAGCCCGAAGGCCTCTCATCACAGAACCTTCCGCTTGATCCTAAAGACAAAGCACTTCCATCCCCATGGACACGGATGAAGAACCCGAGTACGCTTGCGATAAACCTTGGATAGATCAAATTCGTGCTTACATCGTCAATGGAGAGCTGCCTAACAATAAGTGAGCAGCCCGCAAGGTACAAAAGCAAGCCGCTCGGTATGTTATGTTAGACGGTAACATCTACATGTGGGGATTATCCGGTCCTCTGCTCACCTACGTAGAAGGACAAGAGGCCAGACAAGTCATGGAGGAAGTACACAGCGGGTCTTGTGGCAATCACTCAGGAGGCAAAGCCTTAGTAATCAAGATCAAGCGACATGGCCACTTCTGGCCTACGATTGTGAACGACTGCGTTAAGTTTTCAGCGAAGTGCGAAAGGTGTCAGCGACATGCTCCAAAGATTCATCAACCAACGGAGACGCTTTCCTCTGTCACATCTCCTTATCCATTCATGAGATGGGCCATGGACATCGTTGGACCACTGCACGCTTCAAAACAGAAGCGCTTCTTACTTGTTCTGACAGATTATTTTTCGAAGTGGGTAGAAGCCGAAGCTTACGCAACTATCAAAGACGCCCAAGTTGAAAGTTTCGTGTAGAGAAATATCATATGCCGTCACAGAGTTCCATACGAAATTGTTACAGACAACGGTTCCTAGTTCATCTCCAACAGGTTCAAGAACTTCTGTGCGAAGTGGAAGATTCGACTTAGCAAGTCTACTCCTCGTTATCCTCAAGGTAATGGTCAGGCAGAAGCAATCAACTAGACAATTCTCGATCGCCTTAAGAAACGCTTAGATGCGAAGAAGGGACGTTGGGCAGACAAACTAGAAGGGTTTTATGGTCCCACCGCACCACTCCTCGCCGTGCAACAGGCAAAACTCCTTTTGCACTTATCTATGGCACTGAATGTGTCATGCTTTCCGAAGTCACTTCTTCGGGGCCATAACGTCGTCTCTTACCAGAACACAAAGATCTCAGCGATTCGCTCCTCTTCGATGAATTGAACTTCCTTAACGAAAGGTGTGATTAAGCACTCATCAGGATAGCCAACTATCAAAACGCAGCCGCATGCTACCACAACTCCAGAGTTCGAGAAAGATGTTATGTGAAGGCGACTTGGTCTTGCGCGAAGTCTTCCATAATACAGTAGAGCGGAACGCATGCAAACTTGGAGCTAACTGGGAAGGACCTTACAGAGTCATCACCGTGGTCCGTCCCGGCGTCTATGAGATCGCCACCATGGCTAGCATACCAATACTCCATTCATGGAACGCGAAGCATTTGAAGAGGTACTATCATTAGTCCTCTTCTAAGGCTTTTGCCTTGAACTACGAGGCGACTTGATCCCTACAAAGAGGACGTAGGCAGCTTTTCTCCGGACGAGTTCACTTGCCCTCCTTCGTCACAAAGGGATGGGGGGAGTAAGTGTTTTAACGAACTACGGGGCGACTTAATCCCTGCATAGGGCACGTAGGCAGCTTGTCTCCGGACGAGTTCAGTTGCCCTCCTCCGTGAAAAGGGGGGAGTGGGGGTATGTATACTCCCATTTTTTATCAAGCTCTTTGCTTCAGAGGACTAACACTTGACACAAGTCTGATAGACTTCATTAATTACATCCCCTATGGATTATTCAAAAGCCTTTTTCAAGCAAGTTGAATCCACAGTCTTTGCTGCTGGCCACACTAACAATGTGTGAACTTGGACACGATGACATCCATCTGCGGATCCTAAGCGCGCTATATAAGTTCTAATGTTCAGTTTCTAGGCTTTTTACTCCGGTTGTTAACTCAAAATTCTAATGTTTCAGCTTCAGGGCTTTTTGACTCTGGCTGTTCATTCAAGAACCCAACAGCACCGTTGGTAAAAAGCAGCTGTCAATGATTACTTAGGTTTATACACCGAATAATCATTTCGAAAACCCAACAATACGTTGGTCAAGTCAAAGGGTGTGATCGCTTATGAACAAACGTGTTCGGAAAGCACCACCATTATAGAAAACCCAGCAACAACGCCGGTAAAAGCAGAAACCCAACAACAAATGTTGGTAGGAGCGAAAGCGCACTTGCAATTTCGTTACCCTGCAATCATAAACCCAACAACAACGTTGGTACAAATAGCCAAAAATGTTTCTGGTGCAAACGACCTTCAACCTGTATTAAAGTCGTGATCAAAGCAAGAATCATGATTTGACAAAGAAATAGAGGTGAGAAAATAAAGCCGCAATGCAAGGTAAAAATCATAGTATGGATACAAGCCATCCAACGCTATTTCCGAAACTCATTAGTAATCACGTCCGCAAAACATAAGGTCATCGACAAAAGTCATAAAATAGGCTAAGTCTGAAAGCACAAAGATAAAAGCAGGGAAATCATCAGCGAACAAAGCTTTTCATCAGCCTCATCGTCGGCCTCATCGTTTGCCACGTCGTCAACCTCATCAGCGGCGGAAACCTCGGGATCTCGAGTACCTCATGGACCCTGTCGAGAAGTTCCCCAAACACGTCACGGGCATCGTAGATCGGACGACGTTTCTCTTCGAACGCCCTGATCTCACTCGCAAGGTCCGGTGGCGAAGATCCCCGAAGAAGCCCGATGAACTCCAAGTTCGCATCAATCTCAACAAGGTTCAACATGTTGTTCTGAACCTTCCCGCCAATCTCTACAAGTAGTCTAGCGACCTCGCTAACTGGCCCTGCAAAGCCGCGAGTCATCTCACCTCTGGCCGCAGCAACGGCCTCGCCAATCCTAGAGCTCTGAAGATCACTAGCAGAACTAAGCAGTGTCTTCAGCGAAGCTATCTCCTCATCAGCCTTGGAACACTTTAACTTGAGCTTCGCTAACTTGGCATCATAGTCCTTCTTAATCTTCTGCACAGAAAAAGCATCGCGCTCAAGAACTAGGTTTCGCTCGGTAAGCTCGTCTAATCTCGACTGCACAGCAGCGTTGGCCACTCTGGCCACGCGAAGCTCACTATCTCTAAAACGAACATCATCGTTGTAGTCACCAACCAGACGGTCAAAGAGAAGGGAAAGCTGCAAGAAAAGGAAAAATGACGTCAAAACATGCTAAGGCATAACCGAAAGATACTAAGTAAGGAAAGATGCGAACCTCAGGAGCTTTGGACTTCGTCGCCGCATAGGCTTCATCACGAAGCAACCCACTAACCAGTGGCAAAGCAACACCGCTTGCCGAAGCCTCTTTGTCTACAATAGTCGTGAGACTTGTGTCGACCCTCCGCTTCTTCGAAGGAGGCTCGCGGTTAGTGCCCTTTCCCTTTCCCCTGGAGATGCGAGCTCTCTCCGCTGACATCCTACGAAACTCTACGAAACTCCGCGAGCTTGCCTGAAGAAAGGGAAGGAGGAGGAGGAAGGGTCGAAGTAGCAGGGGTCTTAGGCGCCAAAGGCCTTGAAGACCTCCCCCGCGCTGACGCAGCCGTCGAGGTCTAGGTCATCGACACCGCTGCCCTAAGCGTGTCGGTACCCGATGACCTCGCGGCCTTCGCTGCTGCCTCAAGCGCAGCCTGCTCACGAAAAGACACCCTCGCCCTGCCTCGTCCGAGAATCTTCCCCAGAATGATCTCGGCAGAAAAAGCTCTCTTGATCCTCTTACGTCTAAACGACTCCTTCCAATTACCGTTCCCGGAGTAAAGCTCCTTGTGCATGGCTTTAACAAACTTCTTTGAGACCTCGGGAAGTGATGGCTTTACTGTAAAAGACAACAAGTCAAGAATTAGTATAAACGAAGCTATGGGGAAAACAAAAAAAAAACTAAGTGTTAATTACCTTGTCTCTCCCATCTCGTCTTGACGAGGTCAATGCAGTCCGCATTGACAGTCTTCTCAGAAATATCAACCAAGAAGAAACGATCCTCAAAGTGGTCATCCTTGCTCGGAAAACCCGGTAATGAGTGCCAACCCAGACGCATTAGTAACAGTATGCTTGAGCTCTTCACTTCGACCACGAACTCTAAATTTCGTCAAGTAAGACAAGTGATCGGTGCTGATATCGACACCACACTCTCTGCTCAACACGTAGATACCGAGGAGATGTCTAATTCCCCTGAGGTTTATCTGAGCAAGGCAGGTGGCGTGTATCGCAAGGAAGCGCATGAGGAACCCGGGCAGTGGAAACCAAAGTAGGCAATGGTCTAAGTACTTCTCGAACAGAATCATATATGCTGGAGGCGCGGCCTCAGCTCTGTCAACGGAACTAGGAACAACTAACTCGATGTCCTCTAAGATCCTATACTTCTCCCGGAGACGCTTTAGAGACTCCTTCTTCGAAAGAGAAGACCCAGGAGGGTCAGGACGAACCTTCTCCCTGTGCGTCGACGCAGCCTTCTTCGTCTGCTCAACCTCATCAACTATATTCTCGTCGTCTCTCGCAACACTAGAAACTCGTGAACTGAACAAAGAAGAAGGAAACAACGACAGTGATGCATCTGCTTTACCGGGCGGAAGCCCTGGGTCCTCGGGGTCAAGAAACACCAAGTCGTCCACGGTCCCGCTTCGAGTCCATCGGGTCTTCACGTCAGGTTTCAAGCACCTCGGGGTTAGCAGCTCGGTCGATGGCTCCACTGGGTGCAATGAGTACATCGGTGGCATTCAGGTCATCCAAGCCCGTGGTCGGCATCAAGACGCAAGAACGATCGGTGACAACGATTGACCCTTCGGTGACGTTAGGACAAGACCTCGACGTGAGCCGAGACGTCGGTTCAACATCGGGAACCAAAGAGGTCCTCGGGTGGTCAGGATTGAAGGCCTTCGGGTCATCGGCGCTATTTGCAGTCGGGTCCTCGGCGGCAGCCACTTCGGCGTCGTTTCGGTCGCCGATAACCCCGAGCTCGATACCGTCAGCTCCGCGTGGATCGAAATCGAATTCGCCGGTTGAATCGGTTCCCATCAAGTCTACAAACAATCTTACCTACATGAAACTAAAATCAGAAGGTCAAAAATCAAGGGTTTTGATTTTTCATCAACAAGAACAAGCTTTTCATCAAGAACACTTGAAACTTGTTCTTATTCATCAAAACAACAAGAGCTTGCTCAAACACAAGACCTAGCTTAGAGGATTTTTAAAATCCAACAAAAGCAAGCTTGATCATCAAAGAACAACCAAAAATTGTTCTCCACTATCAACAATGAAAGCTTGATTTATCTACAATAATCAAGGCTTAAACAATGGCTAAAGCTTGTTCTTCACCAAACTAGATCTATGTTACTTTAAAGGCTAAGGAAGCTTTGAAGATCTAGAAAGCTTTGAAGAAAACTTACCAAGGAGTCAAAGAGTCGTCGGCGGCAACGAACCACGACGTCGGCGGAAGTTAATCGGAAAATTTTTCGGCGAGCCAACCGGAAAGTGACGACGGTGGCGGAAGAGAGATGAAAAGGAAGAAGATGGGAGGCCAAAAACCCTAGAGAAAATGTGTGGAGGAAAAGAAGAGAAGAGAGAGAAAGAAAAAGAAAAAAAAAATCTTCTTATCCTTTCAAAAAGAGAAGAAGCTTCTCTTTCTCTCCAAGCGGGTCCCGAAATATTCGGAGACATTATCATTCTCGGAATTCATTTTTTCGTTGCAAAAAGCGTCATTGACATCAACAAACGCAACGCGGAGTCTTAAAATCTCCAGAGAAAAAAAAAAAAAACTTTCAGCAGCTTCAGCAAGAAAGACGCGAGGTCTTAAAATCCTTAGTGCGAAAAAGCCGTCGTCAGTCACCAACTCTATCAGCTCTCGCAAGCAGAGCACAAAGTCTTAAATTCGAAGAAAGAAAAAATAACGTTTACAATGTTATCAACTCTAAAGGCTCAAGCCTACAACATCACGCTAACAACAACATCATAACTTTGAACAGCTAACTTCGACACCCAATGGTCCTTAACTCGATACTATTATCGCTAACAATACCGAGCTGGGGGGGCTAACTGTTGGGGTTGGATTTCACCCGCAGAACTTGGACGTTCAAGGTTATGATTGAAAACGAGCACACTTCGACGTACAGAGATGATATGACCCCTAAGTCATTTCCCCCACAAGAAAATGAAGACCTCTTGAATTCCCTAAGTCCCCTTTACCTGGCAAGGGAACCTTCAAAGCTATCTTCATCCCAGGAGAAGTCATGAATGCAGCGTTAGAGAGATCATGGAGCCAACAGTAGGCGCTGCAGAGGCCAAAACTAACTAGCACCGATATCACTGAGCAGTGACACCGATGTCACTGCCCAGTGACACCGATGTGCCTGGCCTCATCGGTGTCCAGGCAGCTGCCATCGGTGCCAAGGCATTTGCCATCGGTTTCAGGGTCTTCATCGCCCGTCAGAACATCAACGAAGTCTCCAGAAGATTCCCCGTATCAAAGCCCAGTAACGAAGCCCACATAGGCACAACCGACGTAGGGGAAAAAGGCAATCCGCGAAGGTTTAGGAAAGTGGACATTATCTTTAGGAAAAGGCTTAGCCGACTTAAGAGGCTATATATATCAATGTACAAGCCCTTGTAAAAGGCATTCGCAACTTTTTTCACAAAAGCAATACAAAGCAATTACAAACCCTATTTTCTCTTTGCTCATCGTTTTCTCTTTCGTAGCTTAACATAGAAATCTCTGCTTCCTCTCGAAACCCTTACAAATATAATTGTGCGATTTCCGGCATCCACAATCCACACCGCACCAGTCCTATGCACGCACCACACCGCCACTCGACCGGTCCGCCACCCGACCGGTCCGACAACCCGATCGGTACCAAGGCTGGTCCACCCGGGTAAGTATTTTTTGGTTTGTTTTAAATACCTTAACCGGTCCCAAACCGAATTTTAACCGAAAATAAAAAAATTCCACATAAAAATCTGATTTTTAAAGGAGTCTTTTTCCTTTAAAAGTTGTCTCCCAAAAACAAACACCATCTCTTTCCTCTAGAAAGTGTTCTTGAGCTCAAGAACCCTAAAAATTAAATTTTGGGTTTTTTACTTAATTCACTAAGATTTGTTTAAGTTTTTCTATAAAAATTCAATTCCCCAAACCAATTGCTTTTAACACAAAGGTATGCTCACCTAATCTCTTGATTTTTGCAATTTCCAAGATAAGAACTTTTTCAGTTTTCTCGTTCATTAGGCTTATTCACTTAAGTTGTTAGAAGAATAGCTTATAAAACTTGGTTAGGCATTACATAAGATTGAATTGTGAGTTTATTACATGATTAACTTAATTAATCAACTTTTCACCAAAAATTGAGTTTTTGGGTAACTCCATTAAAACGAATTTGGATGAATCGGAGGTTGATTTTACATTGAATAGGTTGGGTTAATCATATATACATAGGATTAGAATAGAATTTGACATGTTTGATATAAATTTGAAAGTTTTTGGAAATTTTCACTTGTCATTAGCATTAAATCCGAAAATTATGATAAAATTTTGAAAAAATTATTTGGATTTAGAATATCATTCCTAAATGTTTCTAATCCATTGATGTGCTTTGAATTTATTTAAGTTCACATTAGAAGCAATTCTTTTGGAATTTTCAAAACTCTTGATAATAACATCGAGTTTCTAGGTTTTTCTTTTGTAGGTACTATGATGGATGGTGAGAATGGTCAAAGG
This sequence comes from Arabis alpina, assembly GCA_900128785.1. Classification (NCBI taxonomy): domain Eukaryota; kingdom Viridiplantae; phylum Streptophyta; class Magnoliopsida; order Brassicales; family Brassicaceae; genus Arabis; species Arabis alpina. Next base: position 18,743,843 of record LT669789.1, read on the forward strand.
AGATCCACAAGGATCCCTAGACACAAAGAAGCAACACCACTCATAGGAGACGATGAGACCCTCACTTCAATTTGAGCTCAGTCGAGGAAACCATCAAAATGCGCTTCAAAGAGACGTGACAAAGAGATATTAAGAGGAGATGATGAGGAACGAGATTACACCCTTAGAGATGAGGAAGATGAGGCTTATGACGAGCCTATGAGATTTGTGGAGATCACCCAAACTATCCCACCTAAACCGACATAAAGGAGGAAGAAATCGAAGAAATCGCGCACCACTTCGAACATGGAGTTCAATCAAGCTCCACAAGTGGCATATGAGAGTCAATGTTGACTACATGGCTGGTCTTAAGAAGTTTGCTATGCTACCCACTCCAACGATTTATTTTGAGACGCTTCATTACTCGGTATTCGACAAGATGTTGAATGGTACATTGATGCATTAGGATTGAAGTGATTCGTGGCAACCACTCACCCAACATATGTGGACATCACAAGAGAGTTCCTAGCCACCGTGACTCTAGCCTACCCAAGGCGGAAAATTGTTGAAGCTAAGGAAGGAATTCTAGCTTTTACGGTTAAAGGAAGGTCGTTTGCTTTGAGTATTGAGGAGCTTTGTGATATTTTGGGTTTTGAGTGCCATGAGATGATAAAGTACAGTGGTAGTGAGGAGCACTATGACATATGGTTGAAGATTGCAAACGAGAAGATCAAACCCGGAGAATCTAGAGCCCCACGGATTACACACCCGGCGATTCGTTATGTGTATTACCTTGTTTCGCAATAGATTTTTAGTAGGACCGACCGTGGAGTGGTCAATCAAGATGAGTTTTACATGCTTATAGCACCTTTTGTGGAGAAGCCCGAGCTAGTTAACTATGGATCGCTTCTAGCTCGTCGAATGGTTCGAATTAAGCATGATGCCGCTAAGGAGAATGAAGCGAAAAAGGCTTGTAGTGATTTTGGAGGGACCATCACGAAAATATTGTTGGCTTGTGGATTTGATTTTAGCCAAGAGATACTTCCATCACTTGAGGATAAGCAATACCTTCTAGCACTTCAAAGGAAGCATTTTATATGCGGTTGGTATGAGAACTCCACGAGCTTTGGCTACCTATTCACGCCACCTTACATGGATGAGAAGAAGTGTGTTTTCCTTCCACACAAGGAGATCCGAGCCTTGAGTAGTGGAGAGGTCACCTTTGACCCACCACGGTCCACTTGGTTTATTCGTTGTTCCGGTGATCCGATTGTTGGCGTTGCACTTTACTACAAGAAGAAGGTTACGTTGGCAAAAAAAGAGAGAGTTAGAGGAACACAAAGAGGAACAATATCACAGCCCTCCACCTCCCACATGCCACCCTTAGAGACGCCACATGATGACCCTCCAACCGAGGACCATAGGGACAATTTTCAAGCTAGTTTTGAGGAGAAGGAGAAACGTTTGGCTCTTGAAGCAAAAGTTTCTAAGCAAGGGAAGTTGATCTCTAAACTAGTAAGAGCCATGAAGAAGTCCGTTCCACACTTCTTCAAGAGATCAACCACGAGAAGACCCACGACTAGCCATGATTCGGTGAGCCTTTCACTATTGTCCGGTTTTGTTGATGTTGGAGATGAGCATGACGATGCTACTAGTTACCACCACACACGTGACCATGGAGAGCACACACACGACGCACATGGACTGCAATTGGTCATCCATGATGATGATTCCGACGGTCAGAAACCTTCATGACTTGAACTTCCCGAGAAGATTTCGAAAATGCACTGTCTCCAATTAGCCCAATTCTGGCTCTATTTACACCCATCCATCCACCCTTTCTCATTAGAGGAGTTAGCTCAAGGAGACATCACATTCAAGACATCTTTTTCCTTTTTACAACCCTTTTGTTGTTTTAAATGGCCAACTCATCTTTAGTTGGTACCCCACCTATACCCTTAACCTTCTTTCAAACCACTTGCACTCTTGTTCTTAACCCTATATGCAGATGTGTGCAAAAACGTCGGAGAGAGAGGATCGACGTAGTTCTAACCACTAGAGATGCGACGATTGATGTATAGAAGATGGAGTACGAAGACAAAGATTTAAAAGGCCGTTATTCCTTGGGAACGACACATCATTGGTAACAATTTCGTGACCTTATTGAACTCACGTGCTAAGAGACCGTTTCTCCCCCTTTCATTCTAAAAAAAAAAAATTTGTTTAGAATGCAAAGAAAGGGAAAGGAGAAACGTATCCATAAAAGAGTCTAAGGTCGACAAAATCCCCAAGGAATGGCGTGGAGGAGTGAAGAATTTGATGAGATTTTCAAGCGATTCCCCGAAGAATCTAATTCTGGGTGAAAGGACGTTGAAAGTGGTTGGAACTGTGAGCTTCAATAGGTTCGTTCTCTCTTGCAATTTTGCATAATGTATTGCATCCCGGAGAATATAGTAACCCTAAATACAATAAGCTTCACCACTTAAATTAGCCTTTTAAATCCTAGCCTAGTTTACCTTGGATGATTCATTTGATGAGAAACACCACACTTAGAGTTGGAAGCGGGAGGATTGAGACTTTGCAGGATCGAGATTTATGGACCAGTTTGCAATGGTCATGAATGTGTGGCTGATGACGATGTTTTGAACCGACCATGTAATCTGTGGATTAGGAGTTATGATTTAAAGGCTACATTCAGAGAAGTCATGTAAGTTCCGTATTTTCAAACCTCTTTTCCTTACTTTGTTCGTTTGCTTGGGAACAAGCAAAAGGCTAAAACTGGGGGAGTTGATAAGTCCCATATTTTACCTATAATACTACGGTTTTCTATACATATTTAGTGCATTTATGCATTGTTATACGCCTTTAGAGGTAATTTTCTTGTATTTGTAGTTCGAGAGTCTTTATTAGGAAAATCAATAAAAAAGAACCAAAAAGAGCATTATGAAGTATACACAAATCTACAGCAACTCATGCAAACCAAAGAACCCATTGGAGCCAAGGGATTCCCAAGTTTACACATTTCACCAACATGGACATATTACATACGCCGGACATTTACCAGTAAACGGAGGATCAAATAGATTTGGAATTAGTTGAAATTTGGAGTGAAGATAGCCCTTTGATTCAGCTTTCCAATGGAGGTAGAATCGCAGCATTTGGACTTGTGTGGAGAGAGTTATACCCAGAAGATCAAAGACATGTCAAACTGCCTAGAAGATGAAGAAGTAGGAGAACCGACCTCTCACACCGACCCGATCACGTGGTCGGTACCTAGACCATCAGGACGCATCAGGACCTGCAAACTGAACCCCCATACCGACCTAAAATCCCGATCGGTGCCACGGCCCTTTTCGAAGTCCTAGAAGACTCAAGTTCCTATATATACTTGCTTTTAGCCTCTTGTTAGGTGTGTGCCGAAAATTAGACCTAGGATACATCACAAAAACGCAGCCCCGTTGTTCTTTCAAAGATTTGTGTTTCAAGAGCTCTAAGGAGGAGATCTCGCTTTGTACTTCGCTATAGAGAAGAATCTTCTAACCCTTTCTCTTTTAATCAAGTTTATTCATCATGAATTCATCATCTCTTTGTTGTTTTTCGTGCAAAATGCTTGAGTAGTCCACTAGTTAGGATTTAGGGTTTTCAATGAGTCTTATGTTTCAATAGAATCGATGATTGTTTAGGGAAAAAATCTAGTCTTCATCTTTGCTTATTCTTAATGCCTATTGCTTTACCGCGCATCTAGCAATTTGATCATAGGTAGGTGTATCCACGAGAGTGTTCTTAATACCTCCGGATCTAGTATTCGATGAGCTAAGCGTCTTAACAATCATACCAATTAGTTAAGGAGTTTAGTGAACTCTATCAAAACTTGTTTATACCGCGTGTTCTCGCCTTTTAATAACCATGTGATAGCTGAATCTATTAGGGTGTAGAGAATAGAAGGTTGGAGCCACGATAGTGGAAAAACCTTACAATCGTGTTCTGAGTTCTAGACATCCCAATCATTATCCTTATTCCTATGCTTTCATTCGATCTTTGTTGTTGCATAATTCTCTGCAAATTTCCCGAGTCCTAGCGCTTTTCTCCCATTGATTTACAACTTACAATTCACGTTTCACTTGCTCACAATTGATTCAATCACAAACGACACCATATTCTGTTTTAGCTTAGTTTTATTCATTACAATTCGAAGTGTGGTTAAGAGGTCTATGTAGATTCAATCCCTTTACTATACTAACCATGATTGCTGTGCACTCGCAGGAAGTTGGTCAAGAGGTTAAAACTCGATTAAGGAAAACCACCGCTATCAGATCTAAAAATAACCCCCATCAAGTTTTTTGGCGCTGTTGCCGGGGACTTGATTTCTTTGCCCTAGAATTTTTGATAAAGAATAAGTCTAAGTTTTTGCTTTTCCTTTGCTAATTTCAGTTTTGTTTTTGTTTCTTTTGTTGTTTCAGAGATTCGTCAATGGAGCATCAAACCAACAATCCAAGGAGAATGGCGAGCACTGTGGACCGTGAGGCTAATGGAAATCACATCCCTATGCCCCACGTGTACATAAGGCCGTCGACCACACTTGCTTTCAACGCACGGAGCACCACCACCGTGTACCAACCTCAAGGGATCAATGGACGATTGGACCATCATCAAATTCGCAGCAACACTCAACCACAACCACCTCTCTACTGCCCCTACTACACGTTTGCCAACACCCTCAAGAAGAAAAGGTAGATGCTGTGATGCAAAAGTTCATAGATGACACTTAAAACGTCGTCTGTGGATTTGAAGCAAAAATCGAAGCTAATAGTTTGTCTCTTAAGGAGAAACTCGACACTCTTGCTATCCAAGTAAAGAGTATGGAGACGCGGCTTGTCACCATTGAAGATATTCAATATCATCGAAGGTGCGACATCAAAGAAGCCGAGCACGACTTCATCAATGCCAACTACAAGATCGAAGATCAATGGAACCATCATGGATGGTTGATCAACGAAGCTAAGTAGAACGTAGAGGAGCTCACCACACACCTAAATTCAGTAGCTATCAATGCCTATCAAGCTAAGAAAGGAGTTAGTGATGGCGTAGTTACACAGAAGAAACTTCGCTTACAAGTGAAGAACTTGGAGGCAGATAGTAGGAGCACGATTCAAACACTCAACGCGGTTGAACACCGTCAAGACGATCTCATGGAGAAGATCACGACCCTCGAAGAAGACTCAAAGGCCGTGACAAACCTCATGAAGAAGCTAGACGATCGCCTACAAACCATTGAAGAAACGGAGAAGTATTCAATTCAGAGAAAGAAGATTCAAGGTCTTTCCACCTTCTAGAGATTCCAAGAAGTCAAGGTATGCGACTTTAAGCAAAGCGCTTTATGGGAGGCAACCCATATTTTGGTTTTCTTTTTGTAAGCATTATTATCCACATATTTAATCCATGGGTTTTCAAGAATTTTTGAGTCTTTGGAGAAGAACAAGAAACCTCAAAGTATTGGTGAAGATATTGGTCGAATTTTTGATCAATATTCAACTAAAAAGTGTTTGAAGACGAAGATTTCCAGCTAAGGAGAAAAGACGAAGAAAACGGCCCGGAGAAGCCCCGGTACCGATCGGGACCGCCGGTCGGTGCCACGGATCGGTACAGGACCGTTCGACCCTTCCCCCATACCGATGGCCTGTACCGATTGTATAACACGATCGGTATCGAGTACCGACAATTCACGACCCTCGGGCAACCCCGATACCGATCGGCTCTGATGGTTGGTACCGGGAGTTCCTCGGTCGTCCTACCGCAACCATCTCCCTCTCCCCGTACCGATCGGTACCAACGGTCGGTACCGAGCCCACCGACTGGTACCGGCCACAGCCATCCCTCGTCTATCACCCGTCCGTCCTACCGACCTCTACCGACCCATCCAATAGGAGATGCACCACGGACCGCGACCCACTCTCGTACCAATCGGGTACGTAGGTCAGTACGTCCGACCGGTACCGAGAACCCTCGACCGATCGAGCGCGCCACTCGACCGCAACCGTACCCGACCCCCACACCGATCGGGACACGTGATCGGTACTGCGGGTCGGTACCGAGACATCCCGATCGCGTAACCAACCAGCGGCCCATACTTATCGTGTACGCTGGCCGGTACCACCAACCGATACTGGCACGCACCAATCACTCGACGATCAGCCCACCTAGCTACCCTCGATCATCGTCCGTCCGATCATCCACCCACCCAAATATTCCGATGAATCACGACCGATCAACGCACCATCACCACCATCCACCCAATACATAGTCGCATACCACGACATGGATTGGTTCGACCACCTTCCACCATCCATCAGATACTAAGCATCGATCACCATCATCATCCGATGTTCCCACCCATCCCGCACCGTTGATCATACGCTCCGTTCACCATCTCTACCGATGACTATCACACACCTACCACCATCCACCCGGACATAGTCGCATACCACGTCATAAACGGTTCTAACTCTATCTCACCACGACGGTCATCACCATCATCCACCACCTCCAATTAGCAGCCGCATACCACAACCATATTAGAGAACAACCTTCACCCATCCGGAGCAAACGACCATCGAAGCGCAACCACTACCACCAACGGTCCAATAGCTAAGTTTTGACAGCTTTTCTCAATTTACAAACCAATTCCATACATCATTAAAATCACTTAACCACAACTTTAGAATTTTGCAATTGGAAATTCTTTGAACTTGGTTACATGGAATTGGTTTTGAATAACACATCTAGATAATTATCCACCACTAATTTCACTAAGGTTGGCAAACTTAATAGATTTTGAATTCTTACATGATTTTTTTTCTTTTAAGCCATTGTTTTTCTTCGTTGGACTTAGAACTCAATATACTTGTGTTGAGAACTTTGTTCCAAGTGACATTTAACAAGTGATTTTAAGTGTTTGCAAGGATATTTTGTACTCATACAGAATTTCCAGCACGAGTTTATTATGGACGCACAATTCATTCATCTTGCGAATAATCCACCATTCGATATTATGTGAGAAGAAGAAAACAACATACACCACCCACCACCACCCAAGGACGACTTAAACACCACACTTTAATGGGAATACTTAATATATGTTTGTGAGGTGAAAAACAAGCCAAAAGACCACATTCAGCCTCGCGCCCAACCACAACTCGAGCGTCTGGTCGGGCCAGTAATGAAGCCGAGCTTCAGAAAGTTTATGGTGGTCACTAGCCCGACCAACAACTCGGGCTACTGGTCAGGCCAAAAACGTTCTCCATGTAGCAGTTTTGACTTTTTTTATGCGCGTTGACTCGAGTCAATTTCGGTCCAAACCGGGGTTTTTAAGTATTTTCAATCAATTTTGGCCGGTTTGGACACCCAAAAATCAGATTTTTAAATCTTTATCCTTCACTTTCCAATGTATTTGAAATTATTTAGCATCTCTCTACTTCCTCTTTGTCTAAACTTCTTAAAGTTTAAATCAAGATTCCTTTTTCTCTACAAATTTCTTGCGAATTTTTGAATTAACCATCTTCTTTGGTTCCCTTCTACCTTAATCTTATGATCAACAACAACAAGGTATGCTCTCTCTCCTTTCACATCTCATTTATCTTGATCTCATGGAAGCTTACATGAGATTTTTGTGAGTTTATTAGCTTTGGGAACTTGAATTGCTTTAACATGTTGTTGATATGCGTTTAATTGTGGGTAGATGATTTCATATGCTAAATTGAAACATTGATGATTGAGTTCGAAATTCTAATCTCTCTAGGGTTCTTGATATTGAAAATAAGCTAAAATTACAATCTTTAGTGGAATTGGAGTTTGAATATGAGTTTTGCTAATCAAATCATATCATTAAGCTTTGTTTTTAACTAGTATTCACTAGAATGATTGGACTTTGTTCAGTTACAAGCTTTGGATTTGATTAAATATGCTTACTTTGATGAAAATGGGAAGTCTTGAATGGATTTCAATATGAGTTAAAATGCTTGATTAGTGTTGCCTATTGCTATGTTTGATCACTTGTTTGTTCATATATGCTTTCATTGTTAATTCACACTTAAAACATGGATAGAAACTTGTACTTTAATGTGTTAAATTGTTCTCATTAGAGGATTGTTGTCTTTCAAGGATCATCACACAATCCAAGGACAATGGCATATACACTACAAGTAGCGGTTCAAGATAACAACCCCTTCAATTGGTGGTGTCGTGAGGAAAACAGACCCTTAGCCATTGCTAAACCGAGCAACATTCAAACCTACACGTTTTGCTTGTTCTTACCTTCTTACCGCCATCTCCGCAATCCGATCAAGACTAGTTACAAGGTACCTTCCTATCATTGTAAATACCATTCATTTTTAAATTTCCATTTTATGCATTTTTGCTTTTATTCCCTCTTTTGTTCTCTTCGGTATTGCTTTCTCATCGAGAAGATGAGAAGTAAGTCTGGGGTAAGTAGTTGCTAATGCTTATTTTAGTTATTTTGTTTTTCTTTTATCATCATTTGAGTCTCATTGCATACATTGCATTGTTCATATGAGAAAACTTGAAAAACCTAAAATTTTAAAATTTTCGAAAAAACCAAAAAGATTTTCCCATTTCATATAGTTGTATTTCATACATTTGTATGATCATTTAGGTTGCATTGAGCATGTTTTGATTTGTTTTTGAGATTTGTGACTTTATCATTCAATAAGATCCTTAGGATAATGCTAGATATTTCTAAGTGAATTATAGAAATCCCTTCTTTGTATCTTGATCTCTTCGGTTATGTGAATATTTTGCATATGTAAGTAAGTTCATGGTTGAACATTTGTTGAATACTCATGAGCTGAACTTTAGAAAACAAACGAGACATTTTATTCATTGATTTAAGAACAAACCAGGAATTTCAAGGTCTCTCGTAACAAGACAAAGCAATAACAAACAAAATTTAAACCCGACACATAATTAAACTGGTAACACAGATTTTAGAGTATAAACATTGACTCTAGGAATTTTTTTTTTTTTTTTATTTCTCCACTCTTTTTTTACTTGTCTTTCAGCCATAGACAAACTCCTTTGTGTTCACATCTCATTTGCAGCAGTTTTCAAAGGCGAACCTTGATCCCAGAAGATAGTTGCTTCACTTCTCAGATTTTGTTGATGAAAAGCTTCCGTACCATTCCACAGAACTCACTGCATGACAAACGGAACACCAAAAGGTTTCATCAACAACCCAAGAGGAAGGAAAATTTGATCAACTTTGAACAAAAAAAAAGTTAACTTACTGCCACTGATGATCCCCAACCATCATCTTGTCACCCTCATCATCAATGAAACAAACCTGCCATTTGTTACCAGATTCTAAGAGTTCACCTTTTATGTCAAACATAATTTCAAGTTTCTGGAACAGAGTGTTGAAGCCAGTTAATCCCGCCAAATCAATAGCTCTACCGATGGCATTGCCTTGCATGTGCACCTAATCAATAAAATGAAATTTACATTTTGAGATGCATGAATGTCGTGAACCCCTACGGTCCAAGCGGGTAACAAGCAGAACTTAAAAGGAGAAAATTGTTTGAAAAATAAGAGATAACAGTTACCTTTGTGTAGCTCTGAATCTGTCTACTTTTCGAATCTAGAGGAATTTTCGAAGTGGAATTCTCTGGAACAACAGTACTCAAAGGAATATCAGATTGGTTGATCGTAGGCTCAGTTTGGTGTTTACTGTCAATCTCGTTCACAAGTTGGCCTACTCCAGCAGCTCCGGCCACAGTAACATGAGAGAAAGACTTAGGGGTATCGCTAGTTTCAACTAGCTCAATCCCAAAAAGCTTACAACCATTTTTGTGTGCCTGCTTCTTTCCAGCTGAATATTTCACAAAAGCATAACGAAAGGGTTCCGCTCCACGATCCACACGGTTTGACCAAAGGGTCGAGCTACTTGATACTCCAATAAATGAATTGTACCAACCATCACCAAAAGTTGAAGTCTAAGCCAAAGGAGGGAACAATGGCACCGAAGTAGGTGCTCGTGCAAGGGGTTTCCACACGCCTGAGGTTAATAATGAAGACATCAATAAAGATTCCATGTAGGACGAATATCTTAAAACAAGAATTAATTTAAAAACCAGAAGCAAGTGGATTAGCGGTTGAAGATGGCAAACTAGGAGGTCTTGATCTTTTGTTCTTCTGTGGAGGCTGAGATAGTGAGGAAGAGATACTATTATTTCCATCTAGCACCTCGAGCTCCCAATGGGAAACTCTTTCCGGCCTAACAATAGAAGAAGGCTCATCCCATTGAATCTGAAGCAATTATGAATATCATTTTTGGATAATTAGATTAATAGAACTCAACTCCATAACTTGCTACAACACAAAATATTATAATAAGTACACACTAACTTTTAGTGTTCTCCATTATGAATTGCCCCAATCCTGAAATGTACTTTCCTGGACACTAACTATTATACCTCTAAACCTGTGATGTTAGAGCATATAATTCAGAATTTTAAATTGACATCCGACTTGGTGATAGAAAAATCAATTTTGTTAAGAAAGGATACATTTTCTCATGAGCATCCTCTCCCTCAAATCTCATCTTGAAACGCATCCCTACCGAGGACTTTTGGTTCTTAGAATCAAGATACCTATTGACGCCCACGAAAAACTCTGACCTACTTGTCCTGATTCATAGAGAAGGCAAACAAACGATTAATTACCAAATCATATGCATCCAACAATGTCTATTAAAGGCACACGATACAGATTTCGAAACTATGGTTCATGTGTGTAAATGTAATTGTTTTTCAGATTAGGGAGATCAACCTCGGCTTGAGGAACACCGTGAACATGGATACCACCATAATTGAGCGAGCAGCAGTACCAAGGACCCCAATATGCATGCTTTCAACCGACATCACAGAGGATAACATATTAGCATGTTGTCTCCTAACCCTCCTAACACCGATTAGGAGTTCTCCATTTGCGCCCCTAAGAAATGAAATTATATTAATTGTTCAAACGTTGACAATATTAAAAAAAAAATCCACAAAGGTTAAAGAACTTGCCTAACGAAACTATTGTATCCCCAGCAGTAAGCTTTTTTGAGCTAACAAATGCACTCCAGCCAGAAGTCAACAAATGACGTTTTGGTTGACCTAGACATCAACATTATTGATGTTACATCCCATGAAATAATCCTAATACTAATGTAGAATAATGTGACGACTCACTAGCTTTATGGATGTTGAACCAAAACTAAACGACCATAAGCAAACAACTTGTCTAATAAATGGCATTTGATCTAACCTCTATAAATGTGTTTAAAACGCCATTCATTTTTATGAAAATCACTTGCAACCAAATCTTGAGATGGGGATTCTGATTCATTGGACATATCCTAGAAAATAGAAGTCAAAGTATTATAAAACAAACATTTAAAGGGTTTTCTAAATAGATTCAAAGGAAAAATCAATTCAGACCAAAGGTGGAAGATATTTATCTGCATGCTTCCGTGGCACGGAGAACCCTCCATGCGTACTAGTGTCAGAAGGAGTCAGTGTTTTGCAAAATAATTGTATGTTGCATTTTTCTGGTTCGGGGACGAGTACATCTGGGACAACGGGTGCAGTTTGCTAATGACCAAAAATCACAACGATTTTTTCAAAATTAGTCAAATCATTGTCATCACACCATATTCATGATGCACTTAGCCATGAAAAAAAGGTTAGTAATAACTTACATCAGCTAGTGGCAACAAGTCAATTTGTGCAAACACTTCATCGGTTCCAGCTTCTACCTGAAAATGGAAGGAAGCACAATGGATCACATAGCTAATTCATGTGGTTAACAAAAATCATATGATGTTTCATGGAAATTAACCTACCTTGCGCGCGACATTGATCACGTTACAAAGGATCTTAGATGGAAGATTAAAGAAAGGCATTGGCTGCTCCAAGGACTGATTCATTAATGCCTCGAGCTACATTATCATATCCATAACCAAATATTAATAACAACATAGAATGAAAAGTAGTATGATAATTGATTATGTATATCAGAACAAGTAATTACACTCCAACTATGATAAGCAAGACACAATACATCACCAACATCATGAAAGTAACAACTAACGTACCTCCTCTATGTGACCTTCTAGGAAGTAATAAACTCGCTCCCCTTTTTGGGGTAGAGTTACCAGAGGTCCAGCACATGCATTCCATAGCTCAGTATATAAAGCTTCATTCATAGCTTCCTCTGTAAGAAAATGAAGAACACACAGAAACATGTTACGAGATACAAATGAAAGAGTAATATTTATTTGAATATCTACCAGAAATAAACCTCCAAACGTACCTGCAGATTGAACATTAGTTGGGAACGCCATCAAGTCTACCTGAGAAAAAGATAAGAGTAATAGTAGTTCAAACATCTCCCAAAACGAGAAAACATAATATTTAAAATTCTATTAAAAAAATTAGGAACATTTGAATTGACTCATATTAAAAAATTATTAATCAAGTAAGGACTCACTTTTTCTTTTGTATATTCTTCTGTAGAAAATAAAAAAGTTAATTCTTATGGAAATGTATTATATTTTTATGTTTTTTGACTAATTGTATACGTTACAGACCGTTAATTACGTGCGTTGAAATACGTTACAAATAATATATTGCCAAAAATTTCTTTGTCAAATTTGTTTGAGCAATGATTGACTTCTAATAAATGAAAATATACATGAAATAAAAATTTGGTCAAGTTTAGATGATTTGGTATATAAAATTTGTAGATATATTTCTTTTTCTAATTTCTCTTATTGGTATCTAGATTTTTTTTTTAATAACAATTGAGATGTATGTTGTTGTCTTTTGTCGCCTAATTAGTCCCTCTAAATTTTCACCTAAATATTTAGCTCCTTTTCTCTAACCATTTTTTTTTAATTAAACATGAAAAAATAGTTTAGAAGAAAGTGAAAATTAGATTTTGAACCATAGGAATTGGTGAGAAGCTTGGTCATAAGTAGTGTAAATAACACATCTGATATATGATTATTATATTGTGCAATTGAAGTTATAACTTTTTTTTTTTTGTTGAAATTTATTGAAGTTATAACTTACTATAAAAGAACAGGGTAATTCGAAAATAAATCTCAGTCTTTGTTTAATAAACACATGTATAACCACAACATAATCTAAAGAGTTTAAAAATGAAATTAACCAACAACATATACTCGTTACTAAGCATATATCTAAAATTATTATAAAATTAAAAAGATATCTGCAGATGAACCCAAAATGCGTAGAGTTTTTTTGGCTAAACTGGTCTGTATTAACCTATATAATTTTTCTAGACATGAGTTTTTGGTGGCCTCGGTATGTTTTTTTCTTACCCACCACACCACCCCTAATTACACACTACCTAGTAGTGATTCTATGGTACATGAGATGATTCTATTCTACATACCTGAGGCTTGTAACAAATTTTCCATTCATCCTTAACTACTGAAAAGTTTTATGTTGCATTACATAGAAGAAGAAAACATGGGTAAAAAAAATCCCAAAATATTCAATAGGTGAAATAGCATTAAACTCCGGAAGCGGCTATATATGAATTGGTTCTGAAAAAGAAGGTATTTCTAGCATTTTGTAATGCTTCTATATACATCTCAGAATATCCAATCTCAGACGCACTCTTTCCACCATTCCGCTTCTTGTTTTTTTTTTTTTCTCAGTGTTATCTTTGATATGTTTACTCCGATAAGCCTAAGAAGCTGTGTTACCTCGTCCATTCGAAAGCTTTGGCTTGTATCTAAAGAAAGAAGATGTATGGATGAAATGTGTACTGGTTCGATTAAAGTGGCCATTGTGTTCTTCATTATTCTCATATTCTAAGCTAGCTTGATAACTCGAAGTCTTCGGTTTCTTGAAGGAGGAGGTGAGAAGCTACAAACCCCATCTTGTTCTTGTAGCTAATACCTACTATCTTCGTACCAAGTACCAACACTGTCACATATAAAATGCATTTTATATATTCAGTAGAAATATGTGGGAAGAAATACCCCTGGATTATACATATATTGGGCTGGAGACCACATATTATCTTGTAGTCGATATGGGATTCCTAAATTCCCTAGAGAAATGATAGGTCATCTAAACCATTCATCCGACTATAAGATCAATTTTAGTTCGGTTATGTATGATTTTGTCTATAATGTACTAATATTGTTTAGTGTATTAACTTCTAAATTCAAAATTAACTGAAAATGAATGGATCTTGTTTTTTATAACCCCGAGGTAGGAGAAACCCTATACTTGTATCTCGCGGTTTCAGCATCGGCTATCAATGGAGTCCTGGTGAGAGAAGATCGAGGTGAACAACATGCCATCTTCTACATCAGCAAAGCCCTCAACGACGCAGAGTCAAGATACTCAACGATGGAGAAATTGGCCTTGGCGCTCCTAACATCGGCAAGGAAACTCAGGCCATATTTCCAATCTCATACCATTGAGGTATTAACGAAGCATCCACTTCGGTTGATCTTGCACAGCCCGAACCAGTCAGGTCGATTAACTCGGTGGGCGATCGAATTTAGTGAGTATGATATAATCTATAAAAATAAACCGACTATGAAGTCACAAGTACTAGCAGATTTTATCGTCGAAGTATCTAACGAGCCTTTTACGAAGATTTTAGAAGAAAGCTTGTGGTGGACTCTACACGCGGATGGGTCATCATCCCGAAGAGGATCAGGGATCGGAGTATGTCTCAAATATCCGACTGGAGAGGTGATTGAATAATCATTCCGTCTTGATTTTGCGACAACAAATAACGCCGCCGAATACAAAGCTTTGATTGCCGGACTGCGAATGGCAAAAGCAGTAGGAGCTAAGCGAGTTCGGGCTTGCTCGGACTCCCAACTCATTACCAGTCAGTTTAGCGGGTCATATGAAGCAAAGGAAAACAAGATAGATGCTTACCTGGAGGTAGTACGCGAGATTACAGACGGGTTCGATGGATTCGAGCTCGTAAAAATTCCCCGCAACGATAACTCGGTTGCGGACGCATTGGCCGCACTGGCCGCGAGCTCAGATATGAGACGAGTTATACCTGTGGAATGTATAACAAGTCCAGTATAGATCCAAAACCCATGGTCTGTGAGATTATGGATGGTGAAGTGGACGGAGAATCCATCGAATAAAAGATGATGCCATTCCCCAGGAAGACTGGAGGACAGAGATTATAGAATATATAACTGAAAGAAAGCAAGCTGAAGATAAATGGGCAGCTCGAAGGTTGAGAACCAGAAGCGCTTATTACACTATCTTGGAAGGGACACTATACCGATAGAGTGCATCCCGCTACATGATGAGGTGCATTTTTGGGGGAAAAATCCTCGAAGTCTTGCGACATACTCATGGGAAGGACGGAGATAACCATTCCGGAGGGCAATCACTCGCCCTAAAGCTAAAAAAACTTAGCTATTACTGTCGACATGGAGTTGCTTACTAAATCGTAACGGAAAATGGCCTGAACCTCGTTTGTGATGTTACCGAGCTGGTAAGCAGCAGATTCTTGGAGGAATCTTACTTCCAGTAAGCCGAATTACATAGTTCGGAAACACTGAAGAGTCTTCTAAAAGTAATCTTAGTGATTGAACACTGAGCTCCATAGCTCGCAACCATTTAAGGATCATTGGGTGTTCTAATAAGCCGATTTCCCTTGAGCTCAAGATCATCCAAGTTTCTTATGAAACGATAAGGTGTTAATAAGGTCAAGTTCATACGTCGCAAAAAGTCCAAAATTAAGAATTTGTACCGGATTCTGAGCTCGGAGCTCGAAATTGTTTATTACAAAAGTTCCGAAGCGAACTAGGTCTTACGAAAGATCTTACTCTTTAAAAGGATTACAAAAGTTCAGAGCGAGATAAAATCTTTAATAAGATCTTAAACATAAAATTGTTTATTACAAAAGTTCCAAAGCGAGTTAGGTCTTACGAAAGATCTTATTATTTTTGTTCCTTAAAAGGATTACAAAAGTTCAAAGCGAGGTAAAATCTTTCATAAGATCTTAAACATAAAATTGTTTATTACAAAAGTTTCGAAGCGAGCTAGGTCTTACGAAAGATATTATTTTTATTCCTTAAAAGGATTACAAAGGTTTATCGAGCAAGCTAGATCTTTTGAAAGATTTCTAAGAAGACCTAAAGGCTTTGAGGCGAGCTGAAATCTTGTACGAGATCCAGCAGCGATGCCGCCGTCAACCTGTTGGTTGGTAACATAGTGACGGTAGAGATCCTTGCGGACCTCGCTGTCGAAGTAACAACCGCGACAATAGAAGGGTGCCAAGGTGTTGAACCCACATAAAGCTTTAGAAGTAACCGTTCCAATAGATTGGAAATACCCACTCCAATACTCCTCCGGGGACCACTACACCTCAATCAGGGATCGTTATTCCCGAGGCTCCGACCAACCACTTCAAAGTCAAGCTTCAGTTTGGTTGCGATATGTTGAACCCACCTAAAGCTTTAGAAGTAACCGTTCCAATAGATTGGAAATACCCACTCCAATACTCCTCCGGGGACCACTACACCTCAATCAGGGATCGTTATTCCCGAGGCTCCGACCAACCACTTCAAAGTCAAGCTTCAGTTTGGTTGCGATATCCGAACGGGTATCGGATCGGCCGAACAAGCGGAAGCTAGCAGTCGGTATGGGAATATGATCCCTGACATTACGGTTTCTTGGGAATATGATCTCTGACATGAGTGAAAACCATGAATTGTCGTCTCTTGAGAGTTCCGCAATCGATTTAAATCGACCTCTTTGTATGTAGAAACCACTAAGAAAAATTCGCCATTCTTTCTCTGGAATGATGAATGGAAAGCGATTCCACTGCTTCGACCTTTTCTTGCATGAATAGGAAAAGTCATGTTTGGAAGTGTGTAGGTTCTGAAGAATTTGGCGTCATATTTATAGCAAAGAGAAAATCTAGGGTAAAAAGGAAACGCCTTTAAGAGATTCTCACACGCCGCAAGAGCATACAATCGTGAAGTGTCGCGTGTCAAGTAAGAAGACTTGGTGTAAATATTCCACAAAAATCGAGCCGGAAATCACAACTTCCTAAGCGCAATTGGCGTGTCGAACGTCACCTCAAAGAGTAAAAGGATTTGATTGAGCCACGTGTCAAGGCAAGCTTTTCGAGATCAACTCGAGATATAAGTTGGGCAAATCTTCTTCAGAACGTCTCGACCGAGCTTATTAAAATAATACTCGCAGAGTTCGGGGGGGGGGGGGGGACTAGTTGGTTGTACCGGGTTTAGCACCCATAACCATACTCGACTCAAATCTGACTCGATACGGAGATCAAAATATCAACTCGGAGAAATGGGCCAGCGAGGATCCATGTAGACGTCTTGGCCCGTTAAGGAGCGCTAGCCGACCTCGGTGAATACAAGCAAATTGGAAGACTTAGCTCGGATAAAAAAAATACTTAGAATTAGTATAACTTCCTTTTATCTTTTAGGAGATTTTCCATTTATCTTTTAGGGTTATTTCGACCGACTTTGTACTTCTATAAATACTTGATGTATTTCTCCTTCAATAGAGAATTCTATACACATCTTTTTACTTGATCTTTTCTCTGTGATTTTAGGCCTAAACCTAGTTCCTCTATTATTTGGACCGATCTCGGATTGTTGCTCAATCAGGTATCACCAACAATGTTAGCAACTACCTCCCCCAGACTTAAACAACATTGTCTCCAATGTTAATTAAGCCTGAAATTGGTGAAAGAAAAGAAAAAGAAAAAGTTAAGTAGTGAAAAAAGGTTGATTACCCATTGGTGTGGTACGTCGATCGACGCACACAGGTGGCCTCTATCGACGCACCTGCTGAAAAAGGAACCGTGGCTTTTGGTGCAACTTTTGTCAGATGAGCGTTCCAAAAGTTAGACTGTTATATCACTCAAAAGAAACACGGTTAAAAGCACCAACGTCATATCATCTAATCAAGTTCACTAATATGCTCAAATTTAACCCTGAGCTACTCTCTCAAATTAAGAGATCAATAGTAGTACAACAATGTTAGCAACTACCTCCTCCAGACTTAAACAACATTGTCCCCAATGTTAATTAAGCTTGAAATTGGTGAAAGAAAAGAAAAAGAAAAAGTTAAGTAGTGAAAAAAGGTCGATTACCTGTTGGTGTGGTACGTCGATCGACGCACACAGGTGGCCTCGATCGACGCACCTGCTGAAAAAGGAACCGTGGCTTTTGGTGCAACTTTTGTCAGATGAGCGTTCCAAAAGTTAGACTGTTAGATCACTCAAAAGAAACACGGTTAAAAGCACCAACGTCATATCATCTAATCAAGTTCACTAATATGCTCAAATTTAACCCTGGGCTACTCTCTCAAATTAAGAGATCAATAGTAGTACTTAGGGGTCGAATCACTGGGAATCGCAATCACACAATAGAATTGTAACTTCGAATTAAGCTAAGCGAATAATGAAAATATGAATGCAAGAGTAAATAAAACAAGTTAAAGTTGTATTTGATTTAAATTCAATTTCAAGAGAAAACAATTAGGTCTTTAGGAATTTCTCAGGTAAAGCTAAATTGCATATTCAAAAACGATAGGATTTTATTAAGAATAGTTCTTGAGCTAGAACAAGAATGTAAAGATAACCAACTTTTGTTGCCAAAGCTATATATGCCTAAATCCTAGAAAACCAAATCTCTTTGCGAATTCTAACAACTTAAACAAGCATTAAAGTTCATGTTCAATTACTAACAAAATCCCTAAACCAAATCTCTTTGCGAATAGGAATTTCGCTCATGTAAGATAGTTGAGGAAATCAATTATACTCTCGTATCAATCCATTAACCTAAGATCTTAATTCTAGGTGATCAATCTAGAACAAGCATTAAGAATAAACTTAGATGAAGAACAAGATGATTATCCTATCAATTATGTGAATCTAACAATCCATCTTTAACCTTTGAAAAACCCTAAACCTAACAAGCAAACTACTCAGACATGGATGCAGAAAACATGATGACTGAATAAAATTGCATTAATAAAAGATAGAGAAAGAGATACAGAAGGGTTCGAAGAAATCGGAATTGCCTGAAAACTTGTCTCCCTAATTTTCTGAAAAGCTCTCTAAATCTCTAAGTCTTGAATAAAAGATAGCGTAATGAAAGCTAAAAGAAAACAGAGTATTTATAGGCTAAAATTCATGTTGGGCTTCATTTGTAGACTTCTGGAACTTCTGGGGCGAAAAGGAAATCTTCAGAATTTGGAAAATCTTCTTTCTTCGCGAATCACTAAGCTACATCGATTGTCGTACAAGGGCCCGCGCCGATCGACGCACTCTGCAAATTTCTATACCAAGCTTGTGACTTCGATTGCTCTTTCCACAATGCTCCAAAAAGCTTCATAATCACCAATTAAGCTCCATTCATACACAAACATGCAAAGACTCTAAAGCACTAGAAAAAACCCGAAAAGACTCGATAAAACCGGGTTAAATCATGGTCAAAAACTGGTAAAAACCATGATATATCAACTCCCCCAGACTTAGCTTTTGCTTGCCCTCAAGCAAACTAGAGACTAAAAATGGAGTCGAGGTTTAAAAATCGCGGGAACTCACATATCCTTTAGAACATAGTCTTCGCCTCCTTAACTCTTTCGCTGCATATAAACAAAGTAACCTTAGTGGTCACGGATTCGCAACCATGATAGGTTGGGCCTCAAATCTTAGCCTGCAAAGCCATCAATTTCACATCCTCCTAACTGTAATGGAATTCTCTCTAACAATGTCAACCAAGTAAAAGACTAGGTATTATGTAAAAAGGGCTTTTGTTGTTTAGAGGAGTTAAAGGTGTTTAAGGTTACCATATTTTATTTGGTGGATGCAGACATTATGAATAAACACAAGAGAGAGACTGGTCCAGTTGATGCCCACAGTTTCTCATTCACATTGCACTCTCTCCTCCAAATCATAGTCAAGAACCAAGCACCTCCATTAAGCATAAAGATCACAAGCTCCACTAGTCACATCCATACACTCCATTCCTTGGGATTTTCCTAGAAGCTACAGACTTTTTGAACATGACCATCCATACACTACACCTCCATTAAGCATAAAGATCACAAGTCCTTTTATTTTTATGACTGAATAAGGGGGAAAATGTAACACCCGTATCTCGGACTATGAATCCAGACCCAAGTGTTAGACAAAAATTGGTATCTTCATTACTCTAAAATTTCTCAATACATTGTTCGGTAAAATTACAACGTATGGGTACTAGATTCACAACGCCTTGGGAAAGTCTTCCTCCATTGCATGCTGCTCCCTCCTGCCTTGCCGTCCTATGGTCCACTTGACCAGATGTCGTATCCTGCGTACTGGTAAGGGGGTGAGTATTGAATACTCAGTAAGACGGTCCTCTCCGTCTCACCACCTAACACTACCTAGCTATTCTAAACCCCTACAACCCCACATAGCACCCTTATCACTACTTGTCAGGTACTATGTCTCACGGCCAAGCCTTTGGCGGTGATACAACTCCTCAACTCTTGCTGGCACGCTGGCAGCCTTAACTCATCACCAGCAAGCTGGTACCTACAACCTCCTCACCAGTAAACTTGTATGCCTGGCACGCTGGCAGCCAATTCTCAACACCAGCAAGCTAGTACCTACAATCTCCTCACCAGTAAACTTGTATGCCTGGCACGCTGGCAGCCAATCCTCCTAGTCGGCCCATCGGCGGACTTTCATAATCTGGCACTCCTGGCCCTTCTACCGAACAACTGATCGTTAGGTCTTTGTGCAACTTTTTAGGCCAAACACAAATAACGAGTCGTATTTATCTACATACGACTGATGCGGTAATTAAAACTACTGGCATTGTGAACCTACTATCCTATCCGGTTTAACATGCCCTAAAACTACTAGACTCTCCTAAGGTTCACAATCAAGTTATCTACTCCGGTTAATCCTAGTCCTTTATACTTCTACGTTCTCAAGCAATAGCCGAACCATTTCAAACTATACCTTTGCCCCGTATGGTCGGCCCCAAGTAAGCATGGCTATCCGAATACGTTACCCATGACACATCTATGGCCATACGGCGACCGTCCCTGCAGTAATACACACATCAAACTAACCGTTAATTGTGGAAGACTCATGATATATCATGGTTTTTACCGGTTTTCGACCATGATATAAGTCCTTTTATCGAGTCTTTTTATTGTTTTCGAGTCTTTTTAGTGTCTTAACAGGTTATTGTACGTGGGAAGCTTATTTGATGATTATGGTGCGTTTTGGAGCATAAACGAGGTAGAAGTCGGATTCACAAGTGGAGAAGCATAAATGAAAGCACATGTCGATCGACACACACAACGAGTGTCGATCGACACCGACGTTGGTCACCTATCGCTCGACACACCATGTGACTGTTGAACGACACCCACTTTTTAGAAGCCGACATAATACTTTTTAAGAAAGGAAAATTGTTCGTTTCGGGCCAGAAGTTACCAGAAATCATCAGAAAAGCCCACCACGAGTTATAAAACTATATATAGTTTACTTTTAGGTTTTTAAATCATTATCTTAGTGTCTATCAATCAAGTTTAGAGAGGGCTTTTTGAGAGTTTTTAGGGAGACAAGTCTACTTTGTTCTTGAGATTTTTCGAACCCTACTGTACTTCTTCTTATTCTCTTTCTATATGCAGTATTATTCAGTTATGATTTGCTTTACTTCCATGTCTGAGTAGTTTGCTTGTTAGGTTTAGGGTGATTCGAATGGATTGAAGATGAAGTGTTAGGTTAAACTCACTTGTTAGGATTATCTGTTTGGTTCTTCACCTAGATTGCTCGAACTCTGATTTAGGATTCGGGACCCTGAATTTGGATATCTTAGGTTGATAGATTGACACGAAAGTGTAATTGATTAGCCTGAACTAGATCTTAGGTAAGCAAAATTACCTATTCGCAAAGAGATTTGGTTTAGGAATTTTGTGAACAAATTGGACTTGAATTTAAAGCTTGTTTAAATTGATTGAATTCGCAAAGAAATTTGGCTTTCTAGAGTTTAGGCATAGTTAATTTTCGCAACGACAGTTGTGGATGCCGAATATCGCACAATTAGATTTGTAAGGGTTTCGAGAGGAAGCAGAGATTTCTGAAGATAAGCTATGAAGAACAATGATGAGCAGAGAGAAATTAGGGTTTGTAATTGCTTTGTATTGCTTGTGTGATAAAAATTGTCCATCTCTCTTTACAAGTGTTTTTGCATTCCTATATATAACCCCCTAAGTCAGCTAAGCCTTTTTCCTAAACCCTCGCGGATTGCCTTTTTCCCCTATGTCGGTTGAGCCTACGCGGGCTTCGTTACTGGGCTTTAACGTGTCGAACGTTCTGGAACCATCGTTGATGTTCTGACGGGCGACTAAGCTCCTGAACCGAATGGGAATGGCTTGGGGACCGATGTCAGCTGCCTGGACACCGATGAGGCCAGGCACATCGGTGTCACTGGGCACTGACATCAGTGCCACTACCTGTCATCGGTGTCACTGCTCAGTGACATCGGTGCCAGGTAGGTTTGGCCTCTGCAGCGCCTTCTGTTGGCTTGGTGACCTCTCTGACGCTGCATTCTTGACTTCTCCTGAGGTAAAGATAGCTTCAAAGGTTCCTTTGCTAGGTAGAAGGTTCAGGGGACTTAGGGAATTCAAGAGGTCTTGACCCTTCCTTATAGGGGGAAATTACTTAGGCAATTTCAAGAGGTCTTCACCCTTTCTTGTAGGGTGAAATGACTTAGGGAATTTCAAGAGGTCTTCACCCTTTCTTGTAGGTGAAATTACTTAGGGAATTCAAGAGGTCTTCACCCTTTCTTGTAGGGTGAAATGACTTAGGGAATTTCAAGAGGTCTTCACCCTTTCTTGTAGGGTGAAATGACTTAGGGAATTTCAAGAGGTCTTCACCCTTTCTTATAGGGTGAAATGACTTAGGGGCTATATTATCTCTACCCATCGAAATATGCTCGTTGCCTATCATAAGTTTGAACGTCAAAGTTCAGCGGGTGAAATCCGACCCCAATAGTTAGCCCCCCAGCTCGCTAGTGTTAGTGATAATAGTATCGAGTTAAGGACTATTGGGTGTTTGAAGTTAGCTGTTCAAAGTTATGATGTTGTTGGCTTGACCCTATAATGTTGATAACATCGTAAGCGTTATGCTTTCGAATATTTTAAGACTTCGCGCTTCGCTTGTCGAAGCTGATGATGAAGATTTTAAGACTTCATGTTTTTTTTTTGTGAAGATTTTAAGACTTCGCGCTTCGCTTTTCGAAGCTGATGATGAAGATTTTAAGACTTCATGTTTTTGTGAAGATTTTAAGACTTCGCGATTCGCTTGTCGAAGCTTTGTCAACGTAGAAGACTCCTCGCGGGCGGAGAAGACTTCGTCTCGCAGGCAGAGAAGACTTCGTCCCGCAGGCGGAGAAGGCTTCGTCCCGCAGGCGGAGAAGACTTCGTCTCGCCAGGCGGAGAAGACTTCGTCTCGCCAGGCGGAGAAGTCTTCGTCTCGCCAGGCGGAGAAGACTTCGTCTCGCAGGCGGAGAACACTTCTTCTCGCAAGCAGAGAACACTTCGTCTCGCAGGCGGAGAAACTTCGTCTCGCAGGCGGAGAAACTTTGTCTCGCAGGCGGAGAGGACTTCGTCTCGCAGGCGGAGAGGACTTCGTCTCGCAGGCGGAGAGGACTTCACCTCGCAGGCGAAGATTTCGTGTCGCAGGCGGAGAAGACTTTGTCCCGCAGGCGGAGAAGACTTCGTCTCGCCAGGCGGAGAAGACTTCGTCTCGCCAGGCGGAGAAGACTTCGTCTCGCCAGGCGGAGAAGACTTCACCTCGCTGGCGGAGAAGACTTCGTCTCGCAGGCGGAGAAGTCTTTATCTTGCAGGCTGAGAAGACTTCTCGTTTTTGGTTGTGAAAAGCCCTTGTCTTAGGTCTTGGTTTTCGTTTGATGAATGTGGAAGATCCATAGCTTAGATCTTTGTATTGGCTTGATGTAGGTAGAATTGAAGTTCAGATGATGGATCCAAAATAGTTTGAGTTGAGCCTTTAACCCGACCCCGCCGACGTCGAACGAACCGTCGGTGACGCCTATGCCGGAGGCATCACAGAAGAACCGTCGATGCCGAACAACGCGTTGCTGCTGATGTCAGTCACATTGGGGACAAACCGTCCTGATGCCGCGGAGAAACCATCGTCGTTGCCTCTCGAGACCGATGTCAAGGGGTGCCGAAGTCGAGAGTTCATCGGTGTCGTTGGTCGTGACCGAGCCGTCGAAGGTACCGATGACCCGATGGAATTGTTTCAAGGAGATGATGAACCGACGAGTGCTAGGAGCTCATCGGGCATTGATGACCCGACGTCGAGGGTACCCCAAAGTGGTCCCAACGTCATGATGGCCCCGAAGTCGGAGGTACCCCAAAGTGGTCCCAACATCAGGATGACCCTGACGTCGAGGGTACCCCGAAGTGGTCCCAACGTCAAGATGACCCGACGTCGAGGGTACCCCGTGGTGCCGACGTCGTGATGGCCCCGATGCCTTGGCAGTCTACCATCGATCAGCTCAATGATCATGTGGATGAAACCGTTAAAGGTGTATCCTTTGCTCCGAATGAAGACTCGGAGCTACCTCCAGGTTATGCCGAGGTTTCATGTTTTTCTTCTTCTTTGATGGATCACAAGAATTTCAAGAGTAATGATACTCGCCTTGTTGACCAAGTCTTTATTACAAGCTGGAGGTCGTTTACGATTGAAGCGCATTTGGCAGGATAGCGAAACCGCAAATGTGTTCAAGTTCTGCTTTTACCAACATTGTTGTTGGGTTTGTGATTCTAGGGTAGCAAAATCGCAAATGCATTTACGCTCCTCTTCTACCAACGTTGTTGTTGGGTTTATGCTTTGATTCTACCAACGGTGTTAGGTTTGTGATCTACCAATGTTGTTGTTGGGTTTATGCTTTTACCAACGTTGTTGTTGGGTTTTCTAGAATGGCGGTGCTTTTTGAACACGTCGGATCATAAGCGATCACACCCTTTGACTTGACCAACGTGTTGTTGGGTTTTCAGAATGATTATTCGGTGTATAAACCTAAGTAATCATTGGCAGGAACATCCGGGGTCAAAAAGCCCAGGAACTGAACATTAGAATCAGCCGGGGTCAAAAGCCCAAAAACTGATCGTTATAACTTATATAGCGCGCTTAGGATCCGATGATAGATGTCAATGTGTTCAGGTTCACACATTGTTGCTGTGGCCAACAGCAACGACAGTGGATTGAACTTGCTTGAAAAAGACTTTGAATAATCCATAGAGGATGTAGTTGATGAAATTGCTTGAAAAAGGCTTTGAATAATCCATAGAGGATGTAGCTGATGAAGTCTATGAGACTTGTGTCAAGTGAATCCTGAGAAGGATGTAGACGAACTGCTCGAGACTTGTCTAATAAATCCAGAAAAGGATGTTTGATGTTTTCCAGCATGGTGGAAGTAAAGGATGGGAGTATACGAGTATACGTACCCCACTCCCCCCCCTTTTTACGGAGGAGGGCAACTGAACTCGTCTGGAGACAAGCTGCCTACGTACCCTTTTACAAGGATCAAGTCGCCTCGTATTTTGTTCCAGAGGCCTCAAGAGGTACTAGTGGCAGTACCCTTCGAGTGCCTTGCAAACCACTAGGGAGTGGTGTGGTGGTTTGTTCGGTGACGTAGGTTCGCGGTGGTGACAGGCTGCAGACCTTACTACTTGCAGACGCGTTGGCTCTTTGTTTTCAGTAGCTTCTGCGAGCTGTAACTGCTATAGAAGGTCGGTCAAATCTTTGACATGTTCGGAGCTGGTCCTTGTTCTCTTTCGTAATTCTTGAGGTGAAGATTCCTCTTTCTTTTTCTCGGTGTTCCTCAGCTTGTACTCTGCCATGAAACACATACGAGACTCCTTCTAGTTGCCCCATATCATTTTTACGCAGATGGGTGTTGGGAATTTGTGACATAAGTTGTATGTTGAAGGCACAACTCTCATCAGGTTGAGCCAAGGAGTCCCCATGATCATGTTGTAGATTGCTGGATGATCGGAGACGGTGAAATCGACCATCTTCTTAACGTTGCCAACTTGGACGGGAAGGCGAATTGTTCCCATCGTCATGGTTTTCTAGCCAGAGAAGCCTGTTATGGGTTTAGGCCTCCCTTTAATCGTGGATAGATCAATCTTCATTCGCTCAAGTGCTTTCTTGAAGATGACATCCACCGAGCTTCCTTTATCAATAAGAACGCGAGCGATGTTGAAATCTTAAACAGTCAAATTGATTACCAGGGGGTCGTTGTGTGGTTGATCGAGACCCTTAGTGTCTTGCTCGTCGAAGGTGATAGGGTCGCTGGAAAGCCTTGGCTTTGTAGGAGTTGTGATGTTCGCGTCGGCGTGTCGTTGATATGCTTCGATTGCAGGGACATTGTCAGCACAATATTGCGATCCCCCCCATTATCATGTTGATACTTTCATACAGGTCTCCGTTTTTAACATCGTCATCGCAACGTTGGCCTCTGGGGTTCGCCTCAGGCTGTTCGGTGTTAGCAGGAGCTTTCTCCTCAGGCTTGAAGTCTAAGAGAATGACGTTACCTTTCAAAGTGCCTTTAGTCAGTTTGGCTATGAGCTGCCGCCCCAACTCCTGACACTTTGCAGTTGAGTGTTCATTTGCCTTGTGGAAGTTGCAGTATAGCTCCTCGTCGTACTCCTTCGGTCCTTCGTAACCCGATGACTCCACTTGGTAGTTATGGACCCCTCCGGATCCTCCTTCGTATTGGATGTAGACGGGATTCGCAGCGTGAGCTGGCTCACTTACTTGTTTCATTTATCCGCCTTTCCTGGCTCGGACTTCCTCCTCTGTTCAAACGAAGTCAGCAGCACGGTGGAGAGCGTCTTGGATTGTCGTTGGCGTGTTAAGACTCATCTCTTGCCAGAATGGAGACGGGAACCGAAGTGCACCACGCAAAGCCTCTAGGGCTGACTTGTTGCTGATACCTTCAACTTTTGACAGCGTGTTCTTGAACCTTTTCATGAAAGACTGAAGACACTCGGTCTCGCCTTGCTTGTTATTCCATAGTTCGGAGTCGTAGATTTTTCGTTCCATGAAGATGTTGTAATGCTGAATGAACAACTCGAAAAGCTGGAGGAAAGTGTGAACCGAGTTCTTCTCTAGCTTATAGAACCATTGAAGGCGGGCCCCTTGAGGCTTTCTACGAACACCTTGCCATAGACGATGTCTTTTTCCGCTTCCTTAAAGTTTGCTCTCCCCAAGGCCACTTCGAATTCCATCAGATGATCTAAAGGGTCTGTAGTTCCTTCGTAAACTGGTAACTTGATCCTTCTGGGATTAGAGATTTTTGTCCTTGCGATTCATTCGTCGAAAGGCGTGTTCCTTGCCTTTTCTAGTACCTGAGCGATGGCAGGAGCCTTCCCTGTTCTGTGGTGTATCTGCGATTGGGTATGCTTCAGATCAGAGGTTCCCGCTCCATCTGAGCTTTTACTGCAGCGAGCTCTGCAGCGTAGGATCGTTTGAACGATCTACGCTTTTGCTCTTTCCGGTACTGCTCTTCGCTAGAGTAGTTGCTCTTCGAAGTTGCTTCGTTGATCTTGGCTTGCTTCTTCTGCTCAGTGAGAAAGATTTCGAACATCTTCTTCACCTCGGTTATGTCACCTTGAGCAGGGGCTTTCGTAGTAGTAGCCTCGACCAAAGGTTCTTTCTCCTGGTTGACTCTGCGAGACGTGTTTTCTTCGCTGCTCATCATCCTTGATTTGGTATGTTACCTAGCTTTTTTGTGTAAGAAACTCTCTAGTTCCCCTAAGTCGGCACCAAATTGTGGATGCCGGAAATCGCACAATTAGATTTGTAAGGGTTTCGAGACGAAGCAGAGATTTTTGAAGATAAGCTATGAAGAACAATGATGAGCAGAGAGAAATTAGGGTTTGTAATTTATTTGTATTGCTTGTGTGAAAAATTGTCCATCCCTCTTTACAAGTGTTTTTGCATTCCTATATATAACCCCCTAAGTCGGCTAAGTCTTTTTCCTAAACCCTCGCGGATTGCCTTTTTCCCTATGTCGGTTGAGCCTACGCGGGCTTCGTTACTGGGCTTTAACGTGTCGAACCTTCTGAAACCTTCGTTGATGTTCTGACGGGCGACGAAGCTCCTGAACCCGATGGGAATGACATGGGGACCGATGTCAGCTGCCTGGACACCGATGAGGCCATGCACATCGGTGTCACTGGGCAGTGACATTGGTGCCACTGCCTGTCATCGGTGTCACTGCTCAGTGACATCGGTGCCAGGTAGCTTTGGCCTCTGCAGCGCCTTCTGTGTGCTTGGTGACCTCTCTGACGCTGCATTCTTGATTTCTCCTGAGGGAAAGATAGCTTCAAAGGTTCCTTTGCTAGGTAGAAGGTTCAAGGGACTTAGGGAATTGAAGAGGTCTTCACCCTTCCTTATAGGGTGAAATGACATAGGGAATTTCAAGAGGTCTTCACCCTTTTTTGTAGCGTGAAATGACTTAGGGAATTCAAGAGGTCTTCACCCTTTCTTGTAGGGTGAAATGACTTAGGGAATTTCAAGAGGTCTTCACCCTATCTTGTAGGGTGAAATGACTTAGGGAATTTCAAGAGGTCTTCACCCTTTCTTGTAGGGTGAAATGACTTAGGGGCCATATTATCTCTGCCTGTCAAAATATGCTCGTTGCCTATCATAACTTTGAACGTCGAAGTTCAGCGGGTGAAATCCGACCCCAACAACAGTTGGTTAATTATATCTTAGTGTTCCAAGTTCAAGAACGGTTCTTAATTAAATCCTGATTTTGTTTAAACTGCAATTCTGATTCATCCTGAGAATTACTTGAAAACCTAGCTTTTTGTTTAATTGAATTTTAAATCAACATTCTTGCCCATTTCGAATTGTGTTTGTCTTTATTTTATTTATTTCGCTTAGCTCAATTCGAAGTCAATAATCATATTGTTTGATTTAACTCCCAGTGATTCGACCCCTTACTACAATTGATCTCTTAATTTGAGAGAGTAGCTCAGGGTAAATATGAGCATTTCAAATTTTGGCGCCGTTGTCGGGGAGTCAAAATCACCCATTGGATTTTGATTCTAGAATTTTGACTAAGTATTCTTTTTATTTTTTATTTCTTTTCTTTTGTTTTTGGTGTTTCAGGTGTATGCCTTTTAGCAGAACCAGAAGCAACAAAGATCAAAAGTTAGTAGATTTTGTTCCAGAGTTAGGTGTTCTAGAATGAGAAAACAGAAGACAAGCTATTCCAAATGGTTAATCGTGTTGTAGTTGCTATTCCAAATGCCCAGGGAGAGTTGTTCGACAGAGAAGGAAACCACTACAACGAGCAAGGAGATCGAATTGACGAAGCTTGTAACATCATCGTGATGGCTGAGGAGGTTGACGCTCTGGTTGCAGCTCAGCAAGCTGAGTTTGATCGTCAACAGGCTGAGTTGGAGCATCAGCGTGCTGCGCTAGAGCATCAGGCTAGGGCGAATCGCAGAATTCAAGAGGGTGTGGTTAACCAACGCACTTCGGGAGACTACAACCGTCCTGAAGAATACTACGCCAACCAACAAGGCAGCGATTCGGCCTCCTAGATTTCGAAGAAGGGATTTCGAGTTGAAGCTCGCTTACTTCTCTTAAGTGGCTCAACATCAGTTCCATGTGCACCCATCTGAGCACCCGATGGATCATCTCGAGATGTTCGAGGATCTTGCATCTAGCATCAAGGCTAACGACGTGTCTGAAGACTACATCATGTGTAAGCTCTTCCCCTTTTCTCTTACTGGAGAGGCAGCCTCTCGGCTGAAGCAGTTGGAGCCAGGCTCGCTGACTACTTGGAGTGATACCAAGAACACTTTCCTGAACCACTTTTACGATGAGTCGCGTTCAGAGGATCTACAAGCTAAGATCTCCACGTTCGTTCAGAGTCCAACAGAAGCATTCAAGACTGCGTGGGAAAGGTTGAAAGGATATTAGAGAGATTGTCCACATCACGGGTTTACAGAGGTTTAGCTGGTGGGTGTCTTCTACAGAGGAATGGATTGGAAGCATCAGATGGCTTTGGATGTTGCGAGTAATGGGAACTTCAAGACCAGATTCCCAACTGACTGCCTCGAGCTCATCAAGAACGTATCTACTAGCAATAGTACGAAGAAGATCGATGAGTAAAGAAGAAGAGAAGCTTGTATGTCATGTGGAGCTGAGATTGCTGAGGTTAAGGCTAAGATAGATTCCATGCATAACCTTCTGGTGAACAAGAAGTTGGCTCATTTTGCACAGGAAGTTGACACTTTCTATCAAGATGAAGATAGAGAGTAGGAGGATGTTAATTACATCAACCAGAATGGCTATCATAATCAGCGTTATGGAAATCAATCAGAGAACAAGGGGTACAATGGTTACAATCAGAGGAGCTCGTTCTCAGGAACTCCTGGTTCTCCAAGCTATTCTCAGAAGTCACAGTTTCAGAAACCATTTAGCAGCAACAGCAACCAATGGACTTATGGATCTTCGTCGTATCAACCGGTTCCTACCAAGTCTTCAGAAAGCGACATGAAGGCTATGCTCGAACAGATTCTTGAGGGACAACAAGCACAAATGGTGAACTTCAATGGGAAGAATGACAGCCTCTACCCTGATCTTAATGGGAAAATAGAGGCCCTCAACATTCACGTGAAGAAGCTGGATTGTCAGGTAGCTCAGACTACAGAGAATATGAGAAGACAAGATGGGTTTCTTCCTGCAAGAACTGATACGAATCCTAAGCAGCATGGTATAGTAGCTATCACGACCATAAGTGGTAAAATTATCAAGCCAGTACTCAAGAAACAACTCACAATCGAGCAACTAGACGAGCTTGAAGATGTTGAGGATCAAGAGTTGTTTGTTCTTAATGCACTGTTGTTCGACACACACAAGGAGTGTCGATCGACAGGGCTAGAAATTGTCGATGAAAGCATAAATCCGGAAGAGCTATCGTTCGACACACCCATTGAGTGTCGATCGACAGGTCCATAGAAGCAGTGTCGTTCGACACACCTATCGGGTGTCGATCGACAGGTACCCCAGACGGACCAAAACCAGATTTTTCCTACTGAGAGAGTGTACAAGCCAAAGATACCTTGTCCTAGAGGTCCTAAGAAGTCTAGACAGGAGATTGAGGAAGCTAAGTGTAAGGCAATCATTGACAAGATCACGGTTGAGATGCCATTGGTTGAGGCAATTAGAACTTCTCCGGTCATTCGACGGTATGTGAAGAAGTTGGTCACTAAGAACTTGTGCGTTGAAGAAAGAGTTGCTATGATCACAGAATAAGTAAGCGCTATAATTCTGAACAAGGTTCCAAAGAAGCTAGCTGATCAAGGAAGCTTTGTGTTGGATTGCTTCATTTTCTCGGATAGGTTTCCGCGGTCCTTGTGTGATTTGGGTTCTAGCATCAACTTGATGCCACTTTTAGTTGCTCAAAGTCTTGGGATGACGGATTTCTAGCCTACAAGGATTTTTCTTATCCTTGCCGACCGATCAGTAAGAGTTCCAGAAGGGGTATTGGAAGATGTTCCAATCAAGGTTGGAGATTGCTTGATTCCTGCTGATTTCGTGGTTTTGCAGTATTGTGAGGAGCCTAAGGATCCTCTTATTCTTGGACGTCCGTTCTTAGCTACAGCTGGTGCTATGATAGATATAAGAGGAGGAAGAATTACTCTAAGTGTGGGAGATTTGGAAATGAAGTTCGATATGGACCAAGTGGTTCAGAAACCCACCATTGATGGCCAAACATTCTATGTGATACATTGGATGATATCACACAGGAGGTTTTTAACGAAGACTACCCCATTGATCCATTGGAAAGGACATTGGTTAATTCTGTGATTGAGACTGGTCAGCTTGAAGATGCTTCTAAAGGGTATGCTAAGGTGATGAATGACAGTGAGTTAGTAAAGCAAGTGGTTGCAAATGTGGAACTGGTTGGAGTTTCTGAGAAATCGGAAAGGGTAAGTGATTGGAGTGAAGAAAAAGCTCCAAAGATCGAACTCAAACAACTACCAGCAGGACTCAAGTACGCTTTTCTTGGCCCTAACTCTACTTATCCTGTTATTGTTAGTTCTTCTTTGAACAATATAGAGCAAACCTTGTTACTAAGCAAGTTGCGCAAGTACCGCAAAGCTGTTGGCTATTCCCTTGATGATATTGCAGGTATTCCTCCAGACTTATGCATGCACATGATTCACCTTGAGGAAGGAGCAAAGACGTCAGTTGAGCATCAAAGAAGGCTGAATCTGAATCTTCAGGATGTGGTCAAGAAAGAGATCATGAAACTACTGGAAGCTGGGATCATTTAGCCCATTTTAAATAGTCCTTGGGTTAGTCTGGTTCATGTGGTTCCTAAGAAAGGTGGGGTTACAGTGGTCAAAAACGAGAAGAATGAGCTCATTCCTATACGGACTGTGACAGGGCACATGATGTGTACTGATTACAGGAAGCTCAATGCTGCTACGAGGAAGGATCATTTCCCTTTGCCTTTTATTGATCAGATGCTGGAAAGACTTGTGAATCATCCCTACTATTGCTTCTTGGACGGTTATTCAGGGTTCTTTCAGATTCCGATTCATCCTGACGATCAGGAGAAGACCACGTTTACATGTCCTTATCGTACTTTTGCATATCGCAGAATGCCATTGGATTATGTAATGCTCCAACTACTTTTCAGAGATGCATGATATCGATTTTCACAGACATGATTGAGGATTACATAGAGGTTTTCATCGATGATTTCTCAGTCTACAAGTCTTCTTTCAAGGAATGTTTGGGTAATTTGGAAAAGGTACTTGCTAGATGTGAAGATAAACACTTAGTTATGAATTGGGAGAAATGTCATTTCATGGTGAACAGTGGGATTGTGCTTGGCCATAAAGTGTCACAAGCTGGGATTGAGGTAGATCGTGCCAAGATTTAAGTAATGACGAGTTTCCAGCCGCCTAATTGTGTGAAGTCTGTTAGGAGTTTTCTTGGTCACGCTGGTTTTTATAGGAGATTCATCAAGGATTTCTCCAAGATTGCCCGCCCGCTTACCTCCCTGCTTTGTAAGGACGCCAAGTGTATGTTTACTGCTGATTGTCTCGCTGCTTTCTAACAGATTAATCAAGCCTTAGTGAGCGCTCCAATAGTACTACCTCATGATTGGACTCTTCCTTTTGAAGTAATGTGTGACGCCAGTAACTTTACGGTTAGAGCTGTTTTGGGTCAGAAGAAGGACAAGAAGCTTCATGCCATTTACTATGCTAGTCGGACTCTTGATGATGCACACGGGAATTACACTACCACGGAGAAAGAGTTGCTGGCAGTAGTGTTTGCGTTTGAGAAATTTCGTCCATATTTGATTGGTTCCAAGGTGATTGTGCATACAGATCATTCAGCACTTATGTATTTGATGCAGAAAAAGGATGCGAAGCCACGGTTGTTAAGGTGGATTCTTCTTCTTCAAGAATTTGACGTTGAAGTTAAGGATAAGAAAGGAGTGGAAAATGGAGTCGCGGATCATCTTTCAAGGATTAGGATCGAGGATCATGTTCCTACTGATGATTTCTTTCCAACGGAGGGATGCAACTTCGTTGAAAGTAGGTTAGAAGATGAAAATCCGCAGTGTTCGAGAAAAAGACAGGCACTGTCGTTCGACACCCACATTGAGTGTCGATCGACAGGCCCACTACAGAGGTGTCGTTCGACAGACCCGATGAGTGTCGATCGACAGCCTCCGTACAGAGCACTAGATCGCCTTCCACAGATCATCAACGACGCAGTTCACGAACATGTCTTCGCCGTTTCTTCTTCTACTCGTCCTTGGTACGCTTATATCGCCAATTACATTGCTGCAGAGGACATGCCAAGTGACCTCAAAGGATATGAAAAGAAGAAGTTCATACGAGAACTTCGTAGGTACTATTGGGATGAACCTTATCTCTACAAGTTTTGTTCTGACAATATTTACAGGAGATGCATTGATGAGCCCGAGACCCAAGAACTGTTGTTCCATTGTATGCAGGGCATTTCGCTACATTCAAGATAATTTCCAAGGTTCTTCAAGCGGGTTTTTTATGGCCTACATTGTTCAAAGATGCTCACGCCTTTGTCAAGCAGTGCGATACGTGTCAACGAAGAGGGAAAATCAGCAGGCGACATGAGATGCCTCAGAACTTTATCCTTGAAGTGGAAGTTTTCGATTGTTGGAGCATTGATTTCATGGGTCCTTTCCCATCCTCTTATGGGAATTCCTACACAGTGGTTGATGTGGATTATGTCTCCAAGTGGGTTGAAGCGATTGCTAGTCCAAAGAACAATTGAGGGGTGGTTATTAAGCTGTTTAAAACCATCATTTTCCATCGCTTCAGAGTGCCTCGAGTTGTCATTAGTGATGGAGGAACGCATTTCATCAACAAGGCTTTTGATCGGTTATTAGCTAAGTATGGAGTTCAGCATTGTGTGGCTAGTCCTTATCATCCTCAGACGAGTCGACAGGTTGAAGTTTCCAATCGACATATTAAGGAAATTTTGGAGAAAACTGTAAATGCTACGAGAAAGGATTGGTCTGCAAAGCTGGATGACGCAGTTTGGGCTTATCGAACCGCATTCAAGACGCATTTGGGCACTACTCCTTTCCATTTGCTTTATGGTAAAGCATGTAATCTTCGGTGGAACTTGAGCATCGAGTAGCATGGGAAGTGAAATAGTACAATTTCAACATCAAACCTGCTGCGGAGAGACGTATGATTCAATTGAACGAGCTGGATGAGATTCGACATCACGCTTATGAAAAATCCAAGTTATACAAGGAGTGGACTAAAGCGTATCATGACAGGAAGATCATCTCCCGAACTTTCGAACCAAATGATCAGGTACTCCTGTATAACTCTCGTTTAACTTTGTTTCCTGGAAAATTGCGTTCTCATTGGTCAGGTCCATTCACCATCAAAGAAGTTCGACCACATGGAGCTATTGTCCTTGTCAGTAAAGATGGCCAAGAATTTACTGTGAATGGCCAAAGGGTGAATCATTATTGGGCGGAAGCCGAAATTCTGGATGGACACATTGTGTCGCTGGATGATGCACCCGTTGTCTAATTTTAGACACAGTCAAGCTAATGACTGAAAACAAGCGCTTAGTGGGAGGCAACCCACTGGTAAGTGTCTGTACAAAATTCGTTTTTCTTTCATTTTCTACTAACTTTGTTTAGTTTTGTTAAAAAAAAAAAAAAAAAAAAAAAAAAAATCGGGATACCTGCCGATCGACACACACAAGGAGTGTCGATCGACAGTCCTTGCAGCAGAGCCAACGAGGTAAGTGACTATATATTGCTCGACACAACACTTTCAAGAACCCTAGATCTCTCAAATCTTAACCGTTACTAGCGATTTTTGGTTTCTAAATGGTGTTCTTGGGATGATTATGATTCCATTTTCTACAATCAGTGGCTGAGTGTGTCTATACAGCCTACACGGATTGCAGACCGACCTGCATTGAAGGAATTGGGTATTTTTAATGAGGTTAAGCGTTTGTTGGAACGTGGATGTTTGGGTAATCACAACCAAACATCACCACCTGTATCCTGATTTGGTCCGTCAGTTCTTCGCTACAGTTCGGGTTTATTACCCCAAGGATGCTTTGTAAACAGGAGGAAATGGGACATTGACTTTCATGATTAAAGGGGTCAGATACAGGGTTAGTCTGAGGCAGCTTTGTGAGATATATCGGTTTCCACCAGAGAGGGAAAATGTCATTCTACCCAGTGTGTTTTCAGAAATGAAGGTTTTCTAGGGACTGTTTGGAGCTGGCGAATATGCAAGTGGTCGTGCCTCTCACACAGACATTCGGCATCCCGTCCTCCGTTATCTAACTCGTCTGCTCTCCAACATGAACGAGCCCGGTAAGGTGCGACATGACGAGCTCCTGGCTCTCTACTATCTTATCTCAGAGGATATTACTTGACAGTCGTATGGTGATCTTGTTGAGGATCCCAACTGGGGAGCTATTCTAGCTGAGCGTTTGGTGGAGCAGAAGACCGCCCCGTTCACTCTTGGGACTGGTAAAGACTTTCGCATAGGTAGTCTCATTACTCCTATCTTGGAGTTATGTGGCATTGACTGTACTCGTTACGCCGCGATTCGCATCCCGTGCTCTATAGACAATAGGCACATGGTGAGTGCCACATGGATTGGAGGAGATCGCTAGTGGCTCATCCGCGATGATTCCCGGACACAGTTTCAGGTCTTTTTGCCGTGTCCAGAGTTGACTGACATCAGAGTTGGTACTACTGCACTCTACTTCTTACCTGATCAGCGCCAACACATTGTCAGTAGACGTACCACTCGTAGAGCTTCTACTCGCCGCAGGGGTGCTTCTTCTTCAGCTTCCACCGGTGCCGCCTCCACTTTGGGATGCCTTGCTGACTTATCCCGCTGCGGTTGTGTTCGTCCTCGTTCACTGACTCCTCCACCAGCTCGTTCACCACTTGCAGAGGAGGACGACGTGGAAGACAAAGAGGAGGATTAGCTCGTCTCCATTTTATCCCAGTTTACTTTTCCCTTTTTCTTTTCATTTGAGTCATTTTTCTTTCTTTGAGTCAGTTTGTTATTTGCTTTCCTTTGATTTTCAGATTTGTGAAACTTGTTGCTTAAGACTATGTGTTGTGCTATTTGATCGTGTTTCGTTTTAGTGATTTACAGTGTTCCTTTAGACTGCTCTAACGATAGAAGCCATAACAGCCACGATCCCAGAAATTCGAACAGCCTGTCTATCGACACACATTGTGACTGTCGATCAACAGCCCCACGCAGAACCTGTTGATCGACACACATTGTGACTGTCGATCGACAGCCCCACGCAGAACATGTTGATCGACACACATTGTGACTGTCGATCGACACATCTACAGTACAGGTCCAAGTTTCTCGTTTTCACAAATTTTTCCTTTATTTTCTTTTCGTTCTCACGATCTCAGATTTAAAAACACTGGGGACAGTGTTGTTCAAGTCTGGGGGAGGTAGTTGCTAACATTGTTTTTTTTATTTTGGAGTCAAAAATTTGTTTTTATTGAGTCAAAATGTAGGGAACAACGATCTTTCCTACGAACAAAGCTTAGTTTTTAAGACTTTTAGTTGTTGCGACGAAGCCTTTGGATGGAGCGAATTCGAAACCAGATGATAGTACAGGTTCCCCTCTTATCAAGACTTGCAGAACAAAGTAGATCAAACTCCAGACTAGTACAGTTGATCTCCATCTCGCTATATTCTCTTTGATGATATCACGACAGTAATCGATCCAACATTCAAAACTCCTTATTCTCTTTACCACTCTTTGTTGATCCTGAATGGCTAGCTCATTTTTAGTTGGTACCCAACTCCTAGCCTTAACCTTTGTTAAAGCCTCATGCGATTTCTTTCCCTTTTGTTTTATGTGCAGGCATGTGTATAAACACCGGGGAGAAAAAGGTCCGACACAGTTTTTCATTCACAAAATTGCACAGGATGAGGATTTGGTTGGAGTACTTTATAAAAAGAACCGATGCTAAGCATTCCTTGGGATTTCATGCACAATAATGGTAATTTTCGAGACTAACATCTTTGTAAGATCATTTCCCCCCTTAGAGTTATGAAAATATATATATATATATATATATATATATTTCAAAAATTTAGTAAGGGAAAGGGGAATGATCATTTTTATAAGTGGAACATGTTATTATATAATGGTGTTTGGTTCCTGATAACGTTTTGGAGGAGGGAGTGCAATGTGAATGAGAAACTGTGGGCATCAACTGGACCAGTCTCTTGCGTTTATGCATAACGTCTGCATCCACCAAATAAAATCCGGTAACCCTAAACACTTTTAGCTCCACTTAAATACCAAAAGCCTTTTAACATCATACCTAGCCTTTTACTTGGTTGATATCATTAAAGAGAATTCCATCATCACTTTGATCAAGTGTGCAACAGTTAGGAGAATGTGAAACTGACGGGTTTGCAGGTTAAGATTTGAGGCCCAACCTATGATGGTTGAGATTCGTGACCGCCAAAGGTACTTTGTTTATATGTAGCAAAAGAGTCAAAGAGACCGCCAATGTTCTCAAGGATAAGTAAGTTCTCGCGATTTTCAAACCTCGACTTCATTTTTAGTCTCTAGTTTGGTTGAGGGCAAGCAAAAGCTAAGTCTGGGAGAGTTGATATATCATGGTTTTTACCGGTTTTCGACCATGATATAAGTATTTTTATCGAGTGTTTTTATTGTTTTCGAGTCTTTTTAGTGTCTTAACAGGTTATTGTATGTGAGAAGCTTATTTGATGATTATGGTGCGTTTTGGAGCATAAACAAGGTAGAATTTGGATTCACAAGTGGAGAAGCAGAAATGAAAGCACCTGTCGATCGACACACACAACTAGTGTCGATCGACACCGACGTTGGTCACCTATCGTTCGACACACCATGTGACTGTCGACAACACCCACTTATCAGAAGCCGACAAAATACTTTTTAAGAAAGGAAAATTGTTCGTTTCGGGCCAGAAGTTACCAGAAGTCATCAGAAAAGCCCACCACGAGTTATAACACTATATATAGTTTACTTTTAGGTTTTTAGATCACTATCTTAGTTTCTATCAATCAAATTTAGAGAGCTTTTTGAGAGTTTTTAGGGAGACAAGTCTACTTTGTTCTTGAGATTCTTCGAACCCTACTGTACTTCTTCTTATTCTCTTTCTATATGCAGTATTATTCAGTTATGATTTGGTTTTCTTCCATGTCTGAGTAGTTTGCTTGTTAGGTTTAGGGTGATTCGAATGGATTGAAGATGAATTGTTAGGTTAAACTCACTTGTTAGGATTATTTATTTGGTTCTTCACCTAGATTGCTTTAACTCTGATTTAGGATTCGCGACCCTGAATTTGGATATCTTAGGTTTATAGATTGACACGAAAGTATAATTGATTAGCCTGAACTAAATCTTAGGTGAGCAAAATTACCTATTCGCAAAGAGATTTGGTTTAGGAATTTTGTGAACAAATTGGACTTGAGTTTAAAGCTTGTTTAAATTGATTGAATTCGCAAAGAAATTTGGTTTTCTAGAGTTTAGGCATAGTTAATTTTCGCAACGACAGCTGGTTAATTATATATTAGTCTTCCAAGTTCAAGAATGGTTCTTAATTAAATCCTGATTTTGTTTAAACTGCAATTTTGATTCATCCTGAGAATTACCTGAAAACCTAGCTTTTTGTTTAATTGAATTTTGAATCAACAATCTTGCCTGTTACGAATTGTTTTTGTCTTTAATTTATTTATTTCGCTTAGCTCAATTCGAAGTCAATAATCCTATTGTTTGATTTAACTCCCCGTGATTCGACCCCTAACTACAATTGATCTCTTAATTTGAGAGAGTAGCTCAAGGTAAATTTGAGCATAGCAACTCACGATCCACCATTGAACATTACTGGCCTAAGCGTTCACCTAGCCTTGCCTCTAACCCTGGAGTCGTATGCGGCCGTGCAAGTTTGCTAAGCCTCCTTAGCGCTTCTCTTGTTGGCATACACCGTCTAGACTCTATATCAGGTTGACTAAGGCGTCGCCGAATAACTATCGAGTTGCCCGAACACTACATGTCTGGCCTACGACATTCTCTACTAGCCTACCAAGTCCAGCAAACAAGCAAACCATCGAGTATCATCACTGCCTTGTGGCGGTAACTCTACCATAGCTCTATTTTGTGGTTTAATGATCGGTTAGTATCAGACCTTTCAATCTACCAAGCTAATCCTCACATTTGGCCCACCAGCTCCTTTGGCAGGGTATAGATGGCCGATGCATGACTCTATCGGATTCCTGAGCAAACTCATTCCTCCTGACTTACTAAACTATATGCAGTGCGAGTCGGAGCTAGGCATGATCCTGCCATGGCTAGTCTCCAGTCCGCCAAACAACGAATCACTTTTGGCCTAGCTTATGCCGAGCCAATTTTCCTCGAGATACAAGGCTGAATCCCACGGCCGGTACGCCTATGTCCGTGTACCCTCGCCAAGATCCATTGTGATAGCCGAGTTACTTAACAAGCTGTGTTAGCCTTGCCATGCTCCTCTACTGTCTCACCTACGAGTCCATAGCCAGATCGCCATGATCTAACCGGATGCTCTGCCACTGTCGATAAGCCAAGCGTGCTTTTGCTTACCGGGCGTGATTCCAAACTGAGGCCGTATCGAAATCTATCGAGGCCTTATCGGTCTGCGGTACAGTGGTTGGCACTGCTCGTCTAGCTTTCTCTCCGATCATCGATGCCTTCACCGATGCTTACCGGTGTGATAACCCCGATGTTGGCTAAGGAGACCAGCCAAACCGTGAATTTTTCTAAGTGATGGCTTCGAGGAAATTTGACTTAAAAAGATAAAGGAAGTGATAAAATGGAAGTTGGCCGAAGAATAAGTGATTTTACCCGAGTAAAATGGGTTTTAGACGGATTTAGGTGATAACGGTCTGTTCTACGCGTATCGCGACCGAGAGTTACGTACCGCGTGAAGGTTTTATCGGTACAGTCACGAGACCAGTCCATCAGGGGCGTGTGGGGACGTTGGTTGCTCGCTGGTTCGTAGGACGGATCCACCACGTGTCTGACATGCGGGTGCATGTGCGGAACGCAGCTGGGCGCTGAGTGGAGGGCACACCCGAGCCGCCACGTGTCACCCATACGGCAGCATGAGCGGCAGATGGCGGAGAGAGCTTTTGGTTGGATTTCTCTATAGAAACCCACCATTCCCCTTAGTTTTTCCACCTCTTTCTGTTTTTCTAAGCTAAACTATGCCAAAATTTCTCTAAGTTCGAGATCCTAAGTTTTAGCTCGAGTTTCGGTTCGCGGGAAAGAGATTTCTGAGTCGATTTGCGGTAAGTCTAGCTTGTTTCCCTTAGCTTTCTCTCTGATCCGTTTAGCCGAGTGTTTAAGGTAGTATTACCTTAGCTTCAGGTTCATTCGTGTCGCGGTGGGAAGGTTAGCTCGCGGTGGATCCTCTAGCAAACCTCAGATCTGAAACCTGTGAGTGCGGTGATGGTTGTCGTGTGTTGATGAGTCGAACACACCTTGGTTGATTCTTGTGTTGTTTTAATTGTTGCATGCATGCATACCGTTGAACCTGATAATTGTTGATTGAACCTTGCATGCATGATTTGTGCTTAGATCTAGTAGGGTGGACTAGTTTATGCATGTTTTAACGGTAAAGCGTAGTAAAATCTGCATGTTATTATGATATTCTTGGTTGAGGTTCGTAGTGAATTTCTGTGATTTTGGCTTAAGTATAAGCATGACATTTCGGTTGCATGTTGACTTGTTGAGTGTTAATATTCCTTGAAGTATATTGCTTGGTGAATAGCATTATATTGAATATTGAGATGCATGTGGATTTGCATGATTCAGTTTGTGATGAATGTGGTAATGATGTGTGTGCGGATTCTCTAGCCTATGTCTTGGTTAAGCATAGGTAATGATGAGATCGCTTGGTTGTTGTCTGTATTGGTGTTGTGTACTTTTAGAAGTAATGTTGCTTACGGTTAAGCATGTTGTTTGTGTGTTGAATGCTTAGTGAGAAGTATTCATGTATTGTCTCAAGCGTAAGTTGGTGAACTTAGCTTAGGAGGAGACATTGTTGTGGAGGTTTTGCATGTTATCGGTTTGATGCATCCATATTATAATCTGGTAAGCGGTTCGATGGCCCGGGGAAGACGCGAGGGGTTACTCGCGCACACGGCTGGAACTTGGGTAGCTCCCAGGGCCGTGATACACGATGGTGTAATTGGAGTTCCAAGAGAGAACTCGAGTCTTGCTAGACTTTGTGTCTGCAATTCTCCGTTTGAGGGACCGGGACGGCTGACTGAACCGCAAGGCCTTATTGGAATTAAAATGTGATTGCATTGCATTTAGAGTTGGTCGTGTCGGTGTGTAATCATTCTGGTTGATTACTTGGTTGGTTGATTGCCTTGTCTTGGTTGTCAGTCCTTAGTTGATTCTTTGTTGTGGTTGCATCTTGTGTGAGATGCCTTGTTGTTCAATTCTTGCCTTGATTGATTGTTTAGTGATGATTGTTATTTTGGGTTTGGGTGGGACTGTTATGCATGTTAGGGAAGCCGTACTCACTGAGTAATATTAGATTACTCATCCTACTCTATTTGTTGCAGGTAATTAGTAGTCGGGAAAGCCTTAGTGGGGAAGTCGGACGTTAGGCCTCAGTGTAGTTTGTGTTGCAATTGTAAATGGTATAGTATTTAATATGTATGATTTTGACTCGGGATATCCCACACTATATGATTTTGTAAACATTTGAATAACATATATATTAAGTAACAAGAAAAGTTTTTCTCCAAGGTTTAGGAGTGTCTATGGTATTTGTCTTGTCCAGACCAACTAACCGCCTTATCTGTTCCGGGTTAAAAAGCCTTAGGTTCAGGTTAGTCGGGATTAAACGCATCGGGCCAGTCGTGCTAAGACTTGGAATGCGTTTTCGAGTGTTGGTTTCGACTGTTCCCGGCTGCGGCTTGTGCCGCCGCTGGTTGGCCGGTCTTACCGCTGATCGGGGGCGTTACAACCGGTTTGTTCATCCTGGACGAACAAGGTATTATACTAATACACCGAGGCCTACACGAGGCTTACCAATGCCAGTCAGCGATCACATCGCATACTGCCCTTGCGGACTGCTCTGTTATCCCCGATGGCCAGTGGTAGATCGATCGTAGGTTTCCCCGAGGGCCTATCGACGCGTTCCCATGGTCTGATCGTAGATACTACCTGATAGCCACTCTTGGCACGGTCGGATCATCGTTTGTCTGTACCCATGATCGTCCCACCGATACGTCCATCGAGGAATGATATGAGGCTCTCTCGTCCTGATCATCGATCAGCCTTACTTCCTCACGATACCTCCTCGAGGCACGTCCTCTAGGTTACCCGGGCCCTGTCGAAGCGTCATCGTGCCCTCTCGAGGCGTCACCAGTTCCTTGAAGCTTTACTTGCCTCCATCATGTCTTCTTGTTGGTCGCTCCTTATTGATTCATTGGACACTGCATACCGAGCCTCATAAGGTTCTTCTAGGCATTACCTTTTCTTCCCAAATCCTCCAGTTTCTTGAGTGGTTTCCTTTCCAACTACGGGTGACCCTTAACTATTACTTCTCGGCACAAGGCCATGTGATACAGGTGCTCCTCCGGGTGATTG
This sequence comes from Arabis alpina, assembly GCA_900128785.1. Classification (NCBI taxonomy): domain Eukaryota; kingdom Viridiplantae; phylum Streptophyta; class Magnoliopsida; order Brassicales; family Brassicaceae; genus Arabis; species Arabis alpina. The sequence goes on from LT669789.1 coordinate 18,787,169, forward strand.
GAAAATGTGGCTATGAATTCGTCTAGATGGCTTTGAACATCATCTTCGCTCTTTGTCTCAAAGTTGGCTGCTAAGTCTCCATGAAGAACATGTTGCTCGGGACGCTCCAAGATCGAGTTGCTAGATTGACTTGTTTCTTCTTCCTTAGGACCACTCGGTGCTTCTTGAGTCATGCCTTCTTGCGGAGAGTATCACTAGGTGCTCTGGTCACAACTATGTTTCTTGTTTGATGTGGAGCTGTTCTTCTCTCGGTGCAGGAGCCCAGTTCGGTCGCTGTACTACATCTTACACCAATTGCATTATACGTACGTTAGTCTTCTTCCTTCCTTGGTGACCAGATTAGTGGCCAAGTATAATTTACGGCTTTGGAGGAGTGTCATGTATGTGTTTGATGCTGATAACTTGTTGCTGCTTTTAGGTGTTGTGAGACCTCGAATGATACCCATTGATAGCACTCCTTTGAACTGCTTATTCTAGCCTCCCATAATCACCTAGTACCAACACCTCTGGTACACCGATGGTATGTCCTAGTGTGACTGGCTTGCTCTCCTTGGTTCTCCTTAGAAATTACCGTTGGCTTGCTACTTAGCCTCACAAAAAATGGATCAATTAGCGTTGAAGAGAGAGTCAACAACGATTACTCATACGTCCACCATTCACATGATAATGCTTGGGTTTCCATTCCCCAAGTGGTCACCTACTGCATGAGCTACTTGCTTGCCCCTGGATGGTTGCTCCTCCACTGACATAGTCCTTACTCTTCCGAAAACATCAACTAAAAACAGAGCTTATATTACTAATCCTAACTTACCAGGGTGGTTCCGCACGACGACAAGGTGGGGCAGCAACATGAAGATCCTTTCCCAAGTAGTCCAAAGAAATCTTTTCAATGAATCCAGACCCAAGTGTTAGACAAAAATTGGTATCTTCATTACTCTAAAATTTCCCAATACATTATTCGGTAAAATTACAACATATGGGTACTAGATTCACAACGCCTTGGGAAAGTCTTCCTCCATTGCCTGCTGCTCCCTCCTGCCTTGCCGTCCTATGGTCCACCTGACCGGATGTCCTATCCTGCGTACTGGTAAGGGGGTGAGTATTGAATACTCAGTAAGACGGTCTTCTCCGTCTTACCACCTAACACTACCTAGCTATTCTAAAGCCATACAACCCCACACAGCACCCTTAGCACTACTTGCCAGATACTATGTCTCACGGCCAACCCTTTGGCGGTGATACAACTCCTCAACTCTTGCCGGCACCCAAGCAGCCTTAACTCATCACCAGCAAGCTGTACCTACAACCTCCTCACTAGTAACTTGGTATGCCTGGCACGCTGGCAGCCAATCCTCAACACCAGCAAGTTGGTACCTACAATACGACTGATGCGGTAATTAAAACTACTGGCATTGTGAACCTACTATCCTATCCGGTTTAACATGCCCTAAAACTACTAGACTCTCCTAAGGTTCACAATCAAGTTATCTACTCCGGTTAATTTTACTCTTTTATACCTCTACGTTCACAAGCAATAGCCGAAGCATTTCAAACAATACATTTGCCCCGTATGGTCGGCCCAGGTAAGCATGGCTATCCCAATACGTTACCCATGACACATCTATAGCCATATAGCCATACGGTGACCGGCCCAGTTGCCCGAACACTACTTGTCTGGCCTACGACATTCCAAGTAGCCTGCCGAGTCCAACAAACAAGCAAATCATCGAGTATCATCACTGCCTTGTGGCGGTAACTTGACCATAGCTCTATTTTGTGGTTTAATGATCGGTTAGTATCAGACCTTTCAGTCTGCCAAGCTAATCCCCACATTTGGCCCACCAGCTCCCTTGGCAGGGTATAGCTGGCCGATGCATGACTCTATCGGATTCCCGAGCAAACTCATTCCTCCTGACTTCCTAAACTATATGCAGTGCGAGTCGGAGCTAGGCATGATCCTGCCATGGCTAGCCTCTAGTCCGCCAAACAACGAGTCACTCTTGGGCCAGCTTATGCCGAGCCAAGTTTAATCGAGATACAAGGCTGAGTCCGACGGCCGGTACGCCTAGGTCCGTGTACCCTCGCCAAGATCTATTGTGATAGTCGAGTTACTTAACAAACTGTGTTACCCTTGCCATGCTCCTCTACTGTCTCACCTACGAGTCCATACCCAGATCGCCATGATCTGACCGGATGTTCTACCACTGTCGATAAGCAAGCGTGCTTTTGCTTACCTGGCGTGATTCCAAACCGAGGCCGTATCGATATCTATCGAGGCCTTACCGGTTCGCGGTACAGTGGTTGGCACTGCCCGTCTAGCTTTCTCTCCGATCACCGATGCCTTCACCGATGATTACGGGTTTGTTCATCACGGACGAACAAGGTATCGTACTGATACACCGAGGCCTATACGAGGCTTACCGATGCCAGTCAGCGATCACATCGCGGACTGCCCTTGCGGACTGCTCAGTTATCCCCGATAGGCCAGTGGTAGATCGATCGTAGGTCTCCCCGAGGGCCTATCGACGCGTCCCCATGGTCCGATCGTAGATACTACCTGATAGCAACTCTTGGCACGGTCGGATCATCGTTTGTCTGTAGCGATGATCGTCTCACCGATATGTCCATCGAGGAATGATCTGAGGCTCTCTCGTCCTGATCATCGATCAGCCTTACTTCCTCACGATACCTCCTCGAGGCATGTCCTCTAGGTTACCCGGGCTTTGTCGAAGCGTCATCGTGCCCTCTCGAGGCGTCGCCAGTACCTCGTACCGATGCCATGTCGAGGCGTCTCCAATGCCCTCTCGAGGCGTCACCGAGGCCTATCATCGGTACCCTGTCGTACTGTCATCGAGGCATCCCGAGGCCATACCGATGCCAGCACTAGGCGTTATTGACCCTGCCGGGCCATGTACGGATCTCTATCCGTCCAAGGCTGCTACTACTATTACCGTGCCATGTACGGATCTCTATCCGTGCAAGGCTGCTACTACTACTACTACCCTAACCCGTATTACTAAGACTACCATATGAAAGCTTTATAAGAAAAGCATAGAAAGTGAGTATTAGGTACGGATCGCGCCGTACCTTATACCGCTGCTCCTTAGGGTGGGGTGCCGAGTTCCTCTCGAGCTCCTCCTTTTCTTTCTCTCCTAAGCGTTTATATTTGGCTCTAGAGAGAAGAGAAATGTTTGGTGTGTAAATAATGAGCTCCCTAGCTCCCTATTTATACTAAACCAAAAAACCTAAGGAGAATATCCACTTTTCTTATTCTTTTCCACCTCCTTAGTACATGGGCCGAAAGCCCGCCTAATTTACTTGATGACCACGTTTTCCACCTCCTCTCCTACAAAATCTAGGGTTTCCTTTCCCCTTTTAATCGTACGATGCCCGTTTACCACTTTCGCGGGCCAGGCCATGGATTTCTACTTCCTTAGGACATTTTACACCATAACGACAATTTCTCAACTCCATCAAACCTCCACAAAATTATTCTAAGTTGTTGAAAACTCTATACCCGGATATGGGATGTTACAAAATGATCTACATAAGTGTTAGTCTCGAAAATTACCAGCATTATACACGAATCCCAAGGAATGCCTAGCATCGTCGCTCACCACCATGTACTCCAACCAATTCCTCTTCCTGTGCAATTTTGTGAATGAAAAATTGGTCGGTCCTCTTTCTCTCCGGTGTTTATACACATGCCTGCACATAAAACAAAAGGGAAAAAGAATGCATGAGGTTCAAATAAATGGTTAAGGCTAGGGGTTGGGTACCAACTAAAAATTGAGCTAGCCATTCAGGATCAACAAAGAGTGGTAAAAAGGAGTAAGGAGTCCTGAATGTTTGATCGATTATTGTCGTAACATCATCAGAGAGAAAATAGCGAGATGGAGATCAAGTGTGGTAGTCTAGAGTTTGATCTATTTTGTTTTGCAAACCGTGATAAGAGGGGAACCTGTACTATCATTTGCCTTTGAATTCGCTCATTCCAAGGGCTTTATCGTAACAACTAATAAGTCACAGAGACTAAGCATTTGTTCCTACAAAAGGTCATTATTCTCTACAAGTTTTGACTCAATAAAACAACTTTTTGACTCTCAAAACAATAAACAATGTTAGCAACTACCTCCCCCGGACTTAAACAACATTGTCCCCAATGTTAATTAAGCATGAAATTGGTGAAAGAAAAGAAAAACAAAAAGTTAGAAATTGTGAAAAAGCATCGAATTACTAGTGGGTGGTCTGCGTCGATCGACGCAAGTAGTCTCCCTCGATCGACGTAGCTGTCTGAAGACATACCATATGCATTCTGCTTTTCGAGCTTCTTTTTCGTCATGTCATCCAATGGTAAATAACTGTGTAAAGCACTCAAAACAAAAGCGATCAAAAGCACCAACATCATATTATCTAATCAAGTTCACAATTTTAGGAATTCAAAGACAAACTGACTAAATTAAAAACATAAAAATGACTCAAAGAAAGAAAAACAAAAAAATAAAAGAAAGGAAACAACGAAACCGGTTTAAAACGGAGAAGAACTAAGCTTCATCTTCAGTATCATCGACTGGCTGCGGTGAAGTAAGACGCGCAGGAGGTGGTGAAAGCGGACGAACACAACCACAGCTAGCTAGCTTCGCAATGGCAGTCCAGATACTCTGAAATCCATTAACCACAAACTCTTGGAAATCATCTTGAGACATGGGTCTCGTAGGAATGTCTATGAATCGAGTGGCTCAGGTGTAGGCTCTCCTGCTGCACGTGAAGTGCTAACTCTTGTAGAAGCACGTGTAGGCCCACTCGTTTTCCTGCGAGTAGTGGAACGCCGCGCAATTGGCCTAAGCAAAGCTGGATCAGGCTCAAAAGCTAATAGGCCAAAGAACCATATTTGGCCTGAAGCATCACGGAAAATCCAGTATGGACCATCCTGAACCCAAGTAGCTTTCTTCAGGAAAGCGAAATCCAATGTCCAACTCTTACTCTTCACACTAATGAAGAAAAAGCTCCAAAGATCGTCCACTTTAAAATATTCAAAAAACACCGAAAAGACTCGATAAAATGGGGTTAAGTCAATATCAAAAACTGGTAAAAACTATGATATATCATTAAGGTTGTTATAATATGGGGAAATTTACTAAATATTCATATTAGACTACATATTTAAGAATATAATCATAAAGATGGGCTTTCCATGCAAGTAACGATTTCACTAGATGTGATACCAATTTTGCCCCCGTCCTCCGTGAACCTACATTTGATAAGGAAGGCAGTGTTGACGTCATCTTCAAACGCGACACTCCATGGGAAGAGACAAAGGAGATGCAAGAAGCGTGATCAAATCTCGAGATGAGGTTGTAGCAGTGGGTTAAGTTTCTTCAACTATGGCGAGTACGCTGTGTCGGTGTAAAGATTGGATTTAGCGAGTAATCGCATACCAAAATCTGTAAGAAGCGGCGAGCCGTGGTGGTGACATTGCTTCACTGGAACTCGATCTGGTGGACGTTGGACTCACTAGCGGTGCAGAATCGAAAGGAGATTGGTGGTGATTCCACCAGAAGAGACGAATTGGTCGGGGGTGATTCACGTCATCCTTTCTCCTTGAATTATCATCAAGAATAATTTAAGTCACAATTTACATTACATAACTTATATCCTACCCATACAGCTATTATAATGATCCACTTAATTGTTAATTTTTGTTATCATCATTTTTGCCAATTATTCTTGTAATTTTTTGTTAGAACCCGCGCTGCTTATAGTTTATAATCTTAAAAGTCCATTGCTAATATTAGTGGGAGAATTGGATAAATACCCTAAATTTGTTGGGGTGGTTTCTAAAATAACCCAAAATTTGAAGTCAATTACAAAAAATAATTCTGATATAATGGTTTTCAAATTGTTTTAAAAAAAAACCAAAACATTCAACTTATTTACGGAAATGCCATTATCAGAATTTTTTTTTTTTTTTTGAAAATCAGACATTTGATTTCACAAACAAACACCCAATTATATCAACTTATTTACGAAAATGTCATCGCCATCAAGTTTCACAACCACCATGAACAACCAAATTGAAGCTCTTCAATGCATCTCCATCTGATTTTCGTGCATAAATACATCACAAACCAACTCATAACTTCCTCAACTACCATTTCATCTCCAATTTCATCCAAAACACTATGTAAATGAGCATTTGAAAAATTCTCTCACTCACAATCTCTTGAATTTTCATGGTTTTTGCTAGATAATGTATGGGCTTCGTAGTAAACAGTTAGAGTAGGGATTTTGTGTGTTTAAACGAGCTAAAAACAGGGATCTACGGCGAAACGGAGCTAAAAACCGTATTTTCCGATCTGGTTCAGAAGAGTAGACTTCGTCGGACGTCTGCTGGTCAACGAGAGGTTAGATTTGCAATTGACTTTTTCAGATTTTTGACGTAGACTTCTCATAGAAGTCTGCTTGTTCTCCTTTATTCTCCTTTGACAACAAAAAAAAATCAGTAGACTGCACGGGAAGTCTACTTAAAAAATGGGTTAGTTTCGCATTTGACCAAAATGTTGACTTTTTTTAGCAGACTCTATATGCGATTCTACTAGCAGACTTCCCTCAGAGTCTGCTCGACTATGTTTAGGTTATTTTTTGCAATTGACTTTTTGTTGACTTTTTTTAGTAGACGCTATTTAAAGTCTACTATATACGGTGAGGTTAGTTTTGCGATTGACCAAAATTTCGAACATTGACTTTTTGAAAATATTTAGAGTAGACTTCCCCAGAAGTCTGCTGCAAATTGAATTTTCAGCAGACTTCTGGGGAAGTCTACTCGTTAATTAATTCGATATTTGGTCAAACACAAAACTAACCTGTTTTTTAAGTAGACTTCTTTTAGAGTCTACTCAAAAAGTAAAAAATAAGCCAATTGGAAATGTAACCTCTACTGTTCCAGTAGACTTCAACTGGCAGTCTACTAAGGTGCGTAGACTTTCGTTGGATGTCTGCTAGATATTTATGGGATTATAAGTCTACCGCGGAAGTCTACTGAAAAAGTCAAATTGCAAATATAACCTATTTTTACAGCAGACTTCTGGAGAAGTCTACTACTAAAAGTCAACATTTTAGTCAAATGCAAAAATAACTTCGGTAGACTTCAATTAGGGTCTACTGAGCCAGAAGACTTCCGTTAGAAGTCTACTGGGTTTTGCCGTAATTGCAAAAACTAACCCATTCGATGGACTTCTGCGGAAGTCTACTAGTGAACGTCAAACGCAGTCTTCTGCCGCAGACTGCTGGTGAAGTCTGCGTTTTTACGTTTTTTAAAAATGAATTTATAGCTTATATATAATACATTTTCAACATTTTCTTGCTCTCACATGTGTGTTTTCTAATATGTGATCTTCTGTATGGGTTTGAGATATTTAAATGCAATATTTATGGTGTAAATCAATTTTCTTGTTTGAGTAGTAATTAGCTTTTCACGGTAGACTTCTTCAAGAGTGTACTAGTAGAAGACATGGGAAGTCTGTATTTATGTTTTTAGTAAAACATTATTTTAAAATTATGTATAATGAAATTTTAAGATTTTATTGGTTTCAAATGTGTGTTATATTATTGCTGTTTTTATGTACTAGTTTGACATCTTCAGCTGTAATGAAACCATTTATTTTTGATTAATTAGTTTTTTCACATTTTAGTAGACTACCGTTGAAGTCTACGAGTAGATTGCTTGTGAAGTCTGTATTTTTAAGTTTTTTAGAAATGCATTTAAAACTTATTTATAATAATTTTTTGAGATTTTCTTGTCCTCACTTGTGTGTTATACATTGTGTTTCCTTATGTATCAATTGGACATATTTAAGTGCAATATTTATGACAAATATCAATTTTCTTGTTTGAGTACTATTTAGCTTATATTAGTAGATTTCAGATAGAAGTCTACGAGTAGACGTTAGGTGAAGTCTACTCGTACTTTTTTTTAATAAAAATGCATTTTAAATTAGTGTATATTGATTTTTTCCAGATTTTATTGATCTCAAATGTGTGTTATTTATGTGTTTTGATTATGTTTGAGTTTGACATCTTCAGCTATAATAAAACCAATTTTTTTAATTAATTAGTCTTTCGCACATTTTAGTAGACTCCTTATGAAGTTTACGAGTAGACTGCGTATGAAGTCTTTCGCACATTTATTAAAAATGCATTTAAAAATTATTTATAATGAATTTTTCAGACTTTCTTGATCTCAAATGTGTGTTATGTTATATGTTTCCTTATGTGTTTATATTTATTAGATTTTCTTGGTTTCAAATATGTGTTTTTTGTAAACATAAATCAAGTCAAAGTTCATATCATTATCTCACAAAATGAGATTGCCTTCACAATCTTATAATCTATATTTACTAGAAGCCATATTGCTGTGAATTGGTTCATGGTGATCTCTTCTTCTTTTTGACATAAATACTACTATGTACATTTAACAATCAACTAAGTTACGTCTCTCATTTATACGAACGTCGTACAATTTTGCTTAAGAAAACAAAACTGTGAAGAGAAATTAGACTAACACAATATGAAAATGTCATCAATGGTACATTTGTTTTCTCATGCTCTTTATTATAAAACCATAACAACATTGTTAAGACTATACGGCCATAGTTTGTTTACAACCAATTTAAACACTTTATTTTGCTAGGTCTTCAGCCTTTGCTTGTTTTGATTACAAACCGGGAAACAAAGATTTGAAAATGTAACATATGAAACTGATGCAACAAAATATGAGAATGTTACATTTCACTTATCTAACCCATCCACAAGACACACCTGATGCATTTCCCTTCAAGTAGTAGCTGAAATGCTTCATTAATCTTCTCGAAATTCTTCTCATGCGTCACAAACTTCGAATCTTCTTTCGATGCATTTCTAAATCCAATTCTACCATACATGTCCGCAACAAGCATGGATAACCATGGATTCACACAATGGATTCGTACAAGAGATTTCCAAGATCACAAAACGAATTGATAAGAGCACAACTCCATGAGAAGTGAAACATGAGATTTCTCAAACAGAGAGTAAAACTATTACTCGGTACAAAGTGAAGATTACCTTCTGTATGTATAGCGCTAGGAAAATAACCTTAAAAGATACCTAAAAGTTGTATGCTCCAGGATACTCATACTTCTGTATATTGATCTTCATGTGCTCGTCAAAGAGGCAGACTACAAAATGATGCAGCCCTTAACATTTCCAACCACAATTTGGTCAAGAACCTGAAAGAGATGAAGTGAAGGAAGGAGGGAAAAAGCTGGTATATCAAAACATCGAGGAGGGTAAACAATCAACAGAGAAAAGAGTAAAATGAATACTAGTATTTGGCGTCAATGATTTATCTGCATCTAGACACCAAAATCTCTAGATTTCGCTTTTGGACACTTCGATTAGGTCTATGTCCCCTTGACACTCAAATCTAGACATTAACAACAACAAAAAACAAGAACATTTGATGATCAGAGAAGCAGAATAAATGCAAATGGAAATGAATCAAGCAAGTCAAAAAGAGTTAGACCTCATAATTTTGCATGTTCAGACCTGAGTAAACTTCCATGCGGCCTTATATGCACCTGATTCTGCAAAGAGGAATGATTTTGCATCAGTTTGTAAGGTTTCAAAATTAGTATGAAGTATTGGACTCAGTGTAATGTGTAACATACCAACCTGGGAGACGCCCCAACACAGCTACAAGGAGAATAATCAAGATAAGAAATGAAACTAAGTTAGAAAATAGGCAGTCTTAAAAGCTTTAATTAACCAAGAGGCGATTGAATAGAAATCCTCTTTCCAATATGAGGGTTTGCAGACTCGTTGATAACAAATGCTAGTGAAAAACCAACCTAAAAATGTGAGCATTGCAATTGTGTGAGACCTTAAAGGTGTGAGACCTTAAAGGGATTTTTATAAATCATATACACACACATTAATTTGGTGAATCTGAACATACTAAGAGTCTCTAAAAACTCACACCAACAAGGACACCGATCTCTATTCCTATGCTTACCCAAGAACACACCTTGTGAATCAAAGAAAACAAGAGTACAATATAACGTATAGCCTTCCTTCTCTATCACACCCATAACCAAAAACACTTGAAACTCATGAAAGATAGAATGATACCTACACAAATTTTACACCATTATGCTCCACTTTTTTCCCATGATATGGTTCGATACAAACCTGATAATTTGAAGAGTTAAAGAAAAAATAGAACTTTTAAAGCATTTCATCAAACCCGAACCTGATAACTGATGAAGACATAGTAACGAATCCCAAACCCCCTGCTTCTTCCTGTCACTTTGTCATAGATAAAGTACAAGAAAAAAGACAGCTTTAATCTCAACAACGCAAAACTAACTTTTATCTCTTCTTGGATTTTCATCATAATTTACAAACCAACCATTCAATATCACAATAAAAACGAACAAAAGCAAAAATGCAAACCTTGATGAGAATCGTATCACCACGGAAAAGCTGAAGCTTCTCCATGGTAGCAGGGTGGAGAGACACGACGGAGTTATCATCATTAGTAGCATCATCAACAACAACTCTGTTCGGAGACTTCTTCCTCTCCGGAATAGCAGTACTGAAATCTTTCTTCGATTTCCTATAACACCCATCAAACAAAGATTAAACCTTTTCAACTACAAAACACTAGATCAATCAAAAACCAAACCCTAATCCCCAAATTGGAAAAACCCATCAAAAGATCCAGAATTTTCCGGATCGGAAAACGAAAAGAAAGAAATTAGAGAAAAGAGACGAACTACGAGGTAGAGAAAGATATGTCAGTGGTTAACCTTAATGGAGGTGGAGCCAACGGTGACATAGTGGTCAGTGGACGCGATGGTGGAGGAAGTAGTATCGAAAGCCATAGCTCTCACCTGAGAAATATTGAATTAGAAACGGAGAAGGAGGCTAGAAGATGCTGGAAGAGAGTCAGAGGGAAAGAGAGAGGCTCAGAGGGAGAGAGAGAGGCTCAGGGATTTTCAACTAAAAAATTAGGGCTTCCAAATGTAATTTTTGTTTATATAGGAAGATACTCAAATCCGGTTAGGTTAAAAATCCGGTTAGGTTAAAGATCTGGTTAGGTTAAAAATTCGGTTCGGTAGACTTCGTTTGCAGTCTGCTAAACCCTAAACTTTCCACGAACCCTAAACTTAAAGTAGACTCTATCAGAAGTCTACTTATTTGAGTAGACAACTAATGAAGTCTACTATACTTTTAACGAAACTCTAAATTCAAAGTAGACTCTATCAGAAGTCTACTAGTTTGAGTAGACTACTAATGAAGTCTACTATCCGAAAACGTAAATTGACTATTTTCAATGATTATTCAAAAGTATAAATAAAAACTTATACAAAACGGTTAAAAAGTTTAATATATTCACAAGTTAACACATTTATGCAAATTTGACATTTTAAAGATAAAAATGATAAACCCTAAATTTAACCCTAAGTGTAAAAACATGTTTGCAACCTATAAATGTCACATTATTACCCATATTTCATACTCGTAACTCGGCCAATTATGCCAAATGATGAAAACCTTGCCAAAATTTTACATCATCTTATAGTTAATTCAACTTAAAAAGTCAAACCCTACAGTACGGTTTATAAAACGAAACCCTAAACCATCCAAACCCTAAACCATAAATAATAGACAAATTCCTAAAACTAAACCACTACAACCGTAAATAAACTCATAAAACCTATAAATATCATACATTAAACTACCAACATATCACCACATCAATATCTAAACAAATGGTTATGAAGTACCTTGTTTGGTAACTCCTTGTTTAGTATAGTATGTATTTCATTCATAACCTAATTTGTCTTTCTAGGTTTAATTTGTGAAATTTTATAAAATTTTATTTTTCATACATCAGAATTATTTATATTTTGGTCATCAACCAAAATTTTTTATCAAAATATTTTTTGTTAATTTATAAATTTAAATTTCAAATATAATTATATAGTAGACTTCTCTCGAAGTCTACTATACCACAAAGTAGACATAATTTGTCTTTGTAGGTTTAATTTGTGAATTTTAATGAAATTTTATTTTTCATACTTCACAATTATTTATAGTTTGGTCATCAACCAAAATTTTTATCAAAATATTTTTTGTTAATTTATAAATTTAAATTTGAAATATAATTATCTAGTAGACTTCTAGAGAGGTCTACTATACCACAAAGTAGACATAATTTGTCTTTGTAGGTTTAATTTGTGAATTCTTATGAAATTTTATTTTTCATACTTCACAATAATTTATAGTTTGGTCATCAACCAAAAATCTTTATCAAAATATTTTTTGTTAATTTATAAATTTAAATTTGGTATATACTTATAGAGTAGACTTTTCAAAGAAGTCTACTAAACCACAAAGTAGACTTCACATAGAGTCTACGAGTTAGATATCGGGTGGAAGTCTATGAGTAGACTTCTACATTACGTAGCAGACTTCTCTAGGGCTAAAACAGTCATTATGACATGCGGGGTTTTTTTTTGTCATAAAGGTTGTAGTTGTAATTTCACTACCCCTTTGGGTTAGTTTTCACAAACATGAGATATGTGGGTTACCCTTGTAGTTAAAATCAAATTATGGGTCAAACCAAGCAAATTCCCCAAATTCGTTTGAAATTTTGAAAACTATACCAAATTTGTTAATATTTGAAAACTACCTTATTTTTTGTTTGAAATGATATTTTTACTATTAGGCTATTAGTTAATCATTAATCTATCTAATTTTTTTAAAACAAAATAATTTGATTTTTCAGTTTTAAATAAAAATTAAAATAATTTTTAAAATTAATAAATATTTAAAATAAATCGATAGTGTAAAATAAATCGATGAATACAAGAAATTAAGTCGACGAATATAAAAACAATAAGTCAATGGTTATATAAATCGACAAAGAAAAAAGTCAACCAAAGCAAATATAAATCAACAGTTGAAAAGAAGTCGACGAATTTAAAAATTAAGTCGACGAACACAAAAACAAGAAGTCAATGGTTATATAAGTCGACAAAGGAAAAAGTCAACCAAAATACAAATATAAATCCATAGTTGAAAATAAATCGACGAATCTGATGATTAAGTCGACAAACGTAAAAAAATAAGTCAATGGTTATATAAGTCGACAAAGGAAAAAATCAACCAATACAAACATAAATTCATAGTTGAAAATAAGTCGACCAAGCTGAAAATTAAGTCAACGAACATAAAAAAAAAGTCAGTAATTTAAATAAATCAATAGAGCAAATAATCAACGAAAAAAATATAAATCAACTTACTTAATTATAATTTTAGTTGGAAAAATTATGATTAATTAACCATATGGTTTTTTTTTTTTTTAAATAAATATGAGTTGTTAATAAATTGAACTTAATTTTAAAATTTACACTAAACAATTATTAATTATCAACATATTTTATATGATAATTTGTTCAATATTAAAGGTAGTTTTCTAATTTTGTAAAATTTGGTATACTTTTCCAATGTTCAACAAGTTTTAGGGTATACAATCCAATTTTTTCAATATTAGTTGATCTTACAATGTCACACTTAAGCGTAGTGAATAACACTGTAATTGAGTTTAAGATTGATTAAATTAACTTCTAATATATATTGGGGAGATGATTTATTTTAGAGAATTTGTATCCTCTATATGACAATTATAGTGTAATTAGTAAAATGACTAAGCATCGCTTTGACATCTATTTACTTTTCAATAACCCAAGTTGACCTTTATATTGGATTTTCTAGGAGATGCGTATATATATATACATCATCTATTTCTCTCATCATCATCATCATCATCATCATCTTTGCTGCAACCGACCAAAACGATTGGATCTTGGAGAATCATTTGATGGATCTTTTTCTCAGGCTACCAAATCATATCCAGTTTTCAATCGTTTCAGCAAAATCTGAGTAGACTTAGTGAGTGAACTTTCCTTTATCTCAGTGAGTTAGCTTCCCTTTCTCTTACTCTCTATTTTTTATTTCATTGTAAGTTGATCACCACCACCGTCGACTCCAAAGACTTTAGAGATGAAGATGCAGAACAAGGATCAAAGAGAACTATCAAACCTGATCATGTTTGTGTTGACTCGTACACATCAAGTAGACTCTATTATAATGAATCGAGTTGGATTTGAACGAGGGAGTGGGGTTTATGATGATTTGGTAGTGGAAGCAACAACAGGATCTCTAATGTGGTTGCTTTTCTATCAAGTTTTACCCTCTCAACAAGCTTCATGCAAGTTCAAAACAATCACAATCAGTATAGATAAGGGAACAAATCCACATGAATTTCTAATCACACTTCAAATTGTAATGAATAAAACTAAGGTAGAACAAAGTATGTGTGTCGTTTGTGTGGTTGTAAAATAAGAAAATAAAAAGCATTAGATAAAACATGAATAACAACTAGAAATCAATAAGAGAAAAGCGTAAGGACCTAGGTAATTCGCAGAGAATCATACAACAATAAAGATCGAATGATTTTTAGGGATTTTGATATATGAAACGTCTTGAACACAAAACATAATTTTAATATCTTTCCACTGTCATGGCTCCAAACTCTATGTTTTAACACCCTAATAGACTCAACTATTGCAATTTATTACAAGGTGAAGACACTCATTTATTTTCAAGTTCTGATACAGTTCATTAAACTCCTTAATTAACCTTTCGAATTGTTAAAACGCTTAACTCATCAAATACTAGTTCAAGCAATATAACAAGCTTTTGGAGAGTATATCAACCTAAGATCAGTTTGTTAGATGCACGGTAAAGCAATCTGCATAGAGAATAAGTAAATATGAAGACTCTAGTAATATCCCTAAACAACCATCAAACAACTAATCGAAGTATAAAACTCAATGAACACCTAAAACCTAACAATTGAATTATTCAAACATCGTGTACGGAAAACAGTAAGAAAATGATGAAATCATAATGAAGAAACTTGATTAAAATACTAAAGGTTAGAATATTATTATCTATATCGAAGTACAAAGAAAGATCTCCACCGGGAATCTCTTAAAACACGAATCTATTACGAACATTAAAGGAAAACCTGGTGGCTGTCTTTGAATGATAAAATAATTTAATATTTCGGTACACACCTAACAAGGGGTTAAAAACAAATATATATATAAATAAATTTATGATCTTCTAAGGTTTAGTTTGGGGAATAAAAGTCAAAATTGCTCCATAATGGGAGTTGATACCGGTCGTGTTTACTAGGCCAGTATGGGGAGCAATGCGCATCGTCCTGAAGTGACTCAAGGTCTCCTAGTATAGGCCGGGAACTGGCCGGTATGGAGGACCGTTATCGTGTACCTTCAGCTTATGGTCAATTCAACATGTCTTCAGTCTTTCGGGTGTATCTTTCCCTTCAAAACTCCAAATTATATGACATCAACGAATGGAAGGCGGGATCAAATGCTATTTTGCACCAATTTTCATCCAATTACAACTTGATTTGATCCTCCGTTAATTGCTAAACTTATGGCATATAGATTTTGTCCAATTTGGTGAAATGTGAAATGTGGAATCTGGTGAAAACTTTGGTTCAAATGATGTCTTTTGGCTTGTGTGAGCTATTGTAGCTTGGATTACACCTCATTAACCCATTTTTGATCCTTTTTGATTGATTTTCTTATTTATGACTCTAAAACTACCAGTACGACTAAAGGCGTAAAGCCATGCTATAATGCATATAAATTATATAGAAATACTTCATAAGAAAGGTAAAAATATAGAATATATCAATCTGATGAAAATGACTATTTATGAAGCTATGGCGAACAAAAATGTTCGCAATGATGAATTTGATTGGAGACGATGATAATTCGTCGTTTTCATCGAGATATTCCACCGTAGTTGTGCATATAAATTATATAGAAATACTTAGTAAGATAAGTAAAATATAGAATCGCTGATGAAAATGACTATATCTAATCGATTCATTATGAAGCTATGGCGAACAAAATTGTTCCCAATGATGAATTTGATTGGAGACGATGATAATTTGTCGTTTTATTCATCAAGAGACTCCACCGTAGTTATTTATAATAACCACTGCGGGAATGTCTCAAAGTAGTTTAGTTAGTAGATAATCTGCATTATATACAAAGTTTATAACTACACAAAGATGTAGTTCAAGTCATGTTTTTGTACTTAAGATATGTGAAATAAATAATTATTTTAACAATTATGGGTGAATAACAAGAAAACAAGGCATATTAAATTACAATATATTAGATTAGGACCCGCATAATATGCAGGTATTATAAATTAAAATTGGTAATTTGTGTAGTTATACCCATATAGTTATATTCTAAATTAAAACCATGTTAATATAGTCATAAATTACGTTTTGTTAACCGTGAGTTAGAAAATAAATAATGAGTTTAAATTTTCAAAACATTATAAAAATAATTTATCTAGATGAATGATAAAGTTTTAATTCATATTTGAAATCTTATATACTTTGAAACTGAATGTATTTTATAAATAAAAATCAATTTGTTTTTTAAGTAATCTTTTAAAATGAATTTCCTTAAATATTTGATGATTTTTAAATGAAGATCCAATTACGAAAATTTAAACTTGAATCTTTACATTACAACATGAATTTCAGAAAATACAATTACATATACTAACAAAATATTTTGAAAATAGGTAGCATAAATAAAATTAGTACATTAACTCTAACATAAATAAGATATTTTGTTCCTAAATAATCATAAAAAGTAAGAAAAGGTGTGTATATGTTATTATTCTTTTATTTTCTTACCTTTTAAATCTTATCTAGATTTTATAGTTTTCATTTGGTAATATTTTGTTTTTACTTTTGATTTAATAGTTTCCATTTTTCTACTTCCAATATAGGTTGTGTGTACTATAAATTTTGCAAGTAATCAATTTCAATATCAAATTTATCTTGCTCGAGTACTTTCACTTTTTACTTTGGTCTATAAATTTTGACATTCACTTCTATCTCATGTCAAATTAGTTAATTTGATGAAAATATGATACTCGACTCATATATGTTTGATTGGAATATTTTGTATGTTTTGCGTCTTTTGCATCCTTCTTATCATTTGATATTATAACTTGTAAATATCAATACGATATATTTATCAAAATAAATGAACGGTAAAAAATAAATGTTATTCAATTTCTTCTTTACTCTTTATATATACAAATGCATCTAACATTATTCAGTGTCTTTTTTAATCTTTATACTTTTCTTTCTTTCTTTTTCATGTGACATCTCATTTTTATATTTTCAATCTTATAGTTTACAATTTTTTTAGTTTACACAAAAATAGAATTTATGAACGGTAAAAAATAAAATTAGAATATATTATTATTCTATTTTGTAAATTTTCCTTTTTGCTGTTAGGTTTCTAAATTTGTTTTTTACAACAGGAAGAAGGTATGGTAAGTGTTGGATAAGTCGAAGAATTTAAAATTTAATATAATTGATTTATACTAACCTTTTCATCAAGTAGAAGAACTTCCATTCCCATAAGTCCATTGTTTGCTTTAAGATTTATAGCCTCCCACTTTCGAAGAATACATGTAATAATTAGACGATAAACACGATTTTGATTTAGTTGATCGGAAATTAAATAGTTTTGACTGATTTGTGGAATGGTGGTATTCATGATTTGTAAAGAAAAATAAGGATTTGGGGTGTTCGTTAAATTATGGGAGGTGTGTGTTATTATATAGTTTTTGGATTTGTCTTTTATTTGTTATTAACATTTTTGGAATGTTGAACGTATGTTTACTTTTTCTTTTTAAATAATTTACGGTTTAACATTTATAAGGTTGAACGTATGTTTATTTTTCCTTTTAAAATAGTTTCTGGTTTAACATTTATTTTGTTTTTATGTATAAAGTTTCATTTTTGTGATATAACATTTATTTTGTTTAACATAATGATATTTATAATTTTCTTTTCTTTTTAACGACTTACATAAAATTTGATTTTGCTTTTAAAATAATGTTAATGAAACAATAAGAAAAATGTTAATGTGTCTTTATTTTATTGGTTTAACATAATGATATATTTATTTTTCTAATTGCTTGATTTTAAATAGAGTATTTTAACACGTGTCATCATCTCGAATGATAATAGACACATTCGTTCCCATGAGTTACAATTTTGACAAACTCTCCTTTATATAATAAAATATGATTTTTTTTATTGATTAGAAATTAAAAATTCGTTATTTTAAATTATTTTACGGGGAAAACACATTTCAAAACAAAACAATTACAAATTCTAATATATGAAACGGATTTTGGATTCCGTATGATAATTATTAGGGGGAATTTCCAAAATGTCACTTTTGAATTATTTGTTTTTTAAAATGACACTAGGAATTGTCTATTTTCAATATACCATAAACTAATGATTTTCTATACCCTAAACCCTAAAATTCTAAAAAGGCCCTAAATAATACAACTAATTAATTGGAGGAAAATGAAGTACTGTATTGCCTAACTAAGACGGTGCCGCCTTTTTGTCGGGGTTCAGATAGTGCCGCCTTTTCATTTAGTATAAATTCTTCAAAAGAGGTAGTTTACATCTACATGCAGTCTGTGAAACCATAAACCACTCAAAATGAAGTAAACGCTAAGATGAACCATTGTTTAGACGTCATGCCTCCTATATAATATTAAATGAAATAAAATTGTAGTTTAGTTTACCATGAAACAACATAAATGGAAGAAAAATCAGTAACCATGGTTACCGAAGGAGTATGATACCAAGTGAATACTTCACATATTATCGTTGTTGAAAAAACAATACAATAATCGCGGACAAAAATTTGAATTTTGTTATTTTCTGTTTTAAAGCATAAGGTGTAACAAACGCTAAGAATTTATAATGTACTGTATAAAGGGAGTGGTAGTGTTCATATACTATACAAATATAATTTCCCCACAATATCTATATAAACCAATTCTCCAACATCAATATGCGTTCATTATGCCAGATCTGATATCGATCTAGTCTGCGACACCCTAACCACTCAGCTTTCACAGGGTTTTTTTAGATTCCTCGTTTCGTTTTGGTTTACACCGGTTAATTTGTTCCTTATATTATTTTGGGCTTCATATAAATCTTGAGTGAGATGTGTTTTATTAAGCTACTCAACTTTTAAGTTAAAATGTATGAAAAAAGTTGTCAAATTATGTTGAGGTTTGTTGTCCAATTTAGGTTACTTATTCAAGTCTGTTGTGTTACTACTAAATACAACTTTAAATAAGTCCTTTTGGGGTTCATCTTTATTGTTAGAGTTCTATTTTCGTATTTAATACTCCCTCCGTCCCAATTTAGATGATTTTTAAGGTTTTTACACACAAATTAAGAAACCAATTAATTGTTTATATTTCTAATATAGAACACTAATTCCAAAATGATTCAACCAATGAAAAAATAATCTGCAGAATTCAAACACTCAAAAACAACAAAAACACAATAAATACGGCATAAAAATTGAAAAAATCAACTAAAATGGGACAAACAAATTATTTTAGAAGATCATCTAAAATGGGACGGAGGGAGTATGTTTAATAGTGATATATTTGTCATAAATTCTAAGAACTTACCCAATTAGTCATAATGCAAGTAATGCAAGTACGATAAATGATTCTTAGAGCATCAGTTATCATGAGTTAATTTGAGTATCACTTAATGAAAATGTATTAAAATAATACAAAAGTGAGAGAGAGAAAACATGAAACTTCACATAAATCTCTATGTTTTGAAACCGTTCATCCACCTTTTGAGCAATTGTTTCCCACGTGTCTTTCTTTTACTGATTGGTTAGGTTTTAAAAAAAATAAATATTTACATAAATAACGAAATAAAATAAAATAATATATCTGCAGAAATTTAATGAGTTTCAGGGTTAAAGATGCCCTTACAATTACTTTTAAAGTTTTTCCATTAAAAATCAAATAAAGCAACGTAACCAAGATAGTTTAACCAATTAGAGATTAAAAGATAATTAGTAGAATAATAGGTTTGAGCATATTAATTAATAAAGTAGCATGTGTAATATGAAAATTTAGTAAGTAACAAAGAGAAATAAAATTAAATGATTAAATACATTCAATGAAAATTATTACATTTAATGCAAATTTAATGTAAATTTGCCTTGTAGTAATTATCACATTTAACTTTTTATAAATAAATCTGAAGTTGTCATATATAAAAATAAATTATTTTTTTACATTTAAAATTGACATAAATAAAACATTTATTTTTTCTTTTTCTACATTATACGTTTACTCAATGAATGAATTATATAGTGAACTATATCACAAATTAGAAACTATGAATATATTATGTATAGAGTTAATTTTTTCACAAACTATATTTACGCATAAGATAGTTCACTATTATATACTGTATATATATAACTATATTCATGTGTACTAGTTAGCTACAAATAAATATTAATCATTTATATAGTTAACTTTATTCACAAACAATCAACTATACTTGTTATATTCAACAATAGTTCATTATTATATACAGTTAAAATCCAATAGAGGCCCTGTTTGGGAACGCCTCACCCGGATTAGTACTACTCGTTTTGCTCCTTGGTTTATGACCGGCGATTTTAATGACATTACGGGACATCATGAGAAGACAGGGGGGCGACGAAGGCCCGATAGCTCATTCCTTGAGTTTAACCTAATGCGGCAAAGCTGTGGAATGGTGGACTTTCCATACTTAGGCAATTGTTTATCATGGTTGGGGAGACGCGGAACAAATGTTATTCGGTGCCGTTTAGATAGGTCGATGGGGAATGAGGACTGGTATGACCTATTCTCACACTCCCAAATGGAATATCTTCGGTTCATGGGATCGGATCACCGCCCGGTTCTGACTCATATTACTTCTAGGCGAATGGTCGGAACAAAGAAATTTCGCTTTGATAAGCGATGACTTTCCAAACCAAACTTTACGGAGGTGGTCGAGAATGGATGGACTCGAAACTCCGATAGTGCACCAACTCTAGGAGACCGTATTGCTAACTGTCGTGGTTCCATATCTCGGTGGCGTAAAACCGACCAAATTAGGTCGGATGAGGAGATTGAGGCTTTAAAAACCCGCCTGGAGGAGGCCCAAAGTAGCGATTCAGCTACGGTGGAGGACATTGCCTCCTTACTGGAACAGCTCTGTACAGCCTTGTGGGATGAGGAGATTTATTGGCAACAGAAGAGCCGGGTGACTTGGCACCAAGAAGGAGACCAAAATACAAAGTTCTTTCAAGCGTCAACGAAACAACGGCGGGCCCGAAATAAGGTTACAAGATTAGTAACAGAAGCAGGAGAGTAGACGGAAAACGAGGAAGAAATCAAATTTACAGCGATCCAATATTTTACAGAGATGTTTTCCTCCACCTCAATTTCTGATCTGGAGGCATCATTATCCCACGTTCGGAGTTCTGTAA
Organism: Arabis alpina; assembly: GCA_900128785.1. Lineage (NCBI taxonomy): Eukaryota > Viridiplantae > Streptophyta > Magnoliopsida > Brassicales > Brassicaceae > Arabis > Arabis alpina. Next base: position 18,808,723 of record LT669789.1, read on the forward strand.
CAACGACTATGAACACAAGCCTAACCCGAGAAGTGACAGCCTCGGAGGTTAAGGCGGCGGTGTTTGCTATCTACACGGACAAGGCTCCAGGTCCAGATGGTATGACAGCACTGTTTTATCAGAAATTTTGGCCCCTTGTTGGACCTCAAGTGGTGGAGATGGTTAAAACCTTTATGAACACTGGGAATTTGGATCCAAAAAGTAATGAGGTGAATATCTGTTTGATTCCAAAAACAGAGAGGCCTCGAATGATGAAGGAGTTCCGGCCAATTAGCCTATGCAATGTGAGGTACAAGATTATCTCCAAGGTCTTATGCCAGAGACTTCGAAGGTTTCTACCGTCGTTAATATCCGAAACTCAGTCGGCTTTTGTCACCGGAAGACAAATCACAGACAATGTCCTGTTAGCCCAGGAGGTTTTCCATGCACTCATGACGAATACAGTGGCTAAACGGGATTGTATGGCCATCAAAACAGACATGAGTAAGGCGTATGATCGTGTCGAATGGAGTTTTCTAGAAGCCCTGATGTAGAAGATGGGATTTGCAGCCACCTGGATTACCTGGATCATGAAGTGTGTCAACTCGGTTTCATATAGTATTATATTGAATGGAGAACCAAAAGGAGCCATCACTCCGGCTCGTGGGCTCCGACAGGGGGACCCCTTATCCCCGTTCTTGTTTATCCTATGCACGGAAGTTCTGATTGCCAATGTCCGCGTGGCTGAGAGATCAGGTTCCTTGTGTGGCATAAGGATAGCTACCGCATCGCCACCACTGTCGCATTTTCTCTTTGCAGATGATAGCCTCTTCTTCTGTAACGCAACTGGGGAGCAGTGTGATAATATTCTTAAGGTCCTTGAAATCTATGGGAATGCGTCAGGCCAGCGTATTAATTTTGACAAATCGGCCATTACCTTTGGGAAGGCGGTACCTGAGGCACAAAGAGAGATGATTAAGGCCAGGTTAAATATCCCGACAGAAGGGGGTTCTGGGAAATACCTGGATCGCTTAGGATCAGCGGAAATTTTTGCCTACGTTCAGGATCGCTTGAATCAGCGGATCAATGGTTGGTCCGCAAAATTTCTATCCAAAGGAGGGAAAGAGATTATGGTGAAATCTGTAGCACAAGCTCTGCCCACTTATGTGATGTCTACCTTTCTCCTTCCAAAGAGTATACTTCGGAAGCTGGCAAGTGCGGTATCTGATATTTGGTGGAAAACAAAAGATCACTCTAAAGGAATGCACTGGATTTCTTGGAAGAAAATGTGTCTCCCGAAGAGTGCAGGGGGTATCGGCTTTAAGTCTTACGAAGAGTTTAACCAGGCCTTATTGGCCAAGCAACTCTGGCGACTCCATCGGTACCCCAATTCGTTAGTGGCTCGAGTGTTGAAAGGAAAATACTTTCGGTTTTCTCACCCGTTTGAAGCTACGAGATCTTCTCGTCCTTCGTATGGTTGGCGGAGTTTATACAGTGCTAAACCCTTGTTGGATACAGGAATGAGACGTACGATAGGCTCTAGAGCCCAATCCTGGTTCTGGACGGATAACTGGATCCTGGATGAAAAGCCTCGAAGGGTAAGGAGCATTATTCCGTTCCCTCCTCGATACCAACGGGTTTCGGAATTTATTAATTCCCGAACAGGACAATGGAATGTGCAGTTACTTCAGAGCTGTGTAGAACCAGATGATATAAGCAAGATTTTGTCCTTGAGACCATCTAGGTTTGGAAAAAATGATGGTTACTGCTGGCACTTTACTAGCTCGGGCATGTATACGGTCCGATCAGGCTATGAGGTTGCCAGAGAAAAGTTGGATGCGGAATTGGCTTTCACCATCCAACAACCTTCGCTGAATCCCCTAAAGGAAAAAGTCTGGAAGCAGAAAACAACGAACAAAATTCGTCACTTTATGTGGCAGGCCCTCTCGGGCGCGGTGGCGGTTAACGAGAGACTAGCACATCGGCATGTGCAACGGAACAGAAACTGTGCACGCTGTGGAGATCTTGTGGAAACAATTAATCATGTTCTTTTTACATGTCCCCCTGCTAGGCAATGTTGGGCCCTTTCCCAGATCCCAAGCCCTCCGTCGATTTTTCCGTGTGATAGTGTCTGGGGCAATATGGATTATTTACTCTCGCGCATCCCATCTCGACCTAATGGTGATGTCTTAGATCGGTGTTTTCCATGGCTAATCTGGTATCTCTGGAAGGCTCGGAATGATAAAGTCTTTAAAAATGTAGATCGGTGCCCTCAGGATATTGTGGGATGGCCCAAAAGGAATCGTCGGAATGGTTCTTGGCCAATGAAGATAAGGAAGAGACGACAAGAACGCAGGAGCTGCTGGAGGACGTACTTACACCTTCGGTCTTCAACTGTTTCCTTGATGGATCGTGGAAAAAGGGTGAGAACATGAGTGGTGTAGGATGGGTCCTACAATTGCAAGATGGATCGACTGATTTGTTGGGCTTACGTGGGATGAGACAGCAAGTGTCGCCGCTGCATACCGAGCTTCAAAGTCTACTTTGGGCTATGGAGAGTCTACGGAAAAAGCGACGATATTGTGCGACCTTTCAGACTGATTCTCAAGAACTGGTGAGTATGGTAGCTGATCCGGAGAACTGGCCTCGTTTCCAATCAGAACTTGATGATTTCCAGGAGTTACGTAATTCTTTTCCAGACTTTACTCTTACGTATTGTCCTAGGGATAAGAATGCAAAGGCGGATCTTCTTGCAAGAAACGCCCGTCTCCGTCAAAAAACATTCTCGTTTGTTAGCACTTCCATTCCGGTTTGGTTTACTGATACCCATGTATTTATGTAATCAGGCGGAAAAGTGTGTCCGTGACAAAAAAAAAAAATATATATATATATATACAGTTAAATATATTCATAAATAGTTCACTATTACGCAATTTTGGTGTGAAATTTATTATATCAAGCAAGTAGTTAGTTCACTATTTATATCAATAGTTTTCAATTTGTGATATAGTTCACTATATAATTTATTTATACAAACAATAATTAATTATTTTGAAAGGTAAAATAATTATGGTTATTTTAAGTGAACGTATAATGTAGAAAAAAAAAGAAATGTTATTTCAATGAAATATTTTTTATATATGTCAAATTTAAACTTATTTCTAGATGAAATTATTAATTTTTTATTTATTACAAATAAATTAACATTAAATGTGATGAAATTTGACAACATTATCATTAAGTGTGGTGAAAATTGACAACATTAATTGAATTTATTTTTGGTAAATTAGTCAAATTTATTTTTGGTAAATTAGTCAAATTTATTTTTGGTAAATTAGTCAAATTTAATTTTTTTCTTTGTTAGTTACCCGATTTTTCAATTGCATATGTTACTTTATTAATTTATATGTCAAAACATATTATTCCACCTGATTCCCCTTAAAAGAATTGAGTAACTTCCTAGATTAAAAAAACAACGATGATTAATCAATCATACGTGCTATGATTGAGACCGACGTGCTTCACATTCGTTGACTCCTCTCATGAGCATTATTTCTCCACCTTCTCATCCGATTTTTCTACCTTGTATAACCCCCAGTCATTACCATCTCTTGACAAACCAAACCAAAAACTCAAACATGTTTCAAGAGAAATCGAAAGGTGTAAAGCTCTCGCTTCTAGAGCGGCCATGGTTCATCGCGGTTGCTCTAGCTGGTCTTTTAGGTGGCGCACTACTCATCACCAGTTTCATCAGAGCTACGGACAACACTTTATCACTATGTTCCACGGCTAAGAACACGGCCGTGTCCATAGCCGAATACTCAGCAACCCCAATCCAACTCCAATCCATCGTCCACTACGCCACCTCACGCACCGTCCCTCAACAATCCTTCGAGGAGATCTCGATCTCTTTAGAAGTCCTCAAGGACCGTATTCCTTGCAATTTCCTTGTATTTGGCCTCGGCCGAGACTCCCTCATGTGGGCCTCCCTCAATCCAGGTGGCACCACTGTGTTCCTCGAGGAAGATCCCGAATGGATCGAGGCCGTCCTGAAGGATGCACCGTCCCTCAGGGCCCACCATGTTCAATACCGGACCCAACTTTCTCAGGCCAACCGCCTTCTCTCGACCTACAAGTCCGAACCCAAGTGTTTACCGGCCAATGCTTTCCCGATCCGCTACAACGAAAAGTGTCCATTGGCGTTGACTTCACTTCCAGATGAGTTCTATGATACCGAGTGGGATCTGATCATGGTGGACGCACCAAAAGGGTACTTCCCAACCGCACCAGGGAGGATGGCCGCGATATTCTCCGCAGCCATCATGGCACGTAACCGGAAGAGTTTAGGCACGACGCACGTTTTCCTTCATGACGTTGACCGTTCAGTGGAGAAGGCTTACGCCAACGAGTTCCTATGTGAGAAGTACAAGGTCAAATCCGCAGGTAGGCTCTGGCACTTCGAGATACCCAACGCCGCTAACATGAGCGACCAACCAGGGGACCGGTTTTGCTGAAAATGCGCCTATATTCGTTCGTCGTTCCTTCTTTTAATTTTTAACAGCGCATAGTTCAATTCTGAATTTAAAATCGATTAATCATAATTATCCAGAGGCGTCTCATTAAAATAAATCATGTATTCTATCGTTATTGTACTCTTTGTTCCATATGGTTTTATGAGGCCTAGTGTCTACATTTTGACTATTCAAAACATTGAAGTGTACCAGTAATGATCTCTGCATTTGTGCTGATATTTTGGACATTGGCATAATTTTTTGTGAAATCTGAAGAGTGATTTATTAGCATTTTTCCCGATATGATAGTAAAAAAGATTAGATTTTCGTAACTAATTTTAGAATCTCACAACAATATGCATATTAAAACAATATATTTTCTAGTTTTTACTCCAAAATGAAGTCAAATTTCTCTCAAACCCATTAATTTATTTTTCATTTCAAAAATAATAGTACAACTATATACTACAATTTTACTATAATTTTTGAACAATACATTTTATTTATAAAATTAACAGATTTTGCCCCACTAATTTAGTTTTGCAAATTTTCATGAAATGCTACAACCAAATGCCACTTTTAATTCTTTTTTTGCAAAAATGCCATTTTCTAAAATATCATTTACTCAAAATATCATTTATACTATGTGATCACTTTTGCATATGCGCATATTCTTTTTCGTATTTGCTTTTTGTATTACAAATATAGGGGGGGAAACTATCATGTTTCTAAATTATTTAAATGATGTTTTTTTCTTAAAAATGATATTAGCGAACACAAATTTATGCATTTTAGATTGTTTGATTTTTTAAACATACATTTTTGTGAAAATCTTAAGAATATGCCTAAACTCCTAAAACTTAGAATTCGAAGAATGACAAAGTTTCTTTATTTTCACACAATAAAACTCAAGAAATTACAAAAGTTTTAAAGCAAATAAAGTTCAAAAATGGAGTGTGAACAACTCTTTCCTTGATTACAAATGCTCAAAATATCAGAGACTTCTTCGTACATATTTCATAATGGCAAATATATAAAATACTCCAATGCAATGTCAAATAAATTTATTTTTCCATCACTCCAGTCCACTTCCATGTTTCTCCTGCCTCCATCTTCTTCTTCCTAACATGTAAAATAATTTCCACAAAAAACGAACTTTCATACAAAAGAGGCGAGAGATAATTCAAGAGCACACTGAGACAACATAGACGATAATGTTTTTCAAATTCCCTCTCTACACTTACACTTCTCCTTATTCTCACTCGACATGATGGTTCTTCCATTGATGCGCATTGCATACATGGAAGACCCTCTAAATCCTAAAAGAACTGGAGCAGTTTTTGACACTTAAAAAACCGAGGTCCCTATAAGTGCTTCACTCGACAATGTAAAAGCCTAAAAGGCTATGAACAACAAAAAGGTCACTTTTCGTGAATCTTCTCCAACGTGTCCTTGTTGGGATTGAACCTTTGATTTAATCATTGTGCATTGGATTAATTAGGCCCATTGAGATTGTGTTTCTTTATGACAAGTCAAAGAAGACAAGAGTATTGTGTGTTAGAGTTTTATTTAGTCTAATTAGTCATAATTGTTTGACTAATTAATTAAAGAGACATGAACGTACATTAAATCAAAGTGAACGTGTTTCATTGAAAAGTTACGTTTTGTTATAATAAATAATCATGTCTTCTTTATTTCAATGAAAGGACACGCCTTCACCATGAACATGTGTGTTGGTTCGTGATATGTCTAACGTACGGACAGATCTGTAACGCTGCGGGTCACTTTGGCCGGAGCCATGCAACCCGTGACAGCACAAGCCACATGCGGGAATAATCGGACCGGGCTACCAGAACCAATCCAACAACCTACGTCCAACCGTTCTCGAGTGGTTTACCCATCTTAGGTGGTTCTAAAGCTTGCCAACCCGAACCAAGTTAGATGGTTAGTTCGTCCGGATTAGACTAGTACCATTTGAAACTCAAGCGAATACTAAAATACTTCCACATATAAATACTTAAGTTCAAAGGTACGATTCAAAGTCTTACAAATCAACATGAGCCTACATGCCCAAAACAGATTAACCAAAACAACGACATATTTTACAAAAAGGCATAAGCAAACTACCGCTGGTTTTTCCTAAGTTCTTGAAGTGCTTCTCGAGGTCTACTCGCTAGGTTCACCCTGCAAAACAAGTAGAGTCAGAAGTAATCTAAGATTACTCAGTGAGTCCAGGCTTACCTAACGGACTAGCTAGTGATACCAGATTGAGCAACATTCCGAGATCGGTCCAAAGAATAGAGGAACTAGGTTTAAGCGTAAAATCACAAGGAAAAAGAGAAGTAAAAAGATGTGTATAGAATTCTCTATTGAAGGCGATGTCCTCGATTTGGAGGAATACATCAAGTATATATATATATAAGTACAAAGTCGGTCGAAATAACCCTAAAAGATAAATGAAAAATCTCCTAAAAGATAAAAGGAAGTTATACTAATTCTAATTATTTCCTTTTACCCAAGCTAAGTCTTCCAATTTGCTTGTATTTGCCTAGGTCAGCTGATGCTCCTTAATGGGCCGAGTCGTCTTAATGGATCCTCGCTGGCTCATTTCTCCCAGATGTTTCCCGAAGCTTCATGTCGGGCCGGATATAAGTCGAGTATGGTAATGGATGCTAAATTCGGTACCTCCAAATAACCAACCCCCTGACTTTGGCGAGTATTACTTTAGTAAGCTCGGCCGAAAAGTACTAAAGAAGATTTGCCCAACTCAGACCTTGACTCGACATGTCGCTTTGCCTTTACACGTGATACGCTCTGGACCGTGTATTCTGAAAGGACACTGAAGAGACGCCTCGGTTCGCTCACATCCACCGATAAGGTTTAATGATTACGTTCGCGCCTTATAGTATAAATTCCAGATCTTTCGACCATTAGATTTTCCTTATTTATTCGTCATCCGAACAAGGTAAAATCTTCTTTCTCCCTTCTCTCTCTTCTCCATTCCTTACTCATCTGTGTTTTTAGGGTTTATCATTTGTTCCGTACGACTTCAATCTACGCCATGACAAAGATTTCCAAACCTTCGTCTTCTTCATTTTCTTCGGAAAGGATCTTATCTCTTTCGTGACGGAGGCTGAAGTATCTTCGTCGAGATTAACACCAACCGGTGCCACCACTTTGGGGCAAGTCGGTGCAAATCTAGATACTTCGACTCCGGTCGTCAATACGTAATCGTATTGGAGATAGATCTTTTGAACACTATCCAGATAAACAAATCGACCAAGAACATGTTGTTCAAGAAATTCTTGCATCGCAGTTTGAGATTTATAAAATCTCCCCCTCGCTATTAGATGACAAGTCGCTGGAAACAATGAGATGGGTATGCCGTATGTCGGAGGAATTAGAATTCCTAACCCCTTAACCCTATGAACGTCCATGGGATTGTCCAGCGGGTTATATCTGTCTTCACGAGCAGATGTTCGTAGATTGCTTCATGTGGTTCCCGCTGCCTTATGTCTTCGAAAGGTATTACGAGAATAGGAACATCTACTTTTTGCAGATGACGATGGCCGGGATATGTAATCTCGTGGCACTAGCAAGGTCAAGCTAAACAAGTTAAAGGTCTCTCCTTTAAGAACCACCTTGGACAAAGACCACGGAGATAAGCACACCCACTGTCGTAGCGCAATACTCCTTTGGAGCGTCTCTGTTCTTGCATCACTGTCGTGGCAAGACTCAGAGATACTCCAAGCTTTATAGATCAAGATCTAATAGAGTTCAAGCACCGCAACTGCATCACTATCGTGGCAGAGGACAGAACGCCGAGCAAAAGGTCAGTCAAGCATTTCCACAAACACATGTCGGGCAGGGAAACGCTTGAGCTTAAGATCCGAGTGATCAATCTCGGATCCAACATTAAGCTCACCTAAGCTCGAGGATCTACTCCTTTGGACCTTCCGCAACCTTAGCACAACCTTTTAAGCTCTAACCTGCTACCCCTTAACTCAACGAGCTGACTATTCACTCATGGTTATGGAAAGAACCATGATTGAGCTCAAGAAAAGCGATGAACTTGAAATCATAGAGCGAGTAAAGAGAAGCAAAAATTGTAAACTTAAATGCGATTAAACTCAAAAACAATAAGTACTTAGCACACCAATTTATACAAGAATGTGCTAAGGAAGCTAAAATCTCAAGAAAACTAAGCTATAGCGAAAATCAGGAGACTCTGCTTACCCTTCACAAGGCTAAAAACTTGGTTTTTACTGCCTTGTGAACCCTACTCAACGCGGGTCAACAAAATAAAAGGAAAATAAAAAGTCAACAAAAAGCATAAGTTATCGGTCGCACCCGACATGGTGTGTGACCGATAGGCTATGCAGTCCATCTCAGTCTTGGCGGTACATGTGTTTGTAGGAGCGGTGTAGCAGTCTTGTCCATCGGTCTTCACCGATACCACGGGGTATCGATTTTCTTCTCTATCGGTCTTCATCGATAAGCCAGCCCTCGTACCGCGATCAATGAATCTTCTTCTGTCTTATGTTCCGTAGTCAGTTGCGCGGTTTATTAGTCTCAACCGATAATTTAGCACCTGATAACTGCTCTTCTGCTCTAATCTTCAAGCTTTTATGCACCTTTGCACCCAGATTCCCATCCTTTGCCGGATATCACCATTTATGCACATATACCACCTGAAAAAGGGTAAAAGAGAAGGAAATATGTACAAATCCTAAACTAAGGTCCTAAAATGCTAATTTAAGCTAATCTAGACTAAATGCACTCTAAATGAAGATAAAAGATGCATAAAGGATGTTAAAGGGATGCAAATATGCACATGAAAACGGTAAATATATGAGTATATCAATATGATAATTGCTTTCCAATGGGGTGATCAAAGGAAAACTTGGCTGATCATTTGGCTGAAGGCCTGCCAAAAGAGCAAGTCGTATTCATATCGAGGGAAATGGGTCTTAAACCAATACAATGAGTCACCACTTGATGGAAACCTAACCTAATAACATTGGAGATCCTATGGTTTAGCTTCAATAGGCAAACTAGTTGAGGAAGACTCACACAAGATAACATACATTTCTCATTCATATGAAGTTAAAGTATGTTTCCGTTGACGTTGAGGGGTTGATTATTTTTTTCTTAATAACGTTAGTACCTTTTATAAGAGCGGAATAAAACAGTCTATCCTTAATTAATGTTACCTATATGAGAGTCATGTCGGGTCGCATCTATGATAATTGAGATGGCTAAATTCTCTAGAGCTCTCATGAAGACGGGATATGTTCAGACCAAAATGAACACAACCGTATAAACTGGAAATGTGAAGATGAAGTATGTGTTTCACTTATTGTCTCGATCTACTATTAAACGTGGTTAATTCAAGACTAAAGTTCATTACCCACAAAGTAAATCTGATAAATTGTAACTAGGAAAGATTCAAGTCCACAAGACATAATGTGGGGTATTGTTAGAGTTTTATTTAGTTGGATTAGTTATAATAGTTTGACAAATTAATTAAAGAGACATGAACGTACGTTTAATGAAACTGAACATGTTTCATTGAAAGGTTACGTTTTGTTATAATAAAAAATCACGTCTTCTTTGTTATAATGAAAGGACACGCCTTCACCATGAACATGTGTGTTGGTTCGTGATATTTCTAACGTACGGACACATCCATTCACAACATGTCTTTTGATCATACCCTTTGAAGTACTATATAAAGAGATTATGAGAAGTGATTCAAGACAATGGATTTTTCCCAGTTACTATCTTTTCTTTATCTCTCTAAATTTTCTAAAAAACACAAAGTAGAGTTTGCAAGGAATTCCGAATGGTGTTTTGTTCGGAGTTCGATAGTTGTATCATGCAAGAAAAACGTTCGTGAAACTACTTACACCATAGTAGGGAGGTGATTTTGTCTTAGGAGATTGCCACAAGCAAGCCTCTATCATCTACAACTTATCGCTTCGTAACTCAAGAGAGAAACCGTGAAGTTGGTCTTTGGTATTACACATACTTTGTATTTGTATTACGTTTCTATCTAATAAAACAACTTCTTCTCTTTTTTTCAATTGATCTGCATCTAAATTTCTAACATTGTGTTTGTCTAAAGCTTAGCTAAAGTCTACGTAGTTGTTGGAGTTGTTAATGTGACTTGTGTAAAAGAGTAGTGATGTAGAAGTATGGGTGTATGTGTGAGGCGTATGGAGAAGTAGTATAAGTATGCATGTGTGTGTTGTGTAAGAAAATGACCAATGAATCTTAAAGATGTAGTTTCAAAGAGTACAACGTTTTTGTTCTTTTCACTCTAAAACAATCAAAACGTGAAACAAAGTTGAGTGATAGAGAGCAAGAAAAACAAACCTCTGATCACAAAACAGCGGATTATGTGGTAAACCTAACTGGTGATACCGGATTGAGCAACAATCCGAGATCGGTCCAAAGAATAGAGGAACTAGGTTTAAGCGTAAAATCACAAAGAAAAAATCCAGTAAAAACATGTGTATATAATTCTCTATTGAAGGAGATATCCTCGTTTTGGAGGAATACATCAAGTATTTATACAAGTACAAAGTCGGTCGAAATAATCCTAAAAGATAAATGGAAAATCTCCTAAAAGATAAAAGGAAGTTATACTAATTCTAAGTATTTCCTTTTATCGGAGCTAAGTCTTCCAATTTGCTTGTATCCACCGAGGTCGACTAGCGCTCCTTAACGGGCCAAGACGTCCACATGGATCCTCGCTGGCCCATTTCTCTGAGATGCTTCCCAAAGCTCCAAGTCGAATCAGATATGGGTCGGATATGGTAATGGGTGCTAAACCAGGTACCACCACTAACTCTCTTAGATCAAATATTGTCGTCCATTGCTGGTTAGATCTCTAGTTAGGATCCATTAAGTAGCTCATGGATCCTTCAGGATTGCACAAAAACAATCAGCGAAATTATATTACAAAGCATCATCGACTGCCTTCTCAACGCATCTTTTAACTTCGTTGCTCTACCTCTATTGAGTTTTGCTCTGTCGCTACCTGATATATCATGGCTTTTACCATCTTTTGGCCATAATTTAACCCAATTTTATCGAGTCTTTTTGATATTTTTCAAGTGTTTTAGAGTCTTGGTAGGTTCGTGTATGAATGGAGCTTAATTGGTGATTAGGGAGCATTTTAAAGCATCAAGGAAAGAGCAGCTGAAGTCGCGAGGATGGATTTTCAATTGCCGTCAGATTGGCGCGTCGATCGATGGAAGAATCATAGCGTCGATCGACGGAAGATGTTAAGTCGTGAAGAAGTCAGATTTTCCAATTCTGAAGATTTCATTTTCACCCCAAAAGTTCTAGAAGTTAACAAATAAAGCCCAGCCCGAATCCTAACTTCTAAATACTCAGTTTTCTTTTAGTTTTAATGACGTTTTCTATTATTGAAGAGTTAGAGCTTCAGAGAGATTTTGAGAGTTAGGGAGACAAGTTTTCAGACGTTTCAGATTTCTTTGAACCCTTTTGTATCTCTTTCTCTATCTTTATTTGATGCAGTATTATTCAGTCATCATGTTTTCTGCATCCATGTCTAAGTAATTCAGTTGTTAGGTTTAGGGTTTTTCAAAGGAATTAAGATAAATTGTTATGATTGAATTCATGTTAGGATTATCTTATGGTTCTTCATCTAGATTGCATTAATTCTGATTTAGGATTGATCACCCTTAATTAAACATCTTAGGTTGATTAATTAGAAGCGGAAACATCAATTGATAACCTGACCATAATCTTAGATGAGCAAAATCATATATTCTCAAAGGAATTTGGTTTAGGGATTTTGTGAACAATTGAAGCATAAACTTTAATGCTTGCATAAATTGATTGACTTTACAAAGGAATTTGGATTTCTAAGGTTTATGCATAGATAATTAATTCAATGGAAGTCGTTTAATTTTACATTAAAGTTTCAAATTCGAGAACGAATCTTCATTAAAATCCTTATAGTTTTATAATTCTACAATTTATCTATTTCTGCGAATTTCCCAAAAACCTAGCTTTTGTTTAATTGAATTTTAAGAAACCAACACCCCTTCTCTGTTTTGAATTGTTTATGCTTTTACTTTACTTTATTCGCTTAGCTCAATTCGAAGTCATACATTCTATTGTCTGATTTGACTCACAGTGATTCGACCACTACTACAATTGATCTCTTAATTTGAGAGAGTAGCTCATGGCAAATTTGAGCATATCAAATTTTGGCGCCGTTGCCGGGGATGTCATAGTCACCTATAGGATTTTGATTCGATAATTCTGACTAAGTATATTTTTTATTTATTTGTTACTAATCTTCGATTTGTTCTCTTTTGTTTTTGGTGTTTCAGGTGTATGCCTTCTAGTAGAACCAGAAGCAACAAGGATCAAAAGTTAGCAAATTTTGATCAAAAGTTAGCAAATTTTGTTCCAGAGTTAGGTGTTTTAGAGCGAGAAAACAGAAGACAAGCGAAGTTAGCTAAGATGGTCAATCGTGCTTTGGTTGTTCTTCCAAATGCTCAGGGAGAGTTGTTCGACCGAGATGGAAATCGATACAACGAGCAGGGAGATCGAATTGACGAAGCTGATAATATCATCGTGATGGCAGAGGAGGTTGACGATCCAGTTTCAGCTCAACAAGCTGAGTTTGATCGTCAACGGGCTGAGTGAGAGCATCAGCGTGCTGAGCTAGAGCGTCAGGCTCGGGCGAATCACAGACTTCAGGAGGATGTGGTTAACCAACGCACTTTGGGAGACTACAACCGGCCTGAAGAATACTACGCCAACAGGGCAGCGATTCGGCCTCCTGGATTTCGAAGGAGAGACTTCGAGTTGAAGCTCGCTTACTTCTCTTTAGTGGCTCAACATCAGTTCCATGGACACCCATCTGAACACCCCATGGATCATCTCGAGATATTCGAGGATCTTGCGTCTAGCATCAAGGCTAACGACGTATCTGAAGACTACATCATGTGTAAGCTCTTCCCTTTTTCTCTTGCTGGAGAGGCAGCCTCTTGGCTGAAACAGTTGGAGCCAGGCTCACTGACTACTTGGAGTGATACAAAGAACACTTTCCTGAACCACTTTTACGATGAGTCGCGTTCAAAAGATCTACGAGCTAAGATCTCCACGTTCGTTCAGGGTCCAACAGAAGCATTCAAGGCTGCGTGGGAAAGGTTCAAAGGATATCAGAGAGATTGTCCTCATCACGGGTTTACAGAGGTTCAGCTGCTGGGTATTGTCTACAGAGGAATGGATTGGAAGCATCCGGTGGCTTTAGATGCTGCGAGTAATGGGAACTTCAAGACCAGATTCCCAACTGACTATCTCGAGCTCATCAAGAACGTGTCTACTAGCAATAGTACAAAGAAGATCGATGAGGAAAGAAGGAGAGAAGCAGGTATGTCAGGTGGAGCTGAGATTGCTGAAGTTAAGGCTAAGATAGATTTCATGCATAACCTTCTGGTGAACAAGAAGTCAGTTCATTTTGCACAGGGAGTTGACACTTTCTTTCAAGATGAAGATAGAGAACATGAAGATGTTAATTACATCAACCAGGACGGCTATCAGAATCAACGTTATGGGAATCAATCAGAGAACAAGGGATACAATGGTTACAATCAGAGGAGCTCATTCTCAGGAACTCCTGGTTCTCCAAGCTATGCTCAGAAGTCTCAATTTCAGAAACCATTTGGCAGCAACAGCAACCAAAGCAATTATGGATCTTCGTCATATCAACCAATTCCTGCTAAGTCTTCAGAAAGCGACATGAAAGCTATGCTCGAACAGATTCTTGAGGGACAACAAGCACAAACAGTGAACTTCAATGGGAAGATTGACAGCCTCTACACTGATCTTAATGGGAAGATTGAGGCCATCAACATTCACATGAAGAAGCTGGATACGCAGGTAGCTCAGACTACTGAAAGTGTGAGGAGACAAGAAGGTTATCTTCCAGGGAAGACGGATATGAACCCAAGGCACTTCTCCAATGCAATCACGTTGAAGAGAGAAGAACAAGTGATTCCAACTATTGAGAAGTGTGAAGATGAGGATTTCCTCGTGGTTCATGAAGAAAACGTGAATTTTGAGATTGTAGACCCCAACGTCGATCGACGCAAAGAATTTTGCAACGATCGACATGCCAATCTGACGCCAATTGAAAAAGACGTAACGTCGATCGACGCCAAGGCTGTGCAACGATCGACGCAAGGTGAAAACGGACAGAGTTCGTATTCTGCCATTAGCGAAGCCAAGGATCAGTCTGCAATCACCAATGAACGAGTCTACAAGCCCAAGATTCCGTATCCAAGGAGCTCATAACCTTTACCTATCAAACATGGCAGTGACAAAGCACATGCAGAAGGAGGAAAACAAGCTCCACCATCATTGAGGAAGCTACCAAAGTTGTTGAATCTGGGGATGTTTGTTGTTCCGTGTTCAATCAAAGGTGTGGAATTGAAGGATTCTCTTTGTGACACTGGAGCTAATGTGAATGTTATGTGTGAGGCTGTTGCAAAGAAGCTAGGGATTTTGAAGTTACAGCCTTCAAGGACATATATCAAGCTTATAGATAGGTCTTCTACAATTTCTAAAGGCTTCATTCCTGACGTGTTGATTCAAATAGGAGATTGTCTTGTTCCTACGGACTTCTACATCATTGGGACCAAGGATAACAGCTGTAAACCATTGCTTCTTGGTGCACAATTCCTTGCAACAGTGGGAGCAATTGTGGACTTTCCTAATAATCGAATCTCCTTCTCGATTATCAACAAGAATGTCTTCTATCCTGCAGTTCTTATAACACAGACTTCTTGTATGAGTGTCAATGTTGGAGATACGCAGGGTTTAGACCATGGAGATGAGATGAAGAAATTTTAAAACGTCCTCAAGTTGGCTCCTTCCACTGTACATCATGAAACCAACAATCCTGCGAGTTCCAAATGCAAGAAGATCCCCAAAGTCAAGCGCAGAAAGCCCTCAAAACCATTCTCTAAGTTCATAATTGTCATTCCTTTAGAGTTGAGATAGAAAGGAGAGGTTGTTATCCAAGAGATGGTGAACAATACTATGAAGCTCTTTCCAGGTATTGTTCCTTGCAAGTCTGAGGGAGTGCACTTCAGAGATCTACCTCCGATCTAAGCCCCGACATAGTCAAGCTAATGATTGAAAACAAGCGCTTGGTGGCAGGCAACCCACCTGTGAGTCTTTTTCTTTCTCTTTTATTTTCTTTTTATTGAGTAAGTTTGTTTTTGAAATTCTAAATTGTGAACTTGATTAGATGATATGATTTGGTGCTTTTGATCGTTTCTGTTTAGAGTACTTTAAACAGGTACTAACCATTGAATGACGTGACGAGATAGAGATCAAAAACCAGAATGCATACGATCAATTTTCAGATAGTCCCGTCGATCGACGCAATTCCTCCAACGATCGACGCCCACACCAAGCAGGTCCGATTTTCTTTTTCACAATTTCTAAACTTTTTATTTTATTTTATTTCACCAATTTCAGGCTTAATTAACACTGGGGACAGTGTTGTTTAAGTCTGGGGGAGGAAGTTGCTAACATTGTTTTCTATTTTGGAGTCAAAATCTGTTTTATTGAGTCAAAACTTGTAGGGGATGATGACCTTTCCTAGGAACAAATGCTCAGTATTTGCGACTTTTAGCTGTTGCGACGAATCCTTTGGATAGAGCGAATTCAAAACTAGATGATAGTATAGGTTCCCCTCTTATCGCAGTTTGCAAAGCGAAGTAGAACAAACTCCAAACTAGCACACTTGATCTCCATCTCGCTATATTCTCTTTATAAATATCACGACAGTAATCGATCCAACATTCAGGACTCCTTATTCACTTTACCACTCTTTGTTGATCCTGAATGGCCAGCTCATTTTTAGTTGGTATCTAACCCGTAACCTTAACATTTTGTTCAAGCCTCATGCGATCTTTTTCCCTTTGTATTATGTGCAGGCATGTGTATAAACACCGGAGAGAAAAAGGTCCGACGCAGTTTTTCATTCACAAAATTGCACAGGATAAGGATTTGGTTGGAGAACTTTACAACGAGCAATGATGCTAGGCATTCCTTGGGATTTCATGCACAACAATGGTAATTTTCGAGACTAACACTTATGTAGATCATTCCCCCTATTCAGTTAAATATATATATATTTCGAAAATTTAGTAAGGGAAAAGGGAATGATTTTATAAGTCTCCAGCTTCTACAAAAATCCCAAGGAATGGAGAAGATGGATGTGGATAGTGGAACATGTTATTATATGATGATGTTTGGTTCCTGATAACGTTTTGGAGGAGGGAGTGCAATGTGAATGAGAAACTGTGGGCATCAACTGGACCAGTCTTTCTCTTGTGTTTATGCATAATGTTTACATCCACCAAATAAAATCCGGTAACCCTAAACAATTTTAGCTCCACTGAAACACCAAAAGCCTTTTAACATCATACCTAGCCTTTTACTTGGTTGATATCATTAGAGAGAATTCTATCATCACTTTGATCAAGTGAGCGACAGTTAGGAGAATGTTAAACTGATGGGTTTGCAGGTTAAGATTTGAGGCCCAACCTATGATGGTTGAGATTCGTGACCGCCAAAGGTACTTTATTTATATGCAGCGAAGGAGTCAAAGAAACGAAAGAAATGTTCCAAAGGATAAGTGAGTTCTCACGATTTTCAAACCTCGACTTCATTCTTAGTCTCTCGTTTGCTTGAGGACAAGCAAAAGTTAAGTCTAGGGGAGTTGATATATCATGGTTTTTACCATCTTTTGGCCATGATTTAACCCGGTTTTATCGAGTCCTTTTGATATTTTTCTAGTGTTTTGGAGCATCAAGGAAAGAGCAGCTGAAGTCGCGAGAATGGATTTTCAATTGCCGTCAGATTGGCGCGTCGATCGACGGAAGATGTTAAGTCGCGAAGAACTCAGATTTTCCAATTCTGAAGATTTCCTTTTCACCCCAGAAGTTCCACAAGTTAACAAATAAAGCTCAGCCCGAATCCTAGCCTATAAATACTCAGTTTTCTTTTAGTTTTCATGATGTTTTCTATTATTGAAGAGTTAGAGCTTCAGAGAGATTTTGAGAGTTAGGGAGACAAGTTTTCAGACGTTTCAGATTTCTTTGAACCCTTCTGTATCTTTCTCTATCTTTATTTAATGCAGTATTATTCAGTCATCATGTATTCTGCATCCATGTCTGAGTAATTCACTTATTAGGTTTAGGGTTCTTCAAAAGAATTAAGAAGAATTGTTAGAATCGAATTCATGTTAGGATTATCTTATGGTTCTTCATCTAGATTGCATTAATTCTGATTTAGGATTTATCACCCTTAATTAGACATCTTAGGTTGATTAATGAGAAACGGAAACATCAATTGATAACCTGACCATAATCTTTGATGAGCAAAATCATATATTCTCAAAAGAATTTGGTTTAGGGATTTTGTGAACAATTGAAACCTAAACTTTAATGCTTGCATAAATTGATTGATTTTACAAAGAAATTTGGATTTCTAGGGTTTATGCATAGATAATTAATTCAACGGAAGTCGTTGAATTTTACACTAGAGTTTCAAATTCTTCGAGAACGAATCTTCATTAAAATCTTTACAGTTTTATAATTATACAATTTATCTATTCTTGCGAATTTTCCGAAAACCTAGCTTTTGTTTAATTGAATTTTAAGAAACCAACACCCTTTGTCTGTTTTGAATTGTTTATGCTTTTACTTTACTTTATTCGCTTAGCTCAATTCGAAGTCATACATTCTATTGTCTGATTTGACTCACAGTGATTCGACCCCTACTACAATTGATCTCTTAATTTGAGAGAGTAGCTCAGGGCAAATTTTAGCATATCACTACCAGTGCGAAAGCAACAAGTAAAAGAACAAGGCCTTTGCATCAATCGAAGAGATTAAAAGACAAAGTAATTGAACACATTTAGAGAGGGACGAAAATTGTTTCACTTTGTTAAGCAATTCAACGTCTAGACAATGTCTTTTTCCATCAATATGTCGTGTGATCACAACATAGAGGATTATAACTTATAAGCAAAGAAGATCTACCTACATATATTGTGGCAACAGTACTGAATAGTGAATAACTATTCCCAATGGTGAGAGACCTACCAAAAAAATGAATTTAAAATTTGAGGCAGTGATATGTTCGTTGTCACGAAGGGAAAATTTCTATTGCAAGCAACAATCTATGAATTAGAGGAGGAAAGGAATGTGAGATTTCACTGTCCAAAAGTTCGTCCAGCTGCTGGCCTAATTTGAAGCATTGTTCAAACTATTCAGCTTAGTTCCCATCACTCCAACTTTGAAAAGTTTCTTAGTATCTTTACGAATCAATGTCTATGTGAATCGCACACAAAGACAAGGATTCTACTTGCTTTCTAAAGGAATCACACACATTAAAAAAGACAAGCAAAAACAAAGCTTAAGCTTCAAAAGTGAGAAAACTCTCTCTTTTATTTTTCCAAAAACTTCTATATATTTACAATGAATGGAGAAATGAGCTTATATAGGCTAAATTACAAATCATCAACATAAATGCACAATACATCAAATTAATTATAAAAATCAATCAAAATAATTACAAAAATCAATCGAGAACTAACTACATATATTTTATCAATTCGCATTAATGGAGATTGGTTCTTTGTATCTAGACACTTTCTTGATATATCCAAGAATTGATGGTCTTCTAGAAACTTCTTCAAATATTAGGCATGATGTGCATTGAACCATTTGTTGATTAACCATAGATGTGAACCATATTTTCGAGACTACATCATTCTCTCCTTCTTCAAAAGGTTTTGTCCTCAAAACCGAAACCATGTTTTGCCTTTTCTTTTGGTATTTTTTTAATAGAAAATGAAAAAAATGTAAACAAAGTATTTTTTTTTAAATGTTTTAAAATAAGTAGAAATAAATTATAAAACGTTTTTTTGGAATTTCTTTTAGTGGATAAAACAAAACAAAAGGAAAACTGTTTTTAGGGATTTTAAAATTTTATAAAATCAAAAAATAAATTTTATAAAATCAAAAAATATATAAAACGTTTTTATGAGGTCTTTTTTTGTGAAAATCAAAGAACATAAACATCAAACTTTTTTTTTTTTGCTTTTCGTTTTAAAATGGAATAACAAAAACAAAACATAAAAAGATAAAGATAGAACCTTTTAGCTCTGATTACCCAATGATATAACACTCAAAATCGCACCAAGCTTATTGTCAAGTGATTCCAAGGCCTACGGCTTGAATGGATCGAAGTTCGCCACGCAAAGGTGCGGAATGCCTTTGTGATAAGAATAAGAATCAATATCTAGGTGAATCGCACACAAAGACAAAGATCCCTGAGCAAATAATATAAGATCCAAAGCGTGGATGGAGTGATGGGAACTAGCAAGCTCGCTTTAACGCTCTCTCTTGATAATTCAATGGATGGAGGCAGCGGTATTAGATGGAGATCGAAGAAGCTGGCTTTAACGCTCTCTCTTGTTGGATCAAAAGATGGATTTGATGGTGGATCGAAAAACGCCACTCAAAGGTGTGAAAGCCCTTGTGATAAGTTCACGAATCAATGTCTATGTGAATTGCACACAAAGACAACGATTCTACTGACTTTATAAAGGAATCACACACATTAGAAAAGACAATCAAAAACAAAGCCTAAGCTTCAAAAGTGAGAAAACTCTCTCTTTTATTTTCCAAAAACTTCTATATTTACAATGAATGGAGAAATGAGCTTATATAGGCTAAATTACAAATCATTAACATAAATGCACAATACATCAAATTAATTATAAAAATCAATCAAAATAATTACAAAAATTAATCAAGAACTAACTACATATATTTTATCAATTTGCATTAATGGAGATTGGTTCTTTGTATCTAGACACTTTCTTTATATATCCAAGAATTGATGGTCTTATAGAAATTCTTTGAATATTAGGCATGATATGCATTGAACCATTTGTTCATTAGCCATAGATGTGAACCATATTTTCGAGAGTATATCATTAAGAAACACCAAAACATAACAAGAGTTTTAGAAGTACTAAATGTTTTAAAAGATAGAAGAAGAAACAACAAATGTGGAGACTTAAGAGATGTCAACACTTGAAACATACTTTATCAAGCATTGCTCTCTAATTGGCTCAAACACACTGGTTCCATCTAATAAAAGCACAACAAACACTTTGGCTTCATCCCACACCAACTCCTACGGACACCTTGACTTCATTCCAAGTTTAGTGACCAAAGTCCATGAAAAATAGAGTAAACAAGATCAACATTATGTATACTAAAACTTTGACATAAATAACTTAATAAGAGTTTAAAACAGAGATGAAATAAGTAGGAGTAACGTGTATTACCTGCTTTTTAAAATCAGACATCTTCAGTTTCACATTCAAAATTTGAATACAATCGAAAGAAATGAAATTTGTACATAGAAGTTAATAATATAAATCACAAATCAAATAGACGGTAGAGTTAGAGTATACCTCTTTGAAGTTCATCTTGCATTTCAATATCAGCAAGCATATGTTGAATAGTTATAGCTCATCTTTCATTTATATGTATCTCAGACTTCAACCATTGCTCAAAACACATCAATACCTCAATTGTGAAATATGTGCATGCATTAAGCTTCCACCAAGATAACACATCAAACTCAAACCCACAAATCAGATTGGGATTCACCACTGATTCTTTCAAGTACAGTTCGAGTTCACTCATGGCTTCTTGAACTACTACTTGACCAATCGCATCACTGTAAATATTCTCAATCGAGGGCCTTGATGCTATGGAGCAACCACTAACACTACTATCCAAGTTCATTCTATCAAAGATATCTCCTGCAACTTGATCTTGAAAATGAGACTGACTTTGCAAATCAGAGGATGTCCCTTGGGACTGAGAAGAATAACCACGGCCACCACCTTCTTAACTCAGAAAGCTACTATACACTCAAACAAATTCGTCAAGATATCATTTATACTCTTTTTAAGGTGTGTAGTTTCTACAGTATTTTTACCATAAAGTGTCTCAAACACTATCTCTGCAAACTTCATTTTATTCTTAGGATAGTGAAGTATTCCTTGGGAGAGAAATAGTCAACTCCTTCAAATACAATTGCAACAATGAGAAGCTTATTCATTTCTCCAAAAAGATTCCAATACTTATAAAACTTTGCAATCATATCATCAACTTTGCTTTTCAATTCCAAATCACTACTTTGGCTCAAAGGGTAGAGGCTCATTTGGATGTTTACAATTTCACTATAACATCTGTTGTTAGTAGATGCAGAGAGTTTCAAAGTTGAATTGTAAAAGATACTGAGAAACTTTTCTAACCTTTCTATGTCATCCCAATCTGCTCTGCTAGGTGGTCCGGTCCTCTTCTTTCCTCCAAAGACCTCTGCAAAATAATCATTATACAATTTGTCCTCTGCCTCCATCTTCTCAAATGCAACCCTGAATTTCATAACTCTGTTCAACATAAGATAGGTTGAATTCCACCTAGTTTTACAGTCTAAAGGCAAACTTCCCCTATTAATCTTACCAGTGTCAACACGAAGTTCAAATGACTTATGTCTATTTCCAGAAGACCTAACATAGTGCACACCATTCCTAACTGCAATGACACTCCTCTCAACATCATGTAGACCATCCCTGACAATCAGATTGATAATGAGACAACCCGACCCGTTTTTTTTTTTAAATTAAACCCTTGGTCTTGGACTAGCATTCCCATAAATGTTATCCTCAACAACCAAGCAAACAATACAAGAACAACGAATAACTTAAACAACTAAACTAAGCAAACAATTCCATTAAAATCACTAATCCAGTTCAACACAATTCCACGAAACCAGCAACCTAACCGGGTTCTAAAACCGAAATAGAAAACAACAAAATCACACAATACGAAACCGAGACCCTAGATCATCTCCCTCTTCGTTGCCATGATTCCACGATCACAATTTGCCTTTACCTGCATGACATGGAAAAAAGAGATGCGTGAGTATTATCATAAATACCTAGTGAGACGGTCCTCCCATCTGCGACTGCGCACTCAGACGCGATGGATCCTTTCAGGCAAACATACATCAAACAATCACACAAATAAAATCAAAGGCTCAACCACAGGCTGCCGATTGACACTATCTCTAGGTGTCGATCGACACCTGGTATCATGTACCTGTCGACCTACCCCGACAGGCCTGTCGAACGACAGGTCTCCTGTCGACCGACCCCGACAGGCCTGTCGACCGACAGCCTCCTGTCGACCGACCCCGACAGGATCCTGTCGACCGACCCCGACAGGCCTGTCGAACGACAGGCCTGTCGAACGACAGGCTGTCGCAGATTCATGGGAAATCGATCATGATCCTCTCGGATCGATTTCCTCCTCTGCAACAGTACACAACCTGCACGAAAACATAATCCAACACATACAAACAACAATCACAGCCACAATCAATCAATTTAACAACAAACAATTCATTCCAAACCTATCACCAAGCATCCCTAACGAATCCACCGGCCCAGAAGCCATGGTCACGCACTCACCTTAGATTTTTTATAGAATTTGCTGGATAATGAAGCTAGAAACGGATTCAGCAACAACCACCACGAAATTTCACTTCAAATCGATCAGGAACGAAACCCTAACTCAAAAACCCTAACAGAAACAAGAGAACTCCTCTGAACTCTTCCTCTGCTGATTTTTGAGGCTTGGTTCGCTCAAATGCGGCCAAAAACCCTTAAATACGAAGCCCTAGGGTTTCCCAAAACCGGCCCGGTCCAATTGAACGACTTAAATCGAACCAGAAAACCAACCAATTCGGGCACCTGTCGATCGACAGCCTCTAAGGACCTGTCGATCGACAGCCCTACCTGTCGATCGATAGCCTTGACCACCCTGTCGATCGACAGCCCTTCCATTCTCTAAAAAAAAATGGTTCACGGGCGTCACAATTCTCCCCCACCAAAACTGGATTCGTCCTCGAATCCGCTAACACTACCCACCAAGCTAAACCCTGGCCAAACCGCCAGTCACACCGGAGACTACATCTCCCAGACCCTCTCGAGGCTCATATCCGTCCTATGCATATAGACCCGTCTCAGACATTGATTGCCCATAGCTCATACTCATAACCACCATCTAGCTCTCGGGATCGTCACCCCTCAGCTATAGGTGTCTAGTATCAACCCACCTCAGTCCGCGCAGTCCTGACGATGTTTGATACTCAACCATCTCCACACCTATACCCATCAAGACACACAATCTATCAAGCTCTCGGTATGCAAAGATCTACCAGAGGTCGCAACCTCCCAAACTATCCCCATACCCGCACTCTCTCAGTCCTCGCAGTCTTGACAAACGATTGGTATGCGGGGAACCCACTGTCCCCCGGAGAGACCCATCTCTCAAGATCTGCCGGAGACTCATCTCCAAGAAAGAACCAATGTCTATCTCTGAGCTATGCAATCAATTCCTAACGTCTATAATGCACTTGTGACCGGAACTACCCCCTAAGGTCTCACATGATATTCCTCATCCGGAATACCATCACAATCGTGATCATCACAGATCACCCGGACCATCCCTCACCGTGGATGTCCCTGCAGAGCCTCTCTGGAACTAGACAGTTCAAACCACGTAAAACTTCTATTCCGAGACTCTCTCCCACACACACACACAAACCGTTAGAGTCCCCACCAAAACTGGCAAGTTCTATCCGCAATAAAACTTCCATTTCGAGGTTCTCTAACCACAAACACATGACTCTCAAAGTCAAAACACAAACACATCATGGCCACACAGCCATAACAACCCCACTCCTGGCTACCACAGCCACTACAACCACATCATAAGAACTACACATCTTATGAAACCGGAAGAATGTCATAATCGTTTCAACTCCAACGAAAATACATAATTCCAACCACATCACCACACCCTGTGATCACTACCAAGCCAGACATCCAAACCTATGAGACCTAGTTCACTTTCTGGTCTGCTTCACAAACCCCAATTGAACCTTGTCTCAATTAACCTCTGGTTCTCAAGTCTCTTCATGTCGTCGTCGCAATCCCACAAGACTCACGACAACGGCAACCTTTTCCGGCGCAAGATCTTGACACTTCTCTCAAGGATCCTTACCGGCCTCAACTCAGCTGACAACTGAAGATCTGCAGGAAACCTCACCACTACCTCTCAAGACCCGTGTAGACACTTTCTGAGCTCCGACACCTGGAACACTCACGAAAGTTCTGCATGATCTGAGGTAGTTCCAAACGATAAGCAACTAGTCTCACTCGCTCCACCACCCGGGACGAAACCAAGGACCTCCGACTACGCTTATCCTTGCAATGGATCTGCTTGAACCCATGCAGCATCTCCACTCCGAGAAACGTTCTAACTCCCACCTAAAACTCCAACTCATTCCTCCTCTTATCGGTATAACTCCTCGGCCGATCAAGAGCCTCTTTCAAGTTCAGCTTCACAACACGGATCTTCTCCGTCATCTTCTGAACAAGTTCTGCACCAAATATGCTTCTCTCCCCCACTTGGATCTAGCATAAGATGTGCGGCATGGCCTCCCGCACCAAACTCGAAAGAAGTCATACACTACTGGCCTGAAAGCCCTCACCACTCAGAAGTGCACCTCGGATCTCTGTCTGACACAAACTCGCTAGCACTCCAAGCCCCGCAATAACTCGCTCACATATTTCATAACCAGAACCGCTGCTCCCTCGGTTACCTAATGGTCAGAAAATGTGCTAACATAGACAGACGATCCGCAGTTACTTAAATAAAACCATGAGCCTAAGAAACCGGCAATCCTGTTGCAGTATCCAAGGAAAACATGCTCCACGAACTAGCAACTTATCGCAAGCCGCGACCTAGTTAGCCACATCCTTCTTCATCCCAACTTAGTGATAGTACCGTTTCCGATCACTATGCCTCTAGTAACTTCCGGATGAATCGAAAACTTACTCGTATGAGCCTCTCTCAGAATTTTCTGCCTCAAGTCCTCATCCATAGGAACACAGAGCCGTCCATGCACTAAGATAGTCCCGTTAGCAGAAATCTGATATTCGGAACCAGTAGCCTTAGAGAAATCTAACAGCACCTGATCCTTCTCCTGAGCTACTTGGATCCTGCTCCAAAGATCCGCCTGATATTCTGCTGCTAACCCCTAATGGTTTCACTGAAGTAACACACACCTCAAAGTACCCAGCATGCTCACAAGAGCCTCCACATCCCGTTCCTGAGATGATTCATACCTCCTCCGACTAAGAGCATCCGCCTCTAGCTAAGTTCACCGCGATGATAAACTAAAGGTAAAACTCAATCTTCTACAACTTCTCCTATCACTTCCGCCTCCTAATCCAAAGACCACCGAAAAGGAACCTACTCCTCTAACCGCTTGGTCATGGAATGAGCCGTACTCTCAAGGCCTTTTGGTGCAACTCCTGAAATAACCTGCCAACCCGAGAAAACTACTACACTTAGTCGCATTCCTCGGTCTAGGCCAAATCTCAGCTCGATTGCATCTTAACTGGATCCACAGAAACTCCACCTGTAGAAACAGTAAGACCCTGAAAACCCATTCCCTTTGCCAGAAACTGCACTTGCTCACCCTAGCAACCAGCTCCTACTCTTGCAACTTCCCCGGAACTGCCCGCTCATTGCTCATGCTTCTCAGGATTCTTCGAATACACCAAGATGTCATCGATGAAGTTAATCACGAACTCATTCAGATACTCCTGAAAGGCTTCGCTCATCAACCTCATAAACGCAGCTGGTGCATTCGTCAACCCGAAAGGCATCACCACAACTCAGAATGCCTATACCGAGTCCTGAAAGCCGTCTTCCTGCCATCCAACTCATCAATAGAAAACTGGTGTTAACCGGATGCCAAGTCAACCTTGAAGAACCAAGTAACCCCTCACAATTGATCCAACAACTTATCAATTCTCGGAAGACGAAACTTGTTCTTCATAGTGACTCGGTTAAGCCTTCGATAATCGAAGCACAACCAAAAACTACCACAATTCCTCAACACCACACACCGGTTCTCCCCACGGTGAAGTACTCGACCAAAAGAACTTTACTCACGAAAATCTCTAGCCGCGTCATCAGCTCTTCCAACTCTGTTGGAGCCATCCTGTAGGGTACCATAGATAACGGCGTCGTCCCAGGCTCTAACTCGATCGTGAAAGGATTCGACCGCGATGACGGCAATCCCTGCAACGACCGAAAGACATCCTCACAGTCCTGGACAACCCGAATATCCCTCACTGGAACCTCACCTACAGACTCCGCCAGCAAAACAGTCTCCGAGTAAGCCTCACAACCTCTCAGTCATAGCCTTAACCTGCACTCAAGAGATCATAAGACTCTCAGAAGTCGGTCTCACTCCCTGACAAACCAACATTCTCCTACCACGCTCAAACACAACACGACTCCGGTGACAATCTAGATGAACTCTGTACTGATCAAGCCAGTCCCTACACAGGATGCCATCATACAGTTTCACTGGACTAATCACCAAGTCCGCTGGCATCAACTCACCAGCCATTACAATATCCCCACCTCCCGCCCGGCCATGAGTACTAGGAACTTTCTTCCAGCAACCATAGCCGGTCCAATCCGCTCACCAGCGCCACTCCGAATACCGCTCCACTCGGCACCCTCCGGAGTGATAAAGCAATCATGCTCCAGAATCGAACAACACGTGGAATTCACCACTGCCCACTCGTGGCATCACCAGAGCCTAACTCGTATCGCACTCGGTAACCGCTCCCAAAACTGCTGAAGCCAATCCGCCAGACGATCTACTCGACCCTGAGCCCACCTGCGGGCGCACCCGTACTACCAACCTCACGAGGACCCAAACCGTCCCCCGGCAGCCAACCTAGGACCACACTGTCCCCACCAGCCCTCACACTAGCGCTCACACTTGGCTGCACGCTGGCAGTCTAAATGCCGCTTAAGCCGTCATGAAGCGTCTACGGATCACTCTTAGCCACTTGCGCAACACTCTGAGCCGCACCCCCGGCAGACTCACTCCCTAGTGCCGCCACGACACCTACTGCAACAGATCTATAAGACGATCAACTCGTCACCTAGACTCCACTGAGGGCGCACCCGAACAGCGAGCCAATCTAGCACCAGCTCGAGTACCAGCCCTGGCCCCACAACCCTCACACCGGCTCTCACACATGCACTCCCACTGGCACTCGACTAATACTCAGACCCTCTTGATACGTCTACGGATCTGTCACAGTCTCAACGTGGAACCCTGAGCCGCATCCCAGCCGACTCACTCACTCGTCCCCGACCACAATCCTGACCTCCACAGTCACCCCGGCCCCCACAGCCACATTCTCTAGTGCCTCTAGCCAACACCATGCACTACTACAGTACACAAGCCAAGCACTAAAGAATAACAATAAAACAATCAACACTTACCGTGGAATCTCTTTGAAGGCTCGAAGGAAGATGATCTAGAACCCCCAAACTCACAGAATTGTTATTTTACCAAATTGAATCCTAGTAGTTCTAACCCGTCCTAAAACCGTAAGGGCTCTGATACCAAACTGAAACGACCCGACCCGATTTTTTTTTTAAAATTAAACCCTTGGTCTCGGACTAGCATTCCCATAAATGTTATCCTCAATAACCAAGCAAACAATACAAGAACAACGACTAACTTAAACAACTAAACTAAGCAAACAATTCCATTAAAATCACTAATCCAGTTCAACACAATTCCACGAAACCAGCAACCAAACCAGGTTCTAAAACCGAAATAGAAAACAACAAAATCACACAACACGAAACCGAGACCCTAGATCATCTCCCTCTTCGTTGCCATGATTCCATGACCACAATTTGCCTTTACCTGCATCACATGGAAAAAAGAGATGCGTGAGTATTATCATAAATACCCAGTGAGACGATCCTCCCATCTACGACTGCGCACTCAAACGCGATGGATCCGCTCAGGCATACATACATCAAACAATCACACAAATATAATCAAAGGCTCAACCACAACCAACCAGACAGGCTGTCGATCGACACTACCTCTAGGTGTCGATCGACACCTGGTATCAGGTACCTGTCGACCTACCCCGACAGGCCTGTCGAACGACAGGTCTCCTGTCGACCGACCCCGACAGGCCTGTCGACCAACAGCCTCCTGTCGACCGACCCCGACAGGCCTGTCGACCGACAGGATCCTGTCGACCGACCCTGACAGGCCTGTCGAACGACAGGCTGTCGCAGATTCATGGGAAATCGATCATGATCCTCTCGGATCGATTTCCTCCTCTGCAACAGTACACAACCTGCACGAAAACACAATCCAACACATACAAACAACAATCACAACCATAATCAATCAATTCAACAACAAACAATTCATTCCAAACCTATCACCAAGCATTCCTAACGAATCCACCGGCCCAGAAGCCATGGTCACGCACTGACCTTAGATTTTTTATAGAATTTGCTGGATAATGAAGCTAGAAACGGATTCAGCAACAACCACCACGAAATTCCACTTCAAATCGATCAGGAACGAAACCCTAACTTAAAAACCCTAACAGAAACAAGAGAACTCCTCTGAATTCTTCCTCTGCTGATTTTTGAGGCTTGGTTCGCTCAAATGCGGCCAAAAACCCTTAAATACGAAGCCCTAGGGTTTCCCAAAACTGGTCCGGTCCAATTGAACGACTTAAATCGAACCAGAAAACCAGCCAATTCGGGCACCTGTCGATCGACAGCCTCTAAGGACCTGTCGATCGGTAGCCCTACCTGTCGATCGACAGCCTTGACCACCCTGTCGATCGATAGCCCTTCCATTCTCTAAAAAAAAATGGTTCACGGGCGTCACAGATAATATGTGGTGCACACCTCAAATACAGATACTCACCTTTCAATACTAGTGAATATCATCGGCCACCAACACAAACTTCTTCTTAAATAGCTTCATGGCACTACAGTTTGCCGTTGCATTATCCACTGTGATGGTGAAGATCTTCTTAATGCCCCAGTCATCTAAACATTCAATGAGAACATCACAAATCGTCTTACTTTTGTGATCAGTAACGTTCTTGAATCTAATAATGAGCTTCTGCAACTCCCATGAAATGTCTATGAAATAAGCAGTTATTACCATATAACTAGCTGAAGTAGATGGGGCAACCCAAATGTCTGTGGTTAAAGACAACCTCTGCTTGTTCTGATGTAGAAACTTCATGATAGACATCTTCTTCTCTGCATACATCTTCACTATGTTTGTTGTAGCTGTTTTCCGACAATGAGGCTGGTATAGCTTGGTTTTGTAGCAGAAGTACTTCCAAGCCAAACTCTCTATGAAGGCAAATGGCAGCTCAGCTAAAACTATCAACTCGTTTGTACCCTCTCTGAAAACAGCCTCAGAAACCTTTCCCAATTTGATAGAACCAGTACCTACGAGTTTCAAGTTAATCTTTGTTAGTTACTTGAATTTAGGACAACAAAAACAATAATAAGTAAAGTAGTTTAAAATTGAATTTACCTTCTTGGTTTACCACATGCTGAGTTTCTGGTTTAGCCGCCATACATGCTAGGTATTCTTTGCATTTTTCAACATGCTTATTCAAGTTTGTGGTACCATTAGATGACGCACACTCAAAGCCTCTACCACAGTAGTTACAATGGCAATAATCGTAATCATATATCTTTCTGGTGTAGTGCAGCCAACAACCAGCTCTTGTTTTCTTATTCTTCTTCTGAGTTGGATAATCAGAAGCTTCATCACCTTCTTTCCTTTTGCCTCTGCTTTTTTCAGTCTGAGGAGTCGATGTTGGACCTTTTGGTTCTTCCATGTTATCAACAACATCAATGTCCTCCTCCTCTACAGTTTGTTGATTCGTAGTAGAACCCATCTGAACAAAATAGTGAAACACACAAAAAACATAATCATTACCATTTCAAATTCAAATTCTCAATTAATAAAGTTTGAAACATAAATATGACAAACTAAGAACATAAATATGATAAACATACATAAGTTACAAATTTCAAAACTACAAATGTATCAACAATCAAGTCAAGTAGTGAATGCGAGACTACTCAAATAATTTCATAACTACTCTGTTTGATGACGAAAAACATTCTTTCTCTTTAATTTTATGAAATAAATTAATTGATATTAATGTAATACTAAGGTTTTAAGAACAAATCATTTCATTTTGTGTTCTATGATTCTATCAAATTATCAACAACGATACATATAAACAGGATCATTACCATCTCAAATTCTTAAGTCATTGTAAAACTACTCAAATAATTTCATTTTGTGTTCTACATACAATTTCTTTTAAACCTTTAAATAAATAAAAAACAGAACACTAAGTCATCGAAGACGACAGTAACAAATCAGATATGAGAATCATGTAAGCAGTATGTACGAGTGATATGAAAACAATCAAATCAGATAAGAGAACCTAAGCAAGCAGTATCGAAGTTCTAGGAAAACAATCAAATCAAATATGAGAACCTAAGCAAGAAGTATGTACGAGTGATAGGAACACAATCAAATTAAAGAATAAAAGCGTAAGAAAAGAAAGTGTTTCAGAGAGTAACTCCTATCGATTTCTCGATGATACAGATGGAGGTGAGGAGGCTCTTTGTGTTTCCAGTTTTCTGATTTGGGATTAAACTATGTAGTTAGTATGGCTTTATGTAGTTGAGTCTCGAAAACGAAAGAGAAAGAGGAAGAGACGACTCGGATGTCGAAACATGCAATAATGCAAGGTTTGAAACTTTGAACTTTGAACTTGCCGTACAAATGAAACGCCAAAAGTCGCAGAGACATAAGAACCCTAATGTCTTTATATATGACCGGGTTATTGGTTTCTCTGATGGGTTTCTTGATAATTACCCGACCAACCCGGTTTCCATGGGTATATATAAACAACATCCACCGGGTAATCTCAGTCGGATATATACCCAATCCGACCTGGTTTTTTAGGGTCGGTATCGGACCAGATGATCGGATCCGGTGAAAAATTGCAGGCCTAGTTACCATACATGGGAATTGGTTGATTTACCACTTAGAAATATAAAAATTTGGACATAAATGGATATTCACAAAGAAGCTAAGACCAAATGGAACAATAGAAAAATATAAAGCAAGACTAGTGGCGAAGGGATTTCGTTAAAAAGAAGGTCTATATTTCTTTGATAATTATTCTCTGGTCACTGATAACACAGAGTTTTAATCCAAATTAACACTGCAAGTGCACTTCAACTGTTGTAGTAATTATGGGATCGAATCCACGAGAACCAAGTTTACACTTCAAACTATATGAACAGAAATTAAGCTAAGATAATATAAAAGGTGATTGTATGCAATAATGTAAATGAGAAAGGAATTAAACGATGTAAACTATGGATTAAAAAGTGTTAGGCCTTAGGGACTTTCGCATGAAATCAAAGATCGCGAACCATACAATTATTCAGGGAACAAATCAGCTCAATCTTGAACTCAAATATAAATGTATAACTAATTCATTGTCGTGAGACTAGAGACTTTATCTAACAACCTAAGGTTCTAAATTGTCGTTTGACTTAGAATTCTAGATAAGCATTAATGAATTGGTTTGATAGGTTCACAAATTGTCTTAGCATCAGCTTTCGTTGACTAAAGACAATTTGCTCATATATTGTTCTTTGAGGCATTTAATCGAACACTTTTGATGCATTAAACAACATAACATCATGAACTAGGTGATCAATCTAATTCAAGCATTAAGAGCAACAATAGACAAAGACAATTACAAATCCCTATTCATATCTAGTTCTTGCGATTCATGAAATCCCTTGAAACCCTAAAATCCAACTATGGATCTACTCAGACATAGAAAGAATGAAAGAGATGAAAAGAAACTCATGATAAATATCAAAGAAATCCAAGAGAGTTCAGAAATTGTCTCCATAAAGCTTACAAAGTATGAAGGTGAATAAATCTCTCTAAAAAAGAAGCCTTTCTCTCAAAAGTGGCTAAAAACATGGATTTATAGGTCTAAATTCGTGTTGGTCAAAAATTCCTAGCTAAACCAAGTCAAATTAGGAAACACTAAAATTTTCCTAATTTTCTTCGGTTTAGCCAGATTGACTTGTTTTCACGAGAATTGGTATAACCCTCTCAACGTTGATTCAAATGACTTCAAACTTCTTATGAATTAAAACTGACTCAATCTTCTATCTTGTATCAAAATTTCAGATCAATCCAATTAAATTAAGACCTCCAACGTTGTTTGACATATGACGCTACATAACTGTCCAATATCTCGATCTCTTGTCTTTTTATCCAATTGACCTGTAAAAGACTCTTAACATTACAAAGAAACTAAAACTACCACTCAAGATGTCAAAACACAAAAAACCATTAAATATAGTTATTAAAACAGTATTATAGACCATAAAAACCAAGATATATCAATCACAAGAATTACTTCGATCACATTGCTAATAAAAATTTATGCCATATATGATTTAGAATTCACCAAAATTGATGTTAAAGCGGCATTCCTAAACGGCAAAATAGATGAAGAGATATATATGGAACAACCCAAGGGTTTTATAGTCAAAGGGAAAGAAAATAAAGTTTTGTAAGCTTATGAAGTCATTGTACAGACTTAAGCAAGCGTCAAAACAATGACACAAACAGTTTGATCATATAGTTCAAGCTTATGGTTTTACCATCAATGAATGTGACAAATGTGTTTACATTATGCAAACCAAAAATGATATTATCATTTTATGTCTTTGCATGGATGACATGTTAATAATGGGAACAAGTAAAGACATTATTAACACCACAAAGAAGAAGTTGAGTGATAATTTTGAAATGAAAGACTTTGGTTGGCTGATTTAATTCTTGGAATCAGAATTGAACGAGATACCAATGGTTACTCAATCTCATTATGTGGAGAAATCTCTAAAGAAATTTGGTCACATTGACCGGTTGTTACTCCATTTGATCCAACGTGCAAGCTTTCAAAAGATGATGGTTAAAGTATGTCTCGGTTAGAATACACACAAACATTTGGAAGCCTTATGTACATTACAAATTGTACAAGACCAGATTTGACTTACTCATTGAGTCGATTAAGTCGATATTCAAGTAATCCAAATAGAGAACTATTTCTAAAATAGTTTATGTAGTTTGGTTGAAAGTTTTATTCATTGTATCTCTTTGTAGTAGTGTTTGTTTTTTTAGACAAAGTTACTATAGTTACATAAGCAATATAGTTTTAAAGTAGATATGAAACTTGACTCTCGCATGAATAAAATTTGGTTCTCTAGGTTGTTTGAGTCTACATACTTGGATGGTGGCTTCCTGATACCTCTGATAACCCTATACCTCATTAGGATATAGTCCTTAGAATCATATCCACCTATTTATGATGACTTTGCGTCTGATGATTCATTTCGAGTTGGTGATGAGTTCATTGCTAAAGGAAACCTTCTTAGTACCTTTTGTTTTAGGCTTTCCCTTAGTCTCCTTGACAGTGTCTTTGTACAACTAATGTTCATGAAACACAACATTTCGGCTTGTTGTGCTTATCTGCTCCTTAGGTAACCAAACCCTGTAGCTTTTAACTCTAGTAGAAGAACCGACAAACACACCCTTTAAACATAACACGAACTTATTTGGTTTTAATCAGAGTATTTTCCACACAACGAAGATAAACTTTTTTTTTGTGCTAAATTGTATATATCATTTATGAAAATGAAAGATTAGGTTATAAATTGTTTGTGAAACAAGATGATATGCTTATGATTTTGATTTCATGAAGAAAAAAAATAGAAACATGGAACAAAAATATAATCAGTACATATTCAAGATTATCCAAAAAAAAATCTCGAAAAAAGAACGATAAAAATCATAATACCGCTATGCAAAAATCCAAAGTGGAAGCCAGCCAGAGTAGGGGAAGTAACAAGAACATGTGACCAATATAGACTATATAGTATAGGAACAAAGACCGGTATAAAAAACAAAGTCCCACAACTTACACCAAGATTGTCACGTAAATCATTATTAGAACAAATACAATCTTCGCTTGCGCCTTCTCGATCAGAGGCACGACGTTGAAAAACTTTTTCTGAGAATGAAGAGGATGAGCGGTAGAATCTGACATGTTTGGGGAAACCGTCTTTTTATCCTACTATACCCGCTTTGTCCCTTTTTCAAATTACATAAAAGATCCACGATGTATCATCACCTTATGAAGAACTAATATCATATACATCGCTATTTGTCTAAAAGATTCAACCACAAAGAATAAAAAAAAATTTTAACCCTATGATGCAATTATGACAAACCAAATTAATATAGTAATGGCTGAGTTAGAAGTTTTTTTTGTGAATGAAATGGCATTAAAACTTTTGCTGCCCGAAAAACAATAACCAATCGCAGCTTAGGACCATACTTTGTAAAGAAGGGATAACAAATTTCGAAACTCCCACAAATCATCTGCATATAAGAGATTATCTATTTTTTGTCAGTATCTTAAAACGTTGACATTAAACATACCCGCGCGTATTAATAGTTATTATTAAGTAAACATTTGTCGATTAGAAATAACTGAGAACCACATATCGGCAAGAAACATTAAAAATCCAACTTACAGTTACAAACAATGTTTCTCTCGAATATTCTTTGTGTCCTATCTGACAAGCTTCGTAAAGCATCCAAAACAACAGTGGTAAATTGCGAGTAAACATTCTGCATAAGAGAAAAGATGAAACCAATGAGTGATCAAAACCC
This sequence comes from Arabis alpina, assembly GCA_900128785.1. NCBI lineage: Eukaryota > Viridiplantae > Streptophyta > Magnoliopsida > Brassicales > Brassicaceae > Arabis > Arabis alpina. The sequence continues at coordinate 18,844,116 of LT669789.1, forward strand.
GTATGTAGTCAAAACAATATTCAATGCTTACAATGTAGATCCCATGACAATATGTAGTAGTAGTTGGCACTTGATGTCTATGTTCTGTTTTTATATGCATTTAACAAAGGTCATAACATAAAAGGTGAACTGAATATGCAGAATACATATATGTAATGCGGAAGCTGAGTTTTATCTTCCTTATTAAACATTAGCGGAAACCATAAGCATAGAACTCTACCTGATATGTTTGTGTCGTACCTTTTGATAAGAGAACCACATGCACGTTCAATAATGAGGAGAGCTGAGCATTCATTTTCAAAAAAAAGTGCATGAAAGCAGAGAAGTCCATTCTTATGATGGGAAATATTTGGACAAAAATAATAGATGGAAGCAGAAGTAGACAGGAAACGTGTTTTCTTTTCTTGAAACACCAAATGCCAAATCCTCTTAACTGAACGGGAAAAATAGGTCTAGAGATTTGTAGATGAAAATTTAAACCAAAAAACATTTTCCCCTCTCTTACCACAATGAGTGTCTTTATTCTCTGCCATTTCTGCCTACAAGTTAGGTTTCCTTCTTTAGAACCAGAAAACAATAAGCAGACAAAAAAACCGGTAATCTAATAATCCCCAAAAACACCATTAGACCTTCTCACTAATCTCCAGATCAAATGTGATTTGGAAAGTGAAAAAGGGATCGTAAGGTACATGAGTGTTTACTGCATTAGCAAACTCTTGCAACATAAAAGCCTCATGAGTAGTCTGAAGGACGTCATAAGCTTTCTTAATGGTTCCACCCATTCTTTTAATCGGATCAGTTATGACATAGGACGATCTCTGCAACAAATGATCTCATCGTAACTCTTTATAATCCGACACCCTTTCATAGATGCGATGAAACCCATACTTATTCCCATATTTCCCCAAGTGGGCTCTAGGAGTGGTTTTTGAAAAATAAGCATCATTCCATGGATAAGAAACTCTAATGTGATAATATCGACGAAGAAAATGGCTAATTTATATAGAAAACCTGAAACATGAATTTAGTAAGAGAGACGTAAATGGAAGCCATGTTAGTAAAAGAAACTTTGTTAAATGGTCCCTATAATTTTCTTTATGTATCAATCCAAAAGAATTTTAACGAGACAATAAGTTATGATGGCGAAGAGGTTATGTTTTTGTGCTTATAAGTACTTTTAAGGTAATTTAGAGTCCATAGACAATGACTTAATTCCTATCTTGTATCTAACGGAGCCAAATGAATTATCATGATGACATTTAAACATGTATTTAAGCTCTCGTGCTGTTGTCATCGTAAGCGGAGAACCATTTGTGGAAAAGATTCGAGTATTGTCATTCCTAATGCGCCTCCTCTAAGCGGATATTTTCCTGCTCCAACCAGTTTACAAATTTAAATAAATATGTGACAATGTTAAATCTCATAACCCTATATCATGACCAGTGAATGACAATACTCGAATCTTTTCCACAAATGGTAAACAGATTATATATACCTTTGTACAATATTCTAACCATATGTTAGTTTTTAAAGATTCAACTTACTTCATGTAACAAGACAAGTGATCTAATTGTGGAATGGGAGAGAATTTTCTGCAAACTAACATAAGGTTAGAATATTGTGTTGGAACGTTTTTTTTAATAATATAAGCCCTTTAGACCTATTAAAAATATGTTGAGTGGTGAAGAGAAATGGATATTAAGCATTTGGACTAAATAAGAAATTGGAGTAAATAAAAGGGATATGTATAAGTTTGTACCACATCTCTTAGGTGTAAAATATTCTTCTAGTATATAATAAAGGAAGCTCATGTTATACTTTAAAAACATGGAGCTTGGGTGGAGATAAAACTCACGCGAGCCAAACCGGACTTAACCGAATCTAACTGAGAATAGGTGTGGGCGTGGGCGTGGCTTTACAAACGTTTTAGAATTCAAAATCACTCATTAGGTTATATACAGTAAAACCTCTATAAATTAATAATGTTGGGACTATAAAAAATTATTAATTTATAGAGAGAAATCTATTTTAGGAAATAATTTTCTTAACTTGGTTTTCATATGATTTTATATTATGGACTTTAAAGAATCCATTTGCAAAAAGGACATGAAATTATGATTAAAGTTTCGATTATCGCATTAGAGTATATGTTATTATCATAATAGACGATGAAATTAAAATGATATATTATGTATAAAATCTAGAAGAAATCATGGTTATTATCCCTTATGTCGATTGATACATTTAGAAAGAATTATGTATAAAAAATTAATTATTTTATCTAGAACTTTTCACAAATTTATGATACACACCGAGAAAACAATTCTATATTTTTTGACGCAATAAAAGTTAAAGATAAGGTGTAATGAGATTTTCAATTTGCAATAAAACAAAAATCTTTAAAACCATGTTTTAGTATATTATCATAGTTATATATATATATATATATCTTATATAATATTTTAAGGTTTCCAAAATTTCAAGTCATGAGAGGTTGCCATGTGTCATCTACTCATTGACACTTGACATTTTTAATTTATTTATTAATTTTTTAAATTTTGACAATTAATTCTAACAATTTAATAGCTAATTAATGCTAATTCATTTCAACAGCAAGATACAATATAAATTAGTCATTTTTTGATACTCACAAAAAACTATGATTCTAAACTTTGCAAATTTTAAACACATTAAAAATATATCTTACATAATATTGTAACTTTTTCTTAATTCAAGTCATGGCTGCCACGTGTCACCTATTCTTTTCACATTTGGCTTTCAAAAAATTATTTTAAAAAAAAAACACTTTAACAATTATTTCAAAAAATTTAATAGGTAATTCAATGCTAATTAATTCCAACAAGTTACAATACATATTAGCCATTATTTTGTTTTTTTTTACACCCACAAAAAATTATGATTCTAAATTAAATGTATTATTGCGAACTTTCATTTTTTTTGAAATAAATATTTTATTTATTAAATCCATCTTCTTATATAATATAGTAAGATTTTTCCAAGCTCAAGTCTTGAGAGACTTTCATGTGTTATCTCTTCTTTTGCTTTTTTTATTTTATTTTTTTCATTGAAGAAAAAGAAATATTAAGTGTTTTTTATAACTCTAAAAATTATTTCCAACAATGTAATAGCTAATTCTAATGTAAATTAATTTCAACAAGTTACAATATTTAGCCGTTATTTTTTTTTTTACTTTCTTTGATAATTCCAAATTAGACGTGTTTTTCTAAATTTTTAACGATTTGAAAAATAGTCTATTTTTTAAACGCAAAAATATAATGTATAAGATAAATCTTTAAAACTGTGTCTCCATATAGATATTTTAAAAAGTTTCCAACAAAAGTTTTAATAAAAATAAGTAACATGAACAAAAACAAAAGGTTGTGAGAAAATTTATGAAATGATTTAAGAACTTTTAAAACTTTTAAAATGCTAAAGTCTAATTAGAAATATGTATATTTGTTTTTTCTTTTTAAGTCCTCAAAACTTTTCACCCCAATTTACCAATACAATTAAAATAATTTGTGGTGGACAAAGTAACGCTTCTAACCAATACTCTCTGGAAAAAACTTACTCCACCACAAATTATGAATCCAGAAAACAGTTTCTTTCACCATTGAATCGATGCTAAAGACAAAAATCACAACAAATTAATAAAGAAAGTGAGACAAAAATACAATCAAGCTGCAATTATTCTCTTAATACAATTCAAAGTTCTCATGAAACAATTACAAAGATGCATTCCAATTTTTTGTTGAGATCATATGTCTCACTAAAAGCAAAGCATACTACAATTTATCTAATCAATATTTTTTTTACAGATGTGTTTGATGCAAGAAAAAAGACGACTAATCATTTTTTTAAGGAATCATACTGAATATTGATAAAGACATATAATTTAGGGATTTGTACCAAAAAAATGTCTTCCATATGCTATGAATGACTTATTTTTTTTGATATAACATTATATATGTCCATTAATTTTCTACAAATGCTTAGTCTTCTAACGTAGATAATTATTCACGATAAACATCCAATATATGCAACATTAAATACACAAATAGTCAAGAAATTATAAATTATTGTCTAATTTTACAATGAATTTTTAAACCCACGCAACGCGTGGGCAGTCCCTAGTATATATATATGCTTAATTATATATCATTATTAGTTTATACTATTATTGAGACCATAGTTTACATAAGCGTTTCAAAAAAATTATTATCTTATCATTTTCTCGAATTTCGCTAATTTTTACATAGGCCCGACTCGGGACTAGAAGATTTTATTAATTTATGGTAATTATTAATTTATAGAGTATTAATTTATAGAGGTTCTACTGTATATGACCTTCTGATTCTCATTCTACTCACTCAGAAACGAAAATCAAAAAAGAAAAAGTCTCCAGCAATCTCTTTCAAAAGTAAGTCTGTATCTTGAGAGTATCGTAGGTGTTCAGTTCGTTAGAACCGTGATTTGAGTGATTGCAAATACGGTTGATTTGTGGTTGTATCATTGGATCCTTGAATCAGTCATCTCGTCGCACTACGGGTGATTTAAAGGGTTAAGGAAAGAGATTCGTCTCGCCTCTACAACTCTCGTCTTCCCTTAACCGTCTTTCTTATCGCAGTTTATCGCTGATTCGTAGTGTTCCATAATTTTGGTTATACATATTGTACAAAGGTATATCAAAACCAATGATCAACTTAAGACCAATAAATCATCTTGTGTGAAGATTTAGTTAACCGAAATTCCATAGGAATAAACAGTCATGAGTCTTGGAAAATATCACATACCATGCCGGTTTTCTTACCTCTATCTGGTCTTGATTCTATAGAAACCAATGTGCTTTCGACGTAAGCCGTGACGCCAGCAAGTGATTATACTTGCACTAATTCTTTACTACTAAAACACAAGTCACCTCACCAATTAAAAGTTGACATGTGGAGTTTTATAGTTTAAAATATTATTAAAATAACTAAGCAAAATAATAGAATGGCAACGTAACTATTTAAAAAATTCATAATCTTATTAATCCCTAAATTTGTGGCTCAACCACCCACTACTCCTTGATCTGTAATTTCAAAATAAAACCATTGATTCACTCATCATATATATTGTTGAATTAACAATTGAAAGAGAATCACCCTCTCCATATTGTTATCTGTCTCGCTGAAAAAATAAAAACATTCAATTTTATAAATTGGTATTTCAATATTTTTAATAAAAAAAAATGGATTTCTATAAAAAAAAAAAAAAAAAGAGAAGAATGTCCATAGTCATGTGGAGCACGAGCCATAATACTAGTTTGCTTCTAAAAACAGAAAACGTAAAATGTGACTACAATAAAGATTGGTCAAGTTAGGAAAAACAAAAATAAAGATGGTCATAAACATAAATGTTGTCAAAGCAAGTACACGTGAATTCGGAAATTTGGGTAAGTGTGGAAGTTCCACAATGGAACTACAACCCAAACAATGATTGTAAAACGCTCAGTCCTTGATGCATCCTAGTTCTGGAAATTTTCAGTACGAGGGGGAGAATTTGAACCAAAACCAGTATGCATTAACCCATGATCTATGATCAGAAGAGATGTGGTAGAAATTCCACAGATATCTATGATCAGAAGAGATTTGGTAGGTATGTGAGCCGTCAGCTCTGTTACTACTATCTCACAACATGGCGTCGTTTCACTCTGGTTTATACGATTTCTTCTCTGCTTAAAAAAAAACCTAATCTCTTCGTTTTTCCAACATCACATCTCTTAATTGTCGTTCATAATAGGTGTGACGATTAATGTTTAAAACAATATAACGCATTGACAATAACACATATGAAAAGTCACTTGCCACGTGGCCTGAACTTGTGAGCTGATCATAGAGTCGTTTGGTGGGAACGGTGGGGCAGGCGAGACGTAGAAAGTTTAGTGTGGGATTTAATGGGAGTTGTGAGGTGTATTGATTGAGATTGGTAAGGGTAACAGCTGGTGTTTGAGGTTCTCCCATGGAGTGGACCGAGTGGTGGTAATGAAGGTGAGGTGTCATGGGCGTTAGAATTGGGGAAGAAGAATCGTGGTTGGAGTTGTGGGTGTTGTGTATGTGGGCTTGTATAGTGTAAGGCCCAAGTCCATAAGTTAGGATAATATGAAAAAACGGCAAACGTGCCATATGGTGTGCTGACGTCTCATTACACGGAGAGCCCTTACCTTTTTATATAGTAGATGGGATACTTAAAGCATAAAATTAATTACGCTATATATTTCACCAAATATTTTCTTGTTTTAGAGGGATATACTTATGCAAATTAGATCTTTGTAAGTTTGGATAGTAAATCCACATGTGGTTATACGTTGACACTTGGTTATGGGGCTTTGTCTTGAAGATCATCTAGCAAACGTGTATATTACGTTCTACAATTGAATCTGAATTTATTGCATTAGATAAAGCTGCGAAAGAAACTGAATGGCTTAGAAATTTTATTGAGGATATTTCGTTGTGGCCGAAGCCGATAACAGCTCTATGTATCCATTATGATAGTATGACTGCTTTACATAGGGCCAAAAATGCAATATACATTGGCATATCAAGGCATATTAGACAAAGCCATGCGACAATAAGATAATTTATTTCCAATGGGGTGATAGCATTGGATTATATTAGATCAAAGGAAAACTTGGTTGATTGATATGCTCAAATTTACCATGAGTTACTCTCTCAAATTAAGAGATCAATTGTAGTAAGGGGTCGAATCACTGGGAGTTAAATCAAACAATAGGATTATTGACTTCGAATTGAGTTAAGCGAAATAAATAAAATAAAGACAAAAACAATTCGAAGCAGGCAAGATTTTTGATTTAAAATTCAATTAAACAAAGAGCTAGGTTTTCAGGTAATTCTCAGGATGAATCAGAATTGCAGTTTAAACAAAATCATGATTTAATTAAGAACCGTTCTTGAACTTGGAACACTAAGATATAATTAACCAACTGTCGTTGCGAAAATTAACTATGCCAAACTCTAGAAAGCCAAATTTCTTTGCGAATAGGTAATTTTGCTCACCTAAGATCTAGTTCAGGCTAATCAATTACACTTTCGTGTCAATCTATCAACCTAAGATAGCCAAATTCAAGGCCGCGAATCCTAATCAGAGTTAAAGCAATCTAGGTGAAGAACCATATAGATAATCCTAACAAGTAAGTTTAACCTAACAATTCATCTTCAATCCATTCGAATCACCCTAAACCTAACAAGCAAACTACTCAGACATGGAAGCAAAGCAAATCATATCTGAATAATACTGCATAAATAAAGAGAATAAGAAGAAGTACAGAGTGTTCGAAGAATCTCAAGAACAAAGTAGACTTGTCTCCCTAAAAACTCTCAAAAAGCTCTCTCTCCATTTGTTCAGTAGAAACTAAAGTAATGATCTAAAAACCTAAAAGTAAACTATTTATAGTGTTATAACTCGTGGTGGGCTTTTTGGATGACTTCTGGTAACTTCTGGCCCGAAACGAACAATTTTCTTTCCTTAAAACGTATTATGTCGGCTTCAGAAAAGTGGGTGTCGTTCGACAATCACATGGTGTGTCGAACGACAGGTGACCAACGTTGTTGTCGATCGACAGTCATTGAGTGTGTCGATCGACAGGTGCTTTCATTTCTGCTTCTCCACTTGTAAATCCGACTCCAATCTCGTTTACGCTCCAAAATGCACCATAATCATCAAATAAGCTTCCCACGTACAATAACATGTTAAGACACTAAAAAGACTCGAAAACAAATAAAAAGACTCGATAAAAGGACTTATATCATGGTCAAAAACCGGTAAAAACCATGATATATCATTGATCCTTTTACTAAAAGCCTGCCAAAAGAAAAAGTCGTATTTACATCGAGGGGAATGAGTCTTAAGCCAATACAATGAGTCACCACTTGACGGAAACCTAACCTAGCAACATTAGAGATCCATGGTCAAGGTTCAATAAGCAAACTGGTTGGGGAGACTCAAATAAGAATAACATATGTTTCTCATTCCTATGAAGTTATAGTATGTTTTCGTTGATGATATACACCGTATTTAACTACTTTTTACCAATGTTCTAAATATCGCTAGGCGTTAATCGGGCGGTCAGGGTGGGGCTAGCGATTAATCAATAAATCGGAAATGAAACAGGATTAATCGGGAATTAGTTTTATGACTATTAAAACAATGTTTAGGTTTATATAATATTTATGTTAACTCTTTACTTGAACCATGTCATGGCGCAGTGGTTGAGAGGATTTTAATAGACTTAATGTGTCAAGTTCAAATCTCCAAAGATGTAACTGGCGAATTTTTTTATTTATACTTAAATGAAGGGTATTTTGTAATTTACTCTTCATCTTCTTCCTCTTCCATTCGAAATCTGCAACCCTAATCTATGGCTCCCTTTGATTTTTCTCGTATTACACACCGTTTTCTTTCATTTTTTTAATGTTTTACACTCAAATAATATAGATCTACACTATAACACTTGATTTAAGACTTTTAAAAAAGAAAAAACAGTTTTTTGTCTTGGTTTTTTTTATGGTTATACAACCAAGTTTCCCTTGTTTCATTAATTTACTTTATATTATTTACCAATTTGCACCCATAGCCTCACAACCAGAAATCCCATTGTTTGCTTTAGATTAACTCAACTTCTGAAAGTCCTTAGTGCCCTATAAATCTATAGTGGATTCAATTCCTAAGTACTACGATTGATTAACTGTGCACTTGCAGTTTTAAATTGATTTTCCTAGGGTAACTTACACCCCATCAAGTTTTTGGCGTCGTTGCAGGGGATCTTGAGCGTCGCCTATTGACTTAAGAGAAGAGTTTAGTCTCGAGTTTTGTTTTTTTTACAGATTTATTTTTGTCTACTTATGTGTGTTTCAAGTACCCTTGCACGATGGACGATGATTTTAACATCCGCTGAGCTAAAAGTCTCCAAGACTATGATGGGAACTACCGCTTTCAAACAAAATGATTGCCATGGAACGATCCAAGGAGGCATTCACCAGATAATCCTTCCTACTGCACTGATGACTACAAACTCTATGTAGCCCCATTCAAATAAAAAATTCCATATGTGAAAAGAACTATGACCGAAGTAGAGATTCGTGGCGAGGATGAACTTGCCTAAACACTAGCCTTGAACTTGGAGAACAGAAGATTGAAGAATGAAGTGGAGGAACTTAGAAGAGATGTCAAGAGCCTCACCAAGGATGTAACCAATGTGCAAGAAGTTCAGAAAGTGCAAGATATCGATAAGGAACAATAACCGATCGACCTCACAAACGTGGAGATCACCCTTGACGACATCACCAGAACTCAAGAATGGTGACTAGATAGAACAAAGAGAACCTCCATCAGCTAACTGTTCGTTTTAACTCCATGGACGCCAACTCAACCATAAGCAAAAGAGAAACCCCAAGGCATATTGAAAGACAGGAAGTTTTATAGACTCAAGGAAATTCTCGTTTAAAATCGTCTCAGCTAATTTAATGATGCAAGGTTCAATGATGAGGGGCACGATATTAGAAGAGGAAACAATAACCGCTTCCACAAGACTAAAAATCGAAGGCCTCCCGAGTTCAGAGAATCATTCGAACATCGAGGTAATAGAAACATGAACCCAAGATTTTGAAGCAATCTATACTTTGCTGCAAGAAATGGAGAACGAAAGAAGGAATTCACCAACGAATCCAAATCTCCCGACCCGAAGAATCAGCAATGGAGACGTCAACCAAACAAAGCTTCCGAAGCCATCAAGAAAATCGATGATGATCCAATCACCAAATCACCCAAGAAAGAGAGTAGAGAGCTTGCAAGAGGATACGACGATCGTGACCAAATGAAGATTAAGGATGAACCCATAGAAGAACCATCTTCCCTAGGGATGACAAGTCATGACTAGACATGCATGTCGAGCTATACGACTTTAAAGAAAAGTGCTTGATGGGAGGTGATAAGTCCATAATTTGTCCTTTCTTAGCATGCATTTTTGTAGTATTTTGAGGCATATAGCTTAGGTTTTATCCGTTTTCTTCCTCTTTTTGGTTCCTTTTAGTATAGATCGAGTTTAGAGTCTGAATTCTTGTTTTGTTGCATTTGCATGCATATATCTTGTATTTTACGTACAAAAAGGAGTCTTGGATCAATGGTGGAACCAAAGGAAGAGGAATCAAGCAAGTAGATGAAGAACAAGAAGAAGAAGCTTATGGTGGTCACTGGCCCGACCAACAACTCGGGCAGCCAGTCGGCCCAGAAGCCGAGTTTAAAGCGAGGAAGTCGCGGGTGGTCACTGGCCCGACCAACAACTCGGGTTGGCGGTTGGACCAGGAGCCTCCTCCTGGTTCCACTTTTAGTCTTATCCACATTTGACCGGGTATGACATGGGTACACTTTTATTTTCCTATAATACTCTGCTTATGATTAAAAACCCTAAGTTTTATCCTCTCTTCTATTATCTTTTGTGTAAACCTAAAAACCTTTGTGTTTTTGATGATTTGAGGTTAAAGTCTTCACCTTTTTATGTTTTAGCAAAGATTATCTTGTTTATTTCTTAACTCTTTTCATTATGCATCTTATTAATCTTGCTTTAAGTGTTTTAGATATGATTAGTGAGTAGTTTCATTAATGGATCTTGAGTAGGGAAGATTAAGGTTGATTCAAGCTATATTAGTGATGTTAGGTTGTTAGTATTTCATATTTCATTGATTAAAGAGCTCTTAATGCTAGATTAGGAAGTAATTACCCAAAATCTAGATCATAGTCTTTTCATGCCCAGAAGGTGTTTGTGGAAATGTCTAGAAAAACTTTAATCATGCTTTACTTATCTTAGCCAATGAAAGTTGATGTCTAAGAGGTTTAGTAAGCTTTTATGAACATGTTCAATAATGATTCTTGATTAATCTTTAACAAAATGGAAGTTTGTGTTAGATTTTGATTAAGAAATTGAATAGTACCATAGAAGTGGGTTAATCTAGATGAAATGGATTCATATTTTGAAATTAGCTATCTTAAGTTATTGTGCATCACTATATTAACTTGTTTCAACCTAAATCAATCACCTTTACTCAAGATCCATGCTTTAGCCTTACTGATCATCAAGTTTGACTTTTGTTGACTTTTTGTTGACTTTTCTTAAATTACATTTTTAGCTAGTTTTACTTTCTTTTATGCATTGTTTTCCTTTACTTTAGTGTTTTACATTGTTTAAGCTATTGTATTTTACTTATTGCACCATTTCATATAGCTTCATTAGTTTATTGCATTCCAATTGTTTAAGAATCATTAATCCTTGTGGAAGAATGACCCTTGATTACTACATTGATTGCACCATGCACTTGTAGTTAGTTAATTGAGATTTTAGAACTCATAGCACATTTTTGAGCATTTGCATTGTTCATCGTTTTTGTGTGCATCAAGTTTTTGGGCGCCGTTGCCGGGTATTTATTGATTTTTCTTTTAAACATTTGGATTTGGAATCTTTTGTAGACTAGGTTTTATTTTTGTTTGTTATTCAATTTATCTTGTTTGTCTCTTGTCTTTGTTTGGTGTGTAGGTGCATGATAACAAGAAGCAAGAGTTTAGACAACTTTGATCTACACATTGATATTAGCCAAGTTAAGAAACAAGAAAGGAAAGAGAACGTATAGCAATGGAAGCTAAAGTTGGTAATGGTAATGGCGGTAATCGCCAAGTTAATGAAGTTGCTAGAAATGTGGATGGTAATGGTAATAGAGTACCCGTTCATGCTCCTAAAGAAGAAAGGAGGATTGGAGATTTCGATGAACAGCTCACTAATGGGACTACAACCGGTATTCGCCCACCACCTTGCGCTAACAACAATTTGGAGATCAAATCGAACTTGATCAATTTGGTACAAAACAATCGCTTCTTCGGTCTACCCTTGGAGCATCCAATTGAGCATCTTGACAACTTCGATACATTGTGCGGAACGGTGAAGATGAATGGCGTTTCCGAAGATGTTGTGAAACTTACTTTGTTTCCATTCTCTTTGGGAGACAAAGCTAGTCAATGGGAGAAGATTGTAGTTACATCTTAACCGCTCACTAATGGGACTAGAACCGGTATTCGCCCACCACCTTGCGCTAACAACAATTTGGAGATCAAATCGAACTTGATCAATATGGTACAAAACAATCACTTCTTTGGTCTACCCTTGGAGCATCCAATTGAGCATCTTGACAACTTCGATACATTGTGCGGAACGGTGAAGATAAATGGCATTTCTGAAGATGTTGTGAAACTTACTTTGTTTCCACTCTCTTTGGGAGACAAAGCTAGTCAATGGGAGAAGATTGTAGTTACATATTTCATCACTATTTGGGAAGAGTGTAAAAAGCGGTTTTTGGCCAAATTCTTCTCCAATCAACGCACCGCGAGAATTAGGAATGATATCACAAGCTTCAAACAATGGAGCTCTCTATGAAGCTTGGGAAAGATTGAAGGGTTACACTAGATCTTGTCCTCACAATGGAGTTCCTATGGAAGCTCTACTTGGAATCTTTCATAGAGGGACTGAAGAAAAGTATTACTTAGCTTTGAACATAGCCAGTAATGGAGACTTTGGGAGCTTGACTATAGAAAAAGGAGAAGAGCTCATTGAGAAACTAGCTCAAAGCAATCAAAGCTACAATAGGGAGTATGATAGATCATACAAGGAACCTAAGAATGAGCTCAAGAGTGAAGATCAAAGGATCAAGGAGATGAGTGATAAGCTAGACAATCTTATCCTAGCTAGCATGAAGCAAGTCCACTATGTTGGAGATTTTGATGGAAACCAAGAGATGGTTGTTGAAGAAGTCCAAGAAGGACAAGAAGAGATAAGCTACATTCAAGGTCAAGGGTATTATTAAAAGGGATTCAATCCTAACTATAGGTCTCATCCCAACTTGTCCTATAGAAGCACTAATGTGGAGAATCCCCAAGACCAAGTCTATCCACCTAAACAACAAGTTTTCATTCCTTAACAAGTTCAACGATTTGTTCCTCAACAAACTTTTGTTTCTAAGCAACAATACTATTCCAATTAAGTTGCTCCTACAAATCAAGCTACTACCTCTACTCAACCCGCTTCTCAACACCAAGAGCTCAAGGCGTTGGTTCAACAGGTTTTAAATGGACAAATCAAGAGTAATGCGGATATTGCAAAGAGGTTCCATGAGGTTAACTCTAGAATTGATGGGATGTATCAAGAATTGGATGGCAAGATTACAAGCCTAGCTTCTCACGTAAAGACTATTGATGTGCAACTAGCATAATTCGCTTCTAGCTCAAAGGCACCAAGTGGTATTCTACCGGGTAAACCCGAATCTAATCCTAGGAGCAACATTTGCAGTGTGTTGATCCTAGAAGAAGATAAGGGATGGTATTCAAGGTATGGACCTTTGACTAAGGAAGATTATGAAGAAGATGAGCTCTACTTGGAGGAGTTGGTTAAGCTATTGAAACCTCCACAAGAGATGAATGTTATCGTGAAGAAAGAGCACTCAAGGATGATTGAATTAATTAGAAAAAGAGCTATGGAGACTCCAACCTGTGAAGATAGGAAACACAAGCCTAAGCTAGACCTTCCAAGACCGGATTTCACTAAGGCGGTTAAGAAGATCTTGGGTAGTTACAAAAAGAATATGGAGGACATTGGTATTAAGTTTCAAAAGGAAGATGACCACAAGCGAATAGCTAAAGAACAAGATCTCATTACGGATGTGTTAGCTAACCAAGGAAAGGTTAGAGAGGTTATGATGAAATATCAAGCTAAAGGGGAAAGGGATAAACCAAGAACCCTTGAGAAGAAGCTCAACCCCGGAAAGTTAATGATTCGTTGTGTGACTCCAAGTTTAATGTTAACGTAATTTCTCGTGAGATGATGGACCATCTAGGGATCACAAAGCTCAAGAAGAGCCCTTGCACTCTCATCTTTGGCGATGCAACATGTAAGCAATCACTTGGAGTTATTGAAGATTATCCTTGGAAGATCGGTAATTGCGTTGTACCGACGGATCTTATGGTTATGGAAATGGAGATGGCTAAGTCGCTCCCACTTATTCTTGGTATGCCTTTCTTGGCTACTACCGGAGCTAGTCTAGACTTTCTCCATATGAAAGCTCTATTGATGAATGATAACCCTTACACTTACTACAACATTGCGCCCATTGAAGTTGATAATTGTGGTATTGTCTCTAGTGAGGATGTTAAAGAAGAAATGATGAGCCTAGAGACTAGTGAAGAGGTCAAGAAGGTTATGAAAGAAGCTCCCAAGGTATTTGATTAAAAGGAGGCTTGGATATGTTTGATGGTGGCGGTATAAGTTCGATGTTTGAAACGGTTGATGAGACAATTATTCTTACAACTAATGAGCCTAAGGGAGCCAATGGTAAGAGCTCCGAGATGTCTAAAGGAAAGGTCAAGAACAAGCTCATGCTAGAGCCTATGAAGAAATTTGAAGAGGGACTTGAGTGTAAAGCCATTTGGAATGGCGAGTTCGGAAGTTTCTATAAGGCTAAGATCATTTTTCCAACCGGTATGAACCAAGAAGAGATAGATAAGTCCAAGATGGCTATGAACGAAGCTTTTAGTGTTGATTTGGAAGATTGGGGACCAAGCAAGATTGATGGTTCTCCATTGATCTCCAACTAGTGCCTCCACCAACCGTCAAGCTTAGAGACGTAAAACAAGCACACTTGGGAGGCATTCCCATGGTACCCTTTGTATATATTTCCTATGCTTTTTATCTATGTTTAGTATGTTTTTAGAGAATGAGTTTGATATAGGAATCAATGAGAAGATTGGAGAAGACTTAGGACATGTTTTGGAGGTGAAAAAGAAGCCAAAAGCCATCACCCAACCTCAAGCCCGACCAACAACTCGGGCTGGCATGTCAGGCCAGGCCCCAGGTTGACTTTTTCTGCGCGTTGACTTGGTCCAATTTTGGTCTAAACCAGTTTAATCCAAGTGTTTTCAACCAATTTTGGCCGGTTTAGTCCATAAAAATCAGATTTTTGAAACCCTTCTCCCTCATTTTCAAATTATTTTGAAATCTTTAAAGAATTTTTAGCATCTCTCTCTTACTTTACTCTTTCTCTTAAGAAATTTTCAAACCTTTCGAAATCAAGATCTCTCTTCTCTCTAAAACTTTGAAAGAACTTTGAATTCACCATCTCTTTTGGATTTTCTCTACCATAATCATTGATCATCACAAGGTATTCTCTCTCTCCTTTACTCATTTCAATTACTCTTGAAACTCATGGATGCATACATGGGAATCTTGTGAATTCACTATCATTAGGTTATCAATTGAGTTGTTTTGTGTTTGATATGAGTTACAATTGTTTGGGTAGTTAATTTCATTTGCAAATTTGGAATATTTATGGTTGAATTTTAGATTCTCTTTACTTCGGAGTTCTTGATGTTGAAAATGCTTTACATTTGAAATCTTGAGATGAAATTGAGTTTATTTATGAGTTTTGCTAGTCATTTATTGCAATTAAACCTTGTTGGTACCTAGTATTCACTAGAATTTTGAAAATTTATCGAGTTCAAGATCTGAGCTTTGGTAAAATAAGTTTATTAGAGAATGGAAAAGTTAGAATTTGTTTTAAAATGAGTAGATTGTCCAATGAACATTGCTTGTTGCATTGATTGATCAATTGTCTAGCCTTATATGATATCAATTGTTGATGAATCTTTGACAATCTACTAGACAAATTGTGCTTTGGTTGGAAAATGGTTCTTATTTGGAAACATTTCTTTGTAGGATCAATCTAGCAACTATGACCACCCGAATTGAGAAGTTCGTGTCACGTATTGATGTGGTTCGACTAGATATCTTGAACCAAGCGACCCATGAGGCCACGAGATTCGCATGTCGTTGTTCTTAAATAGGAGCTGAAACGACCCGACCCGATTTTTTTTTTTAACATTAAACCCTTGGTCTCAGACTAGCAATCCCATAAATGCTATCCTCTACAACCAAGCAACGACACAAGAAATAGCGGATAACAACATAAACTCAAACCAATCAAATTCATTAAACCAAGCAAACCAGTTCAACAACAAATCCAACATTCCAGAACTATCCAACAACCTATGGCAGTTCTAATGCAATAACAGAAGAAAAAGCAAACAACCGAGATCCCAGATAATTTCCCTCTTCGTAGCCGTGATTCCACGATCACACTTTGCCTTTACCTGCATCACATGGGAAAAAGAGATGCGTGAGTATTATCATAAATACTCAGTGAGACGGTCATCCCATCTACGACTGCGCACTCAGGCACGATAGACCGCCCATGCAAACATACAACACACATCACACACAAACAACAAACGACACAATACAGCTAATCAGACATGTGCCGATCGACACTATCTAGGTGTCAATCGATATCCTCTGAACAGGCTGTCGTTCAACATACCTCATGTGTGTCGTTCGACAGCCCTCGTACTGGTCTGTCGTTCGACACACCTCGTGTGTGTCGTTCGAAAGGCCCCTGGCAGAATCGTGGAAACCGATCATAATCCTCTCGGATCGATTCCTCCTTTGCACCAGTACTAAAACATGCACAAAATAACAATCACAACACCACAACAAGCATACACAGCCATAATTCGATCAACACAAGATCAGTCAACACATACAAACCTATCACCAAGAATCCCTAACGATCCATCGACTCAGAAGCCATGATCACACACTCACCTTGGATTTTTGGATAGAAACTGATGGAATTGAGGCTAGAAACGATATCCACGACAACCACCACAAAAATCTACTCCAAAGCACCCAAGAATGAAACCTTTCTCCCAGAAACTCACCGGAAACAAGAGAAACCCCTCTGAAACTCTTTTCCACTGCTTCTGACCTTTGTTTCGATCAGAATGCGGCCAAAAAGGCTTAAGTACGAAACCTTAGGTTTCCCCAAACCGAACCAACACGAACTGACCGATTTAAATCGAAACAGAAACCGATCACTTAAACACTTGTCGATCGATACACACCACTTGTGTCGATCGATAGCCACTAAGAACACTGTCGATCGACACACACCACTCGTGTCGATCGACAGCCACTCGAACAAACCGGCCTAAGGCCCCAAAACCTAGCATGTCGATCGACACACCACACTAGTATCAATCGACACACCCTCCAATTTCCTCAAAATTGGTTCACGGATGTCATAATTCTCCCCCACTAAAACTGGATTCATCCTCGAATCCTCAAACACAGCCCACATGGCTAACCACCTACCACTCTGCCAGTAACACCGGAGACTACATCTCCCAGACCCTCTCGAGGCTCACATCCGTCCTATGCATATAGACCCGTCTCAGACATTGATCGCTCATAGCTCATAACCACACCATCTAACTCTCGGGATCGTCACCCCACAAGCTCTCGGTGCCTCGTATCAACCCACCTCAGTATGCGCAGTCCTGTCAGTGTTCGATAGCAACTATCTCCATACCCCTCAAACCTTCAGAACGCACAGTCCATCAAGCTCTTGGTATGCAGGGAACCCACACATCCTCTGGAGAGACACAACTCTCAAAGATCTGCCAGAGATCACAATCTCCAAAAACTATCTCTATACCCTCACGTCTCTAGTCCGCGCAGTCCTGGCAAACGATCAGTATGCAGGAAATCCAAGATTCCCTGGAGAGAAACATCTCTCAAAGATCTGCCAGAGATCAACATCTCCAAGAAAGAACCACAGTCTCTCTCTGAGCTATGCGAGGATCAACATCCCCGAACGAAATCCATTCTAGACGTCTATAATGCACCTCTGACCGGAACTACCTCCCAAGGTCTCAACATGATAATCCCAACCCGGTATACCATCACAAACATGATCATCACAGATCATCTGGACCATCCATCACCCGGATGTCCCCGTAGAGTCTCTCCGGAACTAGACAGTTCTACCCACAGTAAAACTTCTATTTCGAGACTCTCTAAACGCATAAACACATATGCCCCGTTAGAGTTCCACCGAAACTGGCAAGCTCTACTCACTATAAAACTTGCATTCCGGGGTTCTCTAACCACAACCCACACATAACCCGTTAGAGTTCCTCCAAAACTGGCAAGTTTTACTCACTATAAAACTTCCATTTCAAGGTTCCCTAACCACATACACATGACTATGAAAGTCACAATATAAGAAATACTCATCTTATTAATCTGGAAAATGTCATAATCATTACAACTCAAATGAAAATACATAATCCACAACCACAATCCTCACCACACACGGTGACTACAACACAAAACCGAAACTTGAAACCACAAAGAAAAAAAAGACGAATTCACTCTTCGGCTTACTTCTCAAACCACTTCTATTTCATCTTAGCAGCTGGTTCCTAAGTCTCCTCCTGAACACGTCACAGTCCCACAAGACTCTCAACAACGGCACTCTCTTCCGGTGCATAACATTGATACTCCTCTTAAGGATCCTAACCGGTCTCATCCCAACAGTTAGATTAGGCTGAAGATCTGCAGGAATCGTCACTACTACCTCCTCAGATGTATGCAAACATCTCCAGAGCTTCGAAACATGAAACACATCATGGAACTTCTCCATGATCGGAGGCAGCTCCAACCGATAAGCAACAGGTCCCACACGCTCCACAACCCGGAACGGACCCATGTACCTTGTACTCAGCTTATCCTTGGATATGGACCTGTTCAGACCCTGCATCATAGCCATCTTGAGATACACTCGATCTCCGACTGCAAACTCCAACTATTTTCTCGATCCTGAGCCTCTTTCATGTTCAGCTTCACAACATGGATCTTCTCCGTCGTCTCCTAAACAAAATCAGCACCATAAATGCTCCTCTCCCCTACTTGGGTAAAACATAGCGGTGTACGACATGGCCTCGCATACAACGCCTCAAAAGGAGCCATACCAATACTCGCCTGAAAGTTGTTATTATACGCAAACTCTACCAAGCTCAAGTGATCCGCCCAATGACCACCCCAATCCAGCACACACATCCTCAACAGATCATCAAGTGTCTGAATCGTTCTCTCGAACTGCCCATCCGTCTGAGGATGATTAGATGTACTCATATGCACCTTAGTGCCATCTCAGCCTGAAATGCTCTCCAGAACACTGAAGCAAACCTTGGATCTCTATCCGACACAATGCTTGCTGGCACTTCATGCAACCTCACAATCTCCTTCACATACTTCTTAGCCAAGACCTCAGCTCCATCTGTCTTCTTAATTGCCAGAATATGTGCTGACTTAGTCAATCGATCAACTATCCCCCAAATGACGTCATAGGTCCGAGAAACCGGCAATCCTACCACGAAATACATGGTAATAATGTCCCACTTCCACTCTGGAATGGGTAAACTCTGCAACAAACCACTCGGAACCTGATCCTCAGCCTTCACTAGCTGACAAACGTTGCAAGCTGCAACCCAATCCGCCACATCTCTCTTCATCTCGACCCAATGATAATACCGTTTCAGATCACGATACATCTTAGTCGCTCCCGGATGAATCGAAAATTTGCTCGCATGAGCCTCTCTCAGAATCTCCTGCCCCAAGTCCTCATCCTTAGGAAAACAGACTCGTCCATGCACTAAGATAGTCCCGTTCGCAGAAACCTGATCCTCAGAACCAGCAGCCTTAGAGAGATCAACCAACACCTGATCCTTCTCTTGAGCCACTCGGATCCTGCTCAAAAGATCCGCCTGATCAACTGCCGCTAACCCCAACGGCTCCTCTGAAGTAACGCACAACCTCAAAGTACAAAGCATACTCACAAGAGTCTCCACATCCCGCTCCTGAGATGAATCATACCGCCTCCGACTAAGAGCATCTGCCACAGTGTTAGCCTTACCCGGATGGTAAACAATGTCCAAGTCGTAGTCAGCCAACAACTCCGACCATCCTCTGTCGTACATTCAAATTCTGCTGAGTAAAAATGTACTTCAGATTATGATGATCAGTGAACACCTGTACTCTGCCACCATACAGATAAGACCTCCAAATCTTCAACGCAAAGACCACTGCAGCCAACTCCAAGTCATGAACAGGGTAATTGTGTAACACCCGCATCTCGGATTATGAATCCAGACCCAATGTTAGTCAGATAATGGTATCTTCATTACTCTAAAATTTCTTAATACATTGTTCGGTAAATTACAACGTATGGGTACTAGATTCACAATGCCTTGGTAAAGTCTTCCTCCATTGCCTGCTGCTCCCTCTTGCCTTGTCGTCCTATGGTCCACCTGACTGGATGCCCTACCATGCGTACTGGTAAGGGGGTGAATATTGAATACTCAGTAAGACGGTCTTCTCCATCTCACCACCTAACACTACCTAGCTATTCTAAACCCCTACAACACCACAGAGCACCTTTAGCACTACTTGTCAGGTAGTATGTCTCATGGCCAACCCTTTGGCGGTGATACAACTCCTCAACTCTTGCCAGCACGCTTGTAGCCTTAACTCTACACCAGCAAGCTGGTAACTACAAACTCCGGGCCAGTAAACTGGTATGCCTGGCACGCTGGCAGCCACACCTCCTAGTCGGCCCAGGTAAGCATGGCTATCCCAATACTTTACCCATGACACATCTATGGCCATACGGCGACCGTCCCTGCAGAAATACACACATAAAACTATCTGTTAATTGTGGAAGACTCACTATCCAGCCTTGACCATTACTGGCCTAAGCGTTCACCTGGCCTTGCCTCTAACTCTGGAGTCGTATGCGGCCGTACGAGTTTGCTAAGCCTCCTTAGCGCTTCTCTTATTGGCATACACCGTCTAGACTCTATATTAGGTTGACTAAGGCATTGCCGAACAACTATCGAGTTGCCCGAACATTACTTGTCTAGCCTACGACATTCTCTAGTAGTTTGCCGAGTCGAACAAACAATCGAACCATCGAGTATCATCACGGCTTTGCGGCGGTAACTCTACCATAGCTCTATTTTGTGGTTTAATGATCGGTTAGTATCAGACATTTCAGTCTGCCAAGCTAATCCTCACATTTGGCCCACCAGCTCCCTTGTCAGCGTATAGCTGGCCTATGCATGATTTTATCGGATTCCTGAGCAAACTCATTCCTCCTGACTTCCTAAACTATATGCAGTGCCAGTCGGAGCTAGGCATGATCTTGTCATGGCTAGCTTCCAGTCCGCCAAACAACGAGTCACTCTTGGGCCAGCTTATGCCGAGCCAAGTTTCCTTGAGATACAAGGCTGAGTCCCACGGCTGGTACGCCTAGGTCCGTCTACCCTCGCCAAGATCCATCATGATAGTCGAGTTACTTAGCAAGTTGTGTTAGCCTTGCCATGCTCCTCTACTGTCTCACCTACGAGTCCCTACCCAGATCGCCATGATCTGACCGGATGCTCTACCACTGTCGATAAGCCAAGCGTGCTTTTGTTTACCGGACGTGATTCTGAACTAAGGCCGTATCGATCTCTATCGAGGCCTTACTGGTCCGGGGTACAGTGGTTGGCACTGCCCGTCCAGCGTTCTCTCCGATCATCGATGCCTTCACCGATGATTATCGGTTCGTTCATCGCAGATGAACAAGGTATCGTACAGATACACCGAGGCCTACACGAGGCTTATTGATGCCAGTCAGCGATCACATCACGGACTGCCCTTACGGACTGCTCAGTTATCCCCGATGGCCAGTGGTAGATCGATCGTAGGCCTCCCCGAGGGCCTATCGACGCATCCCCATGGTCCGATCGTAGATACTACCTGATAGCCACTCTTGGCACGGTCGGATCATCGAGTGTCCATACCGATGATCGTCTCACCGATACGTCCATCGAGGAATGATCCGAGGCTCACTCGTCATGATCATCGATCAGCCTTACTTCTCTCGGTGCCTTATCGAGGCATCACCGGGCCCTGTTGAGGCGTCACCAATGCCTCGCACTGATGCCCTGTCGAGGCGTCACCGATTCCCTCTCGGGGAGTCCAAAAACTTCCTCTAGGACACCAGGTACTCAATCGTGTTGTCACCGGTATCTGACCGATGTCAACCCTTGGCGCTACCGAGGCCTATCGTCAGTACCCTGTTGTACTGTCATCGAGGCACTCCGAGGCCATATCGATGCCAGCACTAGGCATTACAGAACCTGTCGGGCCGTGTACGGATCTCTATCCGTCCAAGGCTGCTACTACTATCGGGCCATGTACGGATCTCTATCCGTCCAAGGCTGCTACTACTACTACTACTCCTACTACTACTACCGTAACCCGTACTACTAAGACTACTGTATGAAAGCTTTATGAGAAAATAATAGAAAGGGAGTATTAGGTACGGATCGCGCCTTACCTTATACCGCTGCTCCTTAGGGTGGAGTGCCGAGTTCCTTCTCGAGCTCCTCCTTTTCTCTTCCTCTTAAGCGTTTATCTTTGGCTCCAGAGCGAAGAGAAATGTTTGGTGTGTAAATAATGAGCTCCCTTGCCCCCTATTTATACTAACCAAAAACCCTAAGGAGAATATTTACTATCCATATTCTTTTCCACCTCCTTACTATATGGGCCGAAAGACCATTCTACTCCTCCTCACTTCCATGTTTTACCCTTTCCTTTTTCACCCCGCCTTACTAACTTCTCAAACCTGCGCCTTAGTTACCTATTCCTAAGTAACGCGTCCTCTCCTTTTTCCTCTAAGTTTTCTCCAAAGCTTTCACACCGGTTTCGAGATGTTACAAATTGCCCTCGTGCTTTCTCAAATGCCTCGAAGCATAAGCAGTCACCTTACCCTGCTGCATCAACACACAACCCAAACCAACTCCCGAAGCATCTGTATACACCACGTAAGGCTCACCCGGCTCAGGCAACGCCAACACTTGTGTACTAGTCAACATCGTCTTCAGCTTCGCGAAACTCAGCTCACAATCAGCAGACCACACGAAAGGAACGTTCTTCCCTGTCAGCTTTGTCATAGACTGAGCCATACTCGCGGTAGCATTCCTCGGTCTAGACCAATCTCGGATAGACTGAATCTTTACCGGATCCACAGAAACTTCATCTGCAGAAACGATGTGACCCAGAAATCCCATCTCACGCTGCCAAAACTACACTTGCTCAACTTAGCAAAAAGCTTTTGTTCCCGCAACTTCTCAAAAATTCTCCTCAAATGTACCTCATGATCCTCAAGACTCTTCGAATATACCAAAATGTCATCGATGAAGATAATCACGAACTCATCTAGATACTCCTGGAAAACTCCGTTCATCAACCTGAATTATAGAGTTTACCTGTAATCGACCTCGAGCTCGGCTTGCCAGGTGCAGTAATAGCCGGTGGACGCTGAATCGCCGCAATCTGATCCACAGGCTGCACTGCCCCATACTGAATCACTGTCTGCACAACTGCCACTACCATCTGTTGCAACTTAGGACAGTTCAACTTGAAGTGCCCCGGCTCTCCACACTAATAACAAGTCTGAGCCACTCGAGTCACGCTCTGCTTAGGGCAACTCGCCCTCTTGTGGTCCAGACTCCCACAACCATAGCACCCTCGGCCATAATCCGATCTCGAAGTGTCCTACCACTTCATCTTCTGCCCTGCGCAGGCTTGCCGCCTTTTCTAGGACCCACCTGCTGCACTTGCTGCTGAGGCCTCCTACGCTGAACAGCTGGGATAACTACCGCAGCCTGCTCCCTCAGGTCCTCCTTAATATGTGCAACCATCTCCACCAACTCCGCTCTATACCCGAACCTGATGCCTCTACACCGAGTCTTCAAGTCTGGTCGAAGTCCCCTCAAGAACCTCCTAATCTGAGTCTGCTCATCCTCTAGACTCCTACCAGCATAACCCAAGAGTCGGTTAAACTCCACGTCATACTCTTGAACCGACATCGCGCCCTGAGTCAACTCCAAAAACCTCGCCTCGAGCCTATCCAATGCCTCTTGAGGAAAGAACTTGGCATTAAACTCTACCACAAAGTCTGCCCACGATATCACTGTCCGAGTACGCACTACAACACCCCTCCACCAGAGATGTGCATCACCGTCCAAATAATGGACTGCCAAATCAACCATACCTTTGGACACCTGATCGAACGAAAATTACGCTCCAACCTCATCCTCCACTCATCAGCCTCCTCAGGCTTAGCACCCCCTGCAAAAGAACCCGTATAGATCCTCTGCATCTGCTCCATCATCCGAATAAATGACGGAACCTCCTCAACAACCGCAGCCCTCGGCTACACCTCTGCCTCTCGTGGCAACACTGGAGCCTGCACTGGCACCGCACCCGGTAACCGCTCTAACAACAGCTGCAACAGATCAACCAGGCGATGATCTCTTGCATGAGCTACACATGCGGCCGCGACCGCGCCTCCAGCTATGCCAGCACCACCAGCCTCAACGGGACCCAAACCAGTCCCAACAAGACCCCAATCGGGCCCCACACTAGCAGTCACACTAGCGGTATGACCATCATGCAACGTCTGTTGAACTGACATAGGCCCATGCGTGGAACTCTGAGCCTCACTCATAACTGGCTCATCCACAGGTCCACGACCTCTGCCTCGGCCTCCTCGGCCTCTACGCCCATGCCCTCTAGTACCTCTAGCCATCTCACTGCACTTAACAAAGTACCCAGCTAAGCACTAGAAAGACCAAAACAAACACCAAAACACACTTACCGTGGAATCTCTTTAAAGACTTGAAAGAAGATGATCTAGAACCCCCAAACCCACAGAATTCCCAATTTAACCAAATTACAATCCTAGCAGTTCCCGTCATAAAACTGTAAGGGCTCTGATACCAAACTGAAACGACGCGACCTATTTTTTTTTAAAAACATTAAACCCTTGGTCTCGGACTAGCATTCCCATAAATGCTATCCTCTACAACCAACGACGCAAGAAACATCGGATAACAACAT
Source organism: Arabis alpina (assembly GCA_900128785.1). Taxonomy (NCBI): domain Eukaryota; kingdom Viridiplantae; phylum Streptophyta; class Magnoliopsida; order Brassicales; family Brassicaceae; genus Arabis; species Arabis alpina. Next base: position 18,869,074 of record LT669789.1, read on the forward strand.
AAACTCAAACCAATCAAATACATTAAACCAAGCAAACCAGTTCAACAACAAATCCAACATTCCAGAACTATCCAACAACCTATGGTATTTCTAATGCAATAACAAAAGCAAAAACAAACAACCGAAATCCCAGATCATCTCCCTCTTCGTAGCCGTGATTCAACGATCACACTTTGCCTTTACCTGCATCACATGGGAAAAAGAGATGCGTGAGTATTATCATAAATACCCAGTGAGATGGTCATCGCATCTACGACTGTGCACTCAGGCACGATGGACTGCTCAGGCAAACATACAACACACAGCACACACAAACAACAAACGGCTCAACACAGCCAATCAGACATGTGTTGATCGATACTACCACTAGGTGTCGATCGACACCCTCTGAACTGGCTGTCGATCGACACACATCTTGTGTGTCTTTCGATACACCTCATGTGTGTCATTCGACAGCCCTCATATTGGTTTGTCGTTCGACACACCTCGTATGTGCGTGTGTGTCGTTCGACAGGCCCCTGGTAAAATCGTGGAAACCAATCATAATCCTCTCGGATTGATTTCTCCTCTGCGCCAGTACGAAAACCTGCACAAAACAACAATCACAACACCACCACAAGCATACACAGCCACAATTTGATCACCACAACATCAATCAGCACATACAAACTTATCACCAAGAGTCCCTAACGATCCATCGACCTAGAAGCCAGGGTCACGCACTCACCTTGGATTTTTTGGATAGAAACTGATGGAATTGAGGCTAAAAACGATATCCACGACAACCACCACGAAACTCTACTCCAAAGCACCCAAGAATGAAACCTTTCTCACATAAACTCACCGGAAACAAGAGAAACCCCTCTGAAATCTTTTCCACTGATTCTGACCTTTTTTCGATCAGAATGCGGCCAAAAAGGCTTAAATATGAAACTCTAGGTTTCCCCAAACTGAACCAACACGAACCGACTGATTTAAATCGAAACAGAAATCGATCACTTAAACCTCTGTCGATCGACACACACCACTTGTGTCGATCGACAACCACTAAGAACCTTGTCGATCGACACACACCACTCGTGTTGATCGACAGCCACTCGAACAAGTCGGCATATGGCCCCAAAACCTAGCCTGTCAATTGACACACCACACTAGTGTCGATCGACACACCCTTCAATTTCCTCAAAATTGGTTCATGAGTGTCACAAGAGCGGATTTAAGGACAAGGTCAATGAGCTTTTGGGAAGGATGCACTTGAATATTTTGGCCAAATGAGCTATGCTACTTATCTCGAGCTCACCAAGCAATTCTTAGCCACATTGGAATGCAAGTTCGATGATCGTCTTGGAACTTATCTCATTTGCTTTGAGATAGATGGATTGAAGTATATGGTTTCATTTAGGGATTTTTGCGAATTCTATGGATTTCTACCAGGGAAGTTAGGAGATAACATGGAGTTCAAAATGGAAACTTTATTATTGTGTAACATAGCACTCGAGGAGAGTTACATGGCCGCCTCCAATCGCTTACACGAGTCAAGAATCCCACGATTTGATACGGTCTACATCTATTGGCTAATACCTTCAATGTAAGGGGAAACGACGATTTCCCATCAAACGACGATCTCCAGCTCATATATTTCGGTATCCATTCATCATTACAAGATTTTGAAGGTCAATCAATGGAGATGGACCACGATTATTACGGGTGTGAGCTTGGCGCGATGTTCTTCGCCAAATTGAAGAAGTTTCGGTTTTGCTTGACAATTTCGGCTACACCACGGATATGTTTTGGTGGCATGCTCACTCCTTTGTTCTTACATGTGGGGATTGATGTTTTCACGCCTTTACAAGAAAGACCATTGATTGATGTTCATACTTGGTCGAGAAGGAGACTTTGGGAGGACCATTTGGGCTAAGACACTATGTTTACCGATAAGCTAGAAACCAAAAGGGCTAGAAGAAAAGTATGAAAAGAAACCATTGAGGAAAGGATTTGAGTAAATGAAAAGAGTCTAGCAAGTAAAGAAACCCCCTAGAGTAAGCTACAAAGTTTAAAGGAAGATTCAAAAGGCTTAGATCACCAAAAGAAAGAAGAGTTTGGAAGCTCATGGGTGGAACTTAGGAGTTCAAGATCATTATGGGTTGGGCATAATGGAAGCACTTATTAGTATGCATCAATTGTTTCATTTCTTCCTTACTTTTACATGATGTTTTGCATTACCCTTTCTTGAGTGTGAGTCACCTAACAATGTTTAATAACCGCCTTGTCTTTCGCATTTAAACCTTCTTTTACCTAGCCTTGAACATTGTTTGATAGTTGATAAGCAAGATCATGCATTAAATCCTTAATAGATGTTAAAGAATTGGTGGATAGAATGATATATGAATGCTTGATCATTGAGTCTAGAGGCAAAAGATTGGAGTAGTGATAGATTGCGAGAAGATTGAATGAGCCTAAAGCACTTAGCGATAGCTTTGTATTATCTTAGGTGATGGTGTTAAATGCTTTGTTTGAATCTATTTGTTTTATTTTTTTATTCAAACCTCTCCATCGGTTTGCTCTCTTTGTTTGCTCAAGACCGAGCAAAAGGCAAATCCGGGAGAGTTGATAAGTGCATAATTTGCCCTTTTTTAGCATGCATTTTAGTAATATTTTGAGACATTTATCTTAGGTTTTTACATGTCTTAATACATATTTGGTTCCTTTTAGATTAGATTGAGTTAAGAGTCTAAGTTCTTTTTTTCTTGCATTTGCATGCATATTTTGTCTATTTTAGGTGCAAATGAAGTCTTGGAAGAATTGTGGAACAAATGGAAAGAAAAATCAAGATGGAAGAATGAAGAACAAGAAGTTGAAACCTCCCCATCGGTTTGCTCTCTTTGTTTGCTCGAGGGCGAGCAAAACGTAAGTCCGGCGGAGTTGATAAGTCCATAATTTGCCTTTTCTTAGCATGCATTTTTGTAGTATTTTGAGGCATTTAGCTTAGGTTTTATCCGTTTTCTTCTTCTTTTCGGTTCTTTTTAGTATAGATCGAGTTTAGAGTGTGAATTCTTGTTTTGTTGCATTTTGCATGGATATTTTCTGCATTTTAGGTACAAAAAGGAGTCTTGGATCAATGGTGGAACCAAAGGAATAAGGAATCAAGCAAGTAGATGAAGAACAAGAAGAAGAAGCTTATGGTGGTCACTGGCCCGACCAACAACTTGGGTAGCCGGTCGGGCCCGAAGCCGAGTCTAAAGCGAGGAAGTCGCGGGTGGTCACTGGCCCGACCAACAACTCGGGCTGGCGGTCGGGCCAGGAGCCTCCTCCTGGTTTCACTTTTAGTCTTATCCACATTTGACCGGGTTTGAACCGGGTTGACCCGGATACACTTTTATTTTCCTATAAATACTCTCCTTGTGATTAAAAACTCTAAGCTTTAGCCTCTCTTCTATTATTCTTTGTGTAAACCTAAAAACCTTTGTGTTTTTGATGATTTGAGGCTAAAGTCTTCACCTTTTTATGTTTTAGCAAATATTATCTTGTTTATTTCTTTAAGTCTTTTCATTATGCATCTTATTAATCTTGCTTTAAGTGTTTTAGATATGATTAGTGAGTAGTTTCATTAATAGATCTTGAGTAGGGAAGATTAAAGTTGATTCAAGCTATATTAGTGATGCTAGGTTGTTAGTCTTTCATATTTCATTGATTAAAGAGCTCTTAATGCTAGATTAGGAAGTAATTACCCAAAATCTAGATCATAGTCTTTTCATGCCCGGAGGTGTTTGTGGAAATGTCTAGAACAACTTTAATCATGTTTTACTCATCTTAGTCAATGGAAGTTGATGTGTAAGGGGTTTAGTAAGCTTTTATGAACATGTTCAATACTGATTCTTGATTAATCTTTAACAAAATGGAAGTTTTTGTGTTAGATTTTGATTAAGAAATTGATTAGTACCATGGTAGTGGGTTAATCTAGATTAAATGGATTCATGCTTTGAAATTAGCTATCCTTAGTTATTGTGCATCACTATCTTAACTTGTTTTAACCTAAATCAATCACCTTTACTCAAGATCCATGCTTTAACCTTATTGATGACCAAGTTTGACTTATGTTGACTTTTCGTTGACTTTTTGTTGACTTTTCTTAAATTGCATTTTTAGCTAGTTTTAGTTTCATATATGCACTGTTTTCCTTTACTTTAGTGTTTTACATTGTTTAAGCTATTTCCTTTTACTTATTGCACTATTTCATATTGTCATTTACATTTAGTAAAATCGAAATCACACCTTGAAATTGGATTCACCTAGCTTCATTAGTTTCTTGCATTCCAATTGTTTAAGAATCATTAATTCTTGTGGAAGAATGACCCTTGATTACTACATTGATTGCACCATGCACTTGTGATTAGTTAATTGAAGTTTTAGAACTCATAGCACATCTTTGAGCATTTGCATTGTTCATCACTTTTGTGTGCATCAGGAGGCAACCCATTGGTAAATTTTCACATTCAGTTTTTCAACTTTCTCTTTTAGGAATAGAAGGAAACACCGATCATTCAAGATCTATCCATTTCAATTCGAATCCCCCACTCCAGGTAAGTTCCTTGAAATTCGTGCAAGCAAAAATTAAAAATCATAAAAACCTTACAAAAATACAAAAATATTGTCTTTAGGATTTCCCTTTCATGATCACAGGAGGTGACCGATCGATCACCCCTCTCGAAAAGGAAATATTCTAAATTATTGGCATGTTCTCCAAGTATTCAAAGATTTACCCTATACCTCAAGTATTCAAAGATTTGCCCTATACCTCAAAACTTAATATAAATAGAAGACTGCAACCACCAAGGAAGACACAGCTGGTTACCGAGCTTTACAACCTAACAAAAACAATCACCAAAAGTTTGAAGCTAGTTACAAAGCCATCAAGGAGAAGAAGATCTCAAGAAGTTTTCCATTGCGAGATTAGGGAGCGAAATACTTTCTTTGTACCATCCATTGAGAAGTTTTCCAAAACCATTTTTACTTTATATGATTCATGAGTCAGTAGTTCTTTGTTGGGTTTAAGGGTGTCTCTTAAAGGGTTATTAATATGGATCAATAAATAGGAATTTTCATAGAGTCTAGAAGAGTCTTCATCTTTGTTCATACTTATTGCATATCGTGGTTAAGCCAAACTTACGATTGATTTTAGATTCGTGTTTGCAAGCACATCCTTTGGTAAGTTAATTAGAGCTAGTATGAAGATGAGCCTGGTACTTAACCTACAAGAGTCATGTTAAGGGTCGGGTTAACATATCAAATCCTGCTACTTTAATACTTACTTATTAGTTTCGTCACTTGCGATAGTATTGTGACTGAATTGGTTTAACTTATTAGTTTTCACAGCGATAGTAGGATAACTATACATATAAGTGCATTCGAGTTAGGAATCAACTCTTCGAAACCATAGATTTCCTAAATAATTCAGTCCAGAACCCTGAGATATTCATGAATACCCAACGTTTGTTTTACTGATTTATTTTATATTATTTACCAATTTGTAACCACAATCTCACAACCAAAAATCCCATTGTTTTCTTTAGCTTAACTCAACTCCGGAAAGTCCTTAGTGCCCTATAGATCTCTAGTGTATTTGATCCCTAAGTACTACGATTGATTAACTATACACTTGCAGTTTTAAATTGATTTTACTAGGGTAAAACTTCCACCCCATCAGTTGACGTTTATGGGCTAAAAAAATTAATCTTAATAACGTTAATAGATTTTGGAAAAGTGGGATAGAACGGACTATCTTTAATTTACGTTACCTTTATGAGAGTGATGTTGAGTCGCATCTATGAGAATTAAGATCACTAAATTCTCTAGAGCTCTGATGAAGATGGGATATGTTCAGAACCAAAAAGAACACAACCATATAAACTGGAAATGTGAAGATGAAATATGTGTTTTCACTTATTGTCTAGATTTACTATAAAACATGGTTAGATCAAGAATAAAGTTCACTACCCACAAAGTAAATTTGATAAGCTATAACTAGGAAAGGTTCAAGTTCATAAGACACCTTCTCCTGATGCATATTGAGTATATTTTCTTAAAAAGTTAATAGAACATATTTTCTATTCAAATGTAGGGTATTATTGAGTTTGAATAAAAATGTGGGTGTTGAAAAAAAAATAGAAAATGTGGAGTATTGTTAGAGTTTTATTGGAATTTAGAGAATGGCCTTATAATGAAAAGTCACATTTCTTAAATGAAAGGTCACGTTTCGTTTCTTTTTATGAAAAGTCACGTTTCTTCTTAACAGATGTGTTGGTTTGGTAACATGCCAAACAGACACGTCCGTTGAGAAAACGCCTTTTGATCTCTTTAAACTTTCTGAGAAACACAAATTATAGTTTGCGAAGAACTTCGAATGGTGTTTTGTTAGATGTTTTATAGTTGTATCTTGCAAGATAGACGTCTGCAAAACTACTTACACCATAGTAGGGACAAAATTATGTCTTAGGAGATTGTCCCAAGTAAGCTTTTATCATCTATAAGTTATCGCTTCGTGATCGAAAGAGAAACCGTCAAGTTCGTCTTTTGTATTACTTATACTTTTTATTTGTATTACGTCTCTTTCTTATAAACAACATATTCTCTTTTGTTTTGATTGTCATGCATCTAGATTTCTAACAAAGCTCACAATGATGTAAAAGATTATTGATAGATCACAAGAAGTTGGGATTCAGTGGCAAAATTCTTAAACTATGGCTTTACGGCAAAATTCTAGTGATCAAAGAGTTTATCGGAAATTGACTGTTAAGTATTACGGTCATTTAAGTTTCAAAAAGCAAAAGTGTATTACTTAGTTTCGCCACGTGAACGATATAACCAAAAAATAAAAATAAATATAAGGGAGTATTTAGGTAATGATATAAGGTTTGGTTAGGGATTATAAATTAGTTTTCATTGAGATATTTTGGTGTAATTTTTTTTTATGTCTTGTTCATTCATTACTCATTTCTTAGTTTAAACTTTTCTCCATTTTATCTACATTATCATCTTAAGCTTTTGAAGTGTGAAAAAGTGTACAGCTTAAAACTGTCATCTGATTAGTTCATACTTCATAGGACTGTTCAAATAGGAATTTATCAATGAACAGTTCAAAAACTTAAATAGAAACATGTTGGTTAACTATCAAAATCACATTGTTTAGCACACAAAAAAACTATCAAAATCACACTTTTCCGGATTGTAACAATAGAACCTCTCGATGATCTCTGATAATATTTTATTTCATTTTCCAGTTCAGTTATTTTGTTTCATTTTTCAATAGAATTATAGCTATGGTCTATAGGTGTTTATTACTCTATGAAATTTATATTCTTTTTGGTTAAGATCAGATATACCGCAATTTGGCATGACTTAAAAGTCTTTGAGACATAAACATCCGACCGATAAGAGGTGCTCCCTTGCCCATTTTTTTTTTTGGTTTATGTTGCCTCTTGGACATCAAGAATATACACGTTTATCATATTCTAAGGTAGTAGTGACAAATAATTTCCCAGCATTTTCAGTCTTCTTTGATCTCTATTTCAAAATCTTAGTGTCCATGCTAGAGTACTCATTTTGTTATTCTAAGGTCGAAACTAACTCCTTCTAATTGGCTTTTATTCTGAAAAAGTGATATGTAGTAGACATTTTATGGTTTTGACTCAATGCATCAAGCAATGTTTGTAAACGAAAACCCACAATCTCAAGTCTCAACTTCAATTTTCTTCGATTTCGCCGCCCTCTTTTCCGATCTCTCTGTCCTCACATCTTTCATCAAGGGAGTCCTTGCCTTGCTTGTGAACTTTAGCAAATCGTATTCATGTAACCATGATCAATGTTAGCTGATATGCTCAAATTTACCCTGAGCTACTCTTTCAAATTAAGAGGTCTTCGTAGTAGGGGTCGAATCACTGGGAATCTCAATCACACAACGGAATTCCAATTTCGAATTAAGCTAAGCAAAAGATGTATGAATGAATGCAAAAATCAATGTAAAATAAACTCAGATTGATGTGTGATTTAACTTCAATTAGACAAAGAGTCAAGCTTTTGGGAAATTCTCAGGAAGAGCTTAACTGCATATTTAGAAAACAGTTAAGATTTTAATGAATATTCGTTCTCGAACTTGAAATTCTAATGTAAAATTAAACGACTTTCGTTGAATTAATTATCTATGCATAAACCCTAGAAAACCAAATTCCTTTGAGAATTCAAACAATTAAAGCAAGCATTAAAGTTCAGGTTTCAATTGTTCACAAAATCCCTAAACCAAATTCCTTTGAGAATAGGAGATTATGCTCATCTAAGATTATAGTCAGGTTACCAGTTGATGCTTCCGCTTCTATTTGAATCAACCTAGGATGTTTAATTTAGGGTGATCAATCCCAAATCAGAATTAAAACAATCTAGATGAAAAACCATGAGATAATCCTAACATGATTTCAATTCTAACAATTCATCTTAAATCCTGTGAACAGCCCTAAACCTAACAAGTAAATTACTTAGACATGGATGCAGAAAACATGATGATTGAATAATACTGCATTAATAAGAGAATAAGGAAAACATACAGAAGGGTTCGAAGAAATATCTGAAACAACTTGTCTCCCTAGCTCTCAAAAACTCTCAAAGTCTCTAAATCTCAAAATTGAAGATTAGATACTAAAATCTAAAAGAAAACTGAATATATAAAGGGGAAATTCATGCTGGGCTTGATTTATAACTTCTGGAACTTCTTAGACGAAAAGAAAATCTTCTGAATTGAAAAAATCATGTTTCTCCTTGTCTTAATAAGGTGCGTCGATCGACGCCAAATCTGACAGCAATTCTGAATCCTTCTTAGCTACTTCAGCTCCTCTTTCCACAATGCTCCAAAATGCTCCATAATCAACATGTAAAGACTCTAAAACACTCGAAAAACACCGTGAAAAGATTTGATAAAACGGGGTTAAATCATGGTGAAAAACCGGTAAAAACTATGATATATCATTAGCATAGTATATATTGTTTCAATAACTTATTGCAATTGGGCTGTAATTTAGATTAGTTAATGGGCCTATTGTTTGATGAATGAAACAATTGGATTAGCCATTGGACTGTAATTCTCCTACACGTTCGTGGATATACTTGATGAATTAGTTATTTCGTCTATATTTAAGATGTTTTTCTTTTAGTGAAAAAGATACATCGTTTGTTTCAAATTTTCCATTGGAATTATTCAAGATGCTCGAAAAGCATCTTGTAACGGTTTACATCCAAATGTGATTGGATTGAGGATTTATGACTTCTGGTCCGTGTCTTTTAAATTATTTTCTGTTTCTTTTTTTTTCTTTTTGGCTCAATTGCATCTAAGATTAATGTGCATAATCGATGACTAAAATGCAGAAAACATGTAATCTAGACGAATTTACATATAAATTCAATCTAACACCCATGTAAAAACAATTACAAAACGTGTCGATAAAATCTCACTAACCATCTTTCTAAAAGCAATTAAAAAATAGGTTGCATGAGATATGGACGTAAAATACAATAATTTAGTTAATTTCAAATATAATAAGGAAGATGTAGATAGATGTCCGGGATGAATTCGACAAAAGCAATCAAAAATCTTATTATATAAAAGAACAAACAATGAACCGGGACTTAATATTTCATATGTTAGGTTGCGTATATGTATATAAATTGGAACTATATGTCTTTATCACCAAGAGTTAAAAAAACTATCGACTAAAGATGAATAGGCTTCAATCATAACCAAACTTTTGTTGTTGGAATTATATCTTAGATATTATTTCGATAATATCTATATGCTCACACATCACACTTTTGTAACGATATATATTATCTTGGCAATGGAGGTAGACACTAAACATTGTTATCGTTTTGGGATTTTCGATGTTAAGTGGAACTATGTATATCTAAGAAATATTTTATTTGAGGGTAACTAGTCACAATTCCATGATATCGTTTTAAAAGAAAACAAGTAAATCGAAATTTATTTGAAAATAAGTATAGGATTAAATTTGGGGAGATGTCACTGGTCAACTCATTTGATATTTACCATGTACACTATTTAAGTATTTATTGCATTCATTACCAAAATCTAAATAATTTAACATCCAACAAAAATTCACAAATTGGCTATGTATTTACAAAATGGAAAAGTCATGAATTTTTTTTTTAGAAACGATGGATTTTATTTTTGTTTTTGATAAATATCAAACTCGTATTAGTAATGTGGTTTTTTTAGAAATGAGTCCAAAAATAAATCCGTGAGGGTTTTTGTCATTTGGATCCAAACGAATAATATCATACTCCCTCTGTTTCATATTAGTTGTCATTCTATGCTTTTTGTTTTGTATCAAATTAGTTGTCGTTTTACATTTTCAATGCAAATTTATTATTGATTTTCCATTTTTATCCATACTCTTTTAGCTTATTAATTACATATATCAAATGAAAAACACATTAATTAGGGGTAAAACAAAAAATTTAAATATTTTCTTAATTAACGTGAAATCACCTAAAATGACAACTAATATGCAACGGAAGGAGTACTAATGAAGGAGTTGGACATGGACTTATGGATTCCAACAAATGGTATTAGAATTTTGTTTTAAAAAAATGTGGATATGGAGAAAAAGGTTGGAATACATGTTCGTTGTGGGAAAAGAGACGTCAAAATGTCCTTGCCATTAAGAGTATTGGACCTTGTGTCAAAATTATTTATAACGGTGTCTAAGGGCTAAGTGAAGAGTAAGGCAGTACAAGAGGAATATTATGTTTCGCTGGAGGTAAGAGATCACGGGTTTGTTTAGCCTTTGGTTTGAAAGAAGAACCGTTGAGATATCAATCCGAAACCCACATCAAAAATTTAGATAAATATTTTCTAATATATAACTAGTGCAGAATAAACGGCATTTTAGGAAGGAGGTCAAAGACATATCCGTTAGGACTTTGTCATTTAGGCATAAAGCGGAGAATTATATATATATATATATATATAAATTGAGAAAATCCTTAAAAAAAATCATAGGTATCATTCAAATAATGTTTTAGGAGACACCTCATTTTTTTAACCAATCAAAACATTTCAACCCATATTATATGTCATAGTGAAATTGCTATATATTTTCATATAACATATATATGTCTTATAAATTGAAGCTCAACTAAACGTATTATTTTAAATTAAAATATTACATAACATAATATTTACATATTAATGATTTTGAATTGATATTATTTCATTCATTTTATAAATAAAAAACAAAGATAATATGTATTTTTATATCATAGAAATAAAATTGTATCTCCGCTATATTTAACAATATGATATATTCAACAATTTTTAATGATTTGCTTAATATTATAATTAGGGGTGTCAAAATGGGTCAAAACTTATGGGTTTATCCAACTCAATCCAACCCATTAACCCTAATGGATTGAATATTTGGTTTGAATGGGTTAATGGGTTAAGTGGTTTGATGAATCAAATGGGTTGAGTTAAAATGGGTTGAAATAAAATGGGTTAATGGGTTAAAAATGGATAACTCATCAACCCATTCATAACTAAAAGACATGATTTCACAATTTTTTTTATTTTGTTACCAAAAACACTATTACACCAATTTTCCCGCCAAAAACAAGATTACACAACAACACAATTTAATAAACCATTTTCCGCCAAAAACGAGATTAATACAATTTCCCGCCATTAACCCTAATGGATTGAATATTTGGTTTGAATGGGTTAATGGGTTAAGTGGTTTGATGAGTCAAATGGGTTGAGTTAAAATGAGTTGAAATAAAATGGGTTAATGGGTTAAAAATGGATAACCCATCAACCCATTCATAACTAAAAGACATGATTTCACAATTTTTTTTATTTTGTTACCAAAAACACTATTACACCAATTTTCCCGCCAAAAACAAGATTACACAACAACACAATTTAATAAACCATTTTCCGCCAAAAACGAGATTAATACAATTTCCCGCCAAAATATGATCCGACAAAAAATTTCCACCAAAAACGAGATTTATAAAATTTTCCGCCAAAAGTATGATCCCGCAAAGTTTTCCCGCCAAAAACGTGATCTCACAAAATATTTTCGCCAAAAACGAGATTTATAAAATTTCCCGCCAAAAATATGATCCCGTAAAAATTTTCCGCCAAAAACGTGATCTCACAAAACAATTTTGCTAAAAACGAGATTCATAAAATTTCTCGTCGAAAATATGATCCTGCAAAATTTTCCCGCCAAAAATGTGAACACACAACATTTTTCCCAAAATCGAGAATGATAAATTTCCCGCCAAAAACGAGATTTTGCGAAAATATTGCGCCCAAAACACAATTCATTAAAAAAATTCCTCCAAAAAACGCGATTCGGAAAATTTTCCGCCTAAAATAACATTTCGTATTATTTTTATTAATTGAAATATGTTTTTGTAATTTAAATAAAAATATAATTTGTAAAACATGATTTACAATTCATTTATAAATATATATATATTCTTTTTATCCATAAAATTAAATGGGTTGGGTTAAAGTCAATCCAACTCATTTATGTTTAATGGGTTCATGGGTTGATCCAACCCAATTGCTAAATGGATTGGGTTAACCCATAAACCATTAACATTCAACCCATATGAGTTATGGGTTGGGTTGGGTTGGATCATCCATTTTGACACCCCTAATTATAATCTTGGACGTGGACTTATGAAGTTCAATATTCTTCCGTATTATATTAGATGATAGTTTAGAAACGAAAATTTGAATCAAATTACTTGATATACAAATTTAGTACATTTTATTTTTTGTAACCATTTGAATTATGCAGTATTTTTTTGATTGGTTTAATTATTTTTATTTAAACAAAAAATTATTATTTTATGTGAAAATACACAAAAAAGAATTATAATCTTTTTGTCGTAAATTATAATATTTTTACTTTTTTAATTTGTGTAATAAAAGAAGTATTATTTTATCTAATAAAAAGATTACATTATATTACACTATTTATCTATACCATTCACGAAAAAACACATAACTTTTACTGTTGTTACGTTACATATTTTGTCAGTTTAGCTTCCCATATGGGTTATCTAGCCCCAAAAAAAAAACAACAAAAGTATTACAAATCGAGACAAATTTTTAATTAGTATATTAAGGTTTAATAAATAAGATGAAAATGCATGCAACTGATTACCGACTATTCGGCATGCCATTTATGTTTTGCACAAAAAGACAACTGGATATATTAACCAATTAAATACACAAATAGTCTGTATCAAAAAAAAAACACAAATGGTTAGTAGAAAATGTAATCACCAGTTTTGTAATAAGCGTTCGATCATCTAGATCGAAATTAGATACCGACCATTTTATTTGTTTTTGTCAAAAGTTGAACTATTACAATTTGGAATATTAAAATGAAATTTAGGGCAAGAATGTCTTGTAGAACTACTGTTCTACCGCCTCTCGCTTTCAAACTCAAATCATAAGGCCAAAGTTTAAAAGGCGGCGGCTGCATATGTCATTAGCATATGCAATTAGCTCTATTTTTTATAGCAAATGGATAATATATTCAATTCCAGGTCAACGAAAAATAAGATTAGTGAGTAGATTAAAGTTAGATGAAAGGGCACTCTCAAGCTATTCCCACGCAATTCGTATACCTTTCAATCCCATCTCAACTTGGTTAATGTCCTCTCAATCCATGCATGGCTTTTGTAAACTGAACAGCTAAATTACTTTTTCAAAATCCAAAATTGAAATATACCGTACATAATCTTTCATACCCTTGGTTAGAGGTGTCAAAATGGGTCAAAACTTATGGGTTTATTCAATCCAATCCAACTCATTAACCCTAATGGATTGAATATTTAGTTTGAATGGGTTAATGAGTTAAGTGGTTTGATGAATCAAATGGGTTGAGTTAAAATGGGTTGAAATAAAATGGGTTAATGGGTTAAAAATGGATAACCCATCAACCCAATTATAACTAAAAGACATGATTTCACAATATTTTTTATTTTGTTACCAAAAACACTATTACACCAATTTTCCCGCCAAAAACAAGATTACACAAAAACACAATCTAGTAAACCATTTTCCGCCAAAAACGAGATTCGTACAATTTCCCGCCAAAATATGATCCGACAAATTTTTTTCGCAAAACGTGATCTCTCAAACTATTTTCGCCAAAATCAAGTATCATAAAACTTTCCGCCAAAATATGATCCCGTAAAATTTTCCCGCCAAAAATATGATCCCACAAAGTTTTCCCGCCAAAAACGTGATCTCACAAAATATTTTCGTCAAAATCGAGATTCATAATATTTCTCGCCAAAAACGAGATTTATAAAATTTTCCCGCCAAAAATATGATCCCACAAAGTTTTCCCGCCAAAAATATGATCCCGTAAAATTTTCCCGCCAAAAACGAGATTTATGAAAGTTCCCGCCAAAAATATGATCCCGCAAAGTTTTCCCGCCAAATACGTGATCCCACAAAATATTTTCATCAAAATCGAGATTCATAAAATTTCCCGCCAAAAATATGATCCCGTAAAATTTTCCCGCCAAAAACGAGATTTATTAAATTTTTTGCCAAAAATATGATCCCGCAAAGTTTTCCCGCCAAAAACGTGATCTCACAAAATATTTTTGTCAAAATCGAGATTCATAAAATTTCCCGCCAAAAATATGATCCCGTAAAATTTTCCCGCCAAAAATATGATCCCGCAAAATATTGCGCCCAAAACACAATTCATTAAAAAAATCCGCCAAAAAACGCGATTCGGAAAATTTGCCGTCTAAAATAACATTTCGTATTATTTTTATTAATTGAAATATGTTTTTGTAATTTAAATAAAAATATAATTTGTAAAACATGATTTACAATTTATTTATAAATATATATATTTTTTTTATCCATAAAATTAAATGGGTTGGGTTAAAGTCAATCCAACTCATTTATGTTTAATGGGTTCATGGGTTGATCCAACCCAATTGCTAAATGGATTGGGTTAACCCATAAACCATTAACACTCAACCCTTATGAGTTATGGGTTGGGTTGGGTTGGATTATCCATTTTGACACCCCTACCCTTGGTAGTCTTTTTAACGGAGTGAAAGAAAGAAAAACATTTGTAACAATTCACCTCGACCTCATAATGTTATGCATTATAACAAATAACAAACTAAAGTAACTACATTGATAGAAAGATTGAACCACGAACACTCATAAAAAGTCGATGAATATCATTTTTTGCATAAAGTTATTAACTATAGTAGATCGCGATCAAATCCACCATTAATAACTCTCACAATACCAAAAATAAAGAAAACCACATCTAACTAGATACAACATACAGTAGAACCTCCATAAATTAATACTTTATAAATTAATAATCACCATAAATTAATAAAACCTTCCAGTCCCGAGTCGGGCCAATGTAAAAATTAGCAAAATTCGATAAAATGATAAGATAATAATTTTTTTGAAACTCCTATGTAAAATATGGTCTCAATAATAGTATAAATTAATAATCATATATAGTTATGTATATATATATATATATGATAATGTACTAAACATGGTTTTAATGATTTTTGTTTTGACTTAAAAATTAAAATCTAATTAGACCTTATCTTTAACTTTACGTATTACATCAAAAACTTTTAAAATTGATTTCTCGGACTTTACCATAAACTTGTGAAAAATTCTAGGCAAAATAATTGATTCTTTATACATAACTTTTTCTAAATGTATCCATCGATATTAGGATAATAACCATGATTTCTTCTAAATTTTCTACATAGTATACCATTTTAATTTGATCATCTATTACGATAATTTCATTTACTCTATTGCGATATTGAAAAAATTTAATCAAAATTTTTGCAAATAGATTCATTAAATTTCATAGTATACATCATTCGAACAAAAATTAAGGAAAATATTACCTAAAAAAGATTTCTCTCTATAAATAAATTAATATCTCTTTAAAATAATAATTTTTCAATGTCCCAACATTATTAATTTATAGAGGTTTTACTGTATTACTATTTTTCACAATAATTATACCCTCTGAATAATTCCTTCCTTGGCTCGTATTTGTGCGCTCATGTGAACTCAATTGCTTCTTTAATCTACTATTTAGACATAAAAAAATTATTATCTTACCATTTTGCAATGTTAAAGTTATGTTAATCAAGTCATAGAAAACTCCCATTATGGGATATTAGTTGGGCAATTTTTTTCCTCTCTTTCTAACAATTTGAACTTGTGATATATGCACATTTTGAGTGAATCGGTCTCTACTGATCAGTAGCTACAAGTGGTCTAGAATGACTGGAACGCCGGTGTGGTATCTTTCAAGAACATTCGAATGTTTAAGTTAGATAAGCGGTGTCGTATTAGCAGCAATGGTCAATGATCCTTAATGAAATTAGAGAGAGATTTAATAGTCTCTACTATTTTAGAGTGTTTTTTTTCACAAGATTGTTTTCACATTGTTGGGATCCTGGTCGAATTCTCCAGTTGCATGGCATCGAGTTAGAGAGATTTGATGGTCATATAATATGGCAGAGTTGGTGTATATATCAAAATCACGGTATAAAAGTAAGTGTGAGTCTATCAAGTTTGATAAGTGATGATAATGTTTTCCATACGGGGTTTTGATTGCATTTGAGATGCGTTTTGACATGTTAGTAATGTCTCACGATAACTTTTCATGTGTTTAACCCGTTTTACATCTAACATAAGAAAACTTTTAGATAGTGTCGTTTACGCAGAACAACTATAACTGAAACATTGCGTTTAAATGTATTGTACATATATCACATATTGAATAAAGAATACCTAATAAATAAAACTAGGAAAGTACCCGCGTTTTAAGTGGGATAGTTTTAGTTCAATAATTAATTGTAGTTACTAATAGATTTATTATACGAAATTTAAGATTAATTTCACATATTTAAATTTGTAATTTGTTAATTTATAAAATGTATTTCACCTGTGAAGTATCTGAAACCAACAAAACATATTTTTCAAAGATACAATATATGGCTCAAAAATACAAAAATGCAAGATTGCATATATAACCAAAAACTTGTCACTAATTTCCGATCTTATAAATTAATTAGTATTTTAATGTTTATTTAGTAGATAATTTGTGTTTTAAAATTGTTTGGTAATATGCATTATAATAGCCAAGTTAGTATTGTGTATTGAAATAGTATTTTGGTAGTGAAATTTTATATGTATAAATTTAATAATATTAGTTACGTTAATTAGATGAGTATACTTATTTAATTTTTGTTTGAATATAGGGATTAACGTATTTGGAGTGTTCGGATAGGAATATAGTAGTATCTAATAATAGTTATATTTTATTTGAGTATAAAAATTAAATTATTTTTGGAGTGTTTGGATATAAATATAGTAGAAATTAAATAATTTTAATTAATTAAATCAACAATGTAAGGAAAAATAAAAATTTGACACATCAACTTAAAATGTTTCTCCTTAATATATAGAAGATTTATCCAACAAATATGTCACTGAATTAATTAGGTTTAGAAAAACTAGTCACCTAGTATTTAAATTATCCAGACAGACTTAAATAAATTATATATTCGGGATACTTGAAAGAAAGGAAAAACAAAACACTGCGAAGGCTCTCTGCATGCCTAGTGTAGTTTTCAGCTGACCTTACAAAGAAATGATTAATAAATCTTGTCGTAGGTTCAAATGACGCTAATGTATATATGTATAAGAATACTTTTTAAGTGGTTGATGAGTTTAGGTTAAAAAGAAATAATATATTTATAACGGCAGCAAGCGAGGATGGTCTGTGCCAAAATCAAATTTGATAATTAGAGATATGATCAATTAATTTTTGTTTGGTATTACTTTTAGTAAGTGAGTACAATTTGGCGGAGTGTGCATAGAAGTTACTTACCATCTAGAACATGTTACATCAGCCGGAAGTTTCAATGCTTTATAAGGCAAAGCGGTTCGTAGCCTGTAAAAAACAAAACAAAAACTTAATTTAGGTGTGGGAAAAACTATTGAATGTATCAGATGATATTGGAATATTTGATTGACTATAGAGCGATTATATTCTCAATAAAAAAGAGTTTAGTTAAATTTTAGAAATTAGCAGACCAGCATCGAATAAGTATTCTAAATGAGTTGTCTTCAAATATATATGAAAATTACTGAAAACAAATGTAACAAATTTACTGATTTTTAACAACACAAAAAATTGTGTATATATTCTTACCATTACCATGTCAAAAAAATAAATAGTACGTAGTTAGCATCACTAAAATATATTGGTTTCATCATAGATAGTTAAGTTAAAATGAATTTGTGACTTTTAATAAAAGGTGGAAAATTGGGGGATGACTTAGAAGGAGGTTAAGTTTATTCACTTATCATGCACGTAAAGGCTGTCCAAGCAGTAGGAGGCATTAAGCAATGTTTTAAGAGTCTTCTATGGTGCTTTGGTTTTATGATCACGTTCTTGCTAAAACCCTAATCTTAACTTTACTTAATGCCGTTGACGTACGTCTTCAATTTCTCAGCCTCTAGTCGATCATGTGACCATGTTTTCTCTCAATATTACCATCCCAAGCTTTCCTTAATTAATTGCTACTTTTGTCTTCTCTTTACGTAAAAAAAGTAAAAGATGGGATGCTATTCACGCTTCCCTTTTCCCTCGGTCAAGAAATGGTTTGTTTAGTAAATACTTGTGTAAATTTAAGAGTTTTTTTTGACGAGAGAAACTAATTTCGAGTTTAGTAAAGTTGGTGATAGTCCGCTAGCTGAATTTGCTAATGGATCTAAAGCAAGACATTGTTTTTGACTGGCGTAATAAGAGTAAAATCGAATTCAAAAAGAAAAAATTGAATTCGAAGAGAACTAACAGACGCTAGGCATTTGG
The DNA here is from genome assembly GCA_900128785.1 of Arabis alpina. NCBI lineage: Eukaryota > Viridiplantae > Streptophyta > Magnoliopsida > Brassicales > Brassicaceae > Arabis > Arabis alpina. The sequence continues at coordinate 18,888,063 of LT669789.1, forward strand.
CTTTTTACCACCAAACCACGACCATTCAGGTTTATAATGTATATATGATCAGGGTCCTAAAAAGAATTAAAGGTGTAAGCAAATTAAATAGAAAAATAAAGAGAAATTGGGTTGTATAGCAAAGATTTATAGACAAATTAGTAAAGTAAACAAAAATCTTAGCAAACAACCTATTGTTTTGCCAAGGAATCCCAACATTTTTTGTTACTTTGCTAATTTAATTATAAACCTTTGTTATATAGCTAAGTATCCCAAAAATAAAAGCTTGCCATCTATTTCTATATTTAAAATAGACCAAAACTAATTTTCACTTAACATTACTAAAGTTCATTACATATACTTAGCGTATTGCTTTGCTTCACAATGGGTATAAAGCCTACGGCCTTGCTTTCCCATTCTGATCACAAGAGAATACCAATGGATCCCATATGTTTGAGCTTAGATTTTAATTTGGATTTACTTTCTCTTCGCTTGTTTTTTTTCAGAGTGGAAAGGTCATCTCTGAATTCCTTTTTAAAATTAAATGATGCGGAAAAGTTATACCAATGAAACCAAAACCTGGACATTTTTCTTTCATCTTTTAACCTCATCTACTCAAAACCACTTCAACTTCGGGTTTGCTGAAAGGGTTAATTTATAAATATCTCAACCACACACAAAAAGTCTGTATATAAGTACATAAATTTGACTTTGACCCAAAAGAAGACCTCTGTACACTTGTACAACAAAAAGAGAAAAGAAACAGAATTATTAGCAAGTAGCCAAATTATTTGAAGTTGGATTCAAAGGCTTATTTATTTATATTTCCTTACAAAAGTAAAAAGTAAGGATACATATTTGAGAAAATAGAAACATAATATTAAAGAAAGAGAGTAAAGGGAAATGATGAACAGAGAATGTTAAGATGGCTTAAATGTTACTCAAAGATAAGTTGAAGGCAGCACGCCTTCTCTCTTCACCTGTCTCACATTTTGTACCTCTCCTCTCTCTTTTTTATGTTTCAGATATATCCATCGGACCAACATTTAACTTTATTATTCAAATTTTACAAACTTAATTACCAATCGATGATACCAGCAAATTATAAACTGGTTCCCGATTAAAAAACGTTTTGCACCTTAATTAATCATTGGAAAATATGTCTTTGAAATTTAAATTATTAAAAAGATGGCCACAACGTTAAGTTATGTATTTGGTTTCCTTCTTCTTAATATTTATTATTAGGGTTCGTTACGCTAAATTTTCACAAATCCCCACTTTTTTGGGGTCAAATCCCATATTTCATTTAGGGTGGACTTGAATTCTCTATTTAGGGCGTTAATGATGGGTGTTTGCAAGCAAGAAGGAGTATTTCCTCATTACACTCGGAGGTAGAAGCTTTATTATGGGTCATGTAATGTATGCTCCATATGGAAAAGACGGAGGTCGCTTTCGCAACAGACTGTTATGATTTGGTGAAGATGGTCTCTACACCGATGGAATGGCTGGCATTTGGCGTATAACTCGAAGTTCTGACGAACCTAAAAGAAAAGTTTACTTACTTTTCGCTTTCGGTTATTCCGCGCACACAAAACTCCAGAACTGATAGGCTAGCGAAAAGTGCACGCAGTTTTAATTATGATATTTTTTTTGTAAACTTGTCACCAGTAGTTTAGATTCCCAACGGGAGTTTATAAAGCTATTGACAAAAAAAAAACAAAAGAATTCTCCATTTCTACGTTATGCCACGAATTATGCATACGTGTTTTTGCGTTTAACAATCCGTAATTCTTTGAATAATCACCCATTAACAAAAAAAATTAAATTTTATTCATATATTAAAATAAAAAGACTTTCTCAGGTTATTGTCTGGAAAATATGTAAACAAAAAGAGGCAAGGAGAGTGCATGAGTACATCTACATCAATTATATACGTGGTGCATGTGCATGTTAAGTGAAGTATATATATATATAATGCTCCGTACGTTGTTTTTAATTTATATAATCATGAAAATTCATTTGAATTCAAAACCGATATTGATTATATTTTTAGACTTTTAGTCCACAAACGTAAGTGTAATATTTAGGAGTCGAATTCGGTTTGATCACTCTGTAACAGCACTTAGCAGTCTTAGTTTAATGCATAAGACGTATTAAATTTGTATTGATTTTCTAGAAATGTATAAATCAGCCGAGCTTTGCAGTTTTGGTAAATTCAAGAATCACGCTTCTGATATTCCTTCTGCGCAAAGATATTTCATTTTTACTTAATCAGTAGTATATGTCAAAATAGTAATATACAAAGAAGCTAATGCATGCGCTATATATATGATTCTCTGAATTGTTTATTAATTGGTGCACACGATATATATACACATACTGACACACATTTATATATTTATTAAATACGGTGCATAGATTTGCACGTAGGTTATACTGCATGTGTGGGATACTTCATCTTCCAGGAACAAATGTCTCACTCTTGCCTTTCAAATAAAATAAAACTTAGTTGTAGAAAATGCATTAACACTTGGAGCCTACTTGATTGAAGCATAAGTCTACAAGGATACTTATTATATAAAGATATGTGGTTCCACCAACTACGCATGTTTTGAATCTTTTGATCAGTCTTATCTTCCTCTCTACCGTACGTTACCCGTCCAATCCAATTTCTCTCCTACTAAACACGTTAAAAAGAAAGATCCAACCTATTAAATTTGTTTTCATGCTTCAAATTGTATTTCATTTTATTACTAATTATAACTTAGCTATAGAATGCTTTATGAAATTAATTATACATGAAACATCTTGAAATATATATCAAGTTGTTGATGTCTCGACTTTTACACATGTAATACTTTTCCATAAGAGCATACGTATTTGGTGTGTGAGCGGCAGTCTAAACAGGGTAAAATCCACAAAACCACTAAAAAAATATGGGCATTGATAGCACATACAAATAATTCGGTTTTCGTAACTGCTATTGAAGATGCTTTGGTGGATTAAGCTTTTATAATAGCATTTATAAAACGCTAAACCTCAAAATGAATAAGCAGGAAGATAAAATTAGATTGGAGTCTAAAATTATAATGTAAAGCGGTAACACTTTGGCCAAATTTTCATTTTTGTGCCTAAGTGTTGGTCCAAAATATAAAATATCCTTTTTCTTTTTGTTCTTTCTTATTAAAAAAAAATCAAAAATACAATACTTCGACCCCAACAAAATACTTTCTCATCGTTGTCGTCGTCATCCAAACTTCGATCCGCCACCACAAAATTCACCCTCGTCGGCGTCGCTATCCTTCCAAGACTAGGTAAGACTACCGCGACCTCTATTGCTCATATCTATTTTCACCCAAATCTAGTTTGACTCAGATTTATTGTTGTCGAAATCAAACTTCTATTGCTGTTAACCCAGGTCTTCAATTCGTCTCCCTTTTGTCGTTCTTCTTCAGCTGCAGCAAACATCGAAGGTACCCTTCTTGCCTAATTGATTATTCGTCTCCCTTTCATCTTTCTCTCTCTCACTCGCTTCTATTTCTCGAATTTTTGAAGTACGAAATGACTAAGAGCATGTAGAACAAAGAGGAAGAAGAAAATAAGGGTTTCAGGGTTTTGGTTGAGGCAAGTTAAGTGGTTTGAGGATTGTAATTCCGAATAAAGGTTTAAATCTGCTTGAACCCATCATTAATTTTAGTTTTTGGTTTGCAGGAACCATTGGGAATCGAAGATTTCTCTCTTTTTGAAACAACATCAATCCGTTCAACATCAAATCAAGCTTATACAGCTTAGTTAAATTTCTAGTATTGTGTCGTTGATGATAATTTTTGTTTTGTGGAGATAATGTCTATGAAAGTTTGATTTAATGCTTGTTGGAGTTTAATTTTTCATCGTTTTAATGTATGAATTAAGAAGTTTGACTTCGCTGGTAATTGAAAAATGAAACAATTTCGATATGTTTTGTGGAGTTAGTGTCTTAGAAAGCTTGATTTGATGCTTGTTGGAGTTCTATTTTTCATTTTTTTAATGTATGAATTAAGAAGTTTGTTGCGTTGGCTGGTAATTGAAAAGTGAAAAAAAAAACAACTTCAAATTGTTTTGTGGAGATAATGTCTTTGAAAGCTTGACTGCTTGTTGGTGTTTGAATTTTCATATTTCTAATGTATGAATTAAGAAGTTTGAGTTCTTTGCTGATTTAGTAAACTGTTCGTATTGTTTGAATGCATGTGGTATGGAGTTTTAATTAGGGGTAGAACATAAAATGTTGGACAAGAAATGGGTGCATCTTTGCAGGTAAGAAAATGTTAATATATAGGTAGAGTTTTCAAGGGAATAGAGACATTAATAAAAAAATTGTCCTCTTTCCCTACTATTCAACTCCACATATGAAGAGTTGATCCAGCTTATGAGAGAGGTGCTTCAAACTTTGTACGGGTTGTAGCTGCGTCGTTTGGAAACAATGACATGATAATATGCCCATGCATCGACTGTCGTAATGTAGTTGGTCATCTTGTAATAAGGGGAATGGATGAGGATTACAAGCAGCAGACGGATTGGTATCATCATATCATCATGAAGTTAATTCAGAGGCTAGTAGCAGTGTAAATCAAAATCAATGAAACAATGAGATTTTAAGGTTATATCAAGCTGCTGAATATTTAGATGAAGAGTTGGTGATGAATGGTGACTTAGGAGAGGTTGCTGAGGTTGAGGACCAGAAGGAAGATGAGTTCCTTGCAAAGTTAGCAGATGCTGAAACACCATTGTATCCTAACTGTGCAAACCATAGCAAGCTGTCAGCGATTGCCTCGTTGTATAGACTGAAGACACATAATGGGTGGTCTGATAAAAGCTTTAATAATCTGCTTGAGACATTGCCGGAAATGTTATCGGAGGACAATGTACTTTACACATGATTGAATATGTGAAGAAATTTCTGAAATCTATTGATATGGGTTATTAAAAGATTCATGCCTGTCTGAATGACTGCTGTCTATTCAGTAAGAAGTATAAGAAACTTGATAATTGCCCAAAATGCAAGGCATCCCGATGGAAGATAAACTTACACACTGGTGAAGTAAAGAAGTGTGTCTCGCAGAAAGTACTACGGTATTTTCCAATCATCCCACGTCTGAAGAGAATGTTCAGGTCTGAGGAAAAGGCAAAAGACTTAAGATGGCATTTTACTAATAAGAGAAGTGATGGGAAGAGTCGTCATCCTGTAGATTCAGTGACATGGGATCAAATAAATGACAAGTACCCTTCATTTGCGGGTGAACAAAGGAACTTGCGGCTTGGACTTGCCACAAATGGATTTAATATGTTTAACATGAAAAATGTTAAGTATAGTTGTTGGCCGGTTTAGTTAGTTAACTACAATAATCCTCATCACCTATGTATGAAGAAGGAAAACATAATGCTCTCGTTGCTGATTCCTGGTCTAAAACAACCTGGAAACTGTATAGATGTCTACTTAGAATCCTTTATCGAATATTTAAACCATCTATGAAAAAGGGGTGAGTTAACCTTTGATTCTTTTAGTAAAACTACTTTCACTCTTAAGGCAATACTTATGCGGACTATAAATGATTTCACTGCCTACGGAAATCTTGCAGGCTGTAAAGTGAAGGGTAAAATGGGTTGTCCAATATGTGGGAAGAACACAGATTCTTTGTGGTTGAGTAATAGTAGAAAGCATGTGTATATGTGTCATAGAAAGGGCCTGGCACCGAGCCATAGGTATAGGGAAAAGAAGACATGGTTTGATGGAAAAGCTGAACATAGGAGAAAAGGCAGGATATTGTCGGGTCGTAATATTTCCCAGCTCTTGAAAAATTACAAAAAATGATTTTGGAAAGGGTAAACAAAATGCAAGGAAGAGAAAAAGAACTGAACATGTTGAGGCTGGCTCGGACAGCGATGAAGAAGAAATTGAATCAGAGGAAGAAGAAGAAGAAGAAGTAGAAGTAGACGAAGAAGATCTGTCAAGATGGAAAAAACGTTCAATGTTTTTCAAGTTGCCTTATTGGAAGGTATGTTTACATTGCATATTATTCTTGGCATAACTTGAACTGATCACAAAAGCTTCGTTTAACTTTCTTGTTTATTCTTTGTTTTTGTATTGTTTAGGAGCTGCCGGTAAGGCATAATTTAGACGTAATGCACGTGGAAAAAACGTGGCTGATAACATCGTCTCTACCCTGCTCCATTGTGGAAAATCAAAGGACGGTCTTAAAGCTTGAAAAGATCTGGAGGCTATTGGTATGCGGAAGGATTTGCATCCTAGAACCCAAGGAAAAAGAACCTACCTTCCCCAGCACCTTGGTATTTGTCCAAGTCATAGAAAAAAGTATTTTGTAAGCGGTTTTACGACTTCAAAGATTCAGACGGTTACTGCTTAGATATATCCAGAGGAGTAAGTGTAGATGATTGTAAGATTACAAGGCTGAAATCACATGATTATCACGTGTTGATGCAACCATTTCTCCCGGTTGCGATTAGAGGTTTGTTACCTAAAGGTCCTCGAATTGCAATTACACGATTATGTGCATTCTTCAACCATTTGTGTCAGCGAGTAATCGACAGGGAACAAATTTCAGTAATCGAAACTGAAATTGCAGAAACTCTTTGCATGTTTGAAAGGTTTTTTCCGCCTATTTTCTTTGATATTATGGTGCACTTGACAGTACATCTCAGAAGAGAAGCTCGAGTATGTGGACCAGTCCATTTTAGATGAATGTACCCATTTGAGAGGTATGCCTTAAACTGAATTATATTATATAGCAGTTTGCTGAATTAAAAGAAGTGATTTTGGTGTTCAAGTGTCTGCATCTTTATTGTATTTAGCTACATGAAAATCCTCAAATATTTTGTACGTAACCCTGCAAGACCTGAGGGTTGCATTGCTGAGTCATACCTCGCAGAAGAATGCATGCAGTTTTGTAATGACTTCTTGAGAAAGACAACAATGGTAGATGAAAAAATGGAAATGATTACTAGTTACGGGGGCAGTTACATCCTAGAGGGTCGTCCGATATCCGCAGCTACTTCGATTACTTTAACTGAAATGGAGAAGAAAACAGCTTATCTTGCTGTCATTTAGAATATGGATATGGTGGATCCATATGTTGAGTAAGTTGCTCAAAATTTTAAATGTTTGTTTTCAAACATATGTTGAAGACTTATAACATTCAAATATGCTGATATGTTCTCTTTTTCTATCCACAAGCATGCACCTCCAGTTTCTATAAGACTCTTATGCAAGATGTAGCCGTGATGCAACCACATTATGGAGTAACCATACTAAGAATTTTGCAGCATGGCTAAATGAACATGCAAGTTCTAACATATCTAATTGTTTTACCATGTCTAATTGTACATGAGTACACACTAACTTTCTTTTTACATTAATTAGATACCTATTAATTCATAATCACATGAAGATATACTTAAGTGGATCACATATGGTCCACGTCGTATTGCAAGGCCCTATACAGGTTACATAGTGAACGGGCAGCGGTTTCACATAACATCAGTTTGTAGGCAAAGTTAGAACAGTGGGGTTCTTTACGAGGCAACTGCAATGTGTAGAGCTAGTGCAAGAGACAGTAGACAATTGGTTGATTTTGTATCATACTATGGCCGAGTAATCAACATCATCTTGTTGGATTACAACATCTTTTACGTTCCTATATTTCACTGTCAGTGGGCAGTGTTAGGTAATGGCGTTAAAGTTCAAGACGGCTTCAAACTTGTGAACGTGAACCAAAGTCAAGTCTCCTTCTTTAGGGATCCATACATATTAGCCTCTCAAGCAAAGCAAGTGTTTTTTTCAAGGGAAGATGATTCATCGAATTAATATGTCGTTATGAGAGGTCTTTCAAGAAGGTACAATGAGGAAGATAGTGATGAAGATGGAAATGCAGACCAAGTTGGACCATTAGCATCAACTGTTGACATGGATGTTGAAGATTTAGATGATGATGCTCGAAATACTAGAGCAGATTGTGAAGGCATATATGTCTGAAATAAAATTGTAGTGTTAAACTATGTGTGTGTTCTTGTTTGTTATATAATGAAAGCTTATATCGTCCTTGCACCTTCTTCTTTTTGATTTATTGTTCAGTTTGATCTTGTGTTGTTTAGTGTGCATATTACCATGTCTGGTTCATTATATGACTAACTATTTTCTTTTTGTATAGGTTTGAATGAATATGGCTCGTACAAAGTGAACAAAGAAAAGGAAGCAGTCTAAGAGAGTCGTCCAGGCAGAAGACCCGCAGTTGGAAGAAGTTTCAAATGTGGAGAAGCCTGTGGAAGATCAGTCAGAAGAAGCTCCAAATGTAGAGAAGCCGTTGGAAGAAGAACATGAGGTAGTTGGAAAAGAGACACAACACATTGACCATGAAGAAGCTCCAAATGATGGAGTTAATGATGATCAAGAAGATGACCATGAAGGTGCAAAAGAAGTGTCCACTGAAGGGACCAATGACGAGGCTGAAGCTAATATGGGACCTGATAATGAGGCTACTCCGGTCACCTCTGAGAAAATAAATGATCCAGCAGAACCTCAGCGTAAGAAACAATGACAACCAACAAGGATGAAAGACACCGCCAAGGATCCAAATAGTCGGATACAAGTTGACTGGACTGATTTGGGAGAACCTTATGGTCTGGGGTCAGTTAAGTTGTCGTCATACCTCGGTCCCTAGTAAGGGAACATGTTCTTGTCACAATTGTGGAGTGGAGGAAGATAGGCGAGGAACAAAAAACAATTATGTGGGAATCTCTTCATGTAACCTTTTCTTCAGCTTTGCATTTGTTTACATATATAACCTAGAACATTTTTCATTTAATGTTTGTTTTTTGGTGAAACTAAATGCATGCAAGGTTTGAACTTGATGAAGAATATCAAAACATTGTCGTGTTTAAGCATATGGGAAGCTTGTGGAGGTCCTCCAAGTCACGCCTAGTTAGTCATATTCTGAATGCTAAGAATAACAAAGACATGATGCAGCTGCGACCGAAGAGTATACCTCTAGTTGAATAGCGTAAATTTGTCACCGAGAAAACTAGTCCCACCTTTAGAGTATGAATTATCTATTTAACTTTGTTTCTTGGCTTGTTATTATTAACATATATACAATATATAACATGCATGTCTATCAAGGAAAGAATGCGTAAACAGATTCCGCACACTAGTAGCCGTAAAGGAATGGTGAGACTGGTCGAAGACATGGTAAGCCTAAAACTTGTAAATTTGATCAGTTTATTAAATCAGTTTGTGTGAATGATATTTGTTTTGCGTAGAAAAAAAATAGCCATGACCCATCTGCGGTAACAAGGGTAAAAGTATGGGTCAAGTCACGTACCAAAAAAGATGGTACACCAGTGACTAACAACGCAACAGAGAAGATAGTAAATTATGATATGATTATGTTTTGGATGTTGTGAATGATTTTCTGTTGTTTGTTTTTAATTGTTTCAGTTTTCTTATATACGTTTTCCCGAAAAAGGCAATTGAGGGCATTCATAGTGGTGCTCCTACATCTACATCAACATCAACCAATCTAAAAGAAGATCTTTTTTCATAAATTTTAGGACCATGGGCAGAGGGATGACCATGACCAAATTAGCTTGTTTCCAAATGAAGAACAAGATTATGGGTCAAATGCAAGAAAAGCAAATTCACATGCAGCATAAGATACATGAGTTAGAAGATGAAGTTGCCAAAATGCAGAACCATGTAAGCCATGCATTCTTTAATCGTTTATGAAATATTTAATTGCCAGTTTGCTTAGTTTTGGTGAGATAAATAGGTTAGTAACATTGTCTATTGTTTTACAGAGACAAACAGAACCTGAAGTAGGTGAAAACTCAGCTCCAAGAGTAAGTAATTCATTACTAATTTTCTTACTTCTAGTTAAAATTTATATACAAAGCTAGATTGATTAATTGGCATTCTTTCGAATGATTTTTATGAAGAATGTGAACAATAAATTACAACCTAAGTGTGTCTTGGTTGATTGGTGTGAAACCGATGACAATGTCGCTGAGGGTTGTCTTCCTTCTTCTGATCTTGAAGACTTGGTGAACAAAATATTCTTAGGGCCTTGTGTTGATAAAGTATTGGTTCAAGTTGCCATCAAACCGGATGCATATATGTGGAGACCATCACCTAATATGTTTCATGTTGAGGAGTCAGTTGGAGAAGTGATTGCATGGCATGTTGACTACTGTGTTGTGTTAGAAAAGGAACTCGCAGGAGATGACATTGCACCTATGGTAATATTTTCTTATTCATCACCATAGATGCCATGATGTTAAAATTTAGTGTTTGTTTGGATTCATTCAATATTAGTCAGCTTATTTCTATGTATATATGTTTAATTTTGGATTATTTCATGCATGTGTTTGACAAAGCCCGACCGCCTATTCGAGGAACAAATGCAAATTGATGCATTGGGTAGAAATGATAAAATTGTCGCTATAGGTCGTTTGCAGACTGAAGAACCTAAAGCGCTGGTTAATGGACTTCTCGGACCACATGCAATGAAAGTATATGTGGATGAGGTACTAGATTCTAATACATATCTGTGGAGGCCTACAATAGCAATTACAAAGCTTTCAGATTCCTTAAAGGCTTTCGTAGCATGGCCTGCCAATAGAGTTGTGTTGGAATCAAACACAGATGCAACTGGTGATGAATCTCCTATGGCAAATAAATTTGCATCAACTCCACCGTCTTCTCCTGAGAAATTTGCATCAACACCAGAAGCTTCTTTAAAGAAATCTAAACCGCCTGCACACTCTCCTCGTAAATCTCCGGTAAATTTATACCTTTTGTTCTATCTTCGAAATTGTTTTATGCATATGTTTTCTCCCTTTTGGTGGTTATTATTGACATGGTGTGTACTGTCAATATGGTAGCGTCACAATCCACTCAAAGTTGACAAGAAAAATCAGAAGTGCAAGTTAATGGATATTACCGGAAAGAAGCGGGTCATTGATGAAGGACGTTGGACTTCAAACAACCCAACTGATAAAGTCCACTCTGCGGAATTGGGGCCTAGTGCAGTTAATGTTTGGGTTGATGTGGTGAAGGTAAATGATGCAGCAGTTTGGAGGTCATGTTATGAAATAGAGTCTATGGAGGATGCTCTTGGTACAACTATTGCATGGCCAGAGGACCAGGTTATCATGTGTTAGACTAAGGTATGAGTTTCTTAACTTGATCAAATACTGCTTATACAATTAGGTTTGTAACAATAGAAATGCAAATAATTTGTTAGTTGTAGGATTAGAGGTGCAAGCCTAGAAGATCAAGTTTAAGAAGTTTCGACTTGTGTTTTTCATTATATGGGTTGGACATATGAAGTTATATATCCTTGTATGATTATCACTTTTGAACTTGTGTTGTAATGGTATTTTGTGGATTTATGGATTTATGAATTTTCAGTTTTATGCAAACCGAACATATAATGCAAATATATATTCATGAATGATGCATACCGATCACAACATAAAAAAAGAGTCTTAACAGTCAATATGATGTCATGAACAACATGCTACAAAACAGTTTAGCACAACGTACTCAAAGAGCTATAAATCATTGTAATACAATGTTTTCTTACTACTGTAAATACGTGTATTCTAGCATTTTACAAACGTATTAAATTAGTACCTATGATAGCGTTTAAAAAAAACTACTATCATATGGGGATACCTACGATAGCTCCGGATGACATAACTTTCATGAAAGCGCTGTTATACCCCTAAAATAACGTTAATCATGAGCTAACAATGCCCATATTTCTTGTAATGAACCACAAGAAACATATGACTATAGTGTTGGATTATAACAAGGGGAGAGTGGTAGCTTTTCAAGGGTCTTATGACTTTTTAAACTAACAAATATAAAAGAAGACTATACGAGAAACTATAAACATTAGATCAAAAACACTAATAATATATAGGCAATGAGATCACAGTTCAAAACTAAGTGAGAATATCAAACGATAAAGCAAAAATATAAAACATTTAAGCAAGAGACTCAAGAATTAATTAACAGAATAATGCAAGAGAATGAATTAAGCACTATTCTCGAGCGTGAATTCCTTTAATATAAAAAAAAAATGAATACTAGTAATCAACTTTGATAATTACCAAAATTTGTTAAAATCTCATGTGTTATCGAACCAACAATTGCGTTAAAAATCAAAGTCAATTTTGTGTAATAAATGCTCAAATCAGTCTAAAGTAAATGATTAACTGAGTTAGGTTAAAAAAATCCACACTTTTAGTGCAATTGATCTATGTTATAATAATCAAGCATTAATATCAACCTAGTTGAAAGGTCTAACAAAATTTTGTTTTTTAGAAAAAAGTTCTACAAAGTTACAATCTAAACATCATCATCTAACCACTAATTCATCCTAATTTATTATAACTTGTTATAACATACGTGAAAAGATCAACATAAACGAAATGAAAGACACATATATTTAATGTAGTTCACCAACAGCGTGTTGGCTACCTCCACAGGCAAAGGAAATATATTTTATTAATGGGGGCAGAATTTTACAAAGAGTTTCAGTCTAAAGAGATGCTAGGGTTAACTAGAGTATTTATAGAGGTACTCGATTAACCCTAACTCGTTATGGGCCCTAACAGATGTTTGAAGGCCCAACAAATGTTGAAGCCCATCAGAAGACTAAAGTCCATCAAATGACTTAAGCCCATCAGATGACTGAAATCCATCAAAAGCTCAAACGGATTTAAGGCATATTTAAGAAATCTCCACCTTGACTTCAGTCCTCCAAACAAATGTACCAGACGCACAGTTCGAGTGCCAGACAAACGAGATGCATAATCCTTTACTAGACGTACCAGATGCACAATTGTAGTGCTAGAGCCAGATGCTATAACAAGCCCGATGCTCCTCAAGAAGCATGATGCTCTACCAAGAGGTTGATGCTCTACCCGGAGCCTGATACTCAACTCGGAGCTTAATGCTCTACCCATAGCTTGATGCTCTACCCATCCGAAGTCGGATGCTCTACCAAGAGCTTGATACCTTCAATAGGTCATATGTCTTCAGAATATCGGATGTTCATACAGAACCAGATGCCTTCACGGAGCTGGATGTCCATACAATACCAGGTGTCTTCACAAGCCAGATGTCCATTCAAGACCAGATGCCATGACAAGGCCAGATGCTCCAATTGATCAGATGTCCCTACTGGACTAGATGCCTCTACAAAATCAGATGTCCGTTCAGGACCAGATGCTTCCAAGGCCAGATGTCCGTACAGGACTAGATGTCTTTGCAAGACCAGATGTCCGTACATGACCATATATCTTTGCAAGACCATATGCCTTACTTGCCAGATATCCCTACAAGACCAGATGTCTTCACAAGACCAGATGTTCCTATAAGATCAGATGCCTTTATTAGGTCGGATGTCGCAATAAGATTAGATGTCTACATAAGACCAGATGTTCCAGCACGACCAAATGCCATTACAAAGTCGAATATCCCAATAGGACCACATGTCTTCATACGACCAGATACCCCCCTTCCACGAGGACGAGATGCCTTCACTAGGCCGGATGTCTCTACAATACCAAATGTCTTCAGAAAAAAAATCAGATGCCTCCACGGCCCAGATGTCTCCTACAAGACCATATGTCTTTAGAAAACCAGATGCCTCCAACGGACCAGATGTCTATATAGGACCAGATACCCTCACATGAGCTAGATGCCCTTCATTGGCCAGAATGCCCTTCATTGGCCAGAATGTTCTTCATAGGCATGATGCCCCCACCAGGACCTGAATGCCTTTCTTGGGCCAGAATGCCCTTCATGAGCCTTAGAAAAAACAAATGCCTCCACGGGGCAGAAGTCTTTAGAAAACCAGATGTTTCCACGGGCCGGATGCCCCCACAGAGGCATGATGCCTTTATAGAGGCATGAATGCCCTCACAAAGTCATATGCCTTTACATGGGCCAGAATGCCCCCACCATGGGGCATTTGCCCTTCATGGGCTTGAATACTCTTATAGGGCCGACGCCCCAACATGGGCCTGAATGCCCTCATAGGCATGATGCCCTCACAGGCCTGATGCCCTTACAAGGGCATGATGCCTAATTAGGTTCATGATGTCCTATCAGAGCTCGACGTGCCGCAACGGACCAGATGACCCGATGCCCCCACACACATGAGCGGCAGTCGTTTCGTTAGAAACTTCGATGATTATCTCATCTACAAGACAAAGCATAATTATTGAGTAGGCTTTTTGTTCTAAACGTACCATCTCAGAAGCGCCACCCTTGTTGTTCTTTAACAACGGTGCTCACAAGCCTTGTTGCTTCAGCGTTGCTGGCATCCATATCTACCCGAGACTGAAATTTTTCTTCCTCATAGACTTATCAATCATAACGTTGATAACAGATATCTTCCCACCAAACTACAGATGCGGAAATCCATGAACCTGAAACTTAAGTTCTAGTACCAGTTTGTTATAACAAACGTGAAAAGATCAACATAAACGATATGAAAGACACATATATTTAACGTGGTTCACCAACATCGTGTTGGCTACCTCCACGGGCAAAGGAGAGATATTTTATTAATGGGAGCAGAAGTTTCTGGGTTCAGAGACCCGATACAGAACTTACAGAGACTTTTAGTCTAAAGAGACGCTAGAGTCAACTAGAGTATCTATAGAGGAACCCGATTAACCCTAACTTATTATGGGCCTAATTTTGTGTAGGCCCTAACTGATATTTGAAGCCATTAGATGACTGAAATCCATCAGAAGCTCGAACAGAATTAAGACATATCTTCTATATTTTTAAAAATAAGCATTTTGAGTTTATGTGTCAAGCTCTCCCTTTTTCTCACATTATTGATTTAATTAATTAAAAAAACTAATTCCTACCGTATTCATATTCAAACACTCCAAAAAATAATTTAATCAATAAACTCAAACAAACCATAACTATTATTAACTACTACTATATTCCTATCCAAATACTATAAATACTTAATCCCTATATTCAAATGAAAATTAAATAACTTTACTTATCTAATTAACGTAATTAATAACTTTACTCATCTAATTAACGTATTTAATTAATATTTATAAATACAGAAATCTCAGTACCTAAACATTATTTCAACACACAATACTACCTTAGCTATTATAATGCATAATTACCAAACAAATTCAAACACGAATTATCTATTAAATAAATATTAAAATAATAATAATTTATAAAATCGAAAATTGGTGACATATTTTTGGTTATATAAGCAATCTTTCATTTTGTATCTTTGAATTATATACCGGATAGAACACATTTTATTAAAAACAACTGTAAATTTATATATGTAAAATTGATTTTAAATTTCGTATAAAACTACAATTAGTTATTTAACTAAAAAATTATATTAATTTTACTTGATAAATATTCTATCCCGCGTACAACGCGGACACTATTCTAATTTAACATAATTGGTGATTCAATTTCATGCTACTCACACATAATGAAAGATATGAAAATAAATATATTTTTAGAAAAAGAAAAAAAAACTTAAGAAATTATTCACTATTATCGAGATGAAATGTTGATCTTCGTAAAAACGTTTAGAAATTTAGATCTTAGAGGCAAACTAAGAACATGATTACTTATGACAAAGCTAAAATTTCATAAATTAATTTTTAATATTAAATTAATGTTTATTTAATCAATTTCTCTATAAACAACCTCAAATATTAATTACAAAAGTTTATTTTTTGTCATCAAGATAATAAACTAACTTACCACGGTCCGGTAATCCAAGCTGATGGTGAAGGGCTTACAAAGAAAAGTTCGGAACTAGCTAATCGAGCACCATTCGCAAGCCTATCAGCTTTTGAATTAAGCGTGCGCGAATAGGAGATACGGAGCAAAAGAGAACTTCATCTTCAAACTCTGCAATTCTTCTAAGTGAGCTTCAAACGCTAGCCACTTCATCAGTGTAGACACCATCTTCACCAACTCTAAGCATTCTGTTGCGAAAGCTACCTCTGTCTTCTTCATTTCGAGCATGCACACCATGACCCATCCTAAGGCTTCCAATTTTGCATGTAAGGGAGAGAGACTTTGTCGACAATTTGTTGCCTCCATCATGATCCCTGTCTCTACCTCTTGGAACGCATACCAACCACGATCTGAAAACTGATCAGATTCTTTCCAAAAACCATCTATATAGCACTTTAATCCAGGATATTCCAGGTGTCCCGGTGACTGTTCGTTATCATTTTCTGTGGGTTGGGATTCGTCCGATTGTGCATTTTCCCATACTAAGTTACTAACGCCTCTTTCTCCGCATTTCGTAAACTATCAGGGGATTTCTATCTAAACTTCGAAAAACTTTATCGTTTCGAGCTTTTCATATGTTCCATATTATCTATGGAAACTATAAATTTTAGTGTCCATTTGGCATCCGCCAGTATAACTACAAAAGCTTGTTAAAATATTAATTTTTAATTTATTTATATTAATTAACTTAAATGACACATTTAAAAAGATGATGGATATGATGCTTTTAGATCGATTGTAGCACGGAGTTTGCAAAGAAGTCAAAAGAATATAATATAAAATTAAGGATATAAATATGACTAGGTGGCGTGAAAAAGTGGCCGGAGGAAACGATAAAATAAAATCACGTGATGTAACAAGAGAGGGATCAAAGCTATGTCGTTGTGGCCCAGAAGCAGAAAATCACGTGAATACGGATAGATGGAGATTATATATCGGCCTGATTATGTTTTCAGATTTGTGTATTTCCCTTATCATTTTGTACCGTATGATCGGTTGTTGAATAGAAAACATCCAAAATGTTCCATTGTCATTACCAGAGGGTGTATATTAACTAACTCCATTGTTTGGCCAATAACCTAACATAACACTGTAATCAATTGATAACTACACGAAAGTTATGTATTATATACCCTTTCTTTTTCTTTTTTTGCTAAAAAGCACCCTTTCTTTTTTAATCAAATTATGTGATACTATAAGTAATAAGAGAAAGAAAATAAGTAGAAGTGCTTAATAACATTTGGAACATTACAAAATAGGAAATAGAAAGTATTAATTACTTATTTCGTGTATGTTTTATAAGTCGAATTGCTTTAACCCTTGAACACTACTCAACGTATCAATGCAACATAACAAGGTCACGTGCGCGGGAGCCCCTTAGTACACGTCACTGCAGTTACGAGGCCATTTTTGACTCTACTCCGCATGCGTCAAGCAACAACAAATCTCCCTCCCTCCCTCCCTCCCTCCCTCTACTAATTATCACGGCATTACCTATCTACAATATCCGTCTTATTTAATTCCCTCGTCTTCTATTTCTTTAAATATTTTAAGGTTTATTTACTTAAGAAAATCCATTCAAAGTTATTACTATTTTTGACGAACCAAATACTTAACTAACATTTAATATCCCCCGCTAATTTGTCCTGTTGCCAATAAGGAAGTTCATTAGTTAAAATCCCATCATTTTACGCCAAGTATGAGATATATAGAGATTGGCGACGTTCTAAGTTGATTGAAATGCACATCTTTGAAATTAATTAATTTATTATTACAGATGAATCTTAGGCTTCCGTGTGAGGTTGCTTTACTTGTTTTCTTCCCAAAAGTTGTTATAAGATCTGATTTTTTAAATATTAATTTCAGAACTGTTGGTTATTACTCTTACGTACTCTTTACCTTTTGCATGCATGGCCGAGATCTCTTAAAAGGTGCCATATATATTTAATTAGGGTTTGTTCCTAGCAACACTCTACCTTTTTTTCGTATACATACGGTGTAGGCAAACATTACGTAAATATACATACATATGGTTAAGCAAGGGACACGTACTTGCCTTGTACGTATTTTCAACACACGTGTGCGCCTATGTTAATCGCATCCTCGACAAACTCCTTTACATTTTTTTTTTTTTTTTTTTTTTTTGAAGAATAGTATTTCTCTTAAGAAAGAAGGTTACAGGACCATCTTTTCCTTATCCTTTATTTCCCTACCAAGTAGCAAGTGACAACATACATATATATCGTCACGTATGATCTGATCCCGTAACGCCGTAATATTCGATGTGTTTTCATAGTTTTTAAGAAAATATATAGCATATTTTTTTTGTCGACAATGGTTTTCATTAGAAAGACCAATGGACTAAAGTTACAGTGATTCACAAATGAAATTCACATAACCCAACACGAAACTAGACCTAATACATCAATTTCTAGTAAAGCACGTGGTTGTTTAACGTGGCATCATTGTGGCTTCTTTTGTTACGTGGCACACATGCATGTGGATGCCGGAAATCGCACAATTAGATTTGTAAGGGTTTCGAAAGGAAGTAGAGATTTCTGAGGATAAGCTATGTAGAACAATGATGAGCAGAGAGAAATTAGGGTTTGTAATTGCTTTGTATTGCTTGTGTGATAAAAATTGTGAATGACCCTTTACAAGTGTTTTTGCATTCCTATATATAACCCCCTAAGTCTGCTAAACCTTTTTCCTAAACCTTCGCGGATTGCCTTTTTCCCCTATGTCGGTCGAGCCTATGTGGGCTTCGTTGCTGGGCTTTAACATGTCGAACCATCTGGAACCTTCGTTGATGTTCTGACGGGCGTTGAAGGACCTGAAGCCGATGGGAATGGCTTGGGCACCGATGTCAGCTGCCTGGACACCGATGAGGCCAGGCACATCGGTGTCACTAGGCAGTGACATCGGTGCCACTGCCTGTCATCGGTGTCACTGCTCAGTGACATCGGTGCCAGGCAGCCTTGGTCTTTGCAACGCCTCCTGTTGGGTTTGTGACCTCTCCGACGCTGCACTTATGACTTCTCCTGAGGTGAAGACAACTTCGAAGGTTCCTTCGCCAGGTAGAAGGTTCAAGGGACTTAGGGGTTTTCAGGAGGTCTTCACCCTTTCTTGCAGATGGAATGACTTAGGGGTTTTTGAGAGTCCTTCACCCTTTCTTGTAGGTGAAATGACTTAGGGGCAATATCATCTTCGTTTGTTGAAATATGCCAGTTGTCCATCATAACTTTTAACGTCGAAGTACAGTGGGTGAAATCCGACCCCAACAGTTAGCCCCCCATCTCGGTAGTGTTAGTGACAATAGTATCGAGTTTAAGGACCATTGGGTGTCGAAATTAGCTGTTCAAAGTTATGATGTTGTAGGCTTGAGCCCTTAGCGTTAATAACGTTGTAAACGTTTTTTCGTTCTTTGAAGGTTTTAAAACTTCGTGCTCTGCTTGCGAGAGCTGATAGCGTCTGCTGTTGACAATGGTTTCTATACTTAAGGATTTTTAAACCTTGCTGAGGATTTAAAGACTTCGCTCTGAGCGTGTTGAAGTTTGCAGAAAAAGTTTTTTTTTTGTTCTCCGGAGATTTTAAGACTCCGCGTAGCGTTTGTTGATGTCAACGGTATTTTTTTTTCTATTTTTTTTTACAACGGGAAAGATGAATTCCGAGAATGATAATCTCTCTGAAAATTTTCGGGACCCGCTGAGGGAAAGAGAAGCCTTTTTCCCCCTTTTTTTTTTTTTTTTTGAAAGGATAAGATCTCTTTTCTTTTCTCTTCCACTCATTTTCTTTAGGGTTTTTTGGCTTTCTCTTCTCCTTCCTTTTTCTCTCCCGCCGCCGACAACTTTTCCGACCAACCTCGCCGGAAAGTTTTTCCGGTCAACTCCCCCGACGCCACCGGCGTCCCCTTGATTCTTTTGGTAAGCCTCCTTCTCATCTTCATCAAAGCTCTCTTGTTCTTCAAAGCTTTTTTTTTCCTTTTTAAGTGTGGTAGATCTAGTTTTGTGAAGAACAAATTTTAGCCATTGTTGGAGCTTTGATTGTTGTGGACATCCTAAACTTTTCATTGGTGGATTCAAGCTTTCCCCTATGTAGATTGTTGGACATCTTTGCCTTAGAGCTTGAATTTGGTTTATGACTTTATTTTGATTTTCTTGAGTAATTTGGAGAAGAACAAGCTTGATTGGTGTTTTGTGGATAGACTCTTGACCATTGATTCTAGATTTTGACTTTGGTGTAGTTGAAATTTGAGTAATGGAGAACCAAAGTGTTGACGAAGCTCGTCGATTCAAACCGGATGGACTCACCGAAGAATCAATTGCCGACGATCGTGGAGACCTGATGACGAGTCGAACCGACGCCGATGTGGTCCTCGGTGGACCGATGTCCCGCGAAGGTGACGACGTTGGTCCGAGCTCGTCGGTGTCTCGTGACGAAGTCCCGCTGTCAAACTGTAAGGTCAACGATCGGACGCTGATGCCGATGCTGAGTACGTCAGGTTCGCACACTGATGCCGACGTGTTGTTGCAATCGACGTCGTCGAGGATCTGTCGCACCGATGATACCGACGTGCCAATGATAACCACATCGCCATCAGGGACCCGATGTGCTGATGATATCGTCGTCGTCACGCCCCGAGGTGTTAACGCCGAAGTCGTCACCGATCCGAGGACTCATCCCGTTGATGTTTCGATTCCTTTGAACGATGAGGACCCTAACCTTCCACTTGGCCGCGCCGAAGCGTCGTCTGCCTCTTCTTCGTCAGATTCAGGAGCCTCTAGTGATGAGAGTGATGATGAGAACACGTTCGTCGAGGTTGAGAAGCCGAAGAAAACTAAGAGAGTTAAGAAGAAGGGGAGGGTGAAGGTTCACCCTGACCCTCCTGGGTCTTCTCTCTCGAATGAGAAGTCTTTACGGCTTCTCCGAAAGAAGTGCGGGATCTCAGAGGAGATTATGTTAGTTGCTCCTACTCCTGCTGACAGAGCTGACGCCACCCCCCCTCAGGAGACATGACTCTGTTCGAGAACTACATTGACCAGTGCTTGCTTTGGTTTCCACTGCCCCGCTTCCTCATGCGCTTTCTAGCGGTTCATGGTGTCTGCCTTGCTCAGATTAACCCTAGGGACATCAGACATCTTCTTGGTATTTACGTGTTGAGCAGAGAGTGCGGTGTTGACATCAGCACCGAGAACTTATCCTACTTGACAGATTTCAGGGCTCGTGGCCTAAGCGAAGAGCTCAAGTATAGCGTTACCAACTCATCGGGGATGGCACTCATCGCCGGGTTTCCAAGCAAGGACGACCACTTCGAGTACCGCTTATTCTTTGCCGAGATCTCTGAGAGTACCGTCGAGGCGGATTGCATCGACCTTGTCAAGACGAGATGGGAAAGAAGAGGTAACCAACACTTAGCAATTTTTATTGTTTGCTTTGTCATTTACTAACTCTTTGAATTTATCTTTTGCAGTGAAGCCAACGCTGCCTAAAGTCTCGAAGGAATTCCTCGCCGCCATGCATAAGGATCTTTCTTCTGGGAATGGTAACTGGAAGAGGTCGTTCAGCCGAAAGAGGATCGAGATAGCACTTTCTGCTGAGATCCTTCCAGGGAAGATTCTTGGGCGAGGCTAGGCGAGGTTGTCTCTCCGCGAGCAGATTGCGCTTGAGGCAACATCGAAGGCCAGAAGATCTTCAGGTACCGGTGCACCAATTGTGGCGATGCCGAAGACCTCGACTCCGCCTGCTCCGTCGATACGGGCGAGATCTTCACGACCTTCAGCGCCGAAGACCGTTCTTCCTCCTCCTTCTTCAGGCGACGTTGCGGAGTTCCGCAGGCTGTCAGCGGAGAGAGCCCGCATTTCAAGTAGCAAAGGAAAGGGGGTCGACCGTGTGACCCCTTCGAAGAGGCAGAGGGTGGATGCGTTCCCTGCAGCAGCTGTCGGCGGAGGGGCTTCAGCGAGCGGTGGCGACGGGTTGCTTCGTGATGAAGCTTACTCGGTAGTGAAGTCAAGATATTATGAGGTTTGATTTTCTCCCTCAGCATTCCCTCCTTCAGTACTTTTTATGCCTTAGCATGTTTTTACATTAGGTCATGTGTTCTTGCAGTTCTCCCTCCTCTTGGACTGTCTGGTTGGTGATTATGATGAAGATGTTCGCTCCAGGGGTAACAAGCTTAATGCGGCCAAGGAGGCCAATGCTGCCCTGGAGTCGAGGCTGGACGAGATCATGGAGCGGAACGATGTTCTTGAGCGTGATGCTCTCGCTTTACAGAGGGTCAAGAGGGACTATGATGATAAGCTGGCGAAGCTCAAGTCACGGTGTGCTAAGGCCGAGGGTGAGACAGTTCAGCTGAGGGCTGAGCTTAGCTCTGCTAGTGATCTTCAACGCTCTAGGATCGATGCCGCCGTTGCAGAGGCCGGAGAAGAGATGACTCGCAGTTTTGCGGAGCGGACCAGCGAGGCTGCTGGACTACTTGCAGAGATTGGCGGGAAGGTCCATAACGACATGTTGAACCTTACTGAGATCGATGCGAACTTGGAGTTCATCGGCCTTCTTCAGGAACCGGACTCGCCAGATCTCCCGACGGAGGTCAAGACGCTGCGTGGGCGGCGTCACCCGATCTACGATGCTCACGATGTGTTCGCAGACCTTCTTGCTAGGACGGTTAGGATTAGTCCGTCCATGACTTCCCGGTTCGACCGGTTCATCATGTCCTGGATACCTACGACGAGAGGTAACCGATCCGCCAAGACTCTCTAATGGTGATCCTCTATAACCTGATCTACTTGGCCCTTCAAAGCTTGTGTCCTCCCGATGAACATTGGGCCAGGACTCTGATGACTCAGTGGATAACCATCCACTATGTGAGGGGGATATCCATCCTCCAACATGTGATCCCTCAAATCGAGGATCACTAATGTCACGAAGTCCTAACTCCGCTATGGAATGTGGGGAGTTTTCATCGGTATAGTGGCGGTAATAAATCCGCGGCACATACTCCGACACATCCTCTGACGGCTCTGAATCCGAAATATATCCAACCATAGGAGATCCACTGTGTCGTCCCGGATAGTTCTCGTTACGTGGCATCACAGGCCAATCTCTATACACAGGAACACGATGGTGTGGTCGAGTACCCATCTGCCACAAAGAATACGGTAAGTCTAATCTCATCTTATCTAAACCCAATAGCACGGGAACGTAATCAGTTTATCCTAATTGCCTTTTAGCGACATTTTGACTCGATAAAACGTTTGAAAACCAAGTCCCATTCAAGCATCGTAAAAACAATTCTCTGATACCACTTTTTTTTGTAACGCCCCCGTTCATTATCTAAACCGGAGCGCCACTGATGAACGCTCAGGCATCCGATCAGAGGTTCCCGGAACACATCCAAAATCCCTAGACTAGACTCCCAAGTGTTCACCCCCGTCGGATACACCTCAAGGCTTGCCAACCCGAGACATACCCGATGGTTTGTTCGTCCGGACAAGGACTAATATCTTATGAAACCCGAGATATTTTAAAAACTTACTTTTATATATCTTTTACATAAGATTTCCAACGGTTTACAAAGTATAAACGTTACGAGTCTAATACTCCAAAATGATCATGTACATAATAAATACTAATCATTTACCAAAAGGCAAAGCAATCTACCACTGATTATCCTAACGTTCCTTCGTGTGCTCCCCAAAGGTCTACCCACTAAAGGTTACCTGCAAAACAAGTTGAGTCGTGAGCACTAATTTCTCAATGAGTCTAGGGTTTCCCTAAACAATTTCATTTCTCATCCAAACCCAAAAATAACAATCACCACACAAGCAAGCAAAACAATCAATGAACGGTTATCAACATTTTAATTCATAAGGCATACGTGTAGACTATTCCCATCACATGTAACCAAAGGCATCCCTCGGTCCATAACCACAAAGGCTAAAGACCTAGAATCCTTAATCATTCATGTGGCTTTAAACATAAGGAAACCACATCTGGAATATGCATCGTCATGCATGACCCGGCTCCAGGCTGCAATCCCGTCTCTCCGTGTCCTCGTGTACTTAACCGAAATCTTTATCGGTCAAAACACGGCCAAAGGGAATATCTCACCACGTTCAATAGTTTTTAAGTTTTACTAACACATAGGTTACGAGTAAACTTATATAATTCATACTTAGCATTCATTAAGTATTTTCTTCACTTAGGAAAATACTTAACAACGCACGATTCATACTTAGCATACATTAAGTATTTTCTTCACTTAGGAAAATACTTAACAACGCAACATGAACCTCAACCAAATAATATTCAACAATACTTAGCAAAACTAGATTTCGTGCTTGAACCTCTACGATTATAAATTCAAATGATCAAGCAAGCAAACACGAAACCCACACAATTGTTTGCAGTAAAACAACAAACATAACCAAAGAACTCACCGATTACTTGGTAAAAGTATGCGATTCGATTCACTCAATGAATCCTACTCTCGGCTGCCTTACGATCAAACTGATGATCTTTCGGAGTGATGATCTGTTCCATTAGATCACACGAACATTACTAAGGCAACACTTTTGTTAAGGAAACTTATGGAAATTATTCGGACATTACCTAGATTGGAACATAATGGTTTCAAGGGTCTTCGGTGATTGTCTAGAATCAAACCGAAACTGATCCTACGAGTTTGAGATGGATCCGGCCATCGGATCAAGAAACTAAGGTCAGATTCAAGATCAACACGAAAAATCAAGTCGGACAAGACAAGATTTGGATCAAGAAACTTACCCTAAGTTTTTCCCGAGATTGCTCTAGAACGGTTTGCGGTGGCTAAAGATTTTGGACTGATCGGACAGAGTATCGCTTGGATAAACTGATCTGATCAAGTTGATCGGACAAGATTTTGGTTTGGACAAAGTATCCGCGGTGGTTTAGAAATGTTCGGACAAAAACTCGGGTTTTCTAGACCGATTTTAACAGAGGTTCAAAGTGGTTTCTATGGAGAAATGGGAGCTGCTTGCCTCCTATTTATAACCCTAAGCAAGCAGGCAGGCAGGTAGCTGAGTCAGCAGGGCTTTGTCGTGCTTGCGGATTTGTCGTGCTTCCGATTTGTCGTGCTTCCGCTGACTCGTTGCACATGGTCACGATACCTCGTCCTTGCGAGATTTGTCGTGCTTCCGATTTGTCGTGCTTCCACTGACTCGTTGCACATGGTCGCGACACCTCGTGCTTGCAGAATTTGTCGTGCTTCCGCTGACTCGTCCCACACGGTCGCGACACCTCGTGCTTACAAGATTTGTCGTGCTTCCGCTTAGTCGTGCTTCCGCTGACTCGTCCCACACGGTCGCGACACCTCATGCTTATGGGATTTGTCGTGCTTGGACAAACCTAATCACCTTGGACGTTTCTTCGTCAGAAGGTAAGTGACGTTTCTTCATTCGAAAGTAACGCTGGTGACTAACCAACCAGGCAGACACCTAGCTTAGTCACCGAGTTGCTTAACTAGGTTTTGGCCAAAATCTAAGGGACTAATGGACTGATCCGCACCTTGCATCGAGTCTTTCCTCGAGCGCGGTTTACCCATTAGAGAGGGTCATTACAGTCTCGAACCTATTGGAGATGAATTGGGAGCCGTTGTCACTGACAATTTCAAATGGAATTCTGTGACGGCATATGATGTTTCTCCAGACGAAACTTTCAACTTGGGCGTCTTTGATACTTGCGTAGGCTTTAGCTTCCACCCACTTCGAGAAATAATCTGTTAGAACAAGTAAGAACCGCTTTTGTTTTGACGAATGCAGAGGTCCAACGATGTCCATGGCCCATCTCATGAATGGGTAAGGAGAGGTGACGAAAGAAAGCTTCTCCGTTGGTTGATGAATATTTGGTGCATGACGTTGACATCTTTCGCACTTGGCTGAAAACTTAATGCAGTCATTCATGATGGTAAGCCAGAAGTGGCCGTGTCGCTTTATCTTGATTGCCAAGGCTTTGCCTTCTGAGTGATTGCCACAGGACTCGCTGTGTACTTCTTCCATGACTTGTCTGGCTTCTTGTCCCTCTACGCAGGTGAGCAAAGGACCGGAGAACCCCCACTTGTAGATGTTTCCCTCAAACAGAACATACTGAGAGGCTTGTTTTTGTACCTTGTGTAAGCACGAATTAGATCTATCCAAGGTTTATCGTAACTGTACTCAGGTTCTTCGTCCGTATCCATGGGGATGGTCGTGCCTTTGTCCTTAGGCTCAAGCGGAAGGTTCTGCGAAGAGGGGTCTTTGAGAACCCCTAGGTCATCGGGGACCTCGGCCTCGGTGCCGTTAGCCTCGGGGACATCGGCCTCGGTGATGTCGGCTTCAACGACTTTGGCTCTGGTGACATCGGCGTCAATTGCTGGCGCCGTTGTCAACGGTGCAAGCTCTGTGTCTGCCTCAGCTTTTTTCATCTCAACGTTCTTGACCTTTGTCTCAGCAACGGCTTTAGCCTGTTTAGCAGCTTGTGATCGTGTTGATATAGCGAGCGTCATGTCTTGTTTGATGCTCGGAAATTCGATGAACTCTACGGGGATAACCCATTACAAGGCTGGATCTTTTGGCGGAGCTGAAGCGGAGGCAAGGTTTGCCAAGGTGTCTGCGTCAATGTTTTCTCCTCGGGAAATTCGCGTCAGCGTGAACTCTTTGAACGTCGAGGCGAGGTCCTTGACTATTTTTAGATAAGTTTACATCCGATCGTCATTTGTTGCGTACTCGCCGCTGAACTGGCTGCTGACTAGTTGTGAATCGCAGAATGCGTGAACGTGCTCGATGCTGAGTCCTTGAGCGAGTCTCATTCCAGCGATGATGGCTTCGTACTTCCGCTTCGTTATGGAGGCTTTGAAGCCTAGGCGGAAAGATTGCTCGAGGATCTCACATGTTGGTGATGCTAGGCGTATCCCTATTCCGAACCCATTCTTAGAGGATGAGCCAACAACGTGTAGTTCCCAGATCCCTGGTCGAACCTCCTCGGTGGTTTGGTTTTTCGGGAGTTCGATAAGGAAGTCAGCCAACACTTGCGACTTGTTACACGTCCGTCCCTTATATTCGATGTCGTACTCGCTGAGTTCCACAGCCCACTTGGCCAACCTGCCAGACTGGCTTGACTATGCAAGACCGAGCATAAAGGGAAAGTACTGAGAATCACGATGGTATGAGATTGGAAGTAAGGCCTTAGTTTTCGTGATGCCATGACGACATATAGTGATAGCTTTTCTAGTTGAGGATATCTTGTTTAAGCGTCGGTGAGGGTCTTGCTAACATAGAAGATAGGCTTTTGCTCGCCTTGCTCTTCGCGTACCAGCACAGCACTGACTGCTGTTTCGAAAACAACAATGTAGAGGAAGAGAGGTTCCCTAGTGACTGGTTTAGCAAGGATAAGCGGCGTCGCCAAGTATTCCTTGAGCTGTCTGAAAGCATCTTCACACTTGTCTCACCATTCGAACTGTTTGTTACCTCACAGCGTGTCATAGAAAGGTAGGCACTTGTCAGTTGATCGCGAGATGAAATGGTTGAGCGCGGCGACTCTTCCAGTTAGTCTCTGCACCTCACGCTTGTTTTTTGGAGATGCCATTTGGATGAGCGCGTCGATTTGCTTCGGATTTGCTTCGATGCCACGATGAGTGACCAAGTATCCCAAGAATTCCCCGGAGATTACCGCAAATCTGCGCTTCGTGGGGTTTAGTTTCACGTTGTGAAGGTTTAGCTGTTCGAAGCATGCTTCCAGGTGAGAGATGTGGTATTCTTCCTCAAGGGATTTTACAAGCATGTCGTCTATATACACCTCCATCGTTTTACATAACTGATCCTGAAACATCTTGTTCACGAGCCTTTGATATGGTGCTCCAACATTTTTTAGGCCGAAGGGCATAACCTTGTAATAGTAGATTCCACGGTCAGTGATGAAGGCAGTCTTCTCTCTATCTTCGGGGTGCATTATAATCTGATTATAGCCTGAGAAGGCATCCATGAATGTCAAGAGTTTATTTCCTGCCGTTGCTTCCACTAAGCGATCGATGTGAGGCAGAGGGAAGCTGTCTTTCGGACATGCTTTGTTCAGATCCGTGAAATCCACGCAGACACGCCACTTCCCGTTCTTCTTTTTTACCACGACTGGGTTGGCTAGCCAATCGGGGTACTTGACTTCGGTGATTGATCCGACGCATAGACGTCTTTCGACCTCGTCGTTTACCGCTTTTGCTCGGTCGGGACCGAGCTTCCTCCTTTTTTGTTTTATTGGCTTGAATGTCGAATCGACGTTGAGTTCGTGGCTGGCCACGTTGATGTCTATCCCAGGCATGTCTTCCGCTGTCCAGGCGAAGGTATTGATGTTTTTCTGAAGGAAAGCTACGAGCTTCTTTTTAATGTCTCCATCATGTGTAGCTCCGATCTCAACACACCTTTCGGGGTGTTGCTCGTCAATGTATACAGATATTACAGGTTCGCAGGTGAGTCGCTCTTCTTCTACACGACCTTCTGCAATCTGTAATTTCTATATGAGGTCAGTCAGGTTCTTGACCTGCTCGGGGCTGGTTCTCGCTCTTTTTCGTGATTCTTGAGGCTCAGGATCGTCCTTTTTCTTCTCGATGTTTCGCATCTTATGCTCGGCCAGAAAACAGGTACGGGAATCCCTCTGATTTCTCCATATTGTTTTTATGCCGATGGGAGTTCGGAATTTGAGGCAAAAGTGGTATGTTGAAGGCACGGCTCTCATCAGGTTGAGCCAAGGAGATCCCATGATCATGTTGTAGATTGCTGGATGATCGGAGTCAGTGAAGTCGACCATCTTCTTAACGTTGCCAGCTTGGAAAGGAAGGCGAATCGTTCCCATCGTCATGGTTGTTTCGCCAGAGAAACTTGTTATGGGTTTAGGCCTCCCTTTGATCGTGGACAGATCAATCTTCATTCGTTCAAGTGTTTTCTTGAAGAAGTCGTCCACCGAGCTTCCTGTATCAATAAGAACGCGAGCAACGTTGAAGTTGTAGACAGTCAAGTTGATTACCAGGGGATCGTTGTGTGGTTGATCGAGGCCCTCAGTGTCTTTCTCGTCGAAGGTGATAGAATCGCTGGAGAGCCTTGGTATTGCGGGTGCTGATATGTTTGCGCAGATGTCAGCGCGGCGTTGATAAGCTTTTATCGCAGTCTCGTCGTCCGCACAGTACTGCGAGCCTCCCATTATCATGTTTATGATTTCGTGTTGCTCCCCGTTTTCCATGCCATCATCGCGACGGTGGCGTCTAGGAGTATCCACTTGTTGTTCGGTGTCGGCAGGAGCTTTCTCCTCCGGTTTGAAGTCTGATAAACTGTTGTTGTTCTTCAAGGTACCCTCTGTGAATTTGGCTATGAGCTGTCGACCTAACTCGCGACATCTCGCAGTAGAATGTCCACTTGTTTTGTGAAAATCATAGTATAACTTCTCATCATAGTCCTTTGACTATCTGGTCCAAGTGTTGTTCCAGGTTCCTCTACCGCGACTGCGCCCACGGCCTCTTCCACGTCCGCGACCCGATGACTCTACTTGATAGTTGTGAGCCCCTCTGGATCCTCTTTCGTATTGGACGTAGGTGGGATTGTTTTTCTTAGGTACAACGACTTTGGCTGGTTCGCTTACTTGTTTGGTCTTTCCGCCCTTCCTGGCTTAGACCTCCTCCTCCGTTCGAGCGAAGTCAGCAGCACGGTGGAGGGCGTCTTGGATTGTTGTTGGCTTGTTGAGGCTCATCTCTTGCCAGAATGGAGATGGACACCGAATTGCCCCTCGCAAGGCTTCTAAGGCTGATTTGTTGTTGATACCTTCGACCTTTGAAAGCGTGTTCTTGAACCTTTCATGAAAGACCGAAGACTCTCGGTCTCGCCTTGTTTGTTATTCCATAGTTCCGAGTCGTAAATCTTCCGTTCCACGAAGATGTTGTAATGCTGCACGAACAACTCGGAGAGCTGGAGAAAAGTTTGGACTGAATTATTCTCCAACTTGTAGAACCATTGAAGGGCAGGCCCCTTGACACTTTCAACGAACAACTTGCAGTAGACGATGTCTTTTTCCTCTTCCTTGAAGTTTGCTCTTCCCAAGGATACTTCAAATTCCATCAGATGATCCGAAGGGTCTGTGGTTCCTTCGTAGACTGGTAACTTGATCCTTCCGGGATCGGAGATTTTTGTCCTTGCAATTTGTTCGTCGAAGGGTGTGTTCCTTGCCTTTTCTAGTACCTGAGCGATGGCAGGAGCCTTTCCTGTTCCGTTGTGTGTCTGTGATTGGGTATGCTTTAGGTCTGAGGTTACCCGATCTATCTGAGCCTTTACTGCAGTGAGCTCTGCAGTGTAGGATCGTTTGAACGCTCTACGCTCTTGCTCCTTCTTGTACCGCTCTTCACTGGAGTAGTTGGTGTACTCCGATGTGTCTTTCAAGACCTCGGTCTTGGAAGAGCCTGATGCACTTTGAGTATCGGAGGTGCGTGGTTGTTGTCGGATGTCTTCTGCACCTCCCGTTCGTGTACGCTTTGTGGGAGCTGGTTCTTCTTCGTCAGAGACGTCCACGACGCGTTCGGGAGACTTATCAATTTCTCCACGCGGCGGTGGCGGTGGTAAATCCTCTGGGTTTCCCCGAGTAGTGCGAGGCGCTGAGAAGTCAAGGCGTTGAGGGTCGACGCGCGCCCTAAGTATTGCTGTGTCGGGTCTTCTGCGCTTTCTTCTCGAAAGAGCTTTCAGTTCCTTCAAATTTGCCTCGATGATCTTGGCTTGCTTCTTCTGTTCGGTGAGGAAGGTATTTAGCATCTTCTTCACCTCGGTCATGTCGCCTTGAGCAGGAGCTTTGGTAGCAGTAGCCTCGACCGAAGGTTGTTTCTCCTGGTTATCTATGCGAGACGTATTTTCTTCGCCGCTCACCATCCTTGATTTGGTATGTAACATAGCTTTTTTGTGTAAGAAATTCTCTAGTTCCCCTTGGTTGGCGCCAAATTGTGGATGCCGGAAATCGCACAATTAGATTTGTAAGGGTTTCGAAAGGAAGTAGAGATTTCTGAGGATAAGCTATGTAGAACAATGATGAGCAGAGAGAAATTAGAGTTTGTAATTGCTATGTATTGCTTGTGTGATAAAAATTGTGAATGACCCTTTACAAGTGTTTTTGCATTCCTATATATAACCCCCTAAGTTGGCTAAGCCTTTTTCCTAAACCTTCGCGGATTGCCTTTTTCGCCTATGTCGGTCGAGCCTATGTGGGCTTCGTTGCTGGGCTTTAACATGTCGAACCTTCTGGAACCTTCGTTGATGTTCTGACGCGCGTTGAAGGACCTGGAGCCGATGGGAATGGCTTGGGCACCGATGTCAGCTGCCTGGACACCGATGAGGCCAGGCACATCGGTGTCACTGAGCAGTGACATCGGTGCCACTGCCTGTCATCGGTGTCACTGCTCAGTGACATCGGTGCCAGGCAGCCTTGGTCTTTGCAGCGCCTCCTGTTGGGTCTGTGACCTCTCCGACGCTGCACTTATGACTTCTCCTGAGGTGAAGACAACTTCGAAGGTTCCTTCGCCAGGTAGAAGGTTCAAGGGACTTAGGGGTTTTCAGGAGGTCTTCACCCTTTCTTGCAGATGGAATGACATAGGGGTTTTTGAGAGTCCTTCACCCTTTCTTGTAGGTGAAATGACTTAGGGGCAATATCATCTTCGTTTGTTGAAATATGCCCGTTGTCCATCATAACTTTTAACGTCGAAGTACAGCGGGTGAAATCCGACCCCAACAATGCATATATCAAACGCCGCTATCGATCTGCTCATCGCAGCCACCGTCGCCGGCGAAGATCTTGTTCAGAGCCACCGCAACTCTTCATACTCTAAATTCATGAATCAACTGTAAAGTCTTTCTTCATATTTCCATCTCGGAAACTACTTGATCTGAAAAGCCGAGATTATCGGAGAAAACTAGAAAACTTTGAAAAAAAAGAGAATAAAATCTCTGGCAAAACACGCCAAATCTTGATCCTTTCCAAAATTTCCAATAACACAAGACTCAATCCCTCCATAGACCCATCACCCAAATCACACAAAGACCCAACTATGGGAGGTGATGATTTACACTATGAGAAAAATGAGAATCATGGATGCGAAGAAAACGGATATGGCCCAAGAGCAACTAGGTTAAAAGTATAACCAATCTGAGGAATTGGAACAGAAAACAAAATCCGATCAGATCACAAACTGATTGGAAAACGAAATCCGAGAAGTTAGAAAACTCACACGGAAGTTTATTATCTGGATGAACCGGAAAACTAAATCCGACCGAAGCCGGAAGCTAGATCCGGAATTTATTATCCAGAACTACAAAGCTAAAAGACCAGCGTCGCCGAATATTGATTTCGATCGATAGAGATCGGAAATCTCTTTCTCTCTCTAAAAGACAGAAATGAGAGAATAGAAAGCAAGTTTTTTTAAATATATAGCATATTTAATTCCACTCTTATAATTACGAAAAAAATTGACAAAGAATTGTTTGATAAATTTCCAATTCTAAACTAATTGATAATTAATGAAGAGGTTTATGGTTTTTATTTATTAGTCCAATCTCTAAACATATTTTCGATAGAAGATCTTTTCTTCATATACAAATTTGAGATAATAGTTTTTCTAGACATTAATTTTAACAGAATTTATCACGTTCCCTAGAAATAAATGTCTTTCTATGTATTTCAAAAAATTATTATTTTTAGGTCAACACTTAGAGCATTTTCAACCTTACTCTATGTATCACTCTAAACTTAATTATAGAGTAAAATTCTCTTTAACCCCCTTCTATATATCACTCTAAAATATCGTGATATTATTATTCCAAATATAGAGTAACACAATTAATCTCTCTATTTTAGAGTTCAATTTTATTTTTTACAAAGTAGTTTCTCAACTTAATATTTTTTCATTTTATGTTTAAATGATATTGTAAGAAAAAAATTTCAATTATTAGATTGATAAATCTATAATATAAAAAACAATTTTATAAAATAAATAAGTTAGAAAACAAATTAATAACAAAATTTGTTTTAACAAATGAATAAAGAAATCTACTTTTTACTTTGAAATGAGTTAATTGATCATTTATGAAAAATATATTACTATTATGTTTAAACAAAAAATCTATACTATCTTTGTTGTTATACTAATTAAGCAAAAATATATGAATTAAGCAAGGCTATATATATAAGATTCTAATACTAATTTAATTTTTGTTGGATTTTCAAAATAAAACTAGTTAACTATTCGTAAAGAGATCCATATCTTTTATATAAGACAAATATCTACACATATTTTCGATATGATATTTTTTTTCCACAACAAACGGCAACATTATAATAACTTTAAGTAAGCAAGCTGGTTCTTTTAGCATGTATATTTTTTTATGAATAACATAAATTTCGTTTCATCTTCTAGACAAATAGCATGTCATTTTTTGCGAAAATATGCTGTTTTACTATTTGTGATATTTTCTTCATTCACACACACAATTAAAACAAATTTGTTCTTATAAAAAGCAAATAAAGGAATTTTTGAAATATTGATTTAGAAATATAATCGTATAAAGTCGAATTGATCGATCTTCCACTTTCGTTCATAAAAGTAAAAGAGGATCCAAAGAAGATTGGAGGGTGTACAGCGTGTAGTACACGTGGCAATAGGAGGAGAGAGACGTGCACCAGCGGGAGGGAACAAGAAGAAATATGTCTACAAACTTCCCAGCAAAAAGTGGGTCCCACCTTCTAACAGCTTTCCATCTTTAACTGATTCGATCTTCGAGTGAACGGCTCCAATTCTCAAGGGTCCCACTTCCTCTCAGTTTTCTTACTTGGCAAATTATTATTCTGAAAGTTTAACTAAGAATTTGGTTGGTTAGTTTCGAGTGTTGGGTATTTTTTTGAATTTATTAAAAACTTTAGAACTTATCTACGATTTGTAACGAGTTGCAAGGATATTCAATTCATTCAAAATCAAAATACCCAAATAAATGTATGAATATTGACTCTAAATTTCGAAGTTATAACAAAAATATATTTGATTCATTGGTTAGTGATACCAAATCACAAATTATTAAAATGTTTCGATCGATAATTTAAACCAATCATTGGGTAAAAAAGTTTTATCGGATATGTGGTTACACACAAAAACTTAAATCAATCTTAGAAACAGGCTTTTACATATCATAGTATCACTTAAAACATGACTTCATTTTAAAAAAAAAATAGATTAATCAAACTTTGAAATTGACATAGTTAGTGGTTTAGAAAAACACATAGATCAAAGATAATGGTACAACAAAGATCGAAATAAAACATGAAAATCTATAGTATGAGTCGTATAATTTCTTTGGTGTATGTTATAAGTCGAATAAATACGAGTAGCTTGAAGTTGTTGGAATCACATGGTGGCCTCACCAACAACCAAAGCGACTTAGCCGTGAAGAGTTGAGGTGGCAAAGGTAAATGCACGTGATACGGCGGCGACAGTGAAATCGAATCGAGCACGGTTCTTATATTCCATCCCTCTCAATAGTTGCCACGTGTGAACTCACGATCTCTACCTTTTTAAAAAAGAATTTACGTTCATTGACTAGTTAATATGAAACGGATCGATCAATCGTACTGTTTCGTGAAAGATGTCAGTAGAAGGTACCCCTAATAAATTCTGAAATAGCATCATGATTTTATCTAAAACTAGCTATGCTACGAAGCCATGCATTTTAGTATCACCTATTGTAGAAGCAAAAATGTTAGGTTGCGTGTGGGTTAGGACAACACTCTAATACTAGCTAATATGTTAACCACTAGTTTATGTATCTTATAGAACATCTCCAAAACTCCAACAATGGGGTTTTTATAAGTTTCTCAAATAATATAAAATTTTAGTTATTAATAAAATATTATGGGTATCTTGTATTATTAAAGAAACCAACCTGAGAGTTTTTTGTTTTTGTTTTTTTGCTAACAACTTGAAATTTTTTCAATTTGAATGAATCCTCTTCATCTTGATTTGGATTACCGTTTGTCTTTTATATTTGATTAGCTTTTCTAATAAAACAATATCTCATAATTTTAGCATGTTTAGCTTCTTTCTAATAAACGAGATTGTTTATCCAACTTCGCTTCACTGTAGTTACTTTTTTAATAATATTAAAGCTGCTTAGAGAGTGAAAACTTGAGTGATGAATGCAAAAAATACATCGATATAATTTGATCTTATTGATCAAGAAGGAGAAGATATCTATGAGTTGTATATATGATAACGACAAATCTAAAGGCCATCTACCATAAAAAATATATTTCTGATTTTGATTGGGTTTGGTTCGGTTAAAGATTTACTTATACACTTAATTTTCTTTTATTTGATAACATGATTTATCATTAGATTAAGAGTAATTGCAATGAATAATACTCTTTGTACCAAATATTTAGTATCTAACATAAGATAAAACATAATTTAATATCTAACATTCTGACCATTTGTTATTCCAATTATACCATTCTTTATTTCAAGAGTTAAAAATGAATAAGATAGCCAATTATTTACGGTAAATAAGCACTAATTAGTTGGCTTTATTATAACTATCACATTAGTTTCAAAATAAAGTGAAATAGTTCACTATCATATTACAACTATTACATAAATAATTCACTATATTAAATTACTTTCTATCCGTGTAGTGAAGTACAATGAACTATATGTCTATGTTTTGTAAAGTGAAATAGTTCACTATCAGATTACAACTATCACAAAAATAAATTCACTGTATTACATTACTTTCTACCCGTGTAGTGAACTACAGTGATGAACTATATGTCTATGTTTTGTAAAGTGATAGTTCACTATCATACTACAACTATCACAGAAATAATTCACTGTATTACATTACTTTTTACATGTGTAGTGAAGTACAATGATGAACTAAATTCTACCCACTAATTCCCTGAGAAATAATGTAGGGGTATTTTCGTCCAATTTTTTTCTCTCATTGTTACTTACTTAAATTCTGTTTCAGTTTTGTTACTCACCTAATTATAAACATCACATATATTATTAGCCTAATTAACCCTTAGATTAAAACTGGAGCTATTATACGTTTTCACTGGAGCTATTATTTGGAACCATTAAAAATAATCATACGTTAATGAACAATACATGTCATGAAATCATTCATTAATCATACAGAAGTATATGTATGATCTCTTGAAATCATACGTTAATTCTACTGATTTATTTACGCAGATTTATATTAGATTATTATTAATTTTTGAAATTATTCTAAACTCATCATTATCTAGAGCTTGAGGAAGAGTATAGGCCTGTTCTTTTTAATGACGCTGCGGCAGCCATCGTGTGTGGAGAATAATACCTTACTTGCAAACCAAATATGTGAAGAATACACAGACAATACCGTAAAACTAACCGCAGCGTCCATATTAGGTGCCGCTGTTTTTTCCGGCGGTACCTGAGACACCGCCGACGTCTGCAAAAGTAACTGCAGCGGTTATTAGTTTTGATTTTTTGTTTCCGTTGACGTGTTATTTTCTTGACGCAACGCTTGACGCAGCGTCATTAAAAAGAACATGCCTTATCCCTTAAAAACATGTGAAATAATTAAGAAAAATGAATATCCTATATAACTCTAAAGTTTTCATAAAATCGTTTGTTACAATTGTAGAGCAAATTTCTCCTAATTTGATTTTTTTTTGTTAAATATACATGTAAAGATTCTCAAAAATTTGATTTTACCATATAATTCTATAACCCTATAATCATCCTCTATGTAAAGAAACCAATTCTTCATTGTCAATACATCTCAAAACATGGTTCACCGATGTATATTTATTTATTTTTCAGATTACATGAGAATTGTGAAGGTTCCAAAGTTTTTGGGTGGCTAACTATTTAAAAAAAAAAAAAACTATTTCTCTTCCCATAACTATCCTATAGAAATTATGGTCATATATTTTGTCTCAAGTTCTAACATGTGTTTCTTCTCATTCTATGTTGATTTTCTTTTCACGCACGTACTCATATTTCCTTATTTTTTATTTGATGCCTTTAGCCGTAAAATACATTGTGATATGTATCGGATACACACGCTAAGATGGTTTGGTTTGGTGTGATTAGTGATGAGATTGATCGAGTTGTTCATGAAACAATTAAGGTTTGTATATTTTGCAATCACTGTTTTATTTGAATCAATATACTATAAAGCAATTACACTTTTGTAATCGTATCATATATTTTTAACTAACAAAAAAAGATCTTATAATATATAATTTTTCGAAGCAAGCCACTCTTATGCCAAAGACTAGAGAGATAAATTACGTGTGATGCTACAAACATTTATGCCCACCATAAAGAACATGAGGTATATGAATTATGTTTTTTTAATGAGATTATGATGTAACTAAAAAAATTATATAGCTAAAAACAATATTTGCTTTTACATGTTGGATTTTGCTATATCAAAAGTCTTCCATACTCAGTAGAGGTGCGTCCTTATATACATACGAAAGTATATATGCAAAGTATGTTTTTTTCTCAAATTATCATTTTTCTATTTCATTATTATGTTGTTTTTGTATGGTTAATCATTCCATTTAAATTTTGTACCTTGTACTTTTTATGCAACAATGCATTGTCTTTATCGTTACTAACAATGGCTAGCACAAACTGTTAATTTTCTTTTCTTCTTCTTTTTTCATTCGTTTCTTTTGTGAACAATGAAAGTTCTTCTAAATTGTTAAATATTTGTTTTTTTTATTTACATGATTTGATTGTGTAGCATACCAAAGTAAAACTCCCATTTTATGTTGTTGTTTATGCTTTATGTTTTATGAACATGAACACTACTCAAAGCCAAGCTGATCTAAATGATTTTATATCGTGTTGGACTTCATCGAACTATGATTAACCAATATAGTCAGATTATTTAAAGTTACAAATCAATTTTTATAGCAAAAAAATCAGATATATTAACGGGTTTGTACAATACACAAAGCAAAAGTGCAGGAAGCAAATCATACGAAGACTAAGATTTTTAAAATAAAATAAAATAAGAAGAAGAATTATTTTTGGTTTAAGAAGGAAAATAGACGAAACCGAAAAAAACGAAGACGAAATCAGAATATACGAATACAAATCTAGAGACTTTGAACGCAAGTAACAATCTTAGAAAAAATAGAACAAAGAAGAAACCGAAAATGATCACAAATAAGAAAATAGAAAAAAGAAGGAGAAGTCATATAAGATATAAATAAAAAATGTAGATAATTATTAGAGTTAACATACTTTATACAAATGTCAAACCAATAATAAAAAATAAATGACTAATAACATTACCATTTATACAGTTATAATTTTTCTATGCATGCTCATGGCGTGGGTGAATCACCTAGAAAGAGAAACAAAGAATATGT
Organism: Arabis alpina; assembly: GCA_900128785.1. NCBI lineage: Eukaryota > Viridiplantae > Streptophyta > Magnoliopsida > Brassicales > Brassicaceae > Arabis > Arabis alpina. Next base: position 18,926,359 of record LT669789.1, read on the forward strand.
TGTGTTTGATTTTCTGTTTTTTTTTCTTAGGTATTGCAGTTATGTGTCTCATATATGTTTTACCATATCTAATTTTTCTAATTTGGTAAAATACTCTTTCGCTAATTACAAATTTTACATATTATGTTACCTATCATTTGTGTTTTGTTTTATTTCAATACAAATACAAAATTTACAAAACAGAAAATCCTAATTTTTATGATACCATTCAAAATATTAAAATACTATTACATACACATTAATTTTAGGTTTTATACATGCACAGAAAACATTTATAAAAAATAAATAATAGTAAAATCAGGTTACTAAATATTAAGATTATTGTATTTCCATTAAGAAAAAATCATACCGCACACCTAGTTTCAATAATACAAAAGACCATAATACTTTTAATAATTCTAATATGTTATATTATTTAAAAAATCTATAGAGAAACCATGTGGGAAATATCTCTTACTACATTTAAGGTGAATATGGAAAGTGTTCTAACATCATATCCTATACATATAATATTATGCACTTAATCAAAATTTCGAATTACAAGAAGAGGCCAATAATATGAATAAATTCAATAAAGTAAAATTAGAGATAAAATTAAAAATAAATTTTATGGTGGAGATAAATAATGTTTTACATGGTCTAGCTCTAGAGTTAGCTCTAAAGTTAGCTCTAGAGGAAGTCAATAATGATGATTCAATTTTTCAAGAAGCGATCATAGATTTTTGTCGGAAATTACAAAAAGCCTACATGGAGGAAGAAGAGTAATGGAAACAAAAAAACCGGAAATTGTGGTCAAGAGTGGTGATTTGACGGAAGTAAGTAGTAGTGGAGAGGCAAGCAATACAAGTGGTGGCTCAGGTTCAGGGTCATGTTCGCTGTCAAATGGACTATTTATGGAAAGAGTCAGATATTTGTTATGGGCTAGGATGGTGTTTTGCACAGGGAGGATATGCGCTGATAAATCCATATTTTATCCTTTTTAGCATGCATTTTACTCAGTATTTTTAGTCATTAAACTTATGTTTTACATGTTTTCTTCCATATTTGGTTCTCTTTAGTATAAGTTGAGTTTTAGAGTCCTAAGTCTCTTTTTGCATTGCATATTTAGTGTTTTATAGATACTTTTTGATGCTAGCATGATAAAGGAGCAAAGGAAAATGAAGACAAACCAAACAAGAAGAAAAACAACCAAGAGGAATGAAGAAGAGACACGAATGAAGCACATAAATGCAGTTGGAAATCCAAAACGTCTTAAACATCAACTCGTATGAAAGTCTTTCGGGGCCCTGTTTAATCTAAAATAGGGTGGGGAGACAGAAAATTGAGTTACCTTCATGATGGCGTTGGTTTCATCCCATTCTAATCTACAGTTCAGGAGTTATAACTAAATTAAGTCAGTCTGGCCGACCACTTTGGCTCTACTGGTCGGCCAAATCCAACAGGGAAAATTGGCCAATTTGGCCGACCACTCCCTCTCCTTTTGGTCGGCCAAACTGGTCGGCCAAGTCACCCAAAGCCGCCAAAAATCTGTACTTCTTATTCACTATAAATACTTTTAAACTCATTAAAACATTAAGTTATTTCTTCTCTATGGTTTTATCGTAAGAGTTGTTCTTGTTTAGATTAAGGATATGAATGTGTTCTTATTTAAACCTTGAATCTTTATGCTTTATGTTGGAACGCTTTTTAAAAAATATAAGGCCTTTAGGCCTTATTAAAAATATGTTGAGTGGTGAAGAGAAATGGGTATTAAGCCTGTGGGCTAAATAAGAAATTGGAGTAAATAAAAGGGATGTGTATAAATTTGACACACATCTCTTATGTGTAAAATATTCCTCTAGTATATAATAGAGGAAGCTCATGTTATACTTTAAAAACATGGAGCTTGGGTGGAGATAAAACTCACGCGAGCCAAACCGGACTGAACTGAATCTAACCGGGAATGGGTGTGGGCGTGGGCGTGGGCGTGGTCTTTATTTGACACTTAGGACACTTAGGACACGTGGGTCTCATGGTCTTTGATCCGTATCAATTTTGAACTCTGTTTTTTTTTTTTAATTTTGAATTTTCATTCAATCTTAAATTTGGTCAAAGATGTCATGTCCATTAAGTCTGACCATAAACTCACCCATTATTTCACCTATTAATTCATAAAATGTTACAAACGTTATAGAATTCGAAATCACTCCTTAGGTTATATATATGACTTCTCTGATTCTCATTCTACTCACTCAGAAACGAAAATCAAAAAGAAAAACTATCCATCAATTTCTCTAAAAGTAAGTTTGTGTCTTGAGAGTATCGTAGGTGTTCAGTTCGTTAGAACCGTGATTTGAGTGATTGCAAATACGGTTGATTTGTGGTTGTATCGTGGGATCCTTGAATCAGTCATCTCGTCGCACTACGGGTAATTCAAAGGGTTAAGGAAAGAGATTCGTCTCGCCTCCGCAACTCTCTTCTTCCCTTAAACGTCTTTCTTATCGTAGTTTATCACTGATTCGCAGTGCTCCATAATTTTGGTCCTACAATCTTAACCCTTTGAAATCCGGCTGTTGTTTTAATAAACATCAGACATATTGAATTGCGATAACAAAAACTTGATAATAGAAATGTTTGTTACAGAGCTCGTATCGCAATCGTCTCATAAATGTTTTCACTGATTGCTTTCTGTTCGGGAAGAACACGATTTGTTTAACGTTTGCGAACGTTTAAACTCTTGTGTTCGGGAACGTTTGCGAGCACTATCCTGGAAATCTTCCAAACAAACCCTCCTGGCTAGATCAACCATGGAGTCTGAGTTCATAGCTTTAGACAAAGTTGCGGAAGAAGCAGAGTGGCTTCGAATTTTTTTGGAAGATATCCCTATGTGGGAAAATTCGGCTGGATTGCTTCCGGACAAGTTTAATGGAAGGTTCTTCAAGATGTGGCAGAAAAGATGTACTTTTACTTGACCAAGTTGAATCTCGAGAAGTACGTCAAGGAAGTGAAACCCCTTCTCTCGGCGGATAATACTGATTTTCGAGCACTTGCGAGTGTTCATGCCTGGGACCACGGTGATTTCTTGTGCAAGGGTACATCCAGAGTCGTTTGAATGACCAATTATTCAATGTCTACGCCAATGTTGAGACATTTAAGGCGTTGTGGGAATCTTTGGATAAGAAGTATCGCTTGGAAGATGTTGGTTCGCAGAAACATGCGGTGGCTAAGTTCGAACATTACACGATGGTTGACTCTCGTCCGTTGATGGAACAAGTTAATGAGGTACAAAATCTTCGTCGTGAGATTCATGCTGAAGGCATGAGGATTTGCGAGACCTACCATGTTGCTTGCATGATCGAGAAGCTTCCTCCGGGGTTGACAGACTTCAAGAACTACCTCAAATTGAAGAAGAAATGGATGAGTCTAGAAGACCTTGTCATGAAACTTCGTATCAAGTCTCAAAATCGGAGGGAAGTCGAAGTTGGTGTGGTCTTTCGCGATCCCAATGTGAACGTGGCGGAGCACCATAATGCTTCCAAGCAAGCAAAGTGGCAGAATAAGGGAAGGCTAGACAAGGGAAAAGGAAAGGTTGCTCCTCAACACACTCAAAAGTTCAAGCATAGGGGTGGTGGTGGTGGTGATACTTCGAAGCCGAGGTTCATTGGAACTTGCAACATTTTCCATAAGGTGGGACACAAATCCTTTGAGTATCGTACTAAGATGGTCCCTCGACAATCTAACAAATAAGAGGCCAATCTTACCGAAGCTGACATGTGTGCGGTTGTCACCGAAGCAAACGTGGCCGAAAGCCACCCAAAGACTTGGTGGTTTGATACTGGTGCTACTAGGCACATATGCATGGACCGAGAGAGTTTCTCAACTTACCGGAAGAATAAAAGCAATGAGAAGCTCTTCATGGGAAACTCCGCAACCTCGAAGATTGCAGGTTATGGCAAGGTTGTTCTGAAAATGACATCTGCCCATGAGCTCATCCTTAACAACGTTGCCCACGTTCCGGACATGAGGAAGAATATGATTTCAGGTTCACTTTTGAGCAAGCATTGATTCGCAATGAAGATTGAAGCGGATAAGCTGGTCCTCTCTATGTACGGAATGTTTTTGGGTAAGGGTTTGGTTTGTGATGGGTTGTTTAAGATGTGTGTTGAGGCTGTGATTCGTGAGAATGATGTAGGCAATGATGCCATAATTGATGTAGGCAATAATGCCAAAACTGTTGTAACCGAGGCTTCCACCTCGAAGAAGAAGATGAATAAGAATTCTTTTGTTTATGTCGATGAGTCATTTGAACTATGGCATGAACGTTTAGGCCATGTTAACTTTAAATCTATGAGTAGATTAATGAACATGAATTTAATCCCTAAACAGAAAATAAGCAAACGTAAATGTGAAATATGTGTTGAAGCAAAACTCACGAAAAAACCATCACCGAGTGTGGACCGAAAAACAGAACCTCTTGGTTTAATTCATACAGACTTGTGTGGTTTAAAATACATTCAAACCAGAGGCGGAAAGAAATAGTTCATAACCTTCATCGAGGATTGTACTAGATATTGCCACGTTTATTTACTACGGACTAAAGATTAAGCATTGGAGAAATTCAAAGAATATAAGTTGGAAGTAGAAAATCAACTTAATAAAACTATCAAAATAGTTATAAGTGATAGAGGAGGCGAATATGATGGACCGTTTGAGGCGTTCTGTAGAGAACATGGCATCATCCATCAAACAACCGCTCCTTATTCGCCTGAATCTAATGGAGTTGCGGAACGAAAAAACCGAACTCTTAAAGAGATGATGAATGCGATGTTGCAGGAATCTGGGTTAGCCCAGAACATGTGGGGGGAAGCTTTGCTTACCACAAATTATATCCTCAACAAAATTCCACACAAAGTTACTGGCAAAACGCCATATGAACTTTGGAAGGGTATTATACCTTCGTATAAACACCTGAAAGTGTGGGGGTGCCTAGCAAAAGTTGCAATTCCACCACCGAAAAAGGCAACGATAGGACCTAAGACGGTAGATTGCATTTTCATCGGATATGCGCATAATAGTAGTGCCTATCAATTTTTGATACATAAATATGATATTCCAGATATAGATGCAAACACGATAATGGAGTCAAGAAATGCTTACTTCTTTGAAACCGTGTTTCCGCGTAAAGAAAAAAAAAGTAATAAAAGAACTCGTGAACAAAGAGATGAGCTTCCTTCAGCAAATGAGGCAAGTAACTCTGGTACTACTATAAATGATGAAGAAAAAGAAGATGAAATCAACCTTAGACGAAGTAAAATACCTCGTAAAGAGAAGAACTTTGGTTCTGATTTCTTGGTAGCCTTTCTCGCTGAAAATGAACCAAGAACTTTTTCAGAAGCAATGTCCATTCCGGACGCGCCTTCTTGGAAAGAAGTCGTCAATGATGAGATGGACTCCATCCTACAACATAATACTTATGAGATAACTGAGCTACCTGAAGGGTATAAAACTCTTGGGAATAGATGGATCTTCAGAACAAAACTGAAAACTGATGGAGATATAGACAAGTACAAAGCTAGACTTGTGGTGCAAGGATTCAGGCAAAAAGAAGGTTTGGATTTCTTCGACACTTATTCTCCAGTAACGAGAATAACCTCCATCAGAATATTAATAGGCATTGTTGCTTTACGAGACCTTGAAATTCATCAAATGGATGTCAAAACGGCATTTCTAAATGGTGATTTAGAAGAGAAAATATATATAAAACAACCCGAAGGGTTTGTCATCCCAGGACAAGAACACAAAGTGTGAAAACTTGTCAAATCACTATACGGACTTAAACAAGCTCCTAAACAGTGGCATGAAAAATTTGACAATGCAATGATGTCAGATGGGTTCAGCATAAATGAATGTGATAAATGCATATACATAAAAAGTACCCCACAAGGATACATTTTGTTGTGTTTATATGTAGATGATATGCTTATTATTGGAAGCAATAAGGATATTATTAATAAAACTAAAACCATGCTCAAGGGAAAATTTGACATGAAAGACATGAGTTTAGCGGAAGTAATCCTTGGAATCAAGATCGGAAGAACTTCCAAAGGAATTACTCTAACTCAAGATAATTATGCTGACAAGACACTTGAGAGGTTCAAGACCTACTGAAACGGAACTACTCCCCTGGATCCTCAACTTCACCTGACGAAAAATTCAGGTGATGCAGTTTCACAGGTAGAATATGCAAGAGTGATAGGAAGTCTAATGTACTTAACAAATTGCACTAGACCAGATTTGGCACATTATGTAAATGTGTTAAGTCGATACACGAGTAATCCAGGTCATACTCGCTGGAAGGCCATAACGAGGGTCTTAAACTATCTCCGATATACAAGGAGTTATGGGTTTCACTATGGTAAAGAACCAGCGGTATTAGAAGGTTACAGTGATGCCAATTGAATTTGTGATTCTAGAAACTCGAAATCTACAAGTGGATATGTCTTTACACTGGCTGGTGCATCACTATCCTGGAAATCTTCCAAACAAACCCTCCTGGCTAGATCAACCATGGAGTCCGAGTTCATAGCTTTAGACAAAGTTGCGGAAGAAGCAGAGTGGCTTCGAATTTTTTTGGAAGATATCCCTATGTGGGAAAAACCAGTGCCAGCTTTACGGGTACATTGTGATAGTCAATCGGCTATATCCCGGGCACTAAATAAACTATATAATGGTAAATCTCGTCATATTCGGAGGCGACATAAAACATAAGACAACGGAACTCCAATGGAGTACTCACGATAGATTATATCAAGTCGGCTGAAAACTTAGCTGATCCGTTCACAAAAAGTTTGCCGAGAGATTAAGTTGTTAAATCATCAAGAGGAATGGGTTTAAAGCCTATAACAGAACACGACGCTTAATGGATACCCCACTTATGTCACTGGAAATCCCACGACATAGGTTCAAAGGGACAACGAAATAAAGCTGAGTAAGAGAAAAACACTGTAAGACAATGTATATACCCAGTTCGTAGGATGATAAACAGTGTTACCTGTGTGTGATAAGGATAAGCATTAGCTTTTAATGATTCCATAACTTTGAGATATCAGTGAAGTAATACAGGATGCTTCTTTAAAACAAAGTTGATGGCAGATCACCTAGTGAGTGTGAAATGCGGCCGTTTCTAGGAGAATGAAAGTAAGGCTATATTCTCCAACTTCACTCATGATTACCAGGAATGTTCAAGGCCAAAATGAAGACAATAGAGAACTGATCTCTACGAGAAAATGTTGCTATGCAATAACTGTTGTCTAGGTTTACATTAACATCCGGGTGGTTCAAGACATCATGTTCACCTCCTGGCCAAGTAAACCCGACATAAATTAAAATGATTGGTGCAAAGCTGAAAAATGCTACCTCTCAGATATAGTTACATTTTCGTATACTCTCAAAAGTCTGTCAAAGTCTAGTATAGTCGAGTCTGCATATGTTTGTTCAGTCAGTCAAGTCTGCATAAGTTTAGAGTCATTTCTATTCATGTGGAAGATTGTTGGAACGTTTTAAAAAAAAATATAAGGCCTTTAGGCCTTATTAAAAATATGTTGAGTGGTGAAAAGAAATGGGTATTAAGCTTGTGGGCTAAATAAGAAATTGAAGTAAATAAAAGGGATGTGTATAAATTTGACCCACATCTCTTATGTGTAAAATATTCCTCTAGTATATAATAGAGGAAGCTCATGTTATAGTTTAAAAACATGGAGCTTGGGTGGAGATAAAACTCACGCGAGCCAAACCGGACTGAACCGAATCTAACCGGGAATGGGCGTGGGCGTGGGCGTGGTCGTGGTCTTTATTTGACACTTAGGACACGTGGGTCTCGTGGTCTTTGATCCGTATCAGTTTTGAACTCTGTTTTTTTTTAATTTTGAATTTTCATTCAATATTAAATTTGGTCAAAGATGTCATGTCCATTAAGCCTGACCATAAACTCACCCATTATTTCACCTATTAATTCATAAAACGTTACAAACGTTTAGAATTCGAAATCACTCCTTAGGTTATATATATGACCTCTCTTATTCTAATTCTACTCACTCAGAAACGAAAATCAAAAAGAAAAACTATCCAGCAATCTCTCTAAAAGTAAGTTTGTGTTTTGAGAGTATCGTAGGTGTTCAGTTCGTTAGAACTGTGATTTGAGTGATTGCAAATACGGTTGATTTGTGGTTGTATCATGGGATATTTGAATCAGTCATCTCGTCGCACTACGGGTGATTCAAAGGGTTAAGGAAAGAGATTCGTCTCGCCTCCGCAACTCTCTTCTTCCCTTAAACGTCTTTCTTATCGTAGTTTATCACTGATTCGTAGTGCCCCATAATTTTGGTCCTACACTTTATTGAAGTTTTCTTAATCATCTCTCTTATCTAATCTTGTTTATCTCTTTAGTTTGCATTTTTAGCTTTTCCATGTGTGAGTAGAGATTCTATGGATTATGGGTTGAGTAGATTAGGGTGAATTAGAATTTGGGCTGTGTTGCTTAATCTTAAATTTTAAAAAATCCTTCATATGAAATGAAAGTAAAGATAGGATTGACTTGATCACTAAATTTCTAAAGCATGGTCTTTTTACGCCGGAAGGTGTTTGTGAAAATGTCTAGGAGAATTTCATATGAGCTTTTCACATCTTAGCCAATAGACATTGATGTCTAAGGTGAATTGTGGGTATATAGACGTATAAGTATTGCTTTAAATTCATTAACTGCAAAATAGAAGTTTGTGTAATTAAGGAAATTAGGAAGAGATTAGTACCATGGAAGTGGATTAGTCTTAAATTAGTGATAGTTGTCCTAGGAATGAACTTGATTAGAGTTTAGCAACACATCTCAATGGATAATACACTTGAATCAATTGCTTAAACCCATGATCCATATCGTTTATAATTGATTTCAAATTTGCTTAGTTTTGCTTAATCTTGTTTTGTGTTTATTTTATCTTGGAGCTTTAGTTTGGTTTGCTTTATTTAGTTATTTATTTTGATTTTTACATCTTGCTTATTTAATTATTAGATTTTCATTATTGCATTAAGTTTGGTAATTGTTATTAGGAATCATTAGAAAACTCAAAAACATTGTTAGATTTAGCTTAATTTTAGTTATTTGCATTCTCATTGTCCTAACCAAACTTTTTCTGAAAGAATGACCCTTGATTACTATATTGCCATGCACTTGTGGTAAGTAATTACGGACTTCAAACTCAGAGTATCGAATTGAATTTTGTTCATTTGATGCTCCTATTAGGCACAAAGGGAGTTAGCCATCGGAGATCGCCGCTATATTCAAAAATGGAAATCCTTATTTGGACAATCGCTTGCATGATGGAGAGGGAGACAGAACGTAAAGACTTCAAAACTGATTCAGATCTAGTAGACATCATGCAACCACTGGAAGAGTGGCCAGCATTCGCGATCCTCTCCGAAAAGTTCAAGGAAGCCCAAGCCCATTTCGACCGATTTACTCTATTGTTGATTCTCTGCTCTCGTAAGTTACATGTAGACTGTCTGGCCCGTACTACGTAGTCGAGTTTTTGTTTTTGCATATGTAAGTAATGTTGCACCTAATGGCTTACCAATTATAATGACATTTTTTAAATTATAGTTTGGTTGATAAAAAAAAATTGAATTATATTCAATATCATATTTTCTATAAATTCTGATTAAAGGTAAATTAGATACACTAAATTTATAATTATCTTTGGGTTTTCAATCGCAGCCCAATAGAATACACAAATATACTCTTATAAAATCTAAAACAATATGCGAAAAATGTTGATTAATATATGAACTTGACATAAGAGAGGATTCATACATGAACTTGTTCCCGGTTCTAATTCATCTACTGTAATGTATAAGAAATCTCACATTAAATTAAATTGGTTTAGATTTTAGGTTGACAACTCATACTAACATTTTTTATCCATAAGAAGAAGCCCTAGCGATTTGATTAGCAATCCACCAAGCTCACGATCTAGGTTATACCAAACTCTGCATCGTATCACGTTCAATAGAATTCATATGATCCATCAACATCGGATCTCATCTATCAGATATATATGGGACATTACAAGATATATTTATAATCTCATCTCAATTACATAAAGTTTCTTTTATCTTCATCTTTAGAAAAGTCAATTTGTTGCTTGACTCTTAGCCAAATCGTCTCGTCATGCTCTCTCTTGCACAAGGGACTAATGTGCTTAAATTTTGTAATGAAAGGCTTATATCCAAATCTACCATTTATCGCAAAATTGCTTTCAAAAACTACTATTTTCTAAAACCCTTTTTACAAATACCACATTTTGTCTTTTTCCGTCACTATCTCTTATTCAAAAGATAATTTTGCCATTGCTTTTAAATCTTACCCTTCTCTTTCTCTCATGCTCTTCTCTCACTCTATATGTCATCATATTGTCCACCGCTCACGTTTTCGTCGTCATATTGTCCACCGACCACCGTCTCCGTCACCATATTGTCTGTCGACCAGCATCTTCGGTCTCCGTTGTCATATTGTCTGCCAACCAGTGTCTACGATCTCCGTCGTCATATTGTCCACCGATCTCCGTCGTCGTCGTCATATTGCCCACCGTCGTCCTCGCCCTTATCTTGTTCATCGCTCACCGTTTCCATCGCTATTTTATCCACCAGAGTTTTCATCTTATCCACCGGCTACCGTCTTCGTCGTCATTTTGTCCATTGCGTCTTCAACTTGTCCACCAACATTGCCATCTTATCTTTCGGCCACTGTCGCCGTTGTCGGTTTTACTTCCTTCATCTTCTTCGAACTAAAGTATTTCTCTATGCGTCTTTATTCTCTTCCAAACTAATTCGATGTCGTTGTTGAGAACCCAAGTAAGTAATAAACTACTATAGTAATTAATGTAAGTTTGCACAAGTATAATAAATTGTTATAATAAATTATCATGTATATATGTATAGTAGACTACCACTAGGTAATGTCAGATTTTATATATTGTAGTGAACTATCATTTACCTTTATGTTTTTGATATAGTGAACAATGTAAACTTGTATAGTTAGACTACAACTACTCATTGTGTCTTTGTCTCTTTATCATGAATGGTTGGTCAATGATAGTGAACTATTATTGTAAATTAGCATATATATTTGTGGTCTGAACAACAAGTTTCGATAATAGCTCCTAGGCACGATTTTCGAGATTGGTTTTCGACTAATATGTCTTGCGGTCTAAACGCTTTTACCCAGTAAACTATTTCCCCTTTTAGGTGCTTTTTCAAATTTCAAAAATAACCTAATCTATCACCAACTTTCCTTTCCCGCTTTTAACCAAAACCACTAGACTTGAAGCTCAAACCGCCGTTTCTCAAGGCACGCCGATGGTGACCTATGGTTAACCGGAACCTCGCCTCTTCAGCTGACACATCTCCGCGGTTTCCACGAATAAGAAGCTCAACTTTCTCCATCTGAAAACAACAATCTTCTCCAACACTCCACCACTTAGGAAGCTACACAAACCACAAAGAATACTTTCATCAGCAAACATGGCAAGAAGACTCACCTACGAGGAAAAAGGAAAAGCTATATCACAAGACAAGCTCTCACCTCCAAGGCTCATAATCCGTGCACCAAGCATGGATACCTCAGATCTGATCCAGGACAACAAGCTCACAGTAATAGGGAGACTTACCAACCCTAAAATGCAAAGAATGTGGTCAATGATCTCATACTACACCATGAAGTGGGAACTAAAAGGAAGTACAGAGGGAGCTGACCTTGGAAATGGTATCTTCCGCTTCAAATTCACTCTAGAGGAGGACCTCCTTAAAGTTTAGGAAAATAGACCATATCACTTCTCTTCTTAGATGGTGATTTTACAAAGGTGGGAACCTATCATCTCCAATAGCTTCCCTTCCAAGATTCCTTTCTAGATCCAACTCAAGGGAATCCCTCTACACTACAGGAAGAAAAAGTTGATTGATGACATTGGAAAGGCCCTTGGAGAACTCAATGGAATGGAGCTAACCACAAACTCCACAAAAATTAGAGTCACCATCGATGGGTTACAACCTCTCATACAAGAAACAATGATTGACTTTGAGCATGGAGAAGAAGCCGTGGTGACTCTACTGTATGAGCGCCTACAAAACTACTGCTCAAGATGCTTCTGCTTGACCCATGAAGCAGCTGACTGCCCAAAGAAAGCCACTATTGTACCTGCTAGGGAAAGGGAAGACTCAGACTATTACAGTTACAGATCTCAGGCTCCACAACAAAGGGAAAGTGTCTTCCAAGACACCCAATTATTACCTTTCTATGAGAGAAAAGACAGACATGGACGCCCTTATGGAGCTAGACCATCCACCAGGCCAGCTCAGATTCTGAGCCAACAAAACTAGAGGCAGATGCCTCAGAAACCCATACTACAGGAGGATGCATCACAAGGAAGAATGACTCCTGTGTCTCACTCCCAGCACAGAGACAAAACTAGTAGCTACAACAAAACCTCTCAACCATAAGGCTCAGTCCTCACATGTAGTAGAAAGCCCACAGAGACAAACACCTAATCTCCAATGGAGGCAAAAATAAGTTGAAGTTCACTCTCTAGGGAAGGTTGCTGAACCTCTCCACACCCGCAAAGAAAAGAAGAGCTAGACCACCCCTCCACACCCGCAAAGGAAACTCACCAAATCAGCTAAAAGGTGCTAGTTCAAGGAAAAGAAATGTTGCACAATTACATAAATCCCCCAGGAAAAAGAGAGCTCTGGTTGCTTCAAAAGGAACTACAAAGAATCAAGGACTTTTACCTGATACTGAGGGAATAAGAGGCACATCTGAGGCATCTTCAAGCAACACAAACCCGCCTATTGTCCTTATCCCTGCACACCCGCAAAGGAAACTCACCAAGAACCCCGGTGTCCCATCAGAGCAGGACATCACCTGTAGGTAGAGGAACCTTAAACCAGATCAATACACAACAAGAAAGTTAAAGAGGCTCTATATTTTCCCCTACAATCAGACACTCACAAGATAGAGGTGGTCACCAAATGGATCAACATCAACTCATACCAAGTGGATCTAGTCCTGGGAGCACCAGAAGATCCTCAGGTCAAGGGGATTTTCATCAGGCACCAAACTCTCTTCCTTAAGAGTGGTGAGTTGGAATTGTTGTGGCCTGGGGAATCCTACAACAATCCAGCGGCCGAAGGATATACGCTCTAGTGTATCTCTTGATATCCTATTCCTCTTAGAGACGAAAATCCTGATGTTTTTATGGTCAAGACACTCGCCTTCTTGGACTTCAACTCCAACTACTTGTTCAGTCCTAATAGCAATGGAGGAGGTGGTTTAGCCCTTTATTGGAAGCAAGATATTGAACTAGAAGTGTTGACTGCAAACAAAAACTTTATAGATACAAAGATCAAACATGAAGGTAAACAATTCTATGCTACCTTCTTGTATGGAGACCCAGATAAAACAGCTAGGAAAGTAGTGTGGGAAAAGTTAGGACTTGCTGCTCTCAACAGAGACTCTCCTTGGTTCCTGACTGGGGACTTCAATGAGATTACTGATAACTCCGAGAAATATGGTGGACCTGTAAGGGCAGAAGGTACTTTTGTTGACTTCAGGTCTTTCTTAACTGAGAATGATCTTTATGATCTTCAACATTCTGGGAACTTCCTCTCATGGAGAGGCCAAAGAAATATGCACACCGTCTTCTGCAGATTAGATAGAGCTTTGGCAAACTGTTCATGGTTTGATAGTTACCCAACAGCTAGATGTGAGTACCTTAAATTTGAGGGCTCATATCATAGACATGTGGTGTCTTATTTCTCCAATAAACCTCGGAAGAAAGGGGGAATGTTTCGCTTTGATAGAAACCTACAAGATAACCAAGAGAGCAAAAAACTAATTGTTATAACATGGAAAGCTAGAACTCATCAATCTGTGGAGGCCAGAATAAATAGCTACAGAAGAGCTATCATTAATTGGAGTAAGGAGAAGCATATAAATAGCAAGAAACTCTTTGAAAAGAAGAAACAGGAACTGGACCTTGCCATGTCAGATCCTGCTACAGATACCCTCCTAATCCAAGCCATCAACTCGGATCTAGCTAAAGCATACGGGAAACATAGAAGCCGCCAACTCTGGCTTCAGCTGGGAGACAAAAACTCTGTTTATTTTCACGCTAGCACAAAAATAAGAAGGACAATAAACAAGATATCAGTCCTTGAAAAGGAGAATGGAGATCCATGCTATGAGGAGGAACACATCTCAGCACTTATCACAAAGTATTTTTGCTAAGCTGTTTACCTCAGAGCCAGGGGAAAGAGAAGAAACAGTAAGGACATCCCTGGAACCTGCAGTCTCTGCAGAGATAAACAAAAATTTGATTAGAGACCCTACTCTAAGAGAAATCAAAAATGCTATGTTCTCAATCCACTCAGATAAAGCACCTGACCCCGACAGGTTCTCAGCAGGTTTCTTCAAGGCTAACTGGGCTACTATAGGGCCTGACATTGTGAGCGAGATCCAAGGGTTTTTCAGAACAGGCAACCTACCATAAGCAATGAATGCAACTCACATCAGGTTAATACCTAAGATCAGAAGTCTTAAGAATCTAACAGAATATAAGCATATAGCCCTTTACAATGTATACTACAAGGCTATATCAAAGATCCTTACCAAAAGACTGCAGCCAGTTCTCCAGAATCTAGTATCAGAGAACCAATCAGCCTTTGTCCAGGGTCGAGCTATCTCTGATAACGTCCTTATTACGCATGAAGTTCTCCACCATCTGAAAATATCAAAAGCAACAAAAAGGTGCTCAATGGCCATTAAAACTGACATGAGCAAAGCCTATGATAGATTGGAATGGGGCTTTATAAGAGCGGTCTTGGAAAGACTAGGGTTTCATCAAAAATGGATAAACTGGGTTATGCAATGCGTCTCTACTGTAACATATTCCTTTCTATTGAACGACTCAGTAGAAAGAGTTGTAACACCTACAAGGGGAATAAGGTAAGGAGATCCCCTCTCTCCTTACCTATTCATCCTTTGTAGTGAAGTGTTGTCAGGGTTATGTAGAAAGGCAATGGATGATGGAACCTTACCAGGAATCAAAGTTGCAAAAGGCTGCCCTAAGATCAACCATCTCCTCTTCGCGGATGACACCATGTTCTTCTGCAAAACAGGGGATCAAAGTTGTCAGACACTAATGCGGATTCTGAGCCTTTATGAAATAGCATAAGGACAGAATATCAATTGCCAAAAGTTAGCCATTACTTTCTCGGCGAAAACTCCACAAGACATCAGAGAAAGGTTAAAAGTTACTTAGCTATTCAGAATGAAGGGGGTGTTGGGAAGTATCTTGGACTCTCTGAACACTTTGGCAGACTCAAGAAAGATCTATTTACCTTGATTGTGGATAGAATCAAACAAAGGGCCATCTCCTGGTCCTCTAAGTTCCTATCAGCTGCTGGAAAATGGGTTCTTCTCAAATAAGTGCTCTCTGCCATGCCTACCTACACCATGTTCTGCTTCAAGATCCCTAATAACCTCTGCAAAAGGATCCAATCAGCTTTAACCAGATTCTGGTGGGACTCAAGTATGGAGACAAAAAAATTGTGTTGGGTCTCCTGGAATACACTAACTCTAAGCAAACAACAAGGAGGTTTAGGGTTCACAGACATACAATGTTTCAATGATGCTCTCCTTGCAAAAGTGAGCTGGTGCATCCTCAATAATCTAGACTGCTTGCTAGCCAAAATCCTCCTCGGTAAATATTGTCATTCCTCTCCTTTCCTCGAGTGCTCCACACCAAAGACGGCATCTCATGGATGGAGAGGGATACTTTTAGGAAGAGATTTTTTGAAAAAAGAAGTTGGGCAAAGTTATTGGCACTGAAAGCACAATATCAGTTTGGAAGGAGCCATGACTGTCCCTGGAGAATCCTCAACAACCATACGGCCCAATCCAGGAAAAACACGCAGACCTTTTAGTACAAGAACTATTATTACCTGAGAGGAAAGCTTGGGATGAAGGAAAAATCGATGGCATCATCCCTAAGTATAAGCATATGATCTTGGCGCTGAAACCAAGCATCACTGGAGCTCCTGATAAGCACGCATGGCTGGGACACCCTTCAGGACAATACTCTGCAACGTCAGGCTATCATATCGCCAAGAATCTTTCCACTCAGGACGCACCTCAGATTCAACCTGCAATCAATTGGAACGGGTTAATCTGGAATACACAAACATCTTAGAAGCTAAAGCTTTTCCTATGGAAAATCCTAAGAGGAGCTTTACCTGTAGGTGATCAACTAGCCTCACAAGGCATCATCAGTCAATCAAAATGCATAAGGTGTGGAGAACCGGAGTCAACGGCTCATGTGTTCCTCCATTGCCGATTTGCACAAGCGGTGTGGTCTCTGGCTCCTTTCAGTGAACCTCAAAACACACTCCTGGTACCGGACTTCATCTCAAGACTCTCCAATTCCAAGCAACTTATATGTCTTCCTCCTATCGGAGTCAGCTCTGGACCTCTCTTCCCCTGGATTTGTTGGTGCCTCTAGCTTGCACGCAACCAACTAATCTTCAACAATCGCACCTTCTCGGAAGATGAAACGATAACCAAGGCGATCTCTGATGCTCGAGACTGGCTTTCAGCACAGGAATCGCTACCACCACCAACGATCCCAAATCGACTCTCAGACCAGATGCGAAACGAAACAGGATTCAAAGCCTCTACTGATGCAGCCTGGCGATCTGATTCATCTATGGCGGGTCAGGATTGGATCATAAGCAATCCCGACGATTCGATCAGAAACCAAGGAGCAACTACGGCTCAACACATCTCAAGCCCACTTATGGCCGAGTCTTGGCGGTTCGTGAAGTCCTGATGAAAACAGTCGATCTGGGGATCAAACTACACAGCGTAACCTCGGACTCGAGTCAGCTCATCACGATCATCAACAATCGAAGCTATCACTCAGAGATTTATGGAGTTCTTCAGGACATCTACAACTTCTCTCTCAACCAAAATCTTTCGTCTTTCGTTTACATTTCGAGAAACGATAATTCAAAAGCTGATGCACTAGCAAAAGCCTCCTTGTATTGGGCCTCGGTTAACCCCGACCCAGCCCACATTTCGATTTAATTTAAAAGTTATGCAGTTTGATCCCAAAAAAAAACATATATATTTGTATAGTAGACTATCACTGTGTACTGTCAATTTTTATATATTATAGTGTATGTTTGATGTAGCTGACCACAACTACGTGCATTTATCTATTTGTTACGAAGGTTCAATCATGGTTCATTAATTTAGATCGATATGGAAGAGATCAAGATTTTCACGGTTCACCATATTCTTTATAATTAATAACGGACTTTTAGAGATTTTCTCAGATTTACTGATTTTTTACCATTTTTCATTATAATGGCACTAACTGGTAAATACAAAAATTGAAGAATATGCATAATATGAAGAATTTTGTTACTATTTGATGAAAAAAAGAATATGAAGAATTTGAATAATTGTTACAAGAAGACAAAATTTGTTCAAAATTTTATTTTATTTTCTTTTAATTTGTGATATGTTTTTTTTTATATATGTTACATATATGTAATATTATAATTTAGTTTCTTTATTACCTATTTTTAACATGTATGGTAATTACAAAATATTATCTCTAGATTAATTTGTAAAATTTTAAATGAATCTACCGAAAAACAATTCAATTTTAATAGCAAAATGTTATATTATAAATTAAGAATTTCAAAATTGTGTCTAAGAATTTATGTTATCGATTCACTAACTAACTACTTATACTTATATGTATCTAAAATTGAATAATTAGTTCAAAATATTTAACTAGATAATATTTTAGGAAATAAGAAAATTAATTTTTTTTAGGAATAGATAAAGTATTTATCAAAAAGAGGAATTTCAAAATTGCCATTTTAAATTATTTTTTGCAAAAATTGAATAGTGAATTGTTCATTTTCAAAAATACCAAATATTAAGAATTTTTAAAGCTCTAAATCCTAAAAATTTCAAACTTTAAAAAGGTTATGACCCTAATAAACCTTAACATAACATAGTTATCTAAAATATAAATGATATTTTTGGCATTTTTGCAATTTTTTTTTAAAATACACCATTTTTGAAAAATGGCATCCGGGTTATGACATTTTGGTTGTGGTTTTTTTTGAAAATTTCCTAATTAAAATATTATTTAATTGGTCATAAGTTTATTTAATTTATCAACTTTTTCAAAAATTCAGCATATTCTACATATTATGGTGTTACTATTTAAGTTTGAAACAAATCAACTAGATTCCGTAAAAAAATCACAAATTCTGCAAATTCTTCATATTTTGTTGTTACCATTTATGTTTGATATTTATAAGGCATATTCCGCAAAAAAATCACTAAAAATTCAACAAATTCTGGATATTCTACAACCGTTACCGTTTACGGCCAATATAGTTAAGGATATTTTTATCTAATTGGATCAATAATTTGTTACTCACCTAATTTATATACTCAACATGTTACTCACATAATTATATATCCAAAATATAATATTCACTTAAATTAACCGAATATATGGAGAGAATACATGTAGGTCCCCACAAAGAAGCATAAGAAGATGACTGATTCTGGTAGGACGTGGGTAATTCACTCAGCTTGGCTTAACCAGGCCTTCAAGCTAACGCCGGACGAATCGTTTTTCTTGACCCATTATTTAACATTCTTGTTCATAATCACCATATGTATATCTTAATTACGTATATTAGTGAATTACCTTGTAAATTACACGTCTTTTCAACTTTCCGACCTTTTATATGTCTTATTTTACATATTTATCGGTTTTAGATTTGATGTACTTGAATTATTGTAGTGACAATGACTTTATCTTAAGTTCTTAACTAATTAAGTGGAAATAACATATCCGTGATCTTATTAGACTCATACTATTGTTTAAGTATTCAATAATAAGGGATTCATAAGAAAGTAAATGTGACATTAAAACATTAAAAATGAGTATAGAAATTATAAATAAAAATAAAGGTGATGGCAAAATAAAATAGAGGCGTGGGATGACTTTTCCAATAAAGCAAGTACTATTTCCTTTATTTATAAATAGATGATGTTTAAGGTTTTTTCAGTTTTTTTAAAAAATCAAAAAGAAATTATTGTTAAACTTAACGTCAATTTTTATTTACGTAAAACACTTCAACCAATAAAATCAATTTGCAAAATTTAAACGGTCAAAAATAATAAAAACATAATTAAATTTACATAGAAAAGTGAAAAAAAGATTAGATGAGTTAATTTACTTCATATTTTGCTCTCCAATGTTAGAATTTTTGTTTGTGTGTCATCTCTTTTTAAGTAAAGAAATAAGGGATGAAATCGTAGTTCGACAAAAAAGAAGAAGGAATGAAGTTGTAAGTAAAATCACTGAAATTAGTTTCAGAGCATCCAATAGATGCATCTGGGAGACAGAAATACACCGTTATTTCAGAAATCAGTAACTCAAAGAGTCTCGTGGAATCATATCCATTACTTTCGAGATGAGAATGGAAGGAAAATTGTCTCCAAAGCGGAGATCAAACAACATGCTGCAAAATATTTTCAGGAAGTACGAGGAAATACCAACCTCTCTACTTCCCCTTGCTCTATCTCCAACTTACAACATCTCCTCCCATTATGATGCTCTGAAACGCAAATTGCAGAGATGCAAAAAACAGTATCAGATGAGGAAGTTAAACTCACGTTCTTTGCTTTGCCCCTAAATAAAAGTCTTGGGCCAGACGGGTACTCAGTAGAGTTTTTTAGAGCTTCTTGGAACTCAGTGGGTGTTGATGTAACTTTCGCAGTGCAAAAGTTCTTTCGTAATGGCAGGTTATTGAAAGATCTTAACACCACAACCATTGCAGTCATACCAAAGACGGCTGAAGCTTGTAAGTTGGGAGACTATAGACCAATCACTTGTTACAACTTGGTGTATACAGTCATTTCAAAGATTATTGTTAATCATTTGAAACTAATTCTGTAAGAGTGTATTAGTCCTAACCAAGCAGCGTTTCTGAAAGGGAGAAGCCTGGGTGAAAATGTCCTCCTTGCATGTGAGTTAATCCGAGACTATGAAAAGACATCTTGTCCAAAGAGTGCCATGCTGAAGGTCAATATAAGGAAAGCATTTGACATGGTTTGTTGGGATTTTGTGTTCAAACTGCTAGAGGCTCAAAACTTTCCACCTTTGTTCTGCATATGGATAAAGGAGTGCATCTCTTCACCACGATTTTCTGTGTCAATCGATGGTGAACCTGCTGGTTTCTTTGCAGGAAAAAAGGTCTCCGACTAGGAGATTGGATTTCTCCTTATTTATTCATCATGGTGATGGAGGTTCTCACCAAACTGCTAGAAAAAGAAGTTGATTATGGTAACTTCAGACTACATCCACGATGCTCCAACCCTCAGCTTACACATCTTTTATTTGCTGATGATCTACAGGTTTTTTGTGATGGATCCCGCCAATCTCTCATGGATATAAATGAGATCATGAGAAACTTTAAAGAGATGTGTGGTCTTGACATGAATCCTGCAAAGTCAGAGCTCTTCTTTGGTGGTTACTTGGATATTGAAGCATCCATAATGAGTTCCTATCGGGCATCCGAATTGGAGAATTTCCAATGAGATATCTTGGTTTACCTTTGAATCCGGCCATAATTACTTTAGCCACACTACAACCATTCCTAGAGAAAATCACCAACAAACTACATCCATGGACCATCAAATTCATCTCCTTTGCCGGAAAAGTGACATTGATTTCATCAGTAATCTATGGAATGGTAAATTTCTGGAGTGCAGTGTTTGTATTGCCCAAGGGTTTCTATGAAAAGATTGATTTTCTATGCTCAGCTTTTTTGTGGAAAAACAAAACCACATCTGCTGCAGGAGCAAGAGTTGCTTGGAAAGATATATGCAAACCTAAGGCTGAAGGAGGGCTTGGTATACGGCTGCTAGTAGAATTTGAAGTTGTATTTCGATTGAAACATCTATGGAGCTTCTTTGCTAATGCAGGTTCTCTGTGGGTGGCTTGGTTGGAAGGAAACATTTTCCATCGAAAGAGCTATTGGATAACCGAGGACTCAAACAGATTTTCAAGAACGGTTAAGAGCATGTTGTAGCTGAAACCACTTTTAGTTGAGTTTATGAAATGTAATCTAAGGAACGGGATGCAAGCTTCCTTCTGGTATGATGCTTGGACTGATTTAGGACCTTTAATATCTTATCTCGGGGATACATGTCCTAGACAACTCAGAGTACGGAAGGATGCACGGGTTGTTGAGGCAACTAGAAATGGACAGTGGCGAATGCTAGCAGCAAGATCTGAGGAAATGCAAAATTTCCTAATCGCCCTAACGACCATAACGCCTCCTGAGGTGTCTCAAGGCCGTGATATCTATCTATGGCGCAATGCGACATGTATTTTCACTCAGGCTTTTTCTTCCAAATCAACTTGGGAGTAGATAAGGGTTCACTCTCCACCTGTTACAGGGTACAAAGCAAGTTGGTTCAAGAAATCAGTCCTAAGGTGTGATTTTGTAACTTGGCTGGCAATGCAACAAAGACTACCAACAAAAGATAGGTTAAGGAGTTGGGGATTAAATGTTCCAGCAGCATGTGTCCCTTGCTCAAATGGAATTGAAAGCCATGATCACCTCTTTTTTGGATGCGATTATTCATTGGAAATTTGGCAGGATCTAGCCTCTAGGATATGGCAAAGTCCAGCAAAGCCCTCCTCTAGATCTTATGGCTACATCAACGTGGATTCTTCAGCGTAGATCACCTTCGCATTCTTCAGCAAGAGTCATCATCAAACTCATCCTTCAGTCAGTCATCTATTTGATTTGGAAGGAACGCAACTCTCGGATCTTCTCAATTGTAAAGACACCTTCAACTTTGGTTAAGGCGAGCGTCGACCGCATGATTCACGACCGGCTCCTCTCATATCCACCAACAGATTCAAGCACTCCTTCTCTTCTTGAATTTTATTTTAGTTGTATTAATTTATAAACTACTATCATGTTTGTATCCTCTCCACTTGGGTTCCTCTAGGTTCTCCACTTTTGTATTAGGCGATTAGAAATAAGTCGCACTTGTACAACATGTAAAACTCAGAAAATGGTATAAATCTTAACATTTAGACAAAAAAATAAAATAATAAGTCACTGAAAAAAACACTTGTAAAATGCCGATATTTTACATTGGGAAGCAAAGGTCGTTGTTTTGATGCTTGCATCGATCGTTGGGTTTCTTTAATGTTTCTCTAACACATCTCCATAGAGTTTTATTACAAAACTAATAATTATGCTTGTACTAAAGTTTTGAATGGTGAGGTCTTACACCATAATATTTTACACTAAATAAAATAAAAACTTATATTATATATATATATATTTTACTATATTCTATATTATACCTATTCCGCGTGACAAATTTTTTCTTTTTGCATCTATTCCACTTTATACGACACTGTCACTATTCAGAACTTAAATCTAAATGATAATTATTACTTATTATAAAACATACGAATTGAAATGAAAAAACAATATACCATCCGTTTTATTTTATAAGATATTTTGATCAAATAAGTGGAATTTAAAAACCAAAATATAATAAAACAGATGGATATAACTAGGCTTAGATATAACAGAACCGAAAGAATATATAATAATCAAAGTAATAAATAAATTGTATATGTATGTACATAAATCTCATGCGTTTGAATTAGGGTTGGACATAATAACCGGTACTGATTAACTGAACTAGAACCGATAAAAAAAAACCCGTTTGATATCGATTTCGGTAAAAACTAAATTAACCATTGGGTATGAAACTTAATTGTAATCGATTTCGGGTATTATCCGTTACCGAACCGAGACCCGATCGGTTAATTCATTATCCGCAACAAGACCTTCTGCACTTAGAGAGGGTTTCACATTTTCTTGTCCAGAACTTATACTTCCCCGAGAAAATCTCTTACTCCTAAAAAAATATTCATTGGAAAATATGATCGCTGCACTTCAAGAGGCTCTTGTGTTAGAGCAAGGGAAAAACATGACTTTGGACTTGAACTGAATGAGATACATCGAAAAATCAGAATGTTAAACATGGATCTGTGACTTTGGAGGATATTTTAAGCATGAAAAGATTCACGAAGACAACGAGTGGTCTTGGTTGTTAAGGAGCTACGTCTAATTCAGATTGTCTTTGTCAGGGGTACGTCTAATGAACCAAACAAACAAAATTAGATTAGGTGATGCGTCTAGTTTAGACGGAACAAAGGATAATGCAAACCAAGCAATTATTAGATTAGATGACCAAGCAATTTCGGGATTAATGGGAATAAATCTTAACACATACGCATATATGTGTGTCACAACTATGGAAGCTTTCTCACTAAGGTTGGGTGTGAAAACATCACAGTCGTGCAAAGATGTTGAGTTTCTGCGGATGGCACTATGTTTGTGTATTGTTTAAGAAGTAACAAGTTTGGTCTTTATTGCTTTTGTTCATATTTGTCCGTTAGAACTTAGAAGGAGCGGAGGATTTTCTCTTAGAAACTTGAATATTTGTAACATATCGGGTATAACCGGTTATAACTGTAACCAATTGATTTTTACCCGTAACCAATCCGAAATTCAAACGGTACTTATATGGGAACAAAACATTAATCTCCAACATAACTGTAACTGATCGGATCCTACGCGTAACCGACCCGTTTAACCGTTTGCCCATATAAGACATTTGGTGGTGATGTTTTCTGAATATTTACTGGTATTTAAATCAAAATAAAATTACTAGAATTTGAATACCATGGTACTAGACATTTATATGAAATGAACATTTATTTATAAGTTATACTAATATTTAAACTTGTTATTCGAATTTTTTTAGTGTAAGATATTACTTTGTATAATAAATCAATTCATACGTTTAAAAAAAAAAAATATTACCTTTGTTTGATATCTTTTATGTTCTTTATTACTTTAATTTAAAGTTTACTGCAAAATAACCCTCAACAAATGTTTTTTACAAATTTAACCCTTAACTAAAATAAATGCAAGTCAATCATTGAACTCATTGGTCACCTGCTAAACCCTTAAATTCTTTAGTCACACACAAAAGAATAATTGTTAATAGAACTTAAACGATGTCGTTTTGACTAAACACCAAATTTCAAAAACTATGTTATTTTTGTAATAAAGCACGTGTTTAATTGTTTTAAAAAACGGTTTTGCTTTTTGCATTTGCTGCTACTCGAGCCTAGGTTCGATGATGTATATGGACCTAATGGCTACATATATGATGATGTACACACCAACCCATACACATCATCGAACCCATGCTCGAGTTCAAGAGTTGACTTGCATATTTATTTCAGTTGAGGGTTAGATTTGCAAAAAAATGGTTTGTTGAAGGTTGTTTTGCAGAAAACCCTTATAAATATATATAAATTTTAGAAAATAAAAGAAATTTTTTTCTCTAAAGCTTAGACTTTGTTTTTGTTTATATAAGTTAGGTTGATTCCTTTACTTAGTAAACTTTTAAATCAATATGTCTTGTGTGGATTCCTTAAGACTCGGTTTGTAAACTCATCATAAGGGTTTTCACACCCTTGAGTGGCGTTCTTCGATCCACCATCAAATATATTTTCTGATCCGATAAGAGAAAGCGTCAAGGCCAGCTTTTTTGATCTTCATCAAATATTTATAGCCATCTTGCTAGTTCCCATCACTTAATCCACTCTTTGGATCTTATATTATCCTAAATCCCGCTCTATTGAGGTGTTGTCTTCTATTGAGGGTAAAAAAACCAGGGGGTTGCCTTGCAACGATGAAGAGAGGAAGATTCAAAGCGTTAGAGCTCAAAAAGCTTATAGAGGCAAAGAAAAAGATCTACGACCTATATATTTTCCAAATCACATTCCGAAGTTAGATTTGAAGTAGCTACCATTCCAGAGGCGGAAAGTTGAGTGTGAATGCATCACCACATGAAAAGAGAGTTTTATCCTGATTAATACCTGAAAAAGTCCATCGAAATATAACCAGTCGTATTATTTTTCAACGCCATCAAACCTCTAAATTTTTTTAAGATACCTAAGAATCGTAAGTTTTAACAAAAAAAATTCATTTTAGCCATTATAGAATTTTCATATATCGATGTAAGATTAACCAAAAATAGCAAAAAAAAAAATTATGGATTTTCTTAGTTGATTGAGAAGAGAGGAAAAAAGACATTTTCAAAAATTTATCAATGTCACTAGAATTTGATGAATTTTAGTTAACATTGTAAATTAAAAGTAAAAATCATATATATAATAGCTAACTCTTCTCTTCATCTAAGGTGTCCACATAGGCAAATCATTTTTTTACAATTAATTTTAAATTTAAGTGTCATTTAATTCATGTTTATGTATATTTATTCTTACTTATAGGTAAAAAAAATCTAATTAAATATAAAATACGAAAATAAGTCAATAAATAGCTAAAAGTAGTACATGTAAAATTAATTTGAGTATTTTATTGTTGTAAATATAATTTCAAAGGTAAATGGATTTTATAATAACAATACAAGTTTATATATTCAGTTTCAAAAATTGGAAATATGTACATTAAATATACATATAAGAACAAATGAATAAAAATATAAACAACATCAAAGAATCAAATAAAACAAATCTAAATCATATATATAATAGCTAACTCTTCTCTTCATCTACGGTGTCCACATAGGCAAATCATTTTTTTACAATTAATTTTAAATTTAAGTGTCATTTAATTCATGTTTATGTGAATGTCAAACGATTGTTAAGATGTTGTTGATCTAAAGAGAAATAATATATATTGTTTCACTACAAGGATATTGAACCATCTCACTAAAGATGATGTCGTTTATGTATATTTATTGTTACTAATAACTACTACACTTTTTAATTAAATTAAAAAAACGAAAATCAGTAAATATACGTAGAGTTTAAACAAGTAAGTAAAAAATGGGTTAAACATGTAAAATAAATATAATTTTAAATTATAAACAACGGGTTGACCTTCTTGCTTAAAATTTTTTATATATATAATCAGTTTTAGAAATTGGAAATATGTAAAATAAATATACATATAATAACAAATGGATAAAATTATAAACGACATCAAAGAATCAAAGAAAAAAAACCTAAATAATTTCAGTGTCAAACAATTGTTAAGGAGTTGTCAATCTACAAAAAAAAATATATATTATTTCACTAAAAAGCTACTGAACCATATTAGTAAAGATTAGATAATAAGATGAAAATTTGGAATATACAATTTTTTCATTATGTTATTTTTGAATTTTATGAAAGGATGAAAGACAAATTTGAAAGTGTTATAATACCATTATTTGAAAGATAAGAGGTATACACTGTAAATGGTAAAATCAAAATTTTGTCGTTAAGTTAATAAAATTATAAAATTCATGAATCACGCGAACGATGTTTTAGGATTATTTGAGTATTTTATTTTCTAAACTAAAAATACAATAATGAATATATATCATTTATAATAAAATTCATTAGAAAATAATCAAAACATTATGAGTTTACATATAAGAGCAATGAATAAAAATGTAAATAAACGACATGAGATATAATCAAACAAAAATAGATTCAATTATTCAATTATTAAGGCATCATAATTGAGCTTCCGCCGATTGCTATGAGGCTGAAGGTTTAATGAGAAATATGATATATGATTTCACTAAAGGATATCAAAAAGTTTCTGGAGAAAGTAAAGTAAAAATTTGGAATATAAGATTTGTCCAAAAGAAAAAAAGAATTTATTCAATATAATTGAGTTTTTGGAAGTATAAAAGAAAAAATTGAAAACGTTGCAATACCATAATTTAAAATAAATAAATAATCTTGAGTTTTGATATATATATAAAGTTAAAAAATGAATGGTCGCGTTATTCATGAATTATACAACAAAATATAGGGAGAATGATATATGATTTTTATGTAAAAGTGTACGCATTTATACACCATGATCCAAAGAATTACCTATTTGATAATTCAATATTTGAATCAATGCTTTTAACACTAAAATCTAGGAAAAAAATACTTTTAAAATGTTTAAGAAAAAGTAAATATATTCTTATTGATGTTACGCGATTATGATTAAAATATGGTTAAGATAGAATCAACTAAAAATAAAATAATAAGTTTTTAGAAACTAAAAAATTATTTATTTAAAATCAAATGCCAAATTAAAAGAATTTCAAAAAAGAAAAGAAAATTTCACACTCAAATTAATTATTGAACATATGATATTATAATATGTTAATGAATGTAAAAGATATATACTAATATAAATACTTTGTAGTACACGTTATATATGATATAGTTTCCAAACATAGGAAAATAACATAAGAACATCAAAAGAAACAAAAATCGCCTAACGGGCGAGTTCAACCCTAATAATATAAATTGGTTCCTGAGACATAAAAAAACGGAGCAGGCAAATTTAACATTGTAAATCGGAGGCCGATTTCATACATAAAAAAACGAAGCAAGCTTTACTTTTTCTTTGAGTTAAATGCAAACTTTACTTTTTCCTCCTTCATATATTTTCTAGAAATATATATATAGCAAGTAAAAAAGTAACGTCGTGAAGGAGAAAGAAACGGCAAAAGGAAGATTAAAAGGAAGTAACCGTTGTAAATTATTATTGGCTGATTCTTTACGTTTGACCTCTCTCCCCTCTCCTACATACAAATTTCGTTACATAAATCCCCCACTCGCTCTTTCATGCGCGTGAACACCACTCTATTTCCCTTAACACTTACGTCCGTCACACGCGCTTAGAGACCTCGCGAGTGAAGAAGCATTTTCCACGGTAAAAAAACAAAAGCAATAAATCGGAGTTAGTTTCTCTAATTTGTTTTTTTTTTAATTTTTATCCTTTAAATAAAAAAACCGTTTCGTTTTTTTCTCCATTTTCTCTCCGCAAATTTCTTTAATTTGTGTGTTTTTTTCTTCTTCTGTACCTCCATTGATATAAATGTTCGTACGGGATGGGATGTTGAAGCCAAGGAAAAGCGAAAATTGGGTCAACGACGTTTTGACCGGGAAATAAGACAAAAGTACAAGGGTAAAAAAGTCATTTTAAAGAAACTCGCATACGTATGTACAAGAGAGATACAACTCAACCACTTTGTATATTTATAAGCCAAAGAGATAAAAAAAGATAAGAGAGATAAGGGGACCAAAACAGAAGCTGTGTAATCCCTCCTCAAAAAAGAACCCACAAGATTATGTTGCCTGTAAGAACAACCAAGAGAGTTTTCTCCGGCGCCGGAGACTTTACTCTGGGAAAGAAACGTCGGCGATGTGTTTCTCCGGCGACGGAAACCAAACCCGGACCCGATTTGCTTGATTCAATCCCCGACGATCTTGTTGTTTCTATCCTTTGTAGACTTGCTTCTACCGCTCGATGTCCTGCTGATTTCATAAACGTTTTGATGACGTAAGCTTATTTCCACCGTCGGTTTCAGTAACATAAAGCTTTTGTCTAATTGTTTTCTTTTGTTGGAGAACAGATGTAAGAGATTAAGCGGATTAGCTACGAATACTCTAGTTTTATCGAGATTGTCTCAAAAGGCGATTGCTGTAAAAGCTCAGAATTGGTCTGACTCAGCTCACCGGTTTCTCAAACGCTGCGTCGATGCCGGAAGTCTAGAAGCTTGTTACACTCTAGGAATGGTAAAGTTGTCATTTTTATTTTTCCTCTTTTTAGTAAATTTTCTCTTTTTGTTTGTTTGTTTTTTAATTTCCATTTTCGTTTGCAGATTCGGTTCTACTGTCTACAAAACAGAGGAAACGGCGCGTCACTCATGGCTAAAGCAGCGATTAGCTCTCACGCGCCGGCGTTATATTCTTTAGCAGTGATTCAGTTCAACGGAAGCGGCGGTTCCAAGAACGATAAGGATCTTCGTGCAGGTGTTGCTCTATGCGCTCGTGCTGCTTTCCTTGGACACGTCGACGCGCTTCGTGAGCTTGGTCACTGTCTTCAAGACGGTTACGGTGTTCCTCAAAACGTCACCGAAGGTCGTCGTTTCTTAGTTCAAGCCAACGCTCGTGAACTCGCTGCTGTTTTATCCTCCGGGATCTCTTCTCGGTCGTGGCTTACTTTATCACAGCCACAGATCACGAACTCTAACCAAATCCATGGACATGGTTGTCCTTTGCTTAGTGATTTCGGATGTAATGTACCGGCACCGGAAACACATCCAGCGAATCGGTTTTTAGCGGATTGGTTCGCCGTACGCGGCGGAGATTGTCCCGGAGATGGGTTGAGATTATGTTCTCATGCTGGATGTGGAAGACCAGAGACGAGGAAGCATGAGTTTAGGAGATGTTCGGTTTGTGGCGTTGTGAATTATTGTTCACGCGCTTGTCAAGCTCTGGATTGGAAACTCCGACATAAGATGGATTGTTCTCCGGTGGAACAAAATGATGTTGGTGACGGAGAAGGTAACGTCCAGATTGACGGTAACGTTAACGGAGATAACGTTTTGGTGCCAATGAGTTAACGGCGATAAGTAACGGCTGCTTTAAATAGAACAACAATGACGCGAGAATGAGGTAAACGAAGCTTATAATTGGTTTCGTTTTTGTTTTAATTAGGATTATAAAAATATTTACCAACGGTTAGAACGGCGTTAGAGTAAATTTTGTATCCTAAATCGATTGTAAAGAGGAAGTATAAACGAACGGCTACAGGCTTTCTTGTTTTCTTGTATTAAATTTTATTTTTCTTGTTAGATTTTTAATTTAGTTTTACTTTTCTTCCTCTTATCTTTGTCGGGCTTCTTAATGACGTACAAGGAGTTTATTTTTATTAGATTTCGTTTTCTGTATCATCTCCCTCTCATTGCCTCCGTTTCCACGGTAGAAACTAGAATGAAAATCTATCTCACGATCAATCGTTTTCAGAAATTAGCTTTTCTACATATGGCGACGATTTATTTGGTCATTAAGAGTTTCCTAATTTATGCAAAAAAAAAACCTAAAACAATAAAAGATAGAGACAATGTTTTTAAAATTGTACCATATAAATTTTTGAATCGTGGATCAATGTGGTTGACTCTATTCAAGCAGGTTGAATGATATTTTTTTAAGATTTGATAGGTTCCAATTATGGTTCCACCAATGTTGATCAAAGACTAAAGACAAGAACACTTTTGTTCTCAAGACTTAAGAAACATTTGGTGCAAATTTTCTCTTCTCTCTCATTAATCCACAAGTAAAGTCACTAAATAGGAAATACAAATGGAAGTTAAATCTATAATTTAAGAAGTGGGAGAATCAAGAAGATGCTCCTAATTTAGAGAAATAGACAAATGTAAAAAACTATAAGTATAATTAATTTATAGTTAGAGATTTGTTCTCCATTAATACTCCCATAGATTGTCCGACTATGAGGGGAATATGGGAATGGATTGTTCCTCCTCGTAGACGACAAAGCTTCTTTGCCGCATTGCTTCTTGAATGGATTTATGAGAACCTACGGGAGGGAGTTGAAAATGAAGGGATCCTTTGGGCTACGTTCTTTGCGCTTGCATGTTGGTGGGGATGGAAATGGAGATGCGGCAATATCTTTGGGGAACAAAGACTTTGGAGGGATCGAGTAAGGTTTTTGAGAGAGTTAGTGGCATAGGTTATAGCGGCGAATGCGAAGTGTGGAGTGAAAGGAAGAAGCATAGCGAGGGTCGAGGGAATGATCCAGTGGGTGAAACCGGATGATGGTTGGTATAAGCTAAATACCGATGAAGCTGCTCATGGATGTCCGGGATTAGCAACTGCTGGAGGGGTAATACGAGATGAAGCATGGGAGTGGTGTGGTGGTTTTGTGTTGAACATTGGTCGCTGCTCGGCACCCTTAGCGGAGTTGTGCGGAGTCTACTATGGGCTCTACATAGCTTGGGATAAAAGAATAACGCGGCTGGTTCTTGAAGTGGATTCAGAGATGGTGGTGGAGTTTTTATCGACAAGGATTAGTGATATTATCCGCTGTCATTCCTGAGTCGGGGTTACTCATGTGTATAGGGAAGCTAATCGTCTACTAGATGTGTTAGCGAACTATGCATTTTCTGTACCTTTGGGTTTTCATGCTTTACAATCTGTTCCTTTAGATGTTGCGGATATTTTGAGAGAGGATGTCACTGGACCTCCTCGATCAAAACGAGTTTGCGTGTAGTTGGTTTTTTGAAGTTTTAATAATATCTGGGAGTTTTTGCTCCCGGTCATTCACCACAAAAAAAGAAGAACCTTGTCCTCAAGGTTCATGTCTTTCCAAGTCCTTTCCTTCTCCGGCAACCATTCCCATTTGACGAGCATTTTATGGAGAAGTTGATGCCTTCCACGATCATAAACAAGACGTATGAAGGGATTCTTACCGATCAACAACATTGCACTCTTTAGGCGGTTACAAGCTGTGATTCAATGAACGTGTTGAGGCTGTTTGATTCCTGCGGTGGTCGGTGCAATTCCTCTCGTTGTGTTGATGTTGGGATGGCTTCTTTTGTTGTGTGAAGTAAGTCGCTCAGCGTTATCTCCACCGCCAAATCTTACACCACCGTCTACGGAGATTAAATCCACATCACCGTCTATGGAGATTAGATCCACATCATCGTTGACATCGAATATGGGCTCTTCGTCGCCATAGACATCGAAGATTGGAGGTCCATAGATCTCGTTGAAGAGTTCCATGGATTCTAGCTCTGAATACCAATTGATAGGTCCCAAAAGCTTCAAGAACACATAAGAACTTTCTAACAATTTTCTCTCCATCATTCTCATAAAAAAATTGTCACTTAAATACAATAATAAGATAAAATAACTGATTCAAAAGAAACGTGAAGAGTGGGAATGTAATCCCCATAATATAGGAGATACAACTTCTTTGAATTAGTCTCTAGTACGGTTTACTCCGGTTATGCTCTCATCATTACTCAAGTCCCCAAATGAACCTTGTCCTCAAGGTTCAAGTATAAAAAGAATTGGATCGTATTTTTCCAACCAAGTGGCATCTTTGATATTTGATGAGCATTTCATGGAGAAGCAGTTGACCACCACGTTCGTAAACAATTCGCTTGAACGGAAGCTTACAGATCAACAACGTACTCTTCCGATAGTTACTAGTTTCACGACGAGCGACAATTCGGAAGTAGTAGCGATGACTCTTCTTGACTCCTCCGGTGGTTAATACAATTTCCCTCGGTTTCTTGATGGCACGTTGCTTCCTTGAAGCCTTTCCACCAATTTTTTTTGTAGCGCTTATCTTCTTAGGAGCAATTGTCATCTCAACATAACCACGTCTCTTTCGGGATGTGTTAAATCCTTCTCGTGCACTTTTAATTGCTTCTTTGAACCGGTTAATTAAAGTCTCGAGTAGTTGGAAGTGATCTCCAATAGCCAACTTCATCTTGGCCATCTCCTCTTTTAGATTCTAATGATTGATTTTAATTCATCGATTATGAATTCATTAGTAGCCATGATGTTGAAAATAAGATTTTTTTGTTGTTTTTGTTTTTCTGATAAAAAAGAAGATTTTGATAACAAATCAAAACCAATAAAGATGATGAATGAATGTTGTTTTTGATACCACAAAGTGGTCCGAATCAAAAACGAAATGGAAGCTCTGATAATAATTGATAGGTCCCAAAAGCTTTAAGAACACACAAAAACTTTCTAACAATTTTCTCTCCATCATTTTCATAAAACAATTGTTACTTGAATACAATAACAAGACAAAATAATTGAGTATAATCGAATATAAAATAATCGAATATGGGCTCTTCATCGCCATAGACATCATAGATTGGAGGTCCATAGATCTCGTTGAAGAGTTCCATGGATTCTAGCTCTGATACCAATTTATAGGTCCCAATTATGATTCCACCAATGTTGATCAAAGACTAAAGATAAGAACACTTTTGTTCTCAAGACTTAAGAAACATTTACTGCAATTTTCTCCTCTTTCATTAATCCACGGGTAAAGTCATTAAATAGAAAATACAAAGGGAAGTTAAGTTTATAATTTAAGAAGTTGGAGAGTGGAGAAGATGCTCCTAATTTAGAAAAATAAACAAACGTAAAAGACTATAATTATAATTAATTTATAGTTAGAGATTTGTTTTCCATCAGATATATTAGTATATATTTGGTTTTATACTTAAAAAAAAATTATCTATGTTCATGACTAAAATATTCCAATATCAAATAAAACACTTCGATAATTATAATGTTTTGAAAAACCCAGAAGAATACAAATGATTAGAAAATTATGCAACAACTTAAATTTTGAAAATTTTATATTTCATAACTAATTCGATCTAATGTTATTCAATTGATTCTTCTGTTTCTATGTTTTACAACCAGCCTAATTTTAACCCATGTATATATATATATATATATATATATTTGGTTCACTGTTCAACTTGGTTGGACTGTAGATCCAATCTGGTTTTAAAAACATTGGATAGAGGTATATATAATTGACAATATACAGTACGTTTTCCTAGATACGGTGCATAGGAGGAGTCCATTAATCGCATGCTATTTAAATCTTCTCTGACTTTACAAGTTTGGATTTTGTCTCCTATACCTTCAGTGCCCAATTAGTTCCCTTCGCCTTCTCTGTTCAGCACTCTAAATGAAAATGAAAACAATAATAAACTTGGCCAACATAGTTGAAACACCAAACGATCTCTAGATGTGTCACCAAAATCTCAGGAGCTCTTTGTTCGATGGTCACCATAATGCATTTTGACGGTTGATGACAAACCATTTTTCCTTATCAATGATTACCGGCTATTATGCAGCTTCTTTGTTTAATTTCAAACGACTATAATTTTTTTCTCCAAACTTGAATCCCGATATTTTTTGGCTCGATGAATAGATGATTTATGTAGCTTTCTTCTTTTTCTCCAAACTTTGATCCCAATATTCTTTTCAAGTTTAGAGTTTCTTCAAAGTTGTTAAAATCTCTATTAGTGGTTATGTTTACTAGACATATGATTCGATCCTCGATTTGTTCCTGAAATATGACTCATTTTATTTGTGAAAGTCATATTCATACTTTTTCTTCACTAAAAAGAAAAACCAAAACTCTATTCGATCTCGTAAATCACTATTTCAGGATCGTTGTAGAACAAATTACATCATTTCTAAATTTCGATCAATTCGGGCGATCTTGTTATAGTGTTTGAAAAGACATGACACATTTGTTTCGAGATGTCACATATGTATGATTTTGCATGAGATACCTAACATTTGAACCTGATTTGGATTTTTTTCCCTTCAACATATGTTATACTTTTTAGATTTTCTTAGTCGATGTATATAGGTGAGAATAAATATTCAGAAAAGTTGTGAAATGTAGTTTCAAGTTGTCATGTTTTCTCAATAAATCACCAAAAAAGTGCTCAAACAATAACATTTAAGATCGCTGAGAGATTATGGTGATGGGTCCTAATGTGGCAATAGTAAATAAGAACACATTCATATGTCCCGCTCAAATTTGAGGAATTTTTGTATGAAGGACGATATATAGTAAACCCTGAAAGCAAAAATGAAAAAGTTTGATGTTTTCTTAATCAACAAAACATCACCATTGTAAGAAATCAAGTAAACACATATACTTGAGAAAATATTATGAATAAAGGAATGAGAGATGAAAGTATAATCCCATATAATGGATATGCTTTCCAAGACTCTCTGTGTCCCGTAATGGTTTTGTACTTTTTATATTTTAGTGACTTAGTGTTGGGTTCTTTTCCTTTTGGGTGGGTGAAACCATCGTCGCATATTTTGTTGTTTTATAGATTCCCACGAATATGGGCATGTTCGTAGCGACTGCGATCAAATGTTGTTCGTTTGGCAGTCGCAGCAACTGGCGACCAATCGCGGCGACTGATCGCAGCAACCAGCGACTAAAAATTTTGGTCGCTAGATTTTCCAGCGATTGATCGTCGAATCCAACGACTGATCGCTGAAACAAGTCGCGCGACTACCAAACGAATAACATTTGATCGCTACAACAAAAAATAAAATAAATTAATTAATTAAATTAAAAATATAAAATAAAATAAATATATTTATTTGAAATTTGAAATTAAAAGAAAAGTTTCAAAACATATAAAATTAAAAAATTTGAAAAAGTTTTAAGTTTTGTTATACCAAAACTGTAAAAATGTGTTTTCTCGATAAAATTTTAAAATAGTGTTTACCGCTATAACAGTAAAAATTTGATTTCCCGCCAAAAATCACAAAATCACATTTTTCCGCCAAAAATTGTAAAATGCATTTTTGGTAAAACCTCGTAAAAAGTTTGTAGAAACTGTAAAAACATGATTTTCACCCAAAAACACAAATTCACGTTCTACCGCCAAAATTATTTGTTTTACTCCAAATATCAAAACCGTATTTTTGGTTAAATCTAGAAACCTCTGTAAAATC
Source organism: Arabis alpina (assembly GCA_900128785.1). Classification (NCBI taxonomy): domain Eukaryota; kingdom Viridiplantae; phylum Streptophyta; class Magnoliopsida; order Brassicales; family Brassicaceae; genus Arabis; species Arabis alpina. The sequence goes on from LT669789.1 coordinate 18,961,947, forward strand.
TTATTTTTTTCTAGTTCTATTTTTTTTATGCTAGAAAATTACAAATATTGATGGTATGATTTAGCTATCGTTGAAAATTTAATTTATAGAATACATATTTAAAAAATTAAGATTTTAAATTGAAAAACAAATCGCAGCGGCTACAAAACGAACAACATAACGATCAGTCGCAGCGACCAATCGCAGCGACTGCAAAACGAATAACATAGTGATCAAGTAATCGCTATCGCTGGTCGCAGTCGCCAGCGATTGGCAAAAGAACAGAGCTTATATCAAAACCGTCTTTAAATCCAAATCAATTTTGAGTCAAAGGAGTCTCATTATAGATTTCTAATTTTCTTGGGAAGTGTCACAATGATATTGTTTGTATAGCGTAGGTATCTTAAGACAAAAGTTAGTGCATGGTTTCTTTAAAATTAAAGATTCTTTCAATCATAGTGAATGCCTGAATGGAAATCAGGTGCTTTTTAGAAATGTAGGTCTACGAGCTTTTTTCGGAACCACCAATATTTTTGTTTTACGAAAACTCGATCAAATTGCGCAAATGATAACTAAATTTGTAAATATATTGTGAACTAAAAGGTTGTGTTATTGTATGGTATGTCTTAAAATGTGATTAATGTCAATGAGATTCACAATAAATTACATGTTTTTTAATATGCTGTCCAAAACATGCTATCAAAATTAACCATTTTCTCTAGAGGGTTGGCATTTTGACGTAATTGGTTTGAGGTTACTACTCATTAGGGAGCACACCTAACTTAAGCGGTTTTTGACATACTTAACCCGCACAACAACTAATTATAGACACATGAACGTGTCCTGATAATTGAGATTTAGCTTTTAAGGTAAAGTTGTACAATCTTATACTCATTCCAGCAGGCAGCAGTTAATAATAATAAGTAGTGATTTAAAGTATAAATTTAAGATTAATGGCTAATGGGTGACAAAGCATCATGGGGTGTGCAATCTCTATAGCCCTCCTTTTTCTTCATGTATAGTTCTTGCCTTTTTTTCCTTTTTCGTAATTAAATTAGAAAGACCGGGAAACCTCACTGCAAATCAAATATGGATTAGCATAAATTAAAAGTTTAAATGTGGACCCTCTTTGATACGTTATTGTCTCCACAACCAAAATATTAAAAGCATATGTTTGATTTTACTGGCCCATCATCATTGGTATACGGTTTCAAAATCATTATTGCATATATTTTTTTTCCACTAAACAACCAATATAACAAAATTTGTTAATAGACTTGGTCGACTTAAGAATGTTCTTTTTCGTATACACAATTAAAAATAGTAAAGTTTGTATTTCAGACGAAATGCGTAGACTATATTATTAACAACCAAATGAACATCACATCAGACATTTATAAGGAATTTTTTTAATTATGATGATGCATTCTTAATAACTTTATTGTCGAAAAGCAAATGAAGGAGGAACATAGAGGAGTGTATTAGTGGGAGAGAAGAGGAATTTTGAGAGGAGTGGGCTTATAAGAAAAACATTACATCCACCCACACACTAAGCATTTTAGTCTAAAAGTCTGCCAAATAAAAGTAGTTTAAAATAGTACAAAAGTGAGACAAAGAATGAAGCAAAGCAATTATCGCAAGTAGAATATGCTCTAATTGTCCATTAGACAAAAAAATCGAAGGTTATATTATAATGCACCGTACCACACAGTCATGAATATGTGTAGAAATTAGTCAGAATCACCTGCCAAAGTTGACTCATTTAATAAGTAGCTTAGCTTTTATTGCAATCAGAAGTAAAATTCTCGTGGACCTTTCTGGTCAATTACCTTTTTTTACTGTGGGAATTCGGATAATAAATGTATCAGTTTAATGGAATTATGAATGAATAAAAATAGAAATAAAGGTGAGGGTGGTGTGGTCCAAGAGGCCCAGCCCATTTATAAGGCTGTCGTGACTTCAACTTCCCACAACATCGACGCAAACTGCTTGACGTTTGTAGAAACAGAAAACGTCTTGTTTCTTTGTTCAAAGTAACAAACAACACGCAGTTTCTGTTTCTATCTGATTTCTGTTTTCTTCATCATCACTCGCGTTCTATCAAAAACTCTCCGACCATCCCAAAGCAAAGCTTCTGCGATCTTCCTCGTCTGATTTCGTATCTAAATCGTAAGTATTCTTATCATTTCAAAGGGTTTGTGTCGATCTATAAGTACATCGTATTGATCTGCACCAATTGTAAAAATGTATTGCTCGTAGAAACTCAAACCTAGATCTAGATTGGTTAGACTGTGATGTGTTAGGTCACAAAACCCAATTCATGGAATCGATGAGTCGAATTTGATAGAAACCCATTTGAACTAGGGTGAAATCGATTCTGATTAGTGTTTGATTTTTGGCAATTGCAGTGAATTTGGGGGAAAGAGATGGGTTTCATAATGGAATTTGCAGAGAATTTGGTGCTACGGTTAATGGAGGATCCAGAGGTGAGAGACAGGAAAGCGAGGGAGCATATATATGAGATGCATGAGAGGTGCAAGAAGATTAAGGAGATGTGGGCATTACCCATTCGTCCTTATGGATTCTGGACTTTCGAGCGACACAACGCTCAGCTTCGTTGGGATCCTCAGATCAGTCAGGTCGCTGGTCGAAGGGATCCTTATGATGATCTCCTTGAGGACAACACTTCTTCTTCAAAGTAATCAAAACAATGGTGAGTTCCTTACTGTTATATATGGTACCATTTAGAACCAGCATTTGAATATGGCTTTCTTTCTCTACGATATAATTCGTAGCTGTAATTGTCTATGTCAGTAGATGAATTTGTGTTGGTCTATATATGCTCGACTTTTTTGTGTTGGACGATGTGGTGTGAACTATTAGTTGTTTACATTTGAGAGTCTAAGCTATATTGTATTGATATGGCGTGGTTTCCTCTGCCCATATTAGTGTATCCTTTTTGAAGATCCGTTACTCTTCCTCAGCCTGTACCCGCATGGTGTGAACTATTAAGTGTTTTTCCAGATCCACTTTTGTTTCAAACTCATGGTCTGTCAAAGCGATATTGATTTGGGAAAGTTGGCTCTGCCATTGTGAATATTTTCTGTAAGTAGCGTAGCCATGGTTCACCCGCATAGAGGCGTGGGTTGATTGTATCCATCTGAGGAGTTTGTACATGTCTTCCCCATAACTTCTGTGCTTGGAATCTGCAGTGTTGCTTACTAGTTATTTATAGTTTCAGCTTCATTTATTTCTTCTTTAAGTAATACTATCATAGCTGCTGTTAGCAAATGAAGCTTAACTGTGATCCGTTTGTTTTGTCTCTTGCAGAAACAAGATGTGCGTTATGCTATCTGGATGAATGCATGTCTGTTTTCAAGCTATGGAATTGTATTCCCTTTTGTTTCTATTTGGCCTTAAGATGTCTGGAAGCTTGGTACAAACTCAAATAATAATGACTCGAGACTTGTTTACGAATGAGAGCAAGATACTTATTGGTTCTTAGTAAAGCTGTTTTGATTTTCTATCTTGGATATTGATATACAATCTGAATTGTGGTAAAAAAAATTTCATGTTCTTTGACGTTGTCTCCTGTTTGAAATGAAGAGATAGAAACATACGTCATGTATTTCACACAGCCAAGAAATGAAACACTTGCTAAACCGGTCCAAGTTTAGTGATCAAACAAAAAACAAGAGACAGACCCTAAGATCATTTACACAAGTAACCAATCCAAACTCTGAAAACGCAACATAATAAAAGATGTTTCATCAATCCGTGTCTGAATCAGAAGAGGATTGGTTTCCATCAGTCGTAGCAGTGGTATCTCCTTTCTTCCTCGCTGCGTCTTCCTTCTCGTAAGCCTTTACAAAGTCATCAACAGGGACCAATGGAAGATAACCTACCAGATGGTAACCCATCTGGGACATGTCCGTAACCAAATCATTGTAGAAACGGGACCAGTTTGCAACCACGGGAAAAGCTTTGTCCCCCACTGCATGGATTGGTTTGTAATGGTCGAGTTTAGTCCAGACTTTGACAGAGCTGGTTACAACGAAACACTTGTACTCAGTCGCAGCATAGTAAAAGGCAGCTTTGGGACCACCTGTACGAGCCGCTTTCACAAAGTATAGAGCCTTCTCTGTTGTCTTCTTGATCAATACACTTGCCTTAGTTACCACTTTCTTAGCCATTGGTGGAGCATGCTTATCAAACGTGCATGAAACTTCACCGACCTAGGAAAGTAAACAAGGTAAGAGACTAATAGGCACAAAACTAAACAAAAGTTGTAACTTTTAAGAAAGCAGGTCATCAGAATCAGATCTACAATTGATAAACAGACTTAGAACATGGAAGAATTATTACCTTGTGATCTAGAAAGAGGAGGAGAGAATCTGGAACATCTTTGAATTTGTGGTAGACAGGGGTGACGACGGTGGTAACAGCTCCTTCCACTTTTCCGACGGCGGATTTGAGAGGACCGGAGTTTTGTTTGGCGTACTCATAGAGATAAGAGAGGCTAACCAGAGCATGGATCGCTGCGATTTTCACGAATCCTAGGTGTTTTAGCCCTACCTCCTTGCTATTCTTCTCTGTTTCCATCTAAAGAAACCAAAAACAGATGAGAAGAAACAAGGAAGAAGAAAGTGATGATAACCGTTTACCTTTTTTTCTTTTCGTCGGTGTGTTTTGGGTTTGAGAAATCTCTGGCCTGTCACTCTTCTCTATACAGCAAGCAAAGTATCTTCACATCACGTTGAGGAGTGAGGACTGGTTAAAATAAAGGAACTAGTCCACGTGATCTAACGGCTGAGAATAGATCTTGTAGGGGGTGGTTTTTTTTCTAGAAATTCGTGTGTGGATGTTACTGGATCTTTTCGCTGTTGTTCTAAGGGATTCTGGTACGGACACGTGTATGCTTCCAATTGCATGCTTTTTGGATTAGTGGTTACCGAATGAAATTTTTGAAAGAAATTAGTTCGACATCATATTTTGTTCCGGATATTCCAGAAACAAGGCTTCAGTAAAATGACAAAAGTAGATGATATTGTTGGTGTTATTAACAAATGGTGATTATTCATAAACAAAAACTTAAAAATCCCTTAAAACATTATTTACATGGTGACTTTTAAAAAATCATTTCACCAAAATAAATGTAACATGACCCTCTTTAAAAATGGCATGGCAAAAATCTCAGTAAATTAACAAAAGTCTTAATCAACCCAACAAATACGTTATTAGCCTTTACGTTATTGAACAAGGAGAGTAATGCGAATGAATCCAATTGTATGAACACAATGTCAAAATCAAAGAGATGTGAAGAGAATAAACAAACATAAGAAATGAAACATTTTAATAGAAGCCAATGACAAACCACAAGTCCCTTTATAAATCTAAGTCAAGAAGAATTAAGAAGGAATTAGTTTTAATTTGGTGTTCCTTGACAAAAAATTCATGAAACCACGAGACTTTACAGTAGCCAATGAAGCTCGGCAACGTCCAAACATATACTTCAAAATTGATGTAATAGAATAATAAATTTTGAAAAATCTCTTCTCTGCATTAAGAGCATCATTAACAATAAAACCCATTAAGTTTCTTTAGATAGATTATTATATCAACTTTTAATTGATTTAATTATTTATTTAAATATTAAATTAACAAAACAATTAATGACTCAATTAAAAGAGGACACCTAAGAGAGAGGGAATAAATAAAGTCTCAATACATTGAGACTTAAGAGCATCCACAACGGTGGAAAAATGTGGATCTCATATGATTAAACAGAATATAAATAATGGGCTTTTATGCGTTTGGGCTTTGAGACATCTAAGCAGAAGAAGTTATTTGAGACGTCTCGTTTGTATCTCGCCGTGACACGTGGCACAATCTCATTTGACCGTCATTTTTTTGTTTGACCCAAAGCTCAGATCTTGTTTCATTGCAGAGAAACCAAAAAACTATCTCCTCTCTTCCTCTCCGATGGGATTCACCGCGATTCAAAGGAAATCGAATCGTCGGTGATGTTCGCTGTCTTCTTTGTGATGTGTGTCAAATTGTATTTGTACCTAAACTTAGCTAACAACACACTCTAATTGTTGTAGCATAGCATAGGGTCGAACCAAGGGAGATTAGAGTAGCTACACTAAGAATCCAAGTAATCGAATAAGCTAAGCAATTCAAGATTTAGATTTCGATTATAAAAGTCCTAACAATGCAATAAAACTAAGCAAAACAAGCAAATGATAATGGAAATGTCAACCAAAAAGTCAATGATGTAAAAACTTGTTCAAATATGGAAATGTATGGGCTTTGGGCAAAACAATTGACTTGAGGTGACTAATAACTAACTAGTGATGCTAAGACTAACAATTCTAACTTAATTCTATAACATGAATCACTAAAATAGACTAATTCACTTCCATGATACTAATCCATTTATTAATCATTCAATTAGACCAATTTCCCAATTGCATTTAAATGACTAACAATCATTAAACTCAAGTTCATAAAGTCACTAATTACCTTAAACATCAACTTCCATTGGTTAAGAGTAAAAAACAAGATTAAGATTGGCCTAGACATTTCATCGAACACCTTCTGGGCATAAAATATCCATGATCTAGATTTAGATTGATCAAGTCTAATCTAGCATTAAACACACCTTAATCTTTAGAAATCATAAGAATCTATCCCTAGACATCACTAATCATTCATTAATCACCTCTAATCTACTAAGCCCAAAAACCCATAGAGAAACTACTCACTACTCATGATACTAAACATACCCATAATCATAAATAAATGCATAATCATAAAAGTAAAGAGTAAGATTAAGAAAACTTCACTAAAGATTCAAGATTTAAATCCAAAAGCATATGAAAAGAGTTCTTAGCCTCTACAAGAGATGTCAAATCAAACTTGGCCAAAAACTAGGTTTTTAGAGGTCCACAAAACTATTTATAATAAGTAAAATTCGGATTGGGTCGACCCAATTAGAATTGGGTCGGATCTTGAAGCTTGGATAAAACTTGTCCGCATCGGGTATTTGAGGTCGATGCACGTGGTCGATGCATTCTCTGGTGGAACACTTCTTTTATTGCATCGACCTACTCCTGGTCGATGCACATGGTCGATGCATTCTCTGGTGGAACACTTCTTTTCTTGCATCGACCTACTCCTGGTCGATGCACATGGTCGATGCGCCTTGTCCGAATTCACCAAATTCATTCTCCATTTCCATCACTTCTTTTGAATGTTCTTTCAACTCCATAAAGTTCCTCTCACTTCTAGCCCTCCAGTGTACCTAAAAAGGACTAAAAATGCTATGCATATGCATGAAATGAATCCTTAGACTCTAAAATGCAATTCTAATAGAAATTAAGTTAATATGAGACTAAAGATGCAATTATGATGCAAAATATGAGATGAATGGATGCAAACAAGAGCCTAATAAGTGCTAAAATACGAGTATATCAACTCCCCCGGACTTGCTTTTTGCTTGTCCTCAAGCAAACTTATATCCGGAAGAAGGGTTTGAAAGTGGGAACTCAAATCCAAAAGAGTCACTAAAGGTATTCACAAGTATGTCCTAAGGAAAACTAAACCGATGCACAACAAATTATACTTAAGAAAACGTTTCCATACTCATCGCAAGTCAATCTTTTACTCTTAATCCCGAGACTCAAAAGAACTCTCATCATCAACTAGCTACTCAACTCTTTAACATTCATTAATGTGTTTGGTGCGGTCTCACAATTGGAAGTTGAATCAACACCATTTGGCTAGGTAGAAATGGCTTGAAAAATGATGTAAAGAGAAGGTTTAAAATCTTTTTGGTGGCTAACTCTCAAAATAGAAGTGTCACATTATGCAAAAGCAAGAAAGAAAAGAAGCAATTGATGCATACAAGGCTAAGAATCCAATGTTTTACCCATTAACCCCTTGTTGCACTCTCAATTTTCCCTCTTCCTCACTTCTCAAGTATAACCACTAGCCCTCTTTGGCCAAATCTTTATATCAAACCATACTCTTTTCTTTCCTTATTGATTCAAGGCCTAAGGAGTTCTCTTTTGATTTAACTAGCTCTTTTTTTCTTTTTCTAGCTTAGCATCTCTAACACATATTTTTCTTTGCTTTTGATTCAATCCAAGAGAATGTCAAGCTAACATTTTACTTTTAACAACTTAGAGCTAAACGGTTTTCCTTTTTTTTTATATTCCCTCCCTAGACTTGTTTTCTTTTTCACGCATTTCTTTTACACTTAACCACAAATCCCAAAGATATATCAATAAAACACTAACCATTTTGGTTTCTTTCCCCACCTAAGGCTAGTCTTAAACACAAGAAACTAGCCTATTGGAAGCTTTGCCTTGTCGCTTCTAATGCTTGCAAGATTTTACCAATGCGACACCAAAAAAAGGCCTCACTCAAAGAACATATGCAAGGGCTTGAATGAAATGGTTCGGGTTTAAAGGAGTGGTACCATTCTCATCCAAAAGATGAACTTGGATCAGAATGGCCATTCAAATCAAGAAAAGAGTGGTAAAAATGAGGAAAACATGATTTGAATGTCAAGTGTTTATCCATAGTTATGATTCAAAATCCAAAAGTGAGAGAAATTAATTCATTTAAGTTCAAATAAATAGAGTCGAGGCTAGATCAAACAAGTTTCAATTGAGTAGGGACTTTCAAAGTGAGAGATCCAAGTATGGTTAGTTCTCTACTTCTAATATGTTAATGCATCGGAAATATAACGCCCCGACCGCCCTGCCGTGGGCCCTACGCCCACTCTTGGCTCGCAAGCCGAGACTTCTCTGGCGGTCGGTGCGTTAGTCCGGGAGGCTAGAAATGCATGTTTACTGACCCTGCAATCACCACGCGATCTTTCCCCGAGTTTTGGCCTCACTCGCCCGGTACTGGAAATGACTTCCCAGTAGGTCACCCATCCCTCGATTGCTCCAGCTCAAGCACGCTTAACTCTGGAGTTCTCTCAAGACAAGTGACCGAAAAGATAAGTGCACTTTGGTGACATAGGTAGCCAAATCAATTCTTTTAAGCCTCTCCGCATGCACCACATTTTCTCAGACAATGCACCAAGCATTTCTAGAATCTGGGGTGTTACAATCACCCCCTCTCACAGCGCGCAACGTCCTCGTTGCGTACCAAGACCGTTACCCTGACAGTGTCATACCCACACTCGTCAAGGTTCGTCTCTGATACCACTTATAACGCCCCGACCGCCCTGCCGTGGGCCCTACGCCCACTCTTGGCTCGCAAGCCGAGACTTCTCTGGCGGTCGGTGCGTTAGTCCGGGAGGCTAGAAATGCATGTTTACTGACCCTGCAATCACCACGCGATCTTTCCCCGAGTTTTGGCCTCACTCGCCCGGTACTGGAAATGACTTCCCAGTAGGTCACCCATCCCTCGATTGCTCCAGCTCAAGCACGCTTAACTCTGGAGTTCTCTCAAGACAAGTGACCGAAAAGATAAGTGCACTTTGGTGACATAGGTAGCCAAATCAATTCTTTTAAGCCTCTCCGCATGCACCACATTTTCTCAGACAATGCACCAAGCATTTCTAGAATCTGGGGTGTTACAGGAAAAGTTCTAATGAGGGCATAATATTGAATCCTAAAATGAAACTTTACAAGGAAATTTCATCATTGCTCCTTATGCAAATGCATCGCTAAATGCTCTAGACTCAATCATAATATGAAAAATAGAATAAAATGCTAATGCTAGGTGAAACTACATGCATTTTTTTTGGGAAATTTTTGAATTTTTTAAAAAATATGCTCAATACAAGACTCAAGATAAATAAAAAAACAACAACTAGAATTGTCATTAGCTACTAACCTACTCCCCCGAACTTAAACTTCACCGTCTCGGTGAAATAAAAGGCCCGAAAGAGTAGTCAAAATGACAAAAACGAAAGTAAAGAAAGAAATGGTATGTACAATGGTTAGAGAAGACCATACCTTGGCCCTAGTCGCAAACCTTAGGGATTGGAAGAGGTGGAGGAGTTTTAGAACTCCTTGGTGGATCCATTGAAGTAGAATGACTTTGGAGATGAGGATCAAAGCATGTTTCATTATCATGTAGCTCAAAAGTGATGACCTTATGCATTAGCTCTTCAAGACCCGCTTGACCCTTTTCCTTTAACTCCGGAGTTATGAATGCTTTCACTTTACAAAAGGGCTTAGCCATACCCTTGCACTTGACTTTATACTCAATGATGTCATCAACAAACTTCATAGGATATAAGAAGAGAGTGGAAGTATTGCTTTCTTTAGGCTTCTCCCTTATGACTTTTGGTGCTTTCACTTCCAAACTCATTTCTAAAGGTTCTTCAAAGAGTATATTCAAGCAACTTCCATCAAAGACTTCTTCATAAAATCCCTTACCATCAAGACTTAGAGACTCATTCACCACTTAAGTTGGTTCTTTCTTCACTTGAATCCTCATCGAATCATTCTGATTGGTGCAAGTGATTGTGCCACACATATGGGTAATGATAGGAGTAATGGGGTAATATACCTTGGAGTCCACATTGAATAGTATGGCTCTCTCATTTACAAAGTCCATGCTTGCTCCCGCGGTTGCCAAGAACGGAGTTCCAAGTATGAGAGGTAGCTTCCGCGTTGTTTCCATCTCCACCACCATGAAATCCATTGGAACCATACAATTTCCAATCTTTAGTGGGTAATCTTCAAGCATGCCAATGGGACACTTAGAAGATGCATCCGCAAACGAGAGTGGGCTATTATTTCTCTTCAACTCATTTATCCCAAGGTTCTTTACCATCTCAAGAAAAATTTAATTGACACAAGAACCCGAATCGCACAAAGCATCGTCGAATTTCAAATCACCTAGAGAGCAAGGAATTGTGAATTTACCGGGATCATTCTTCTTAAGGATTAACCTTGGCTCAAGAGGTGCCTCATGTTGTTGGTCATAGGTCTTCATCACATCCATTACCTTTGCATGATTCTCTAAGATGTCTTTGATGAACTTCACTTGGCTTGGAACTTGACTCAAATCATCATTATTGGGCAAAGACACTCCAACATCACTCACATCCTTCTTAAACTTGGAGAGGACTTTCTTTTGAGCCTTAGTGTAGACCACGGGTGGGAATAGCAGTTTTGGCACATAGAGAGGAGGCTCAATGTTAAGGGTTCCTTCCTTTTCATTCTTCTTAGGTACCATCTCTTCTCTTTTAGCTCTTTTCATAACAACCTCATCAATCTTGACAACTTGTTCATCATTGGGAAACTCAAGAAGCTTTGCTAGTTCCTCCAAGTATAATTCATCATCATCCAATTGTAGATCTTCAATGGGTTTTTGGTGAGTCTCCAAGACATTCTTTTCACCCAATATGACCATATTACAAGAGGATTTTGAGTTTGACTCGAGCTTACCCGATTGAATACCCATAGGTTTTTTTGAACTTGAAGCGACTTGAGCTATTTGGTTGTCCAAGGTCTTCATGTAAGTAGAGAGATGTTCGATCTTAGTATTGAGGTCATTATAAGCTCCATCAACCTTGTTGTGTATCTCTACCATCTTCTTGTTTAGCTCAATAGCTCCTTTTCCTTGTCCCTCTAGAATTTGCTTAAGTAGAAGCCTTGTTTCATCATCTTTAAGTGGTGGTTGAGAGGAGCTACCTAGTCCTTGATAGTTTTGATTCCCTTGAGATTGGAAAGCTTGTTGGTTAGGAACAAATGGAGCTTTAGGTTGGTAGTATCCTTGTTGTTGAACAAACCCTTGGCCTTGAGCTTTTTGTGGAGGATAGGTTTGGTCTTGTGGATTCTCAACATTGGTGCTTCTATAAGAAAGGTTTGGGTGATTCCTATAATTTGGAATGAAGCCTCTTTGTTGGTTGTTGTATCCTCCTTGCATGTAGCTATCTTCTTCTTGCCCTTCTTGATAAGCTTCAACACATACTTCTTGGTTCCCATCAAACTCACCAACATAGTTCATTCCCTTTTGTGTGGACATTAACTTTTCCAACTTAACATTCATCTCTTTGAACCGAGCATCATCATTCTTGGGTTCTCTTGTGACTCTATCATAATCTCCACCATAGCATTGGTCATTTTGAGCTAGATTCTCGATCAATTGTTCACCTTCTTCAACGGAGATGCTAGAGAAACTCCCATTACTTGCCGTGTTCAACGAGTCATAGTGCTTCTCATGCACTCTTCGATGAAATATTCCCAATAAAGCTTCTTTAGGCACCCCATGGTGTGGACATGATCTTGTGTATCCCTTAAACTGTTTCCAAGCTTCATACAACGACTCATTACCTCCTTGCTTGAAAGTGGCGATGTCATTCCTTATCTTAGCCGTCTTTTGATTAGAGAAAAACTTAGCTAGAAAACGCTTCTTACATTCTTCCCAAGTTGTGATCGAATAAGTCACAACGGTCTTTTCCCATTGAGCGGCCTTATCTCCAAGTGAGAAAGGAAAGAGAGTCAACTTGAGCACATCTTCAGATACACCATTCATCTTGACCGTTCCACAAAGTCTATCAAAGTTGTCAAGATGATCAATAGGATGCTCCATTGCTAGTCCAAAGAACCTATTGTTTTGAACCATGTTGACTAAACTTGACTTGATTTCCCAATTGTTATTTCCACAAGGTGGAGCTCTAATACCCATCCTTTCTCCATTTGTGATTGGCTCATCATACTCACCGATCCTTCTTAGCTCTCTAACTTGATGAATGGGCACTCTAGCTCCCACATTCCCTTGTTGTCTAACCCCAAGAGCCTCTTTCTCTAGACCATTCCCTGGTTGATCCATACCTAACCTTCTCAAATGATCTTGTCGCTCTTTTTCTTTTCTCACTTCTCTTGCCGTTTCTCTTTCCAAACGTCTAATGTCGTCTACTAAAGGTTGGAGGTTTGTTTGTCCTCTACTCCTCAAGTTCATACACCTATAAGAATCAAGAAAGACAAACACAAACGAGATACAATAGTATCAAACGAAATATAAAGACTTAGTCTTACTCAAATACCAAATCCTAATGGCTATTGCTAAACTCCCCGGCAACGGCGCCAAATTTGATGTGTGTCAAATTGTATTTGTACCTAAACTTAGCTAACAACACACTCTAGTTGTTGTAGCATAGCATAGGGTCGAACCAAGGGAGATTAGAGTAGCTACACTAAGAATCCAAGTAATCGAATAAGCTAAGCAATTCAAGATTTAGATTTCGATTATAAAAGTCCTAACAATGAAATAAAACTAAGCAAAACAAGCAAATGATAATGGAAATGTCAACCAAAAAGTCAATGATGTAAAAACTTGTTCAAATATTGAAATGTATGGGCTTTGGGCAAAGCAATTGACTTGAGGTGACTAATAACTAACTAGTGATGCTAAGACTAACAATTCTAACTTAATTCTATAACATGAATCACTAAAATAGACTAATTCACTTCCATGATACTAATCCATTTATTAATCATTCAATTAGACCAATTTCCCAATTGCATTTAAATGACTAACAATCATTAAACTCAAGTTCATAAAGTCACTAATTACCTTAAACATCAACTTCCATTGGTTAAGAGTAAAAAGCAAGATTAAGATTGGCCTAGACATTTCATCGAACACCTTCTGGGCATAAAATATCCATGATCTAGATTTAGATTGATCAAGTCTAATCTAGCATTAAACACACCTTAATCTTTAGAAATCATAAGAATCTATCCCTAGACATCACTAATCATTCATTAATCACCTCTAATCTACTAAGCCCAAAAACCCATAGAGAAACTACTCACTACTCATGATACTAAACATACCCATAATCATAAATAAATGCATAATCATAAAAGTAAAGAGTAAGATTAAGAAAACTTCACTAAAGATTCAAGATTTAAATCCAAAAGCATATGAAAAGAGTTCTTAGCCTCTACAAGAGATGTCAAATCAAACTTGGCCAAAAACTAGGTTTTTAGAGGTCCACAAAACTATTTATAATAAGTAAAATTCGGATTGGGTCGACCCAATTAGAATTGGGTCGGATCTTGAAGCTTGGATAAAACTTGTCCGCATCGGGTATTTGAGGTCGATGCACGTGGTCGATGCATTCTCTGGTGGAACACTTCTTTTATTGCATCGACCTACTCCTGGTCGATGCACATGGTCGATGCATTCTCTGGTGGAACACTAGGTCGATGCACATGGTCGATGCGCCTTGTCCGAATTCACCAAATTCATTCTCCATTTCCATGACTTCCTTTGAATGTTCTTTCAACTCCATAAAGTTCCTCTCACTTCTAGCCCTCCAGTGTACCTAAAAAGGACTAAAAATGCTATGCATATGCATGAAATGAATCCTTAGACTCTAAAATGCAATTCTAATAGAATTGAAGTTAATATGAGACTAAAGATGCAATTATGATGCAAAATATGAGATGAATGGATGCAAATAAGAGCCTAATAAGTGCTAAAATATGAGTATATCACTTTGCCGGAGATAAAGAGGACTCTCTAATCCTCTCCTCCTTTTCTCTCGATCTCTCTGTTTCTTCCTCTCCGTGCGATTCAAAGCGAATCGAATCATCGTCGGTGATGTTCACCGCCGTGTTCTTTGCCGGAGATCTGTTTCTTCTCCGTCGTCTCCTCCAACGAAGTCACATATCCTTGGATGGCCTTTAGGACAAGGCTTTTGGAGAAAGAGTTCTAGTAAAACAAAGAAGAAAACTCCTACAAAGATCGGGTTTAAGAGAATCAGAACAGAGACTTCAGGTTTGTGTAATCAAAATCAAAATCAAATCTCTATGTTTTCATAAAACAAAATTTGACATTTTGTGTGTGTGTGTTGTGTGTAGAAGTTGAGTTGTTGAAAGAGAGAATGGCAAAATTGTTGCTTGGTGAAGATATGTCTGGTTCTGGTGAAGGAGTTTGTCCTGCTTTAGCTATCTCAAATGCTATTACCAATCTTTATGGTATAAAAATCAATACTTTAGCTTTTGATGTTGTTATGTGGTATGTGATGATTCTGAGTTTTTTTGGTTTTGATTTTGATGAAAGCTGCGATTTTGGGACAACAATGGAGGTTAGAGCCATTACCTAGTGAGAAAAAAACAATGTGGAGAAGAGAAATTGAAGTTCTTTTTTCTGTTAGTGATCACATTGTTGAATTGGTACCTTCGTTTCAGAGTTTTCCCAATGGAAGCAAGATTGAGGTAATTTCAGTTTCAAGTCTAGTCATTTGGTTAGGATAAGTCATGTAGATTATGGATAGTGTCACTGACTTTGTCGTGTTCTGTTTCATCAATGATTTGGTTAGTTAAGGTGATGAATTGCAGACCAAGAGATCAGATCTGTTTACTTGTCTTCCCTCTCTTCGAAAGCTAGACAATATGCTCACTGTAAGAACTTGATCCTTCCTTTGTTGTTCTTATGAGATTTCAAATAGTTAGTTCTTAAATGAGTTTTCTTGTTTTTCTTACTTTTAGGAATATTAGATAGTTTTGGAGAAACCGAGTTTTGGTATGTTGGGGATTATTGATTCAGAATCTGGAAGGTCCAACTCTTTCCGTGAAGATGGAGATAAATGGTGGCTTCCATTGCCACGCGTGCCATCCGATGGACTTACCGAGCAAACTAGGAACAAAGTCAAATCTCAAACTTTAAGTATTGAACTTTTTGAAAATTTTGTAGGATGTTGGGAAGTTTATACTTGAGAGCTACTCAAGGGTATTAGAGAGTTTAGCGTATAGCATCGGAGTGCGCATAGAGGAAGTGTTGTACATGGATGACATAAGCAAAGATGATGATTCTTGTTCAGACAAGTTGAGATTGTCGTCTAAAGAATCAGCAAATGGATGCTCAGGCTCACTAAGGAAGAGACTCTCTGCTCCTTCCTTGTTCTCGGTGTCATTCGCAGGCACGATAACTCCGTATAGAACTCCATCTTTCTCTGCATCAACTCCAACTTATTCGCCAATGTCATTGGTAAGCCCCATTAATGGAGGAGAGAGAACTCCGTTTCTCCAGTTCTCTCTGGGAGGAATATTAGAGAACGTTGTGGGTTTGGTCTAAAGAAAGCATTGGCTAATTATCTCCGGGGTTAAATTTGTGTGCTATGTTGTTGAATTAAAAACTTTGTTTAATTCTTGTGTCTGTATCACAATTCGTTAGATCAAACAATTTTCATGTTGTACTGTTAAGAGTTTAAGCACAATTGGTTATAAATGTTGATTAATCTTGGTTAATGATTTTCTACTTTGTGAATGATTTCAAGGTTTTATGTTTCACTTCGGCACACCCGAAAACTAGAGCCGAATTAGTTATGTTTTCTATTTATAATTTTATGCGATTTTATGTTTCACTTTGTTTTTACGGAATGTAATATGCGTTTAGAAATATTTGAAACTTTATAAATTCAAGTTTTTATTAAAAATTTAGAGTATATATATTAATTTTTTTTTCATTTTTGTTTTTGTAAAACATAATTTTTTTTTTAATTCTTTTGATACCTGAGTATCATGATTAAACAAGTAAAAACTACATAAATGTGTAATGAATCTCAACCATTAAACTAATACTTAAATTAATAATTTTTTAATTATATGAGATCCACGCCAAACTCTTGGTTGTGGATGCTCTAAATCAACTATCTTCCTTTCTCTCTCTCACTTTTTATTATTTTAATTTATTTTGATGAATTGAAACACACAAAGTTTTATGATTAATGATGGTCTTAGTTTCAACTATATTAGTTGGCATAAATGTAAGCTATCTTTATTTTGTGTCAAAAATGTATGGTATCCTACTTTTGGGAAAAAGAGAAGATAACATACATTTATGCCATCCAATTAATATAGTTGTAAATGGTTATTTTACTTGCATTTCTGTTTGGTTTTGTATTTCAAATATTTAGAAGTTTGAGGTTAAAGTTTCGTTTTTGGGTGTCTATCGAGTCCTTCGGGTCATATTGGAGCTAGGAAACGCATTGGAGAAGTTGAATTTGAAGAGGGGATATAAGGAGATTTAGAAAAGAGGAAAAAATGGAGCAAATGCATCAACGACCATTTTACAACAGATCCGTGAAACCACTCAACACTATATAATTCCCTATGACCAGCGAGAACGTCGTATTTCAATTTAGAATTTTCACCTTGATTCTAATCTACTAGGTGAGTGTCTATGACTCTTTGCAAATGTTTTGATATGTAAAATGGCCTTGAAGAGGGCTAGCGTCAATATATGACTAGAAACTATAATTATCAATTGGTTATGATTATCAATTGGTTTAAAAAATACAATATCAAGCATGTTCAAAGAGATAGATAATTAAACAATTTTACTTATTACCGATTGAATTGGAAGATACGGCTATAAACAATAAAATTATATTTGTTTCAACGAGCAAATCCACGCATATATGCGGCTAATCACATAATTGCTTATAAAATTGATTGATCACATATTTCATTTACAGAATTTGGTTTTTATATTATCCAATTATCGTTTTAACAAAATGCAGTTTTCCATAAAGAATTTAGTTTTTATGATTATTTGCATTAAATACTATATATAAAAATCAGGAATTAGGATTATATGTGCATAAAAGAATTCACTAGTTTCTCACCGATCTTTTACAAAATCATTTTTTTTTATCTTATCAATAAGGAAAATCATAACATTTTTAATACCTATTTAGCATTATATACATAAGAAACAAATCTAATATAAAATCTTATTATATAAAGGAGAGTTTGTCAAAATTGTAACTCACGGGATCGCGACATGTGTCTATTATCGATCGAGATGATGACACATGTTAAAATACTTTATTTAAAATCAAGTAATTAAAAAGATAAAAATATCATTATGTTAAACCAATAAAATAAAGACACATTAACATTCTTCTTATTGTTTCATTAACATATTTCTAAAAGTCAAACCAAATATTATGTAAATCGTTAAAAAAAAGCAAAATATAAATACATCACAAAAATGAAACTTTATATATAAAAACAAAATAAATGTTAAATCATAAATTATTTTAAAAGAAAAAGTAAATATACGTTTAATCTTATAAATGTTAAACCATAATTTATTTAAAAGGGAAAAATAAACATACGTTGAAGCTTAAAAAATGTTATTACTTTAGAAAAGGCAAATCCAAAAACTATTAAATAATACACACCTCCCACAATTTAACGTACACCCAAAATCCTTAATTTTCTTTGCAAACCATGAATACCACCGTAATTGTTTAAATATGTAAGAAAATTCATTTAAAGAGTTACTTTTTTAAAAATAATTGATGTTTATTTATAAAATAGATTCAGTTTCAAAGTATATAAGATTTTAAATATGATTTAAAACCTTATCACTCATTTAGATGAATTATTTTTTGAAGATTTAAACTCATTATTTATTATCTTACTCACGGTTAACAAAACGTAATTTATGATTAAATTAACGGGGTTTTAATTTACAATATAACTATACGGGTATAACTACAAATTATCCATTTTAATATCTAATACCCGCATAATATGCGGATCCCAATCTAGTTATCAATACTCGATAGTGTGTCATGGTTAGTTTTGCTTGACCTATATTTTCAAAACAACAATATTAATTATTGGTACACTATACAATTATTCATATATAATATCATACACTATTTTTTAAAATGTTCACATATGACGTTTCATTGTAATATAAGTATATAACGCATGCTGTTTAATCCCAATTTTCTTTCTTCTATGCTCCCATACGTTATGCTCATTGGACTAGTTTTTTTAAAAAAAATTTGTAGTTAGTTTGATCTTACAATATTAATAAAATAGAGAGTCAAAAGTAAACAATAATTTCATATGAATTATTTCAAAATATATATTGCTTTTCATATTACTAAAATATTGATATACTAAATACGATAAAATATGGTGAATAAATTATATAGTGATATCTAGGCGATATTCTAAATGATTCTCAAACCTTCAAACTAAGTTTCTCGCTGCTTGAGATCTCACTTTCGCCGCCGGCGATTTCACTTTCCCGTTACCTGAAATTCATTTTCGCCCTTATCGGTGTTTAAGAGGCGATTTCTTTTCGACCAGTTTGACATCGATTTGTTAGACTCATATGTATATTCAAAAGGAGATTTGTGACTCGTTTACAAGATTCAGAATTGGAACAGGCTTCGTGATTGCTCCAAAACCACCACAGGAACCATAACACTTTTGCATTAGAATTGTCAACGGTTTGGAGCCCTCTGATAGCTTCAACTTTGATGGACATCAGGAAGACCACTAGACCTGATATCATGCTTCTTGTAGAAACTAAAAATGGTGTAGATATTTGAAGAATAAATTATCTTTGCATTAGTTTCAACTATATTGGATGGCATAAATGTATGCTATTTTTTTATTTTGTTAAAAAAATGTATGTTATCCTATTTTCAGACAAAAAAGAGAAGATAACATACATTTATGCCATCCAATATAGTTGAAACTAATGCAGAGAAGAGACTTCTAAATAGTACGCAGTTTTAAAAATTCTCTTTTCATGTAGTTTTGCACCATTAAATGCTATTTTACTTGCATTTCTGTTTGGTTGTGTATTTCAAATATTTAGAAGTCTGAAGTTAAAGTTTCATTTTGGGTGTCTATGGAGTCCTTCAAGTCATATTATAGCTAGGAAACGCATTGGAGAAGTTGACCTTGAAGAGGGGATATAAGGAGATTCAGAAAAGAGGAAAAAATGGAGATTTTACAACAGATCCGTGAAACCACTCAACTCTATAATAATTCCCTATGACCAGCGAGAGCGTCGTATTTCAATCTAAAAATTTCACCTTGATTCTAATCTACTAGGTGAGTGTCTAGGACTCTATGCAAATGTTTTGATATGTAAAATAGCCTTGAAGAGGGTTAGAGTCAATATATGACTAGAAACTATAATTAATAGTTATGATTATCCAATGGTTAAAAATAATACAATATCAAGCATGTTCAAAAAGATAGATAATCAAACAATTTCACTTATTACCGATTGAATTTGAAGATATGGCTATAAACAATAAAATTATATTTGTTTCATCGAGCAAATCCATGCGTATGTGCGGCTAATCATCTAGTTGCTTATAAAATTGATTGATCACTGATATATCATGGTTTTTACCGGTTTTCGACCATGATATAAGTCCTTTTATCGAGTCTTTTCGTTGTATTTCGAGTCTTTTTAGTGTCTTAACAGGTTATTACACGTGAGAAGCTTATATGGTGAATACGGTGCATTTTGAAGCGTAAACAAGGTTGGAGCCGGATTTTGCAAGAAAAGAAGTTGATATGAAGCTGCCTGTCGATCGACAGCACCAAGAAGGACGATCGATCGACAGCTACATTGAAACCTGTCGATCGACATACACATAGACGATCGATCGACAGGCTAGCGCATAAACCGACCTAAATACGTTTTAAAGAAGGAAATTCGCCAGTTAATGGGCCGAAAGCAGCAATAGACCGTCATAAAAGCTCACCACGAGTTTTACCTCTATTAATAGTTTATTTTAGGTTTTTAGATCATTACTTAGTTTTTACTTAACAAAGTTTAAAGAGCTTTTAGAGAGAGATTTTTCAGGGTTTTTAGGGAGACAAGTTTACTTCATTACTTTGAGATTCTTCGAACCCTATTGTAATTCTTCTTTTACTCTTTCTTTATGTAGTATTATTCAGCTATGATTTGCTTTGCCTCCATGTCTGAGTAGTTTGCTTGTTAGGTTTAGGGTAGTTCGAATGGAATGATGATGAATTGTTAGGGTAAACTCACTTGTTAGGATTATCTGTTAGGTTCTTCACCTAGATTGCTTGAACTCTGATTTAGAATTGATCACTCTAAATTAGCTATCTTAGGTTGATAGATTGACACGAAAGTGTAATTGATTAGCCAGAACTAGATCTTAGGTGAGCAAAATTACTTATTCGCAAAGAAATTTGGTTTAGGGATTTTGTGAACAAATTGGACTTGAATTTAATGCTTGTTTAAATTGATTGAATTCGCAAAGAAATTTGGTTTTCTAGGGTTTAGACATAGTTAGTTTTCGCAACGACAATTGGTTAATTATACATTAGTGTTCCAAGTTCTAGAACGGTTCTTAGTTAAATCCAGATTTTGTTTAACCTGCAATTCTGATTCATCCTGAGAATTACCCAAAAGCCTAGCACTTTGTTTAATTGAATTTTAAATCAACAATCTTTCTCTGTTTCGATTTGCTTTTGTCTTTATTTTATATTATTTTACTTAGCCGAATTTGAAGTCAATATTCCTATCGTTTGATTTGACTCCCAGTGATTCGACCCCTACTACGACGACCTCTTAATTTGAGAGAGTAGCTCAGGGTAAATTTGAGCATATCAAATTTTGGCGCCGTTGCCGGGGAGTCAAAATCTTCCATAGGATTTTGAGTCTAGAATTCTGACTAAGTTTTTTTGTTCGTTTTTACGCGTTTTCTTTTGTTTTTGTGTTTCAGTTGGCTAAGATGGTTAATCGAGCTGTAGTGGTTTTTCGGAATGCTGAAGGGGAGAATGTTGATCGAGATGGCAATCGATACAACAATCAGGGAGACCCCATTGATGAAGCTGGTAACATCATTGAGGTTATGGATCCAGTTGCAACAGAGCGTGCTGAGCTAGATCGTCAAAGGGTTGAGTTGGAGCGCCAGCGCGCTGAGATCGAGCATCTGGCTTGGGCGAATCGTAGACCTCAGGAGGCGGTAGTTAACCAACGTACTTTGGGAGACTACTACCGTCCTGAAGAACATTACGCCAACAGGGCAGCGATTCGACCTCCTAGATTTGAGCGGAGGGATTTTGAGTTGAAGCCTGTGTACTTCTCTCTTGTGGCTCAACATCAGTTCCATGGGCACCCATCAGAGCACCCCATGGATCATCTTGAGATGTTTGAGGATCTTGCGTCTAGCATCAAGGCTAACAACGTGTCGGAAGACTACATTATGTGTAAGCTCTTCCCATTTTCTCTTGCCGGAGAGGCAGCCTCTTGGCTGAAGCAGTTGGAGCCTGGCTCACTGACTACATGGAGAGATACCAAGAGTGCTTTCCTGAGTCACTTCTACGATGAGTCGCGCTCAGAGGATCTACGAGCTAAGATCTCCACATTCATTCAGAACCTGACAAAATCTTTCAAAGCTGCGTGGGAAAGGTTCAAGGGATATCAGAGAGATTGTCCTCATCACGGGTTTACAGAGGTTCAGCTGCTAGGTATATTCTACAGAGGAATGGATTGGAGACATCAAATGACTCTAGATGCTTCGAGTAATGGGAATTTCAAAACCAGGTTGCCAGCTGATTGCTTTGAGCTCATCAAGAACGTATCTACTAGCAATAGTACAAAGAAGATTGACGAGGAAAGGAGACGAGGAGCTGGTCAAACAAATGGAGCGGAGATTGTTGAGGAAAATGTTAATTACATCAACCAGAATGGCTACCAAAATCAGCGGTATGGGAATCAGTCAGAGAACAAGGGATACAACAATTACAATCAGAGGAACTACGGATCTTCATCGTATCAACCGATTCCTGCTAAATCTTCAGAAAGTGACTTGAAGAGTATGTTCGAACAGCTTCTTGAGGGGAAACAAACCCTAACAGTAAGTATCAATGGGAAGATTGACGGGCTGTACACTAATCTCAATGGAAAAATAGAAGCCATCAACATTCACTTGAAGAAGCTTGATACTCAGGTTGCTCAGACTGCTGAAAATGTAAAGAGACAAGAAGGTTGTCTTCCAGGGAAATCTGACATGAACCCAAAGCATTTCTCCAATTCAATCACGTTAAAGAGTGAAGAACAACTGTTTCCAACTGTTGAGAAGTGCGAAGATGAAGCCTTGCTCGTGGTTCCTGAAGAAAATTTTAATTTTGAGATTTCGGAGGGCCTGTCGATCGACAGACCAGGTGGTTGTCGATCGACAGCTACAGAAAATTTCGGTACGAACACGATTTCAGCAGCCCTGTCGATCGACACACCTGATGAGTGTCGATCGACAGCCCCGAAAAATGCAGAGATTTTCGAATGTCAGTCGGAAACCGCCATTGAACGTGTCTACAAGCCCAAGATTTCGTATCCAAGGAGTCTATACCCTTCATGCATCAACCAAGGCAGTGACAAAGCACCTCGAGAGGAAGAGAAACAAGCTCCAACATCATTGAGGAAGCTGCCAAAGTTGTTGAATCCAGGGATGTTTGTGGTTCCTTGTTCGATCAATGGTGTAGAATTGAAGGATTCTTTATGCGACACAGGAGCCAATGTGAATGTTATGTGTGAGGCTGTTGCAAAGAAGCTAAGAATTTTGGAGTTACAACCTTCAAGGACTTATATCGAGCTCATAGATAGATCATTTACAATTTCTAAAGGCTTCATTCCTGACGTGTCAATTCAAATAGGAGATTGTCTTGTTCCTACGGACTTCTACATCATTGAGAGAAAGGATGATATCTGTAAACCATTGGTTCTTGGTGCACAGTTCCTTGCAACAGTGGGAGCAATGGTGTATTTTCCTAACAAGCGGATCTCCTTCTCGAACATCAACAAGGATGTTTTCTATCCTTCGGTTCTTGTCACATCAGCTTCCTGTATGAGTGTCAATGTTGGAGATACGCTGGGTTTTGAAAATGAGATGAAGAAGGTTCAAAACGTTCTCAAGTTGGCTTCTCCCATTCCACGTCGCCATGACAACATTCCAGCAAGTTCCAAATGCCAAAAGATTCCCAAGGTGAAGCGCAGAAAGACCTCTAAAGCATTCTCCAAGTTCAGAATTGTCATTCCTTCGGAGTTGAGGGAGAAGGGAGAGGTAGTTGTCCAAGATATGTTGGACAATACTATGAAGCTCTTTCCTGGTATTGTTCCTTGCAAGTCTGGGGGAGTGCACTTCAGAGATCCACCTCCAGCCTGAACATCATCCGCAGTCAAGCTAATGACTGAAAACAAGCGCTTGGTGGGAGGCAACCCACCTGTAAGTTTTTCTTTCCGTTTGAGTCATTTTTCTTTCTTTGAGTCAGTTAGTTCTTTGTTTCTGTTTGCTTTTTCCAAATTTATGGAACATGTTGTTTGCGACTCTTCAGCTTTTCTTTAGATTTCTCCAACAACATCAGTCGTCAGAGCCAAGATTTCAGAATTTCGACGAGCCTGTCGATCGACACACCTGTTGGTTGTCGATCGACAACCCCATGAAGCCCTGTCGATCGACACATCTTGTGTTGATCGATCGACAGGCCAGCAGAACAGGTCCGAATTTCATTCTTTTCACAAATTTTCTGACTTTTTCTTTTTCTTTTCACCAATCTCAGATTTGATAACACTGGGGACAGTGTTGTTTAAGTCTGGGGGAGGTAGTTACTAACATTGTTTTCTATTTTGGAGTCAAAAATTTGTTTTTATTGAGTCAAAATGTAGGGAATAATGATCTTTCTTAGGAATAAAGCTTAGTTTTTGAAACTTTTAGCTGTTGCGATGAAGCCTTTGGATGGAACGAATTCGAAATCAGATGATAGTACAGGTTCCCCTCTTATCGCAATTTGCAGAACGAAGTAGATCAAACTCCAGACTAGCACACTTGATCTCCATTTCGCTATATTCTCTTTGATGATATCACGACAGTAAAACATTCAGGACTCCTTATTCTCTTTACCACTCTTTGTTGATCCTGAATGGCCAGCTCATTTTTAGTTGGTACCCAACCCCTAACCTTAACCTTTTGTTCAAGCCTCATGCGATCTCTTTTCCTTTAGTTTTATGTGCAGACATGTGTATAAACTCCAGAGAGAAAGAGGTCCGACGCAGTTTTTCATTCACAAAAATTGCACAGGAAAAGGATTTGGTAGGAGTACTTGAAAGTGAGCAGCAATGCTAAGCGTTCCTTGGGACTTAATACACAACAATGGTAATTTTCGAGACTAATATATTTGTAAAATCATTTCCCCCCCTTATAGCTATGAAAAAAAAAAAAAAAAAATTTAAAATATTTTATTTCGAAAAATAAGAAAGGGAAAGGGAAATGATTATTTAAATAAGTCTCTAACTTCAAAAGAAAATCCCAAGGAATGAAGAAGTTGGATGTGGAAAGTGGAACATGATTATATGAAGGTGTTTGGTTCCTAATAACGTTTTGGAGGAGGGAGTGCAATGTGAATGAGAAACTGTGGGCATCAACTGGACCCGACTCTCTCTTGTGATTATGCATAATGTCTGCATCCACCAAATAAAACCCGGTAACCCTAAACACTCTTTAGCTCCACTTAAACACAAAAGCCTTTTACATCACACCTAGCCCTTTTACTTGGTTGATATCATTGGAGAGAATTCCATCATCACTTCAATCGAGTGTGCGACAGTTAGGAGAATGTGAAACTGATGGGTTTGCAGGTTAAGATTTGAGGCCCAACCTATGATGGTTGAGATTCGTGACCGCCAAAGGTACTTTGTTTACATGCAGCGAAAGAGTCAAGAAAGCGAAAGCAATGTTCCCAAAGATAAGTAAGTTCTCGCGATTTTCAAACCTCGACTTCAGTTTTAGTCTCTAGTTTGCTTGAGGGCAAGCAAAAGCTAAGTCTGGGGGAGTTGATATATCATGGTTTTTACCGGTTTTCGACCATGATATAAGTCCTTTTATCGAGTCTTTTCGTTGTATTTCGAGTCTTTTTAGTGTCTTAACAGGTTATTACACGTGAGGAGCTTATATGGTGAATACGGTGCATTTTGAAGCGTAAACAAGGTTGGAGCCGGATTTTGCAAGAAAAGAAGTTGATATGAAGCTGCCTGTCGATCGACAGCACCAAGAAGGACGATCGATCGACAGCTACATTGAAACCTGTCGATCGACATACACATAGACGATCGATCGACAAGCCAGCGCAGAAACCGACCTAAATACGTTTTAAAGAAGGAAATTCGCCAGTTAATGGGCCGAAAGCAGCAATAGACCGTCATAAAAGCTCACCACGAGTTTTACCTCTATTAATAGTTTATTTTAGGTTTTTAGATCATTACTTAGTTTTTACTTAACAAAGTTTAGAGAGCTTTAAGAGAGAGATTTTTCAGGGTTTTTAGGGAGACAAGTTTACTTCATTACTTTGAGATTCTTCGAACCCTATTGTAATTCTTCTTTTACTCTTTCTTTATGTAGTATTATTCAGCTATGATTTGCTTTGCCTCCATGTCTGAGTAGTTTGCTTGTTAGGTTTAGGGTAGTTCGAATGGAATGATGATGAATTGTTAGGGTAAACTCACTTGTTAGGATTATCTGTTAGGTTCTTCACCTAGATTGCTTGAACTCTGATTTAGAATTGATCACTCTAAATTAGTTATCTTAGGTTGATAGATTGACACGAAAGTGTAATTGATTAGCCAGAACTAGATCTTAGGTGACCAAAATTACTTATTCGCAAAGAAATTTGGTTTAGGGATTTTGTGAACAAATTGGACTTGAATTTAATGCTTGTTTAAATTGATTGAATTCGTAAAGAAATTTGGTTTTCTAGGGTTTAGACATAGTTAGTTTTCGCAACAACAATTGGTTAATTATACATTAGTGTTCCAAGTTCTAGAACGGTTCTTAATTAAATCCTGATTTTGTTTAACCTGCAATTCTGATTCATCCTGAGAATTACCCAAAAGCCTAGCACTTTGTTTAATTGAATTTTAAATCAACAATCTTTCTCTGTTTCGATTTGCTTTTGTCTTTATTTTATATTATTTTACTTAGCCGAATTTGAAGTCAATATTCCTATCGTTTGATTTGACTCCCAGTGATTCGACCCCTACTACGACGACCTCTTAATTTGAGAGAGTAGCTCATGGTAAATTTGAGCATATCAAATTTTGATTGATCACATATTTCATTTACATAATTTGGTTGTTATATTATCCAATTATAGTTTTAATAAAATGCAGTTTTCCATAAAGAACTTAATTTTTATGATTATTTTCAGTATATATTATATAAAAGAATTCACTAGTTTCTCACCGATCTTTTACAAAATAATTTTTTATTTTATCAATAAAATGAAAATCATAACATTTTTAATACCTATTTAGCATTATATACATAAGAAACAATTCTAGTATAAAATTATCAATACTCAATATTGTGTCATGGTTAGTTTTGCTTGACCTATATTTTCAAAACTACAGTATTAATTATTGGTACAATTATTCATATATAATATCATACGTTATTCTTTAAAATGTTCACATATGACGTTTCATTGTAATATAACGCATGCTGTTTAATCCCAATTTTCTTCCTTCTATGCTCCCATACGTTATGCTCATTGGACTAACTTTTTTTAAAAAACTGTAGTTAGTTTGATCTTACAATATTAGTAAAGTAGAGAGTGAAAAGTAAACAATATGAATTATTTCAAATTTTTTTTTTCATGTTACTTAAATTTTGATATACTAAATACGATAAATATGGTGAATAAATTATATAGTGATATCTAGGCGATATTCTAAACGATTTTCAAACCTTCAAACTAAGCTTCTCGCTGCTCGAGATCTCACTTTCGCCGCCGGCGATTTCACTTTCCCGTTACGTGGAATTCATTTTCGCCCTTATCGGTGTTTAAGGGGCGATTTCTTTTCGACCAGTTCGACATCGATTTGTTAGACTCATATGTATATTCAAAAGGAGATTTGGGACTCGTTTACAAGATTCAGAATTGGAACAGGCTTCGTGATTGCTCCAAAACCACCACAGGAACCATAAGACTTTTGCATTAGAATTGTCAACGGTTGGGAGCCCTCTGATAGCTTCAACTTTGATAGACATCAGGAAGACCACTAGACCTGATATCATGCTTCTTATAGAAACTAAAAATGGTGTAGATGTTTGATGGGATGTAAGTTTTACCCTAGTAATAAGATTGCAAGTACACGATCTATCAATCGTAGTACTTAGGGATCAAATCCACGTAGATAAAGAACCACACAATAGAGTTATGAATTTCAAGATACGCTAAATCGAATATGGGGGTTTTGTTTTGTAAACGGTGCAAATAATGAGGTTGTAAAGATATGATGAAAAACGTTGAGCGTTCATGGATTCACAGGGATATAGGTTCGAGTTATTCATGACAAACTATGATAGATGAATTCTTTTAAACATGACCTTAGCTAGGGCTGGGCATTAAACCGGGACCGATTTACCGAACCGGAACCGACTCGAAAAACCGGTTCGAAATCAGAGTCGGTAATGGTTAATTTATCCATTGGATATGAAACACAATTTTAATCGGTCCCGGTTCGGTAACGGGTTATACCGATGTTCTGATCGGTTTTTTAGTAAACCAACACCAAAGCCTCTTATAGAGTTAGTGGGTTCATATTTCCTTCATATCACCGAGAAAATTTCATGATTGCACAAAAATTTCGTTTTGTGAATCTCAACTTCCCATAGTTTTTGCATATTTGATTTGATTTCCATATTTTCTTGAAGATTTGAAGCTGATTTGATTCTCTTCTTGCTCTATATATTGATTGAAGATGGAAGCCCT
This sequence comes from Arabis alpina, assembly GCA_900128785.1. Taxonomy (NCBI): domain Eukaryota; kingdom Viridiplantae; phylum Streptophyta; class Magnoliopsida; order Brassicales; family Brassicaceae; genus Arabis; species Arabis alpina. The sequence continues at coordinate 18,990,482 of LT669789.1, forward strand.
AATTACAAAGCTAGAAACCCTTACCACCATCGCCAATTCTTTTCAATCACAACTCTCACCGCCACAGTCACTAATCGGAGGTATGTCTCTGAATCTCTGATTTATAATCGAATTAGAAGCTCTAGGTTTTGGATTATTCAATCAGACACACACGTTTGAATCTCTGTAATTGTGTTTGGTTTTTTGCTTGTATTAACTTTGCTTTTAATCATATTGATTTTTTATATTTTTTGTTCTTTAATTTGTTTTAGATTATTAAAGTTTGGATTTGTGGTGTGGGATGCTCGTTTGACCTCTGTATTCTTTTGTTGTGTAACTTGTTTTGATTGATCCAAAGTTTCAAACACATGGGTTTTTTTGTTTAGTTCCTTGATATGTATAAGTATAATTTGTATAGTTTTGTTTGGATTAGACATTCATATGAAGTGCAAAGAAGCAACAGTAGCTTAGGTACTTATGTTTTTGTTCATGAGCAAAGTTTCCTTACGGTCTAATTTCTTAGACCACCATCTTTGACCTTATGGTCTTGTTCACTAGTGTTGCACTAAATTGATTGTTTAGTTCACTAGTTTTGTTCACGAGCAAAGTTCCCTTATAGTTACTTACACCACCATCTTTTATCAGTTACTCATGTCTTCATAGTTCACTAGTGTTAGCTTTGTTATGCAAACTTTTATGCTGTTCTTGTAGATCATCTCTAGCACTTCTTTGACTAAGCATTATGGTCTCATTTCTTAAATATTTAATCATCGCTACTTGCCACCTAAATGGTTACACAATTTTATAGTATAATTTAGATAGTTTTGCTTTGTTATGAACTGATTTTGCCAAATTTTTAATTGTTTTTGAACTGAAATTATCATTTTACGTGTAGATGGTTTCTGCTGATGCTCCGGTTCATGAGAACCAACCAATGGAAGAAGATAGAGTAGCTGGATTAGAACAGAATGTTGAAGCTACTTCTGGAAATACAGAGAAGAGGAAATCAGCTACTGCTTCTGATACTAAGCTAAGGAAGAAGACAAGGTCTTCGGTGTGGAAGAACTACACCAGTCATAAGGATGACTATGACACACGTAACTGCAATTACTGTGGGAAAGAGATGTCTTGCCCAACTTCCTATGGAACCACTAATTTGAAGAAACACACAGAGGGCTGCATGGAGTTCAAAGCATGGGAAGAGGCTCATAAGGAGAAAACATAGTCTGTTATCACTACTGTTGGTGGTAATATGTCTCTAGGGAAGGTTTCTGAATCTATGTTCAGGGATGCTTCAAATGAGATGTTGGTGTTGGCAGAGTTGCCTTTAGCTTTCATTGAGAGCTTAGCCTAGAAACATTTCTGTTCAAGAGTTCAGCTCTACATGCCTCACTCTAGAAGAACTGCTACGAGAGATATAGTGGAGATTTATGTCAAAAAGAAGGCAGAGATGATGCAGATTCTTGAGAAGAACAAGCAGAGGTTGTCATTGACAACCGATATATGGAAAGCTCCTCATACTGGAGCTAGTTATATGGTAATAACTGCTCATTTCATCGATGCAAATTGGGAGTTGAAGAAGATGATCATCGGCTTCAAGAATGTTTCTGATCATTCAAGTACAACAATTAGCAGTGTCTTGGACATCACTGTGGACAATGCTACAGCAAACACTACTGCGATGAAGAAGTTCAAAGAAAGATTTAGGCTAGTAGGAGATGATGCTTTTGTTCTGCGAGGAGACTACTTGCATTTGAGGTGTGCCACACACATTCTGAACTTGGTTGTGCAGGATGATTTGCAAGAGATAGACAACCATGTTGTTGCTGTTCGTAATGGGATCACTTTTGTTAGGTCTTCAACCAACAGAGTCAAGTCTTTTGATCTGCGTGTAGAAACATGAAAGATAACAAGAGGAAGCCTTCCTCTTGATGTCAAAACGAGGTGGAATTCCACCTATCTCATGCTGGAGCAAGCTGCAAAGTTCAGAGTGGCGTTTGATAAAATGGAGTGGGAAGATAAGCCTTACAATGATTGGTTTATGGAGCATGTTGATGGAAAGAAGAGGATTGGACCACCATCTACACGTGATTGGGAAGCAGTTGACAGGTTGATTCACTTCCTTGTCATTTTTTACGAATCTACTTTACGTCTCTCAACTTCCACTTCTGTTGCTTCTCATAAGATCTACAATGAGATAGTGACCATCACTAATAACATTGTTGCAATAAGCAATAGTCTAGGGCCTGATGTAGAGTTAAGGAACAAAGCCTCCACTATGTTAGGGAAATTGGGTAAGTATTGAAATCCGTTTGCTGAGAAGGTTGAAATGAATAAGCTTCTGATAGTTGCTAGTGTTTTTGATCCGACGAAGAAGATGAAATTTGCTCAGCTTTGCTTTGACAAGCTCTACGAAAAGGACAACATTGAGGCTTCTCGTCTTTATGCTTCAGTTATAACTATACTAGAAGATTTGTTTGATGAGTACACTGGTTTTTTCTTAGAGAAAAACAGTGGCAGTGGTGGCTCACAAGGTCCATCTTCTACGTTTGAAAAGGGTGAATCATCTTATCAAGCTGAACTAAGAGGTGAGGTTTTTCAGAAAAGGGTTCTTGTCAATGGTATTGGCTATGAAAGAATGGACAGTGTCTATGAGGAGATGATACAAGAAACAAGAATCCAAGACGAAAGTAATGAGTTGCAGTTGTACTTGAAAGAAGCTACAGAGAATCCGAAACTTATGTTAGGTTCAAAGTTTGATGTTTTGTCATGGTGGAGAAGTAACAGTGTCCAGTTTCCGGTTCTATCATTGGTAGCTAGGGACATACTTGCAATGCAAGTGTCTTCGGTAGCTTCGGAATCTGCAGTCAGCACTAGTGGTAGAGTATTAGATCCATATAGGAGTTGTTTGACACATTACATGATCGAAGTCTTGATGTGCACCGGGCAATGGCTTAAGTGTGAGATTCGTATCAATGAAAAAGGAGAGTCCACAATTGAACAATTGCTTGCAGACATCCAACTCCAAGACGATCTTATGAGAGGTAAAAAAATTTCATTTGAATCCTCTTTCTAACTTTCTCTATATTTTTGATTTTTAACGAAATGTTCTTTCATTTAAATGTTCTTTCGGTGTTTATTTCTTTAAGACTTTGTTTTTGGCTTTTGTTTTTGCTTTGAATTTAGAGTTCAAGACTTTGTTTGGCTTTTGTTGTTTTGGTTTTAAGAACTTGTTTCAGTTTCAATTATAGTATGAGGTTTAAGACTTTGATTCTTCATTATTCGTATGTTTTGAAACTTATGTGTTTCTTAGGTTACAGTTTCTTTGATTCTTTATGTGTTTCTTAGGTTACAGTTTCTTAGGTTAAGTCTTTACAAAGAGACGAGACAGGTAAAGACTTGTTTCAGTTTAATATTGATACATCAAAGTTAAATATTTGTTCTTCATTTCGGTATACCGGTCGTTTCGGTTCAAACCGGTTATGTACCGTAACCGACCGTTATCCCATCGGTATGTATATGGGTATTAAATACAAAATTCCAACATATCCGATACCGATCGGTTTTACCCGGAACCGATCGGTATACCCGGTTGCCCAGCCCTAACCTTAGCAATGGTTATTCATACCGTCATACGATAACCCTATGAAAGCGAGAATCATGCCGGCTATCGCAATCTTTAGGTCAAGCTACATGGATTAACTATCAAGTTCAATTGTTCATTCAATGAAACAACTAGTAAACATTAAATTCACTTAACATTATTCGCTAGGTCACAACGAGCACTTAGCACACTTGTGATATCCTAGGATCAGTTCTAGGTTAATTACTCCTAAAACATGCAATAAGTGAGATCTAAGTGAAAAAATATCCAAGACTAAATCTAGGAATCATCATATTTGCAATCCTATCTATCGAACCATATAAACCCTTTGAATTTGGTACCTTAGAACCTAACAAAAAAACTACTCAAACATGGAGATGAAACAAATAATTCTTATAAAATAAAGGAAAGATTAGGGTTTTGAAAGCTTCTCTAGTGGATAATAAGAGGTGAGATCTTCTTCTCCCTTACACACCAATAAGCAAAAGAACAAGTGCGTAGAAAAGTACAAATGTTTATGCCTTTAGAGATCTTCGTAACCGGCTTTGAGATGTTGTGAAAAGATGTGTAGCTTGTCAGGCTTTCTGGCTGTGTGTTGAAAAACGTGGTCTCTTTTCTTATTTTATAGGTATAGAGGTCGGCTAGGGTAAATCCTTGGGAGATTTGGAGAATATTTAATGAAAACAGAATATTTCTTTTTTTCTTGAGAGGGGTGATCGATCGGTCACCTCTTGTGATCGATCGATCACCGTTTAAAGTAAATTCTCCTTATTTCTAGAAGGTTGGTGATCGATCGGTCACCTCCTGTGATCGTGTCACCACTTAATAATGTTGAACCGTCTTCGTCTTTGGATAAGCTCAAACAATTTCTAGTATTTTGGGATTATCTTGAGATCTAACCGTTGGATTTAGACAAATGAATATTCGTTTCGAAGCTTAGATTCGTCTCTATCTTGTGTCAAAATATGGGCTCGATTTGTTGGTGGGATCATCTCCATCTGGGCCACAACATTTGATGAACAAAATCTATTTTTCTCCAAAAAGACTTGCTTTCTCCATTTTAGGCCTATTTCGCCACGTTTTCCTGATTAAGGTTTAAGAACACGAAACATAAGACACTTTTATCTTTAACAATTGGATTATTATTAATAGATATAAGCAAAATAAATAGTAAAAAGTGGTAAAATAAGGCCTATATCAATGATGTAAATAAGGTAGCTAAAGACTTATGGCGTATATCAATGTTGTAAATATGGCCATTACTGAGACTGGTGATAGTTCGAGGCCGATCACATGTAACTTTCAAATTCAGACTTGGTAAATTTTGTCGTATTTAAATTCTTGTCTGTTTTGGACTGTTTATTCTGTGATGAAAAAGATAGGTTTCTTAGCACATGAGATTTGTGTAGGGACCTTGTTAATGGGCGGTTTTGAGTCTTACGTCTTGTTCAATTCTGGAGCATTTCATTGCTTAATTACTCCGGAACATGCTGCGAGCAGCAATATCTGGAGCGACGCCGGTGAGCCGACAAAAGTGGTTAAAGTTGGTGGAGGGAAGTTCCTAGCTACTCTTGGTCGAGCGAGGAGTGTGGACATTCAAGTGGCTGGGGAGTCGATGCCAGCGGATTTGGTATTAGTCCAGTGGAGCTTTATAATGTCATCTTGGGGATGGATTGGCTAGTTCGGTACAAAGTGCACCTGGATTATCACCGGGGTCGAGTTTCCTTTGAGCACAAGGAAGGGAGGTTGGTTTATCAGGATATGAGACCGACTTCAAAGAGTCTTGTGATCTCGGTTATGCATGCTAATGAGCTGATCGAGAAGGGTTGCGAGGCTTATTTGGCAACGATTGTGATGCCAAAGTTTGTTGGAGGGCTTGCAGTGAGAGATATTCGGGTTGTTCTGAGAGAAATTCGGGACTTCGAGGATGTTTTTTAGTCGTTGTAGGGATTACTGCTGTCTTGGTCTGATCCTTTCACGATTGAGTTGGAGCCTGGGACGACGCCATTATCAAAGGCACCTTATAGGATGGCTCCAACAGAGCTGGCAGGGCTGAAGAAGCAGTTGGAGGATTTGTTGGATAAGGGTTTTATTCGACCAAGCAGTTCATCGTGGCGAGCACCGGTATTGTTTGTGAAGAAGAAGGATGGGAGTGTCCGGTTATGCATCGATTACCAGAGACTTAACGAGTCACTGTGAAGAACAAGTACCCTATGCCGCGAATTGATGAGTTGTTGGATCAATTAAGAGGGGCTACTTGGTTTTCCAAGGTAGACTTAGCATTGGGATATCATCAGATTCCTATTGAGGAGGCAGATGTTAGGAAGACGGCTTTTAAGACGAGATATGGGCATTTCGAGTTTTTGGTGACGTCTTTTGGTTAGACGAATGCAACGGCTGCATTCATGATGCTGATGAACGGGATCTTTCAGGAGTATCTGGATGAGTTTGTGATTATCTTTATGGATTATATTCTGGTGTATTCGAAGAGTCTCGAGGAGTAGCGAGGCATTTTAGAGCAGTTTTGGAGAAGCTGCGAGAGCAAAAGCTGTTTGCTAAGTTGAGCAAGTGTAGTTTCTAGCAGTGGGAGATGGCTTTTCTCGGGCACTTTATTTTTCAGATAGAGTTTCTGTAGATCCAACTAAGATTCAGTCTATCTGAGAGTGGCCTACACCAAGGAATGCTACAAAGGTTATAACGCCCCGACCGCCCATCCTGTGGGCCCCACGTCTACTCTCGACCCGCGGGCTGAAACATATCTAACGTCGGTGCGTTAGTCCAGGAGGTTCAAAATGTATGTTTACTGACCTGCATTCACCACGCGATCATTCCCCGTTTTTTTGCCTCACTCACACGTTAGTGGAAATGACTTCCTAGTATGATGCGGACATCAACCATACCACTCAAACCAAGAAACCACACCCTGTACCAGAAGTTAGAGAAGGTCCCATGACACGTTCAAAATCCAAGCAACTTAGGAGGAGGTTTAACTTAGCTGTACAAGACATTGTAAACTCTTTAGAGCTAGAGGAAGCAAACTGCTCCAAAAGAGACTCCTTAGCCGAAGAAGAGCTTGCTGCTGCCTTCAATCAAATGAGCCTTGATCAAACAATCTGCCCAAGTATAAAATCTTATTTTACATGTCAAGAAACCCTTAGAAGTCAAGAAAAGACCTCAGAGCTGCAAGAGACTTGTGAGACAAGCGTAACATTCGATAGTGATCAAGAGAGTCAAGATGAAGATCAAGATTTCCAGGACAATGTAGAGCTTCAAGAGACTGATCAAGCTACTCAAGAAGGACTCCAAGAAGATATATACACGAAGAAATCAACAAACCAGCAAGTAGAGCAAGAAGTGACTCAAGGAGCATCAATTTGGTTCAAACCGAAGCCAGGTAAGTTTTACTCAATATATTCGATCTTTGCAGGTTTAATGAGCCCTCTCAACGGCTAGTTCTCCATCAAAATGACCCAGCTCAAGGAGTAATCATTCAAAAGTAGTTTCCTTAGTTAAATGATTCAGTTTACCAAAAACAATGATTTTGTGTTTCCTTTTCTATTTCTACACTTTACTTTGTTTCCTGTTCTACTTTTCATTTATTTCGGCCCTAGGGCTAGCTGATGGACTCTTATAAAGTCCCCTTGCAGCTGTGTAACGATTTTTACCTTTGATTTCAATAAAAACGCAGTATTTCTTCTCCTTGAGTATTCTTGAGAGAAAACTCTTAGTTCTTTGTCTTGTGTGTGAGATTCACCAAGGCTGAGTTCTTGTGCTGTATCAGAGATCCATCACAACTCTGTGGTGCACCTCAATCTGCCAACACTCCTCTTCATTTGATCCCACACGAGAGAAGCGAACGCCATCGTGTCAGATCTTCAGCATCAACCATCGTTTCTTCACAAAAGAGTGCGAAAGCCGTTTGTGGAGCCATCAATCTATCCTATTACAAGTCTCACCACTGAGTCTTGCATCATAGTAGGTCACCCATCTTTCAATTGCCCAAGCTCAAGCCCGCTTAACTCTGGGGTTCTCTCAAGACAAGTGACCAAAAAGATAAGAGCACTTTGGTGACATAAGTAGCCAAATCAATTCTTTTTAAGCCTCTCCGCTAGGGCTGGGCATTCGGATATCCGATCGGGTTTGGGTCGGGTATTTCGGGTATTTCGGTAATGAGGTTTGATACCCGTTCGGGTATTTTATAAATTCGTATCGGGTTCGGGTCGGATGACTTCGGGTTCGGTTATATTCAATGTATAATCTATCTGAAAATACACATTAAATATGAATTTGATCAGAACTTAAATTGTTCAAAAATTTCAAAACAAAATTTCAAGATATCATAGATATCAAAGAATGAAGTCAATTTTATTAGTTTCTACATAAATTATCCAAAAATATTCGAAAAAATATCATAAGCAAAATTGTAAAAATTCAGTTGATAAATTAATTATTTTCATTCAAATATATTGATATTCGAATTAACCAAAACATTATAAAATTTATCTAAAATACATGAACATACCCAACTTTACATCAAAATATCTTTAATTTAATTTATTTTTGTGCTAATTCGGATACCCGTTCGGTTATCGGTTCGGTACGGTTTTGGGTTTAGAGATATAGAACCCGATCGGATATATTGTAAATTCGGGTCGGGTAATTTGGATCGGGGTCGGTTCGGTAATTCGGTTTCGGATTTTTTGCCCACCCCTACTCTCCGCATGCACCACACATTTCCAGAATCTAGGGTGTTACAAACACCCCCACTCACAGCTCGCAACGTCTTCGTTGTGTACCAAGATCGACACCTAGACAGTGTTATACCCACATTTGTCAATGTTTGGTTCTGATACCACTTATAATGCTCAACCGCCCTTCCTATGGGCCCACATCCACTCTTGGCCCACGGATGCCACTTACAACACCCTGACCACCCTTCTTGTGGGCCCATGTCCACTCTCGGCCCGTGTATCGAAACTTATCTGATGGTCGGTGCATTAGTCCGGGAGGCTTAAAATGCATGTTTACTAAACCTGCAATCACCAAGAGATCTTTCCCCGTGTTTTGAACTCATTCGCACGGTATTGGAAATGACTTCCTAGTAGGTCACCCATCCTTCGATTACTCCAGCTTAAGCCCGCTTAACTCTGGAGTTCTCTCAAGACAAGTGACCGAAAAGATAGGTGCACTTTGGTGACATGGTAGCCAAATAAATTCTTTTTAAGCCTCTCCGCATGGAGCACACATTTCCAGAATCCGGGGTGTTACAATCACCCCCACTCACAACGCAACGTCCTTGTTGCGTACCAAGATTGTCACCTTGATAGTGTTACACCCATACTTGAAAAGGTTCGGTTCTGATACCATTTATGGCCCCAAGCCACCTCTCGGCCTGCAAGCCAAAACTCTTCTGACTGTCGGTGGGTTTGTCCGGGAGGCTCGAAATTCATGTTTACTAACCCTGCAATCACCACGCGATCTTTAAGCGTGCTTAAGCTGGAGCAATCGTAGGATTGGTGACCTAGTAGGAAGTGATTTCCAGTACCGTACGAGTGAGGCGAAAACATAGGGAAAGATCACATGGTGATTGCAAGGTCAGTAAACATGTATTTCGAGCCTCTCGGAAAAACGCAATGACTCAAAATAATTTTGGCCTGCGGGCTGAGAGTGAGCTTGGGGCCCATACGAAGGGCGGTAAGGGCGTTATAGAGATCAAGAGTATGGCTCAGTCTATGACGAAGCTGACAGGGAAGTGGTAGTACCGGTTTAGCACTTATTACCATACCCGAATCAGATCCGACCCGACATGGAGCTTTGGGAAACAACTCGGAATAATGGCATGTTTGTGAAACCAGTTTTTAGCGTAGCATGGATGAAAAGTGGTAATTGAAAAATGGCATGTTTGCAATTCTCCCAATTTGTTATATCAACAACTTTTGTTTTTTTTATATAGTAAAATTTTTGTTATGCATGCCCATTATGTTGGGGAGCTTAATATATTTGTATTACTAAATATTTTCCAGTAATATTATTATTTGGGTTGTATAGTTATTGAGTTAACTTGCTAGTATTTTTTGTGATATTACAACATCTAACACAACGTAGAATAAAAAACATAATTTTTTTTGGATCTAGGCGTAAATTTGGAAACGAAAAGTCACATCGTTTGCCTCTTTGCGGACTGCAATGAAATATGTTGAAGATGCAGCATTTAGAAGCCAAATCCAAAACGCACTCTGAGACAAATCATAATCTTATGATGTTTTATCTTTATCATTTTAAATTTGATGCTTCAGTTCTCAAATTGTGTTTTATTTTTAAAAAGACAAATATAATAATTAATATGATATGAAAATTAAATAAAACAGTCAACAGTAAATCTAATATTAAATAAACAAACCATAATCTTAATTAGGTCGTTTTCTTTTAATGATCTAAAATCATAAATTGTCTTTTAAAACTTAATACTAAATTATAAAATATAGTTGATACGTACACTGTAATTGGCAAAATTTAGAAAATTAATTATAAAAGATGATATGACAAATTTCAACTATTGAATGTTGTAGAATATAAATGTATACTATACTACTAAATTTAGGTTTTACTTAAATATATAGTTAATCATTAATTAATGATTTAATATTGCAAATAAAATAAATTAAACAATGATATGTAGATAAGTTTTCTAGGATATGGAAAGAGAAATGAGAAAAGCTACTTTATATATCTATATATAACAACCAACATGTTATGCATTTTGAAGTGAACTTTCCGAATGCCATTTGTTTAGTTTATTGTATTGATATATACACATAATCGATAGAGAGGTGTTTTTACACAAACTACTTATGTTTCAGCAAATAAAAACTAAAGTCTTTGTTTTGAAATAACATGAGCCTTAGGAAATAAACCATTTGATTCCTTCTTATTTTTGTATACATTAGATGTCGGTTTCATATATAATTGTTCATCTGATTTAAGTTTTAGTATTGTAAACAGTTTCTAATATCTTTTAAAAAAAACTAATCTGTTTTTATTTTATTTTAGTAATCGTAGATTCAATGGCAAAAGCAAATGATTCAAACAAGGAGGTTTACCAAAGGGTATTTCTTTCTTTTCACGTGTGCTATATCTTTATTTGAGCTAAACGTACGGTGTAACAATAAAGTGATATTGCATAGATATAACCGATATGAGTAATCGTATGATCTTTGCAGATCAAATGCATGAAAGAGAAATACTTTGAAGAGCTTAATGGAATGTACGAGTATTATCAAGCTAAATTGCAGGAAGTAAGTACGATTGTCTTTTACTACTAGAATAGTTGGCACATAACAATTGTAAGTAAATTATCTATGCATGATCGGTTGGTTATCGTAAAACATAAGCATTTATGTGTTTGTTGCACATGTTTTTTTTTCTCTAGGAGGCTATTCTTCCGAAGAACCGAAGAATGCTGACAAAATATTCTGATTTTATGCCGTTAAGGAAAATGATAAGACTCCTAGGTGTCTCCAAGAGTAAGATCCAACCTATGTCAAAGGAGAAGTTGGATGAATGTGAGAAGACGATTACAAAATGGATAGATTCTTACAAAGAAAACAGAAGGATATGTTGAGTTCTAAAAAAAACGAAAGAAGATAAGTGTCATGATAATGATGTTCAAAAACAAATCCTATCAATAATACCCTTGTTATATATGCGTTTCCTTAATTTGAACTCTCATCTTCAATAATGTTGACTCTTATCAATGTCGTGTTCCTAGTTGGATTTGTCATCCAAATAAATAAGAAGCTATTTTAAGAATAATGATTGTACAATATATGAGTCTAGTAATTGGTTGGTTATTATGTTCATGTTTGTGAAGTCTTATATTATTATGATCGTTTCATGTAAATTCAATAGAAAATTTCAGAAAACATCTGACACCTCAAGTTTTAACCATAGAAATACAGTGCAAGTGCACAGAAAATCGCATTAGTACATAGGGGTCAAATTCACTGTTGACCAAAGAATTATGCTACGAATTTATGAGAAAAGATGAGGCTGTGTTGTTTGTGATATGAAAGGTGATGAAAAAGCAAGTAAATAAAGTTTCAAATTCAGTGGAAAAAGCGTTAAAAATTAGGAATAATTGCAGAGAACCATAAATCAAAAAAATCAAATTTATATTAGAGATTTAATTAAAAACTGTTCTTGAACCCGAACCACAAATATGTGATTTTCCCACTACCGTGGTGCTCATAGACTATGTTTAATAATCCAATAAATTAAACTCTCATAGGTTATTAGAAATCAAACACGCATTCAACCAAATTTGATATGTTCACTAGACTTTTGATGTATTGCGTTTTTGACACATTCTAACCAATTTTTTCAATGGATTTTTGATTATTTTCTATATGTTTAGAGTATTTTCAGGTTAAAACACATTTGGATGGAGTCTAAGGCAACAGAGTAACGAATTGAAACAAATGTGTAGAAAGGTCAGAAGTTTGGCATTCGTTGAGGCACTTTCCACCGATGGATCGACTTGACATATTGACATAAGATGGAGAATTGATTTATCTTTTATTTGGAAGTGGTTTGAGGACATTCCAACGGTGCAATCGAAAGTTATGCAAGTTTTGGTGAAGACATGCGAATCTGCCTAAACCGACTGGTTCGCTGGAAAAAAAGGAAAATTACAGTTTTTCCTATTTTGACTTGGTTTAGCCTACAATTTCGACCAGAACGTGATTCAACATATAAATTAGACATTTTAGAGAGTTTTGAGAGGTTACACTTTATTTTTCAATTCATACTTTTGCTTTTGGAGTTTTGTAAGCTTTGGGGAGACGAATCTCTACTACATCTTTGAGAAGATTTTTGAACCCCTTTGGATTTCTTATTATATGATAATGAGTTTTTCTTCATCTCCTTGTTGTTTCTTTATCTCCATGTCTGAGTAGATCCATAATTAGGTTTTAGGGTTTCAAGGGATTTCATGAATCGCAAGAACTAGATATAAACAAGGATTTGTAATTGTCTTCATCTATCGTTGTTCTTATTGCTTAGACTTAATTGATCACTTAGTCTCTGATTTAGGGTTTAATCTATTCATCAAAAGTGTTATAGATTGCTTGAACTAACATAGATGAGCAAATCGTCCTTAGCCAATGAAAGATGATGTTAAGGCGATTTGTGAACATATCAAACCAATTCGTTAATGCTTGTCTAGAATTCTAAGTTCAAACGACAGTTTAGAACATTAGTTTGTTAGATAAAGTCTCTAGTGCCACGATAATGGATTAGTTATACAATTATGTTTGAGTTCAAGATTTAGCTGAGTAGTTCCCTGAATAGTTATCTGGTTCGCGATCTCTCATTTCCTGCGAAAATCCCTAATGCCTAATGCTTTTCCTTATTGAATTTATAACTAGTTTAATTGCAATTTTCACAACAACAACTCTCATTTTGTCTTACCTTCACTTTACTATACAAGATTTATTTTGTTACACTTGGTCTTCCTGGATTCGATACCTTTATTACTACAACATTTGTTGTGCACTTGTAGTAGTTAAATAGGGTTAAAACTCTGTCTATCAAATTTTTGGCGCCGTTGCCGGGGACCAATTGCTTTGCCTTCAGATTTTGGATTGAAATTTAGTCTAAGATACTAACTTTTATTTTATTTACTTTTGTATAGGTTCTTATAGTTGATGACCATGAATTACAATGATGAACTAGAAGAAGAGGATGATGAGCCTTATGTAGAGCCACCCTTTGATGAGAACGTGTTGACACCACAACAACAAGTGAAGTTGGATGAGCTTTACAAAGAAAATCCCACCTTGACGAAGAGAGACTTAGCAGCTATGAACCGGTTGAATCTCATCTCACACCAGGCCTTACGTGAAGGAAGGGAGGCCACATTTGATGAGATAATGGTAGCTCACGCTCTTGAAGAGGTAATATATTGGGTTCCACCATGCCAACTAAAAGGTCCATACGACTCTTCTTTTGAATTTCATGATAATGATGATATTCACATGCCTTGCGATGACGATTTAGCTTCTAGTTCGCCCACTCTCATGCTCATTGATGAATGTTATGATTTAATAAGCAAGACTCAAAGACTAGATTCTTTAAGAAAAGAAAAACTTGCTAGAGAATATCATGAAGTATCTTTTGATATCTACTATCTATGTGCTTCAAGTATTCATGATCTCGAGGTTAAGTTTTCAATTCTAGAGGAATCTAGAGTTTCCTTGAAAAATCTTACCTAGGGGATGTGGTTGATATAGATAATCTCTTGACTGAGATAGAAGACCCTGAGGTAAAGATGAATTCTAGGAATGAGAACATTGTGTTTTACATGATTGATGGGGAAGAAGTTGACTATTTTGTTATGAACTCGTTTAAACCTGAAGTTGACTTTATCATTCCATCTACTGCATTTGATTCTCATGAGCATCTAACCAAGGATGATTTGAAGAGATATGATACATCTGTAGTGAGATCCCTTGATGAGAGGTGGATGTGTCCTCTTGCGTATGTTGCTCATTGTCTTAACAGTAGAAGGACTTAAGGTGCATTGGCCTAACCTTTTGATTCTTATGATTAATCCATGTGTTCGTAAGTCAAGGTAAAGACTTAAAACAAGCGCTTTGTGGGAGGCAACCCACTGGTAAGTGTACATAATTTCGTTTTTTATTTTATAACTAACTTTGATTTTTAGTTTTTGATGTTTCGGAAAAAAGAAAAACAAAAAAATTAAAAGCCAATATGTTGGACTACGTGAAGATCGATCTACTAAAAAGACCAAGCAAAACGATCGATCCTCCTAACCAGGTAAGTCTTCCGATTTAAAAATTTCGGTTTTCAAACGGTTTTGTCTGGTTTACTTTCACTCGAATCAGACCAACAAAAACATGATTTTTAAAATCAAAACACCACTTTCACCTCCTTTCTTTCTCTCCATCGTGAATTTGAAAGAGTTTTGAGAGATTTTGACAAAACCCAAACTTCTTCGATTCTTCATCGATTTGAACGATTTTCTGGTCCATTTGAAGAATGTAGCTGAAGAACATAAGAGCCAAGAAGATATTTGAAGAAATGGCTAAGTGTTGGAGAGTCTCTGAGCAATCCAGAGGGTTCCAACCAAGCTCACTAAGCACGTGACGGTTTGCACGTGTGGTAGATACGAATGTGTATTAAAGCTTTGTATTTACATCTTATCATCTTATCCTTTCTTGTTTGTTGAATAGCAACAGAAAAGAGAAAGAGAGAGAAACTGTTGTAAGGTTGTTACGGCGAGTTTAGTCGGAGATAAAGTGAGCTTCCGGTGAGTAATCACTGGCGGATAAAGGGGAGGCACTAAACCCCGAGGTCCGAGTCTTGTGTTGTTTTCTTTCTTGCTTTAGATCGCTTAGGTTTGAGTCTTAGTTCAATTTGAGTTGCGTTGAGCTCAATCCGAGCTTGAGATTGAAGAAGAAGATCGAACAAAGTGGTAGCAGAGCCAGGTTCACCGAGCTAGGTGAACCGCTAGAGGAATCAGAGTCAGATCAAGAAGAAGCGAGGTCAGATCAAGAAGGATCGAGTTCTGATCAAGTTGGATCGAAGCTAATCCAAGTGGAATCAATCAATTCGGTAGTAGATTTGGACATCGCAAGCTCCGCGATGTCATGTATTAAGATCGATGTGGAGAAGTTTAATGGATTTGGTGATTATAGCCTTTGGAAGAGACGAATGCTAGCTCACCTTAGTGTTCAAGGTCTCAAAGATGTATTGGTCAATACAACATATGTGATTGATGTGGTTGCATAACTGAAAGATCCTGAAGTAAAAAAGAAGAGGATCGCAAAAGAAACAAAACGTGCAGATCATTGTGAACGAGCTATGAACCTGATTTTTCTCAATGTTGGAGATCATGTTTTGAGAAAGTTGGACAGGTGTGTGACAGCTGCAGAAACATTGGAGACTTTGGATCGTCAATATATGGCTAAGTCTTTGCCAAATCGAGTTCATGCTCAACACAAGGTATACTCATTCAAGATGATGGAATCTAAGAGTATAGATTAGAATATAGATGACTTCTTGAGACTAATAGCTGATCTTAGTAACCTTAGTATAGAGATTCCAGAAAAAGTTCAGGCTATACTTTTGCTAAAAGCTCTTCCTACGAGGTATGATCAGCTTAAAGAAACATTGAAATATGGTAGAGATACCATTAAGCTGGAAGAGATAGCTAGTGCAGCTAAATCTAAAGAAACAAAATTCAAAGAACTAATGGGTTCAATAAATGATGGTGAGGGTCATTTTGTAAGAGGCAGAAGTGAAACAAGAAGTTTTCAGTTTGGTAAAGGAAAGCAGAGATCAAGATCAAAGTCAAAAGAAGGAAAGAAAACTTGCTGGATTTGTGGTAAAGAAGGACATTTTAAAAAGAAATGCTACAAATGGATTGATAGAAACAAGAATAGAAGTCAGTCACAAAAGAGAGGTGAAGCATCAATGGTAAAGGAAGTTAAAGATGATGCTAAAGATCTAGTTGGTTTAATAGCAGCAGAGGTCAACCTGAGTATGACATAGATCAATCAGGACGAGTGGGTTATGGACACAGCTTGCTCATTTCATATGACCTCAAGAAAGGAATTCTTCATAGATATGAGAGAGGTTACAAGTGGTAGAGTAAGAATGGCAAACAGTTCACTATCAGAGGTAAAAGGTATAAGCTCCATCAGATTTGAAAACAGAGATGGTACTATTTTTGTGTTACATGATGTGAGGTATATGCCAGATATTTCGAGAAATCTCATCTCCATTGGTACTCTAGATACAAAGGGTTGTACCTTTAATGGAGGAAATGGTGTGATGAAAGTAGTCAAAGGTTGCACAGTCTTCATGACAGGTTTGAAGAGAGAAGCTCTCTATATTCATCAGGGAAAAGCTAGAATCTCAGAAGAGACTTATGTTGCAGAGGCTGTTGTGTCAGAAAGCTCTAAGGCAAATGAAGAACAAACACAGCTTTGGCATAGTCGGTTAGGTCATGTTGGTCAGAAATGTCTTGATGTGTTAGCTAAGAAAGGATGTTTTAAGAACAGTAAAGTTGCGGAGATCAAATTCTGCAAGGATTGTGTTTTTGGTAAATCACATAAGGTGAGTTTTGGAGCTACTCATCATGTCACTAAGGAGAAGCTTGACTAACATACACTCAAACTTGTGGGGATCTCCAAATGTACCACCAAGTCTGAGCAAGAAGCAGTACTTCATTACTTTCACAGACGATTATACCAGAAAGGTATGGATTTATTTCTTGAGATTTAAGGATGAAGCTTTCAGTCATTTCGTGTAATGGAAGAAGATGGTTGAGATACAATCAGAGAGAAAAGTCAAGAAGCTAAGAAAAGACAACAGACTGGAATTTTGTAATCGAGAGTTTGATAGGTTCTGCAAAGATGAAGGCATAGTAAGACATAGAACTTGCACTTACACGCCTCAACAAAATGGTGTAGTAGAAAGGCTTAATAAAACCATCATGAACAAAGTTAGGAGCATGCTTAGTGAGAGTGGTCTGGACAAGAAATTTTGGGCTGAAGCAGCATATGCAGCGGTGTATTTGTTGAATAGATCACCATCTTCAGTATTAGAATTCAATGTTCCTGAAGAGTTATGGTCTTCAGTAATGCCATCTTTAGAGAAACTGAGGAGATTTGGTTGTCTAGCGTATATTCACTCAAGTGATGGAAAGCTGAATCCTAGAGCAAAGAAAGGTATATTTACAGGGTATCCATAAGGGGTTAAAGGCTATAAAGTTTGGACAGCTGAAGAGGACAAAGTTGTGATCAGTAGAAGTGTTGTGTTCAGAGAAGACAAGATGTTCAAAGACGTCAAGGAGGAGCTTCTGGCAGGTAAATCTAAAACGAAATCTTCTACTAACAAGTTTGTAAGTTTTGAGATTTCATGTACATAAGGAGATATAGGATGTGGGCCAGAAGAAAAAGCTGACCCGGAAGTTACTTAGAGTAGTCAGCTTCAAGCTACTTCTACTGGTACAACAGTAGATAATAACAAGTCTTCAAGTGACAAGAGTAGACCCAATAGGAAGACTCAGTTACCAAAATATCTTGAGGATTATGAAGTTTACAGTGATGATGCAGAGAGTGAGTTTGCTGAGTACATGTGTAATATCATTGAGGATGCAGGTACCTATGAACCAACGTCATACCAAGAAGCAATGCAAGATCCAGACTGTGATAAGTGGACAAATGCAAGTATATAGGAAATGAAGACCCTGTGGAAGAATGAAACTTGGGTATTGATAGATAGACAACCTAATTCGAAGGCTATAAGCTGCAAATGGATCTTTAAAAGGAAAGCCGGTATTGCAGGAGTAGAAGATCCAAGATTCAAAGCAAGGCTTGTAGCTAAGGGCTATTCTCAGAAGGAAGGAGTTGATTATACAGAGATTTTTGCACCAGTGGTTAAGCATGTCTCTATCAGGTACATTCTATCTGCTGTAGCTCACTTTGATATGGAGTTGCAGCAGATGGATGTGAAGATAACATTTTTACATGGTAACCTCAATGAGTATATTCTTATGGAACAACCAGAAGGATTTATAGACGAGAAGTTTCCTGATAGAGTGTGTCTTTGGAAAAAGTCACTTTATGGCTTAAAACAAGCTCCTAGACAATGGAATAGGAGATTTGATGATTTCATGGTTCAAAATGGCTACAACATAAGTCAGAGATATCCTTGTGTCTACTTCCAAGAGCTGAAGAATGGAAAATACATATATTTACTGCTGTATGTAGATGATATCCTAATTGCTTCAGTTGATAAGGAGGAAATCAAGAGGCTAACGATTCTTCTAAGTTCAGAATTCGAAATGAAGGATCTTGGTGATGCCAAGAAGATATTGGGAATGAAAATATGCAGAGATAGAGATACATGAAGCTTGAGCATATCTCAGGAAAGTTATTTGATGAGGATATTGAGTAATTTTGGTATGAATCAGTCGAATGTTGTTCAAACACCTATGGGAGTTCCCTTCGAGCTCAAGTCTGCAACAACTTAAGAACTAGAAGAACAGGAGGAGTTCATGAGGAAAGTTCCTTATCAGAGTGCAGTAGGAAGTATAATGTATGCAATGGTTGGTACGAGGCCAGACTTGGCTTATCCAGTGGGACTCATTAGTAGGTTCATGAGTAATCCGATCAAGGAACATTGGTATGCAGTCAAGGGCTCGACTTAGATGTGTTTGAGGTTCAAGGGAAAAGGGTACTTCATCATCAGAGGATACTGTGATTCAGATTATGGAGCAAATTTTGACACAGCTACTTTGAGAATCTATTTGGAGGACTAAATGAAGTCTGATCGAGCTGAAATTTTGCGTAAATGTTCATGACACTTCTGTCTACAGAACAACCAGTTGGTCTCCATTTACACGGGTAGTTTCTCATTTATATGAGTCTTCTAGAGCATGTTTGGTACAGCTTATTTCATCAACCAATTTTGATGAATTGTAATGTTTGGTTGGCAAATGAGCTCGGATTGAGATGAAACCTCGTAGGAACCTTCTAGACTCATGGAAGGATATAATTGGATCTGGAGAGTGGGAATCCAGTCGAGCAAGAACCATTACCGATTTCAGAGACTTCGGTTGCTTTGTGGCTAAGGTGAGGAGTTCGGACTGGTGCATCTTCAATGTGTTAGTAAATTATTTGTGATATAAATTTTATGTTGAGTATGATTGGATTGTGTGTATTATATTTATAAGAAAAAAATATAATGATATTAATAAGTATGAAATGGAATATGATACATTGGTTAGTGAATGTGATTTGTGTGATGAGTTGGACTTAGGGCGAGGACATGGCGATCCCGCTATAGCCGGTTCGGGCTGACAGCCAACCTTGTCTCATGTGTCAAAAGTCATGGATGTCATGTGGATGATTGATGTGTGACGTGAAGCTGAAGTGCATGATATTGTCGAATAGTAATATCATTTAGATATGTTATGTCGGTAGTTGTGTGTGCCTTTTGTATTTTGGTATATGCATTTAATGCTTATAATTTATTATCGTATTGTGGATCACTACATGTTGGCGTATGCCACCTCGCTCACTGGGTAATGTAATTACTCACCCCTCTTTTTCTCTTTTTAATGTGTATGGTTGTTTTTTGTTATGTAAGTTAGGGTACGAGACCTAGGGCTCAAAGTGAATGGGGTCGGGGCTCCACGAAAACCCTTAAACCCAACAAGAAAATTACTCAACCATGATTAAGGACAGCAAACACATGGTGAATAAGAGATTCATCATTAAAACTGGACTGGTACTCGCATGTGTTAACATACCCAATTGGAGCTCTCTTCACATCTGATGACCATATTGGTATTGTAATCGGCGGTGTCACCACCGATGGTCGAGTTATATGAGATCAGAGTCTCCCTCTTACCCTTGGTTGTCTCGTCGTTCATCTCGCCGATGAAGCCCAAGTTCGATGCTCTCCCCCCATTTGCTTATTTCGTTGATTCATATTTGGGGAAATTTTGGATTCAATCACAATTGATTTTGTCTAAGCTTATAATTCACTTATTAGCTTGTTAAATTTGTGCTTAGGGTTTACATATGCTATATGGAACTTCAAATCACTATTGTGGAGATAATAACATAATAACTAAGTAGTCTAGACAACATTTCAGCCTCTACAGTTAATATTATTTAACTACCAGTAGAAGTAAATCAAGCTTTGGTTAAACTGATTCTGGGACAACTTTGAATGAAGAAACGACTACTACAAATTGTGTCTACGTACGCCATTGTCTTCTTGTGTGATTGCCAAAAGATAATGTTGAGTTGTCTGCTGGTACTAAACTTGATTGGTGGAGCGTGTGGCGTCTGCGTCAGAGCGTTTCATGTTAGGTTATGAGCCGGAGAAGTTGGTGCCTCTGTCTATATAAATGCATCATAGGACTGAGAGTGTAACGCCCGTGAACAAAATTTTGAGAATTTGATAAGGGTGTCGATTAACACCAGGTGGAATGTCGATCGACACCACCATTGGGTCGATTTTTCCGGTTAGATTTAAATTTTTGGTTTGGCTCGTTTGGGTTCACGTAACCCTAGGGCTTTGTATTTAAGCGGAGGCATCAGATTTTTTGCTTGTCAAAAACGTGGAAAGTGAGTAAATCAGAGAAAAGTTGTTTCCCTGAGAGTTTATATCGTTCGTGAGAATTTTGGTGTGAGGATTCGATTGGCTTGAGAAAGGAATCAGTTGTGGTGAGTTTTGGAGTAGAAAGAAGAAGGAAATCAGAGGTTTCTCAGTGATCAAAATCAAAATCACCATTAGAATTTTGATTCTAGAATCTAGTCTAAGTTTTTATTTTCGTTTGTACGCGTTTTTCTTTTGATTTTTGGTGTTTTAGGTTTATGCATCATCAAAAAAACCAGGAGTGACAAGAATCAGAAGCTAGTAGAGTTTATTTGAGAGTTAGGAGTTTTAGAACACGTCAACATAAAAGCAGCAAATGAAGCAAAGATGGCAAATTGTACAGTCTTTTTGTTTCAAGGAGAAGGTGGTCAATTTGTTGATAGGGAAGGTATTCAGTATAATGAGCTTGGGCAGAAACTTGATGATGCGGGTAATGCCATCGTCGTGATTGAGGAAGTTGACGATGCAACAGCAAGAGAGCGTGAGCACGCTCAGCAGGAACGTCAAGCTCAGGCGAATCATCAGGAGGTTGTAGTACGTGAGCGTACTTTGGGTGACTACAACCGTCTTGAGGAATACTATGCCAACAGAGCAGCTATCCGACCTCCTGGATTTACTAGGCAGGACTACGAGCTGAAGCCCGCCTTTTTCTCACTGGTGGCTCAGCATCAGTCCCATGGACATCCGTCCGAACACCCCATGGATCACCTTGAGAGGTTTGAGGACCTTGCATCCAGCATTAAGGCGAATGAGGTATCTCTTGACTACGTTTTTTGCAAGCTCTTCCCATACTCTTCAGCTAAGGAAGCAGCTCACTGGTTGAAGCTGTTGGAGCAAGGCTCGCGGACTACTTGGAGCGCTACGAAGAAGCATTTCTATGATGAGTCGTGTTCAGATGATTTGAGAGCTAAAATCTCTTCTTTTGCTCAGGGTCCAATCGAAGCATTCAAGGCTTCGTGGGAACGCTTTAAGGGTTATCAGAGGGATTGTCCTCACCACGGGTTCACAGAGGTTCATCTTTTGAGCATCTTCTTTAGAGGGGTTGATTGGAGACATTAGATGGCTTTGGATTCTGCTAGTAATGGAGATTTCAAGACTCGATCTCCAGTTGACTGTTTCATGTTTATAAAAAACGTGGCTTCAAGCAATAGCACTAAGAAGATTGATCAAGAGAGAAGAAGAGAAGGAGGGATCACATGTGGAGTTGAAATTGTTGAAATTAAGGCTAAGCTAGATAGTGTGCATAACCTTCTAGTAGGGAATAAATTTGTGCACTTTGCTCAAGAGGTTGATACGTTCATTCTAGAGGAAGATAATGAAAAAAGGATGTTAACTACATCAATGGGAATGGCTATCACTATCAGAGGTTTGGAGGCTACAATGGAAACAACTATACAAGGAACTATGGTTCCTCTTCTTATCAGTCACCACCTGCCATGTCTTCAAATAGCAAAGCAGAAGCTATGCTTGAGCAGCTTTTGGAAGGGCAGCAGAAGATGACAGTCAGTTTCAATGGAAAGATTGGTGCCATGTTGATGCACTATTTTTAGCTAGCTCAGTCTTTGCTAAAGACCAAAGATCCAACAAGGCGCTCAAAGCTTTAATATTTATAAAGCCTTAAACAAATGCACAAGTGCATGGTTACACCGAGGTAGTATTTAAGGGTCGATCCCACGAGGAATAAAGATTGCAAGACACTAAAGATGCGAGAAACAAACTAATCTATAGCATGCATTTTTATGGGGTTTTCATTTAGTTTAACATGATAGGAAATGCAAGAAACTAAGATGCAAAGGAAATGTAAAACAAGGAAAGACATTGGACCATAAGCTAATCTATCATAAGAGCAAGTTAACAATCAAATAATGATGTCAAAGATTGAAGTAAACACCGTCCTAGAACATGAAACTCGATAATTCGACTACTCCACTTCCATGGCTCTAATCACTTCACGTAATCACCTAATCATCACAACTTCCGTTGGTAACTAGATAAATCAAATGAGCCTTAAGGAACAAGTTCCATTAGTTCACTAAACACCATAATCGCCAATTGTTAGATGGCTAGGATAAGTCAAGCTCACAAAGGTTTGGTTCAAACAATCTCACAAACACCTTCTGGGTGGAAATTGCCTAGGATAAAGATTTTGAGTGATCAATTCAAAACTAGCAAAAAGAGCAACCTAAGTGAAGGATCCAACAAGGTTCAATCATAACAATCATCATCTAACTATCAAAGCATCATAATCAATCATAACTCAAAGTCCAACAAAAGAGAAAACATGAATTAAAGACGAAGTTTATTGAGCAAGGATGATTAACAAATAACTAGAAATATCAATCAAGCTCAATTCCAAAGCATGAATTCGTTTAATCTACACTAACTCACTTCCATGGTGCTAATCCATTTCTTAATCAACAATTAACACAAACTTCCATTTTGCTAATCACTAATCAAGAGTCATTAATGCAAATGTTCATATTAACTTACAAATCCCCTTAAACATCCACTCCCATTGGCTAAGATGAGAAATGCATGATTAAAGTTCTCCTAGACATTTTCACAAACACTTTCCAGTCGTGAAAAGACCATGATCAAGATTTTGGTTAGCTAGTCCTAAATCTAGCATTTAACACACTTTAATCAATTGAAATCACAAGACGATAAAATCAACATCATTAATCAAATATCAATGTTACTTAATCATAATCCACAAGAAAAATAGAAGAACTACTAACCTATATGAATGCTAAACATGAAAACTATAACAAGTAAAGAGATAAGCATGATTAGAGATATGAAATGATTAAGAAACTTCAATAAACCATATAAAGATTCAAGCTTTAAACAAGAAAAAAAGTAAATAGCAAGATCTAGATAAAACTAAATGCATAAACATAAAGATAAAGATAAAGGTTGAAGAATTCTTCCCTAGAATGGAATGAACATGAATATCATATAACAATCATCAAGAAAAGAGTTTGGATCTAAGCCATCTCTAGAGGAAAGGAAACTTAGGGTTTTCAATGCTATTACAAGCTATTTAAAGGAACAGGGGAAGTGTACCCGCGTCAACCCGCAACAAAACGGGTCAAAATTGGAACTGTCGTAGGAGTGGCCTTTTGGTCTGACCACCAGCCCGAGTTGTGGTCGGGCCAGACCCTTCCAGAGAGTTTCTTGGTGATCCGGTGCTCGCCATGCCCGACCTGATGCCCGACCTATCCTCGGGCACAATATCTTCTTTATCTTCGACTACTGGACCGATCTTTAGTAAATTATTCATAACTTCTTCACTATAGATCCGATTGAGTTGAAACCAGCACCATTGGAAAGCTACTAAATTTCCTATGTAACCACTAAATTTCAGATCAATTGCAGCACTATAAGACTTCCATCCGATATGATCTTCAAGAGGATTAGGAATGAAACTGCATTTGAGCATAGGAGAGCATGTGCCTTGTTCTTCCTTTTCCTTCTTTTAGTTATTCTTTTGATCTAAGACCTCTTTGGTACCTAAAATGGATTAAATATGCAAGAAATGCACAAGAAAAGAGATCTAGGACTTTAAGACTCAATATATGCTATATGAAGCTAAAAGTGTAAAAAACCTCTAAAACCTAAGTTAAATGCATCAAAATACTAACTAAAATGCATGCTAAAAAGATGTAAATTATGGACTTATCACGTGTATACTAATTTGAATGGAAAAACTGAAGCTCTCAATCTCCATCTGAAGAAGCTGGATACTCAAGTTACTCTGACTGCAGAGTCAGTGAAGAGGCAAGAAGGTTATCTTCCAGGAAAGACGGACATGAACCTAAGGCACTTCTCCAATTCTATCACGTTGAAGAGTGAAGAACAAGTGATTCCAGCTTTTGAGAAGGGTGATGAGGAGGAATGACTCGTGGTTCATGAAGAAAAACTTGAAATTATGGAATGAAGACTCTGCGTCGATTGATGCACAGGGAGTGCAACGATCGACGCACGACAAAAATATCGAGGAGAATCCGACGCAAGCTCGACGCACCATCGACGGAAATTGGTCGTGTCGATCGACGAAAAAAAGTGGCGTCGATCGACGCACTACGCAGTAACGTGAAATACCACATACATCGAGTGATACATCCGAGCGAGTCTTCAAGCCCAAGATTCCGTATCCAAGGAGCTCATATCCTTGACCTACCAACCATGGAAGTTGCAAAGTACATAAGGATAAAAGGAAACAAGCTCAACCATCTTTGAGGAAGCTACCAAAGTTGTTAAATCCAGGAATGTTCGTTGTTTCATGCTCAATCAAAGTTGTGGAATTGAAGGATTCTCTTTCTGACACATGAGCTAATGTGAATCTTATGTGTGAGGCTGTTGCAAGGAAACTAGGGATCTTGGATTTAAAACCTTCAAATACATACATCGAGCTTATAGATTCCTCTTCTACAATTTCAAAAGGCTTCATTCCTGACGTGATGCTTCAAATAGGAGATTGTCTTCTCCCTACAGAGTTTTACATCATCACAGACACGAAGAAGGACAGTTATAAACCATTGGTTCTTGGTGCACAGTTCCTTGCAACTGTGGGAGCGATTGTGGATTTTCCTAATAATGGAATCTCCTTCTCAAACATCAACAAGAATGTCTTCTATCCTGCAGTTCTTGTCACACAGACTTCTTGTATGAGTGTCAATGTTGGAGATACACTGGGCTTAGACCATGGAGATGAGACGAAGAAGGTGCAGAAGGTCCTCAAGTTGGCTCCCTCCACTACATATCATGACGCCATCAATCCTGCAACTTCTAAGTGCAAAAACATCCCCAAAGTGAAGCACATAAAAACCTCAAAACGATTCTCCAAAATCAAAATTGTCATTCCTTTGGAGCTGAAGGAGAAAGGAGAGGTAGTTATCCAAGAGATGATGAATAATACTATGAAGCTTTTCCTTGTATTGTTCCTTGCAAGTATGGGGGAGTGCACATCAGAGATCCACCTCCGACCTAAGCTCTGACATAGTCAAGCTAATTACTGGAAACGAGCGCTTGGTGGGAGGCAACCCACCTGTAAGTCTTTTTTTTCTCTTTTATGTTCTTTCCTTTGAGTCTTTTTCATGATTTAATTTAGTCAGTTTGTGAACTTGATTAGATGATATGATGTTGGTGCTTTTAATCGTGTTTCTTTTGAGTGATCTAATAGTCTAACTATTGGAATTCTGTTATGACAAAAGCTTCAAAGCCATGATCATTTTTCAGATAGGTGCGTCGATCGACGCAGCACACCATCGGGTAATCATCTTGATATCAAAAAAAATTCTTTTTCCTTTCTTTCACCAATTTCAGGCTTATATAATACTGGGGACAGTGTTGTTTAAGTCTGGGGGAGGTAGTTGCTAACATTTTTTATTATTTTGAGAGTCAAAATCTGTTTTATTGAGTCAAAAATTGTAGGGAATGATGACCTTCTCTAGGAACATATACTTAGTTTATGCGACTTATTAGTTGTTGCGACAAAGCCCTTCGAAGGAGCGAATTCAAAGCCAAATGATAGTACAGGTTCCCCTCTTATCGCGGTTTGCAAAACGAAGTAAATCAAACTCTAGACTACCACACTTGATCTCCATCTCGCTATATTCTCTCTGATGGTGTCACCATAGTAATATCATTCAAGACTTCTTATCACTTTTACCACTCTCTGTTGATCATGAATGGCCAGCTCATCGTTAGTTGGTACCCATCATCTACTGCCCTAGACCTCTCTGGGCCGAGCTTTCTCTCCTTCTGTTTAACCGGTCTGTTGGACGGATCTACATTCAGCTCGTGAGAAATTATCTTCGGGTCCATCCCCTTCATGTCCTTGATGGACCACGCAAAATTCGATGCGTTCTTCCTTAGAAGTTCAACGAGTTTGTCTCGTATACGGTCGCTTAGTTCTGACCCTATTCCCACACACTTATCAGGATGTTGGAAATCCACGATGATCTGTGTGATCAGTCGTTCTGACGACACTTTCTTCTTATCAGCATGGGGTGCCTTGTTCTGGCACCCTGCTATTCTCTTTGAGGCTTGTATGGCTATAGCGGCTCGAGTCCTGTTTTTCCTTTCAAGAATGAAACAGTTTCGAGTTTCGCTTTGATTACCTCTTTCGGTATAAATCCCGGACAAGGTCGAGATTTTCAAACACGGATGATAGGTTGAGCCATGGTGTCCCCAAGAGAGCGTTATACGCGGTGGAAGAATCTACGACGTCGAATGAAACGACCCGACCCGTTTATTTTTTGAACACAATAATCTTTGGTCTCGGACTAGCATTCCCATAAATGCTATCCTCAACAACTAAGCAAAACACATAAAACAAACAACACCGGATAACCAAACATTTAAACCAAATAAACCAATTCCATTAACTACTAAACCGGTTCAACAAAACCAAACAAGTTCCACAATACCAAATCCAATCCAGCAACCTAACAGCCATTCTAAAACGATAAAATGAAAACAACACGGAAACGAGACCCCAGATCATCTCCCTCTTCGTTGCCATGATCCCACGATCACAATTTGCCTTTACCTGCATCACATGGGAAAAAGAGATGCGTGAGTATTATCACAAATACTCAGTGAGAAGGTCATCCCATCTACGACTGCGCACTCAGGCACGATGGAACCGCTCAGGCAAACATACAACAAAAAAACAGCACACAACACACAGGCTCAACCACAGCCAAACAGACAGGCTGTCGATCGACACTACCACTAGGTGTCGATCGACACCTTCTGTACATGCCTGTCGATCGACAGCTTCCGTACGACCCTGTCGATCGGCACCCTCTCTAGGTGTCGATCGACAGCCTCCGTGCTGGTCTGTCGATCGAGATACCTTGTGTGTGTCGAACGACAGGCCTACGCAGAGTCATGGGAAATCGATCATAATCAATGTTTTTAAAAATGGACCGGCGACCGAACTGGAAAAGCTTTTGGGTCATAGGTCAATGTGGTCCGACCGATTCGAACCAGGTCGAATCAGGTTTAATAATGTTTTTAAAAATAGTAATATATATAGTTTTTGTATAATTATAATATCCAAATATATAATATAACCTTTAAATAAACATATTTTTAAATAATAGTCATGAGAAAAATCATTTTAATAACAAAAAAACTATTCAAAAACAAAATTTAATAAAATTCAAAACTAGTATTTGTTTTTATAAATTTTAATTATAAAAATTAAATGTGAAAAATGTAAATTTTCAAAAAAAAAAAAAAAAAAAAAAAACTCAAACCGGGTCAACCCAACCTGGGTAGTCGGCCGGTTCACGGTTGAACCCGGTCCGACCCCCGGTCCGGTCCGGTTTTCAAAACATTGATCATAATCCTCTCGGATCGATTCCTCCTCTGCGTCAACACGAAACCTGCACGAAAACAACAATCCACACACAACAAACAACAATCCACAGCCACAACAATCAACACAAGATTAAACACACGTTCCAATCCTATCACCAAGCAACCCTAACGAATCCACCGGTCCAGAAGCCATGGTCACGCACTCACCTTGAATTTTTGGTAGAAATTGATGGGAATTGAGGCTAGTTTCGAACTCAGCTACAATCACCACGAAAATCCACTCTAAAACGATCAAGAACGAAACCCTAACTCACAAAACTAGCAGAAACAAGAGAACTCCTCACAAACTGTTTTTCTGCTGATTTTGAGACTTGGTTTAGCTCAGAATGCGGCCAAAAAAATTATATACGAAGCCTAGTTTTTCCCCAAACTGGCCCGGCCCAACCGCACAATTAAAACTCGAACCAGAAAACCAACCAATTAAGGACCTGTCGATCGACACACACCATGGGTGTCGAACGACAGCCCCTTAAGGCCCCTGTCGATCGACATACACCACATGTGTCGATCGACAGCCCCCTCCATTTCCTCAAAAATGGTTCACGGGCGTCACGATTCTCCACCACTAAAGCTGGATTCGTCCTCGAATCCTCTAGCACCGCCCACAAGGCTAACCCCCTGGCCAACCTGCTAGTACACCGGAGACTACATCTCCCAGACCCTCTCGAGGCTCACATCCGTCCTATGCGTATTGACCCGTCTCAGACATTGATTGCTCATAGCTCATAACTCATAACCACCATCTAGCTCTCGGGATCGTCACCCCTTAGCTCTCGGTGCCTAGTATCCACCCACCTCAGACCACGCAGTCCTGATGGTGTCGATACCAACCATCTCCACACCTTCAAACCATCAAGATACACAATCTATCAAGCTCTCGGTATGCGAGGAACTCACTATCCCCTGGAGAGACGCATCTCTCAAAGATCTGCCAGAGGTCGCAACCTCCCCAAAACTATCTCCATACCCTCACGCTCTCAGTCCTCGCAGTCCTGACGAACGATCGGTATGTAGGGAACCCACTATCCCCCGAAGAGACGCATCTCTGAAGATTTGCCAAAGATTCATCTCCAAGAAAGAACCAATGTCTATCTCTGAGCTACGCAATCAATTCCTAACATCTATAATGCACCTCTGACCGGAACTACCTCCCAAGGTCTCCACATGATACTCCCAACCCGAAATACCATCAGAACATGATCATCACAGATCATCTGGACCATTCATCACACTGGATGTCCCCGCAGAGTCTCTCCGAAAGTAGATAGTTTTAACCACCGTAAAACTTATATTCTGAGACTCTCTCACACACACACACACAAACCTGTTAGAGTTCCTACCGAAACTGGCAAATTCTATTCACAATAAAACTTCCATTTCGAAGTTCTCTAACCACAAACGCATGACTATCAAGTCAAAAACATAAAAATGCTCATCTTATTAAGCTGGAAAAATGTCATAATCATTACAACTCAAATGAAAATACCAAACTGAAACGACCGGACCCGTTTTTTTTTTAACACAATAACCTTTGGTCTCGGACTAGCATTCCCATAAATGCTATCCTCAACAACCAAGCAAAACACATAAAACAAACAACAGAAGATAACCAAACATTTAAACCAAATAAACCAATTCCATTAACTACTAAACCGGTTAAACAAAACCAAACAAGTTCCATAATACAAAATCCAATCCAGCAAACTAATAGCCATTCTAAAACGATAAAAGGAAAACAACACGAAAACGAGACCCCAGATCATCTCCCTCTTCGTTGCCATGATTTCACGATCACAATTTGCCTTTACCTGCATCACATGGGAAAAGGAGATGCGTAAGTATTATCACAAATACTCAGAGAGACGGTCATCCCATCTACGACTGCGCACTCAGGCACGATGGAACCGCTCAGGCAAACATACAAAAAAAAAACAGCACACAACACACAGGCTCAACCACAGCCAAACATACAGGCTGTCGATCGAGACTACCACTAGGTTTCGATCGACACCTTCTGTACATGCATGTCGATCGACACAACCTCTAGGTGTCGATCGACAGCTTCCGTAAGACCCTGTCGATCAACACACCCTCTAGGTGTCGATCGATAGCCTCCGTGTTGGTCTGTCGATTGACACACCTTGTGTGTGTCGAACGACAGGCCTGCGCAGAGTCATGGGAAATCGATCATAATCATCTCGGATCGATTCCTCCTCTGCGTCAACACGAAACCTGCACGAAAACAACAATCCACACACAACAAACAACAATCCACAACCACAACAATCAACAATCCACAGCCACAACAATCAACACAAGATCAAACACACGTTCCAAACCTATCACCAAGCAACCCTAACGAATCCACCGGCCCAGAAGCCATAGTCACACACTCACCTTGAATTTTTGGTAGAAATTGATGGGAATTGAAGCTAGAAACGAACTCAACTACAATCACCACGAAAATCCACTCTAAAACGATCAAGGACGAAACCCTAACTCACAAACCTATCAGAAACAAAAGAACTCCTCACAAACTCTTTTTCTGCTGATTTTGAGACTTGGTTACGCTCATAATGCGGCCAAAAACATTATATACGAACCCTAGTTTTTCCCCAAACCGGCCCGTCCCAACCGCACGATTAAAACTCGAACCAGAAAACGACCAATTAAGGACCTGTCGATCGACACACACCATGGGTGTCGAACGACAGCCCCTTAAGGCCCCTGTCGATCGATATACACCATGTGTGTCGATCGACAGGCCCCTTCATTTCCTAAAAAATGGTTCACGGGCGTCACATCAAACTCGACGTAATGTTTTATTTTGGCAACTTCGACCGCTAGTTGGATTATTCCAATTGTAGGGATCATTCGACCCGCAAATCCCGTAGGGATCATCCTTTGTAGGGTTTCTTTGTAAATCAAATTTACAATGCTTCTGGTGTCTTATAGGAAGCTATTGAATTCACAATCGTCTATTAGTGGATTGTTGTGTGGTCGGTTCAAACCCACTGTATCTTGTTCAGAGAAAGTTACCTCTAGGCTTTCGTAGCGGTTGACTGTTTCTGCTTTCGGCCACTCGTACGACTGGCTTCATTGTATGTCTTCTTCATGATCCTTCATGATCATGAAGGTTCTTCCTTTTGCGAGCTTCGTCGTTGCAGTTACTAGAGCTATGGTTTCTTTTCTGAACATATTTAAAAGATTTCTCTCGTGAAAGTTACGCAGTTAATCTAATCGGTCCCCTTTGTTGGAGCCAGTTTGGTGATACCAGATTGAGCAACAATCCGAGATCGATCCAAAGAATAGAGGAACTAGGTTTAAGCGTAAAATCACAAAGAAAAAATCAAGTAAAAAGATGTGTATAGAATTCTCTACTGAAGGAGATGTCCTCGTTTTGGAGGAATACATCAAGTATTTATAGAAGTACAAAGTCAGTCGAAATAACCCTAAAAGATAATTGGAAAATCTCCTAAAAGATAAAAGGAAGTTATACTAATTCTAAGTATTTCCTTTTATCCGAGCTAAGTCTCCCAATTTGCTTGTATTTGCCTAGGTCGGCAGATGCTCCTTAACGGGCCGAGTTGTCTTTATGGGTCCTCGCTAGCCCATTGCTCCGCTTTTGATCTCCGTATCGAGTGGGATTTGAGTTGGTATGGTTACGGGTGTTGAACCCGGTACCACCAACTACCCAATCCCCACGTGTACAATCAGCTTTTCACTTCTCTTCCTTACTTCCCAGTAACCACTAGCCTTGAATTGCTAGATAAAACGTTTCCCAATCCCTTCTTTCTTTCCTTTTATGATCTATACTTATGGAGGTAAATCGTAACACTTTTTCAGCTCAGTTTTTGCTTTTATGAACTAGTCTAACTATATTTACTTTCTACTCGACTCTTTTTACTTTTTCTTAGAGAGAGGTAGACTCAATTGCTATTTTTAAACTTTGAGCTTCTATACTTTTCTGGTTTTCTTCTCCATAGGACTAGCTTAACAATCTATCCCTTCCTTACTTCAGGATTCACTTTTGATACCCACTGGATATATCTATTCAGGATCAAAACACACCAAATTCCGATCCCATTATCCTAAAGTTAGTTTAGACACAAGAAACTAGCTTAAAATGGATTCCTCTTATTGTCGGCCCAAACTCTTTCAGGCTTTTATCAATAGTGCAAAAATAAAAGGCCTACCACTTAATAAACAATGCAAGGGAAGAAGAAAAAGTTTTAGGTTCATATAGGTAGGGTACCATTCTCATCCAAGAAGATGAACTCGGATCGGGATGGCCACTCATGTCAAGAGAGAGTGGTAAAAACAAGGTAAACATGACCTGAGTGTGTATATTGTATCCACATATAAGATTTCAAGCTCCATTAGAGGGATAATTAATGTCAATATTAGGTTTAATACCCATTACCATACCCGACTCAGATCCAACCCGACACGGAGCTTTAGAGGCCTGCTCGGAGAATGGGCCAACAAGAATCTATTAACATTGACTCGGCCCGTTTAGAAGCATAAGCCGGCCTAGGCGAATACAAGCAAATTAGAAGATTTAACTCGGATAAAAGGAAATACTTAGAATTAGTATAACTTCCTTTTATCTTTTAGGAGATCTTCCATTTATCTTTTAGCTTTATTTCGACCGACTTTGTACTTGTACAAATACTTGATGTATTCCTCTAAATTGAGGACATAGATTCCAATAGAGAATTATATACACATCTTTGCAAGTTCTTATTTTCTTTGTGATTATACGCTTAAACCTAGTTCCTCTATTTTTTGAACCAATCTTGGAGTGTTGCTCAATCTGATATCACCAATTAGTATCGCTTCTTTTAAAGCTTTGTATGGGACCCAAGAGGGGGAGAGGAGCAATTATGGTGCATATTTTGTTTAGGAAACGACAGAGAGGATCCATATTTTGAAGCTGAACATGAAGGAAGTTCCAGATCGGCAGAAGAGTTATGCTGATAAGAGAAGAAAAGAGTTAGAGTTTGAGGTGGGAGATAAAGTGTATCTCAAGATGATTATAACTGGTCCTGTCCGCTCACCAGTGTCACTCCGAATACTACTTCTCTCAGCATGATCTGGAGTAATGACGCAATTCGATGCTCCAGAATCAAACAACATGTGGGACTCACACCCGCCCACAAACAAGGTCCCTACACAAATTTCATGTGCTAAGGAACCTACTTTCTATCACAAGGTAAACAATTCAAAACAAACACCAAAAATTCTACACTACAGAATTTACAAAGTCTGAATTAGAGAGTTTACCTGTGATCGGCCTCGAGCTTGGCTTACTCGGCGCTGCAATAGCCGGCGGACGCTGCATCACCGCAATATGCTCTGCAGGCTGCACTATCCCATACTGCGCCACTGGTTGCACAACTGCCACTGTGATCTACTACAACTTGGGACAGTTCAACGTGAAGTGCCCCGGCTCTCCACACTGGGAACAAGTCCGAGCCGCTGGTGCCTCACTCTGCTTAGGGCAGCTCACCTTATAGTGATCTAAACTCCCACAACCAAAGCACTCTCGGCAACTCTGACCCGATCTCGAAGTGTCATCCCACTTCCTCTTCTGTCCCTGCGCAGGCTTACCGCCTTTGCTAGGACCTACCTGCTGCTGAGGCCTCTGAGGCTGAACAGCTGGAACCACTACCACAGCGTGCTCCCTCAGATCCTTCTCGATATGTGCAACCATCTCTACTAGCGACACTCTATACTCAAACCTGATGCCTCTGCACCGAGTCCTCAAGTCTGGTCGAAGCCCCCTCACGAACCTCCGAATCTGAGCTTCTCATCCTCCAGACTCCTACCAGCATAACCCAAGAGTCGGTTAAACTCCGCGTCATACTCTCGAACCGACATTGCGCCTTGAGTCAACTCCAAGAACCTCGCCTCGAGCCTATCCAATGCCTCCTGAGGGAAGAACTTGGCGTTAAACTCCTCCACAAAGTCTGCCCAAGATATCACCGTCCGAGCACGCCTCGCTGCAACACCCCTCCACCAGAGATGTGCATCACCGTCCAAATAATGGACTTCCAGATCAACCATGTATCCCTCTAGACACCTGATCGAGCAAAAATTATGCTCCAACCTCATCCGCCACTCATCAGCCTCCTCAGGCTTAGCACCTCCTGCAAAAGAACCCGTACCAATCCTCTGCATCTGCTCCATCATCCGGATAAATGACGGAACCTCCTCAGCAACCGCAGCCCTCGGTTGGACCTCTGCCACTCGTGGTAAAACTCGAGCCTGCCCTGGCACCGGTAACCGCTCCAACAACTGCCTCAACAGATTAGCCACACGACCAGCACCACTAGCCTCAACGGGACCCAAACCAGCCCCAACAGGACCCAAACCGGCCCCACACTGGCAGTCACACTGGCGGACAGACCATCATCTAAAGTCTGCTGAACTGTTGCAGCCCCACGCGTGGAACTCTGAGCCTCACTCAAGACTGGCTCATCCACTGGTCAACGACCTCTACCTCGGCCTCCACGCCCACGCCCTCTAGCAGTCCTAGCTAACTCATTGCACTTAACAAAGTACCCAGCTAAGAGCTAGAAAGACTAACAACAAACATAAAACACACTTACCGTGGAATCTCTTTGAAGGCTCGAAGAAAGATGATCTAGAACCCCTAAACCCAGAGAATTGCAATATTCACCAAATTACAATCCTAGCAGTTCTAACCTGTCGTAAAACAGTAAGGGCTCTAATAGCAAACTGAAACGACCCGACCTGTTTTTTTTTTAACAATAAACCCTTTGTCTCGGACTAGCATTCCCATAAATGCTATCCTCAACAACCAAGCAAAACACATAAAACATACAACAGCGGATAACCAACACTTAAACCAAATAAACCAATTCCATTAAATACTAAACGGTTCAACAACAAAACCACAATCTCAATTCCACTATCCAGCAACCAAACAGCGGTTATAAACAATAATGGAAAACAACAAGAAGCACGAAACACGAGACCCTAGATCATCTCCCTCTTCGTAGCCGTGATTCGACGATCAGAATTTGCCTTTACCTGCATCACATGGAAAAAGAGATGCGTGGGTATTATCACAAATACCCAGTGAGACGGTAATCCCATCTACGACTGCGCACTCAGGCACGATGGACCGCTCAGGCAAGCATACAACAAACAACACGCAAACACAAAGGCTCAATTACAGCCAAACAAGCAGTCTGTCGATCGACACTACCACTAGGTGTCGATCGACACCCCCTGTACATACATGTCGTTCGACACAACCACTAGGTGTCGATCGACAGGCATGTGATCTGGCTGTCGTTCGACACACCTTATGTGTGTCGTTCGACAACCTTCATGCTGGGCTGTCATTCGACACACCTCGTGTATGTCATTCGACAGGTCCTTCGCATAATCCTGGGAAATCGATCATAATCCTCTCGGATCGATTCCTCCTCTGGGTCAACACCAAAACCTGCACAAAACAACAATCACAACACAACAACCAATACACACAGCCAGAATTAATCAACACAAGATCAATCCACACGTTCCAAACCTATCACCAAACAACCCTAACGGTCCGTCGGCCCATAAGCCATGGTCACGCACTAACCTTAGATTTTCAGATAGAACTGATGGAAAATTGAGGGTAGAAACGAAATCAGCTACAACCACCACGAAATTCCCCTCCAAATCGATCCATAACGAAACCCTAACTCACAAAATTATCAGGAACAAGAGAAACTCCTCTGTGACTCTTTTCCACTGATTTTGAGACTTGGTTTCGATCAAAATGCGGCCAAAAAGCCTTATATACGAACCCTAGTTTTCCCCCAAACCGGCCCCGTCTAACTGAACGACTAAAATTGAACCAGAAAATCGTCCACTTAAAAGCCCTGTCGATCGACACGCACCACGTGTGTCAAACGACAGCCCCTTAAGAGCCATGTCGATCGACATACACAACGTGTGTCGATCGATAGCCCCTCCATTTTTCTCAAAAATGGTTCACAGGCATCACAATCTAGAAGGGGTTAAAGGTTATAAAGTTTGGATAGCTGAAGAGGAAAAAGTTCTGATCAGTAGACGAGAAGTTTCCTGATAGAGTGTGTCTTTTGAAAAAGTCACTTTATGGCTTAAAACAAGCTCCTAGGCAAAGGAATAGGAGATTTGATGATTTCATGGTTCAAAATGGCTACAACATAAGTGAGAGAGATCATTGTGTCTACTTCCAAGAGCTGAAGAATGGAAACTACATATATTTACTGCTGTATGTAGATGATATCCTAATTGCTTCAGTTGACAAGGAGGAAATCAAGAGGCTAAAGATTCTTCTAAGTTCAGAATTCGAAATGAAGGATCTTGGTGATGCCAAGAAGATATTGGGAATGGAAATATGCAGAGATAGAGATACAAGAGGCTTGAGCATATCTCAGGAAAGTTATTTGATGAGGAAACACCTATGGGAGTTCACTTCGAGCTCAAGTCTGCAATATCTCAAGAACTAAAAGAACAGGAGGAGTTCATGAGGAAAGTTCCGTATCAGAGTGCAGTAGGAAGTATAATGTATGCAATGGTTGGTACAAGGCCAGACTTGGCTTATCCAGTGGGACTCATAAGTAGGTTCATGAGTAATCCGATCAAGGAACATTGGTATGCAGTTAAGTGGGTTCTTAGATACATCTAGGGCTCGACTCAGATGTGTTTGAGGTTCAAGGGATAATGGGACTTCATCATCCAGAGGATACTGTGATTCAGATTATGGAGCAAATTTCGACACATCTACTTTGAGAATCTATTTGGAGGACTAAATGAAGTCTGATTGAGCTGAAATTTTGCGTAAATGTTCATGACACTTCTGTCTACAGAACAACTAGTTGGATCTCCATTTAGACGGTTAGTTTCTCATTTATATGAGTCTTCTAGAGCATGTTTAGTACATCTTATTTCATCAACCAATTTTGATGAATTGTAATGTTTGGCTGGCAAATGAGCTCGGATTGAGATGAAACCTCATAGGAACCTACTAGACTCATGGAAGGATATAATTGGATCTGGAGAGTGGGAGCCCAGTCGAGCAAGAACCGTTACCGATTTCAGAGACTTCGGTTGCTTTGTGGCTAAGGTGAGGAGTTCAGACTGGTGCATCTTTAATGTGTTAGTAAATTATTTGTGATATACATTGTATGTTGAGTATGATTGGATTGTGTGTATTATATTTATAAGAACAAAATATAATGATATTAATAAGTATGAAATGGAATATGATACGTTGGTTAGTGAATGTGATTTGTGTGATGAGTTGGACTTAGGGCGAGGACATGGCGATCCCGCTATAGCCGGTTCGGGCTGACGGCCAACCTTGTCTCATGTGTCAAAAGTCATGGATGTCATGTGGATGATTGATGTGTGACGTGAAGCTGAAGTGCATGATATTGTCGAATAGTAATATCATTTAGATATGTTATGTTGATAGTTGTGTGTGCCTTTTGTATTTTGGTATATGCATTTAATGCTTATAATTTATTATCGTATTCTGGATCACTACATGTTGGCGTATGCCACCTCGCTCACTGGATAATGTAATTACTCACCCCTCTTTTTCTCTTTTTAATTTGTATGGTTATTTCTTGTTATGTAAGTTAGGGCACGAGACCTAGGGCTCAAAGTGAATGGGGTCGGGGATCCACAAAAACCCTTAAACCCAACAAGGAAATTACTCAACCATGATTAAGGACAGCAAACACATGGTGAATAAGAGATTCATCATTAAAACTGGACTGGTACTCGCATGTGTTAACATACCCAGTTGGAGCTCTCTTCACATCTGATGACCATATTGGTATTGTAATCGAGGTGTCACCACCGATGGTCGAGTTATATGAGATCAGAGTCTCCATCTTACCCTTGGTCGTCTCGTTGTTCATCTCGCCGATGAAGCCCAAGTTCGTTGCTCTAGCCCATTTGCTTATTTCGTTGATTCATTTTTGGGGAAATTTTGGATTCAATCACAATTGATTTTGTCTAAGCTTATAATTCACTTAGTAGCTTGTTAAGTTTGTGCTTAGGGTTTACATATGCTATATGGAACTTCAAATCACTATTGTGGAGATAATAACGTAATAACTAAGTAGTCTAGACAACATTTCAGCCTCTATAGTTAATATTTTTTAACTACCAGAAGAAGTAAATCAAGCTTTGGTTAAAGTGATTTTGGGACCACTTTGAATGAAGAAACGACTACTACAAATTGTGTCTACGTACGCCATTGTCTTCTTGTGTGATTGCCAAAAGATAATGTTGAGTTGTCTGCAGGTATCAAACTTGATTGGTGGAGCGTGTGGCGTCTGCGTCAGAGCGTTTCATGTTAGGTTATGAGCCGGAGAAGTTGGTGCTTCTGTGTATATAAATACATCATAGGACTGAGAGTGCAACGCCCATGAACAAAATTTTGAGAATTTGATAAGGGTGTCGATTAACACCAGGTGGAATGTTGATCAACACCACTGTTAGGTTGATTTTTCCGGTTAGATTTAAATTGTCGGTTTGTCTGGTTTGGGTTCACGTAACCCTAGGGCTTTGTATTTAAGGGGAGGCATCCGATTTTTTGCTTGTCAAAAACGTGGAAAGTGAGTAAATCAGAGAAAAGTTGTTTCCGTGAGAGTTTATATCGTTCGTGAGAATTTTGGTGTGAGGATTCGATTGGCTTGAGAAAGGAATCAGTTGTGGTGAGTTTTGGAGTAGAAAGGAGAAGGAAATCAGAGGTTTCTCAGTGATCAAAGGCTGATCTCGTTCCTTGTCTCAGTTCCATCGTTCTCCAATCCAAAACTAAATTGAGTGCGTGACCTGGGCTTATCTACGTGGATGGATCGTTAGGGATTCATGGTGATAGGTTTTTGTGATTGATTTGATCCTTGGTTGATTGTGGATTTCGTGTTTGTGCACTTGGTTGTGTGTATGTTGATGTTTTATTGTAGGAATTTGTGTATGCGTAGGCTTGGAATCGGACCAGAGAGGAGAAGGTTCGATTCTGGCAACGTAGTGGCTGGTGTCGAGCGACACAAGGTGAACTGTCGATCGACACTAGCAGGTGGGGTGTTGATCGACACAGAGTGTAGTGACTGATATATCATGGTTTTTACCGGTTTTTGAGCATGATTTAACTCGATTTTATCGAGTCTTTTCGGTGTTTTTCTAGTGTTTTAGAGTCTTTGCAGGTTCATGTATGATTGGAGCTTAATTGGTGATTATGGAGCTTTTTGGAGCATCAAGTAAAAAGCAGTCGAAGTCACAAGTGTGGAGCAGAAAATTGCAAAGAGCGTCGATTGACGCAAGGCCTTATGCGTCGATCAACAGAAGGTGTTGTGACGCGAAGAAAAGAGGATTTTCCAATTCTAAAGTTTTCCTCTTCGCCCAGAAGTTCAAGAAGTTTACAAATCAAGCCCAAAACAAATCTTAACCTATAGATACTCAGTTTTCTTTTAGTTTTCATTACCTTAGAATTTATTCAAGACTTAGAGATTCAGAGAGATTTTGAGAGTTAGGGAGACACGTTTTCAGACGTTTCAGATTTCTTCAAACCTTTCTGTATCTCTTTCTCGATCTTTATTTAATGCAGTATTATTCAGTCATCATGTTTTCTGCATCCATGTCTGAGTAATCTACTTGTTAGGTTTAGGGTTTTTCAAAGGATTTGAGATGAATTGTTAGAATTGAATTCATGTTAGGATTATCTTATGGTTCTTCATCTAGATTGCATTAATTCTGATTTAGGAATGATCACCTTGAAATAGACATCATAGGTTGATTAATTAGAAGCGGAAGCATCAATTGATAACTTGACTAGAATCTTAGATGAGCAAAATCACATATTCTCAAAGGAATTTGGTTAAGGGATTTTGTGAACAATTGAAACCTGAACTTTAATGCTTGCTTAGATTGTTAGAACTCACAAAGGAATTTGGCTTTCTAAGGTTTATGCATAGATAATTAATTCAACGGAAGTCGTTAAATTTTACATTAGAGTTTCAAGTTCGAGAACAAATCTTCATTATAATCCTGACAGTTTTACACATCTGCAATTTATCTTTTCTTGTGAATTTCCCGAAAGCCTAGCTCTTTGTCTAATTGAAGTTTAAAACACAAATCACTTTCAAGTTTATTTATATTGATTTTCTGCATTTATACATTCTTGCTTTGCTTAATTCGAAGTTGAAATTCCATCGTGTGAT
This sequence comes from Arabis alpina, assembly GCA_900128785.1. Classification (NCBI taxonomy): domain Eukaryota; kingdom Viridiplantae; phylum Streptophyta; class Magnoliopsida; order Brassicales; family Brassicaceae; genus Arabis; species Arabis alpina. The sequence goes on from LT669789.1 coordinate 19,030,898, forward strand.
TGCGATTCCCAGTGATTTGATCCCTAAGTACTACAATTGATCTCTTAATTTGAGAGAGTAACTCAAGGTAAATTTGAACATATCAAATTTTTGGGGCCGTTGCCGGGGAATCAAAATCACCATTAGAATTTTGATTCTAGAATCTAGTTTATTTTCGTTTGTACGCGTTTTTCTTTTGATTTTTGGTGTTTTAGGTTTATGCATCATCAAAAAAACCAGGAGTGACAAGAATCAGAAGCTATTAGAGTTTATTTCAGAGTTAGGAGTTTTAGAACACGTCAACAGAAAAGCAGCAAAGGAAGCAAAGATGGCAAATTGTACAGTCTTTTTGTTTCAAGGAGGAGGTTGTCAATTTGTTGACAGGGAAGGTATTCAGTATAATGAGCTTGGGCAGAAACTTGATGATGCGGGTAATGCCATCGTCGTGATTGAGGAAGTTGACGATGCAGCTGCAAGAGAGTGTGAGCGCGCTCAGCAGGAACGTCAAGCTCAGGCGAATCATCAAGAGGTTGTAGTACGTGAGCGTACTTTGGGTGACTATAACCATCATGAGGAATACTATGCCAACATAGCAGCTATTCGGCCTCCTGGATTTACTAGGCAGGACTACGAGCTGAAATCCGCCTTTTTCTCACTGGTGGCTCAGCATCAGTCCCATGGACATCCGTCCGAACACCCCATGGATCACCTTGAGAGGTTTGAGGACCTTGCATCCAGCATTAAGGCGAATGAGGTATCTCTTGACTACGTTTTTTGCAAGCTCTTCCCATACTCTCCAGCTAAGGAAGCAGCTCACTAGTTGAAGCGGTTGGAGCAAGGCTCGCGGACTACTTGGAGCGCTATGAAGAAGCATTTCTATGATGAGTCGTGTTCAGATGATTTGAGAGCCAAGATCTCTTCTTTTGCTCAGGGTCCAATCGAAGCATTCAAGGCTTCGTGGGAACGCTTTAAGGGTTATCAGAGGGATTGTCCTCACCACGGGTTCATAGAGGTTCAGCTTTTGAGCATCTTCTTTAGAGGGGTTGATCGGAGACATTAGATGGCTTTGGATTCTGCTAGTAATGGAGATTTCAAGACTCGATCTCTAGCTGACTGTTTCATGTTTATAAAAAACTTGGCTTCAAGCAATAGCACTATGAAGATTGATCAAGAGAGAAGAAGAGAAGGAGGGATCACATGTGGAGTTGAAATTGTTGAAATTAAGGCTAAGCTGGATAGTGTGCATAACCTTCTAGTAGGGAATAAATCTGTGCACTTTGCTCAATAGGTTGATACGTTCATTCTAGAGGAAGATAATGAAAAAAGGATGTTAACTACATCAATGGGAATGGCTATCACTATCAGAGGTTTGGAGGCTACAATGGAAACAACTATACAAGGAACTATGGTTCCTCTTCTTATCAGTCACCACCTGCCATGTCTTCAGATAGCAAAGCAGAAGCTATGCTTGAGCAGCTTTTGGAAGGGCAGCGGAAGATGACAGTCAATTTCAATAGAAAGATTGGTGCCGTGTTGATGCACTATTTTTAGCTAGCTCAGCCTTTGCTAAAGACCAAAGATCCAACAAGGCGCTCAAAGCTTTAATATTTATAAAGCCTTAAACAAAAGCACAAGTGCATGGTTACACCGAGGTAGTATTTAAGGGTCGATCCCACGAGGAATAAAGATTGCAAGACACTAAAGATGCGAGAAACAAACTAATCTATAACATGCATTTTTATGGGGTTTTCATTTAGTTTAACATGATAGGAAATGCAAGGAACTAAGATGCAAAGGAAATGTAAAACAAGGAAAAACATTGGACAATAAGCTAATTTATCATAAGAGCAAGTTAACAATCAAATAATGATGTTCAAGATTGAAGTAAACACGGCCCTAGAACATGAAACTCGATAATTCGACTACTCCACTTCCGTGGCTCTAATCACTTCATGTAATCACCTAATCATCACAACTTCCGTTGGTAACTAGATAAATCAAATGAGCCTTAAGGAACAAGTTCCATTAGTTCACTAAACACCATAATCGCCAATTGTTAGACAGTTATAAACCATTGGTTCTTGGTGCACAGTTCCTTGCAACTGTGGGAGCGATTGTGGATTTTCCTAATAATCGAATCTCCTTCTCAAACATCAACAAGAATGTCTTCTATCCTGCAGTTCTTGTCACACAGACTTCTTGTATGAGTGTCAATGTTGGAGATACACTGGGCTTAGACCATGGAGATGAGACGAAGAAGGTGCATAACGTCCTCAAGTTGGCTCCCTCCACTACATATCATGACGCCATCAATCCTGCAACTTCTAAGTGCAAAAACATCCCCAAAGTGAAGCACATAAAAACCTCAAAACGATTCTTCAAAATCAAAATTGTCATTCCTTTGGAGCTGAAGGAGAAAGGAGAGGTAGTTATCTAAGAGATGATGAATAATACTATGAAGCTTTTTCCTTGTATTGTTCCTTGCAAGTATGGGGGAGTGCACATCAGAGATCCATCTCCGACCTAAGCTCTGACATAGTCAAGCTAATTACTGGAAACGAGCGCTTGGTGGGAGGCAACCCACCTGTAAGTCTTTTTTTTCTCTTTTATTTTCTTTCCTTTGAGTCTTTTTCATGATTTAATTGAGTCAGTTTGTGAACTTGATTAGATGATATGATGTTGGTGCTTTTAATCGTGTTTCTTTTGAGTGATCTAATAGTCTAACTATTGGAATTCTGATCTGACAAAAGCTTCAAAGCCATGATCATTTTTCAGATAGGTGCGACGATCGACGCAGCACACCATCGGGTAATCATCTTGATTTCAAAAAAAAATATTTTTCCTTTCTTTCACCAATTTCAGGCTTATATAACACTAGGGACAGTGTTGTTTAAGTCTGGGGGAGGTAGTTGCTAACATTGTTTATTATTTTGAGAGTCAAAATGTGTTTTATTGAGTCAAAAATTGTAAGGAATGATGACCTTCTCTAGGAACATATGCTTAGTTTCTGCGACTTATTAGTTGTTGCGACAAAGCCCTTGGAAGGAGCGAATTCAAAGCCAAATGATAGTACAGGTTCCCCTCTTATCGCGGTTTGCAAAACGAAGTAAATTAAACTCTAGACTACCACACTTGATCTCCATCTCGCTATATTCTCTATGATGGTGTCACGATAGTAGTAACATTCAGGACTTCTTATCACTTTTACCACTTTGTGTTGATCCTGAATGGCCAGCTCATCTTTAGTTGGTACCCATCATCTACTGCCCTAGACCTCTCTGGGACGAGCTTTCTCTGCTTCTGTTCAACCGGTCTGTGGGACGGATCTACATTCAGCTCGTGAGAAATTATCTTCGGGTCGATCCCCTTCATGTCCTTGATGGACCACGCAAAATTAGATGCGTTCTTCCTTAGAAGTTCAACGAGTTTGTCTCGTATACGGTCGCTTAGTTCTGACCCTATTCCCACACACTTATCAGGATGTTGGAAATCCATGATGATTTGTGTGATCTGTCGTTCTGACATGTGCAATCTTCTTTTCCCTTTAACTTATGTGCAGGCATGTGCAAAAACGTCGGAGAGAAAAGGGACTGACACAGTTTTTCATTCACAAGATTGTGAGGGAAGATGGTGATACTGGATTGAGCAACAATCCGAGATCCCTCCAAAGAGTAGAGGAACTAGGTTTAAGCATAAAATCACAAAGAAAAGATCCAGTAAAAAGATGTGTATAGAATTCTCTATTGAAGAAGATGTCCTCGTTTTGGAGGAATATATCAAGTATTGATACAAGTACAAAGTCGGTCGAAATAACCCTAAAAGATAAATAAAAAATTTCCTAAAAGATAAAAGGAAGTTATACTAATTCTAAGTATTTCCTTTTATCCGAGCTAAGTCTTCCAATTCGCTTGTATTTGCCTAGGTCGGCAGACGCTCCTTAACTGGTCGAGTTGTATTCATGGGTCCTTGCCGGCCCATTTCTCCAAGCTGACCTTTTGATCACCGTATCGAGTCGGATCTGAGACGGGTATGGTTACGGGTGTTGAACCCGGTACCAACAACTAGTCCCCCCGACCCCCCCGAGCTCGGCGAGTATTATTTTAATAAGCTCAGCCGAGACGTACTGAGGAAGATTTGCCCAACTCAGATCTCAAGTTGATCTCGAAAAACTTATCTTGACACGTGGCTCGATCAGATCCGTTGACTCTTTGAGGTGACGTTCGACACCCCAGTTGTGCTTAGAAAGTTGTGATTTCCGGATCGATTTTCGCGGAATATTTACTCTAAGTCTTCTTACTTGACACGTGGCACTTCACGATTGTGTGCTCACGCGGCGAGTGAGAATCTCTTAAAGGCGTTTTTTTTTACCCTAGAATTTCCCTTCGCTATAAATATGATGCCAAATTATTCAGAACCTACACACTTCCAAACATGGCGTTTCCTATTCTTACAAGGAAAGATCAAAGCGGCGGAATCGTTTTCCATTCATCATTTTAGAAAAAGATTGGTGAATTTTTCTTAGTGGTTTCTTCGTATGAAGAAGTCGATTTTAAATCGATTGCGGGACTTCCAAGAGACGACGATTCATGGTTTTCACTCATGTTAGAGATCATATTCCCAAGAAACCATCATGTCAGGGATCATATTCCCATACTGACGGCCCGCTTCTGTTTGTTCGGCCGATCTGATACGCGTTAGATATCGCAACCGAACTGAAACTTCACTTTGAAGTGGTTGGTCGGAGGTTCGAGAATAACGATCCTTGATTGAGGTGTTGTGGCCCACAGAGGAGTATTGGAGTGGGTATTTACAATTTGTTGGAGTGGTTACTTCCAAAGCCTCAGGCGGGTTCAACACCTCAACACCCTTCCATTACCGCGGTTGTTACTTCAACAACGAGGTCCGCAAGGATCTCAACCGTCATTGTGCTGCGGACCAAAGGGTTCGATACACTTTAGCTCACTTTGGAGCTTTTGGGTCTTTTGTAAGACTTTAGCTCGTTTCAGAACTTTTGTAATAATTTTGTTTCAAGATCTTTCGTAAGATTTAGCTCGCTTTGGGGCTTTTGTAATATTAGCTCGCTTCGGAAGTTTTGTTATCCTTTTAAGAATTAATTTAAGATCTTTCATAAGACCTAATTCAATTTGGAATTTTCACATTCCTTTAAAGGAACAAGAATTAATTTAAGACCTTTCGTAAGACCTAATTCACTTCGGAATTTTCTTATTCCTTGAAAGGAACAAGAATTAATTTAAGACCTTTCTTAAGACCTAATTCACTTCGGAATTTTCGTATTCCTTTAAAGGAACAAGAATTAATTTAAGATCTTTCGTAAGACCTAGTTCACTTTGGAACTTTTGTGATACGTTATCTTCGAGCTCCGAGCTCAGAATCTGACATGAATTCTTGATTTTAAGTTTTTCGCGATGCATGAACTCGACTTTATTAACACCTTATTGTTTCATAAGAAACTTGGATGATCACGGGCTCATGGGGAGTCGACTTATGGAAGCACCCTAGGATTGCTTTCGTAAGAATCCTTAAGTGGTTGCAAGCTATGGAGCTCGGCTTTGGACACTAAGATTACTTTCAGAAGACTCTTTAGTGGTTTGCGAACTATGTAGTTCGACTTATTAGAAGCAAGATTCCTCCAAGAATTCGCTGCTTACCAGCTCGGTGTCGGTTCTTAGAATCTGTACCTAGGTACGAAGTAGGCTCGGTTTGTGGTCTGAGAGTGCAAATAACTAGTGCTTTGGCTTAGCTCAACTTTTGCCTTAGGACGAAACTTCAGTATGCGATCGAGATTCGGCGTGTGATTTACTTGGTTGTCCTAAGCGCGGGGTATGGACCTGGCTCCGGCTTAAAAAGGTTGTGGATTATTTCACCACGGCACTTATGAGAAGCGCGTTGATTAGATACCTGGTCAGGATTCCGATGTGTGACAATATATGAACAGATCGTATAAAGTTATTTTCTAAGAAACTGTATATTAAATTCTCGAGTTGATCAGACTGAGTTTTTAATGAACTGTGCTTTCAAAAGCAAGTCTTTGGTTTAAACCAGAATCTTTATTTTAAAAGATCTATATATTTTTTTTTATATGTGTAACTACACTTAGTTTTTTTCTGAAACGCAAGATGCCTACGTACCCTTCTTCAAAGAAAGGATCAAGTCACTCGTAGTTCAATAAAAAGAGACTGGTTTGAACATTGTATTTTTTTTATTATTATTTCAATAATAATATCGCCTGAGGTTCCAAGCATTCCAAGAACTTCGGATTTCGGTTCCATCCATCTCGAAGAGTTCATACACTCCAGGTTTTACAACCTTTGAGACCTGGTACGGTCCTTCCCACTTTATTCCAAGCTTCCCGACTTCGTCCTCTTTGGTGTTTTTATAAAAAAATTGGAGGACGAGGTCGCCTACATCGAAAGATCGATATTGTACTTTCTTGTTGTAGTACTTTGTGGCGAGCTGTTGATAATTTTGTATCCTCAGCAAGGCATTGTCTCGAACTTCTTCGAGGTCATCAAGATGGTCACAAATTCTTCGTCCGTTCATCTCAATATCTTGAGTCATCAAGACTGTTCGAGCACTGTCGATGTGAGCTTCAGCGGGTGCTAGCGCTTCCATTATATATGCTAAAAAGAAAGGGATCTGACCTGTCGATCGTCGAGGGGTTGTTCGATGAGCCCAAAGTACTCAGGGGAGTTAATCCGCCCATGCTCCCTTCTTTTCTCCTAGGCGCTTCTTTAGCCCGTCTATCAACGTTTTATTAGTTGACTCGTCCTGTCCATTCCCTTGGGGATAATAGACAGTTGTTGTGGCCAGACGGATATTCCATATGTCGCAAAACTTTGCGAAAACATCACAGGTAAGGATCGGACCGTTGGTTTATGCAATAAAATCTGCTAACACTTGCGACTTCATAGTCGGTTTATTTTTATAGATTATATCATATTCACTAAGCTCGATCGCCCACCGAGTTAGTCATCCTGGCTGACATCGATGGTATGAGATTGAAAATATGGCCTGAGTTTCCTTGCCGATGTTAAGAGTGTTAAGGCCAATTTTTCCATAGTTGAGTATCTCGACTCTGCGTTGTTGAGAGCTTTACTGATGTAGAAGATGGGCTATTGCTCGCCACGGTCTTCCCTTACCAGAACTCCACTGGTTGCCGATGCCGAAACCGCGAGGTACTAGTATAAGGTCTCCCCTTCCTCGGGTTAAGCAACTATCGATCGACACGCACGATGGTCAGCTGTCGATCGACACACTATATGAGTGTCGATCGACACACACTTTTCAAAAGCCGACGAACTGATTTTGAAAGAATGGAAAATTGCCTTTTTGGCCCAAAAGTTTCCAGAAGTTATTAGAAATGCCCACCACAATTTCATAACACTATTTATACTTTGCTTTTAGGTTTTTAGATCATTACCTTAGATTTTATTGAACAAATTAAGAGAGACTTTTTGAGCGTTTTAGGGAGACAAGTCTACTTTGTTCTTGAGAGTCTTCGAACCCTTTGTATCTCTTCCTTATTGTTTTTCTTTATGCAGTATTATTCAGTTATGATTGGTTTTGCATCCATGTCTGAGTAGTTCTCGTGTTAGGTTTAGAGTAATTCGAAAGGATTGAAGATGAATTGCTAGATTGAACTCGCTTGTTAGGATTATCTCTTTGGTTATTCACCAAGATTGCTTTAACTCTGATTTAGGATTCGCGACCTTGAAATTGGATATCTTAGGTTGATAGATTGACACAGAAGTGTAATTTATTAGCCTGGACTAGATCTTAGGTGAGCAAACTTACTTATTCACAAAGGAATTTGGTTTAGGAATTTTGTGAACAAATTGGACTTGAATTTAAAGCTTGTTTAAATTAATTGAATTCGCAAAGGAATTTGGCTTTCTAGAGTTTAGGCATAGTTAGTTTTCGCAACAAAAGTTGGTTAATTATATCTTAGTGTTCCAAGTTCAAGAACGGTTCTTAATTAAATCTTGATTTCGTTTAATCTGCAATTCTGATTCATCCAGAGAATTACCTGAAAACCTAGCATTTTGTTTAAATGAATCTTAAGAAATCAACAAACTTTCTCTGTTTCGAATTGTTTTTGCTTTTACTTTATATTATTCGCTTAACCAATTCGAAGTCCTATTGTTTGATTTGACTCCTAGTGATTCGACCCCTACTACAATTGATCTCTTAATTTGAGAGAGTAGCTCAGGGTTAAATTTGAGCATATCCAATTTTGGCGCCGTTGCTGGGGAGTCAAAATCACCTATAGGATTTTGATTATAGAATTTAGTCTAAGTTTTATTTTCGTTTTTACGCGTTTTTCTTTTGATTTTGTGTGTTTCAGGTGCCTAGAGGAAAGCAAGTTAAGATGGTGAATCGTATTGTGGTTGTTCTTCCGAATGCTCAGGGGGAGCTGTTTGACAGAGAGGGAAACAAGGATAACGACCAGGGAGAAAGAGTTGATGAAGCTGGTAATGCCCTCGTGGTGGCAGAGTAGGTTAACAACACAGTTGCAAGAGAACGAGCTGAGTTAGATTGTCAACGAATTGAGTTAGAACGTCAGCGAGCTGAGCTAGAGTGTTAGGCTCAAGCGAATCGTCAAGCTCAGGAAGTTGTAGCGATCCGAGCCCCTGGATTTGCTAGGCAGGACTTTGAGCTGAAGCCTGCTTTCTTCTCACTGGTAGCTCAGCATCAGTTCCATGGACATCCTATAGACCTCGCATCTAGCATCAAGGCATATGGGGTGTCTCTCAATTACGTCTTTTGTAAGCTATTCCCACACTCTCTAGCTGGGGATGCAACTTACATGCTGAAGCAGTTGGACCACTTGGAACGATATAAAGAACGCTTTCCTGGGCTATTTCTACGATGAATCGTGTTCAGATGAGTTGAGAGCGAAGATCTCTTCTTTTGTTCAAGGACCAATTGAAGGATTCAAGGCTTCACGGGAAGGATTCAAGGCTTCACGGGAACGTTTCAAGGGCTATCAGAGAGATTGTCCTCACTACGGTTTTACAGAGATTCAGCTGTTGGGCATCTTCTTCAGAGGTGTAGATTGAAGGCATCAGATGGCTTTGGATTCCGCCAGTAATGGGGATTTCAAGACTAGATATCCAGTTGATGCTCTTGTACTGATTAAAAACGTGGCTTTGAGCAACAACATGAAGAAGATTGATGAGGAGAGAAGAAAAGAAGCAGGTATGTCAGGTGGAGTTGAGATTGCTGAGGTGAAAGCCAAGATAGATTCTATGCATAGCCTTCTAGTGGGAAAGAAGGCAGTTCACTTTGCCCAAGAGGAGAATAATCAAAAGGATGTTAACTACATCAATGGGAATGGTTTTTAGAATCAGAGGTTTGGAGGCTACAGTGGAAGCAACCAGAGAAACAACTACTCAAGGGACTACGGATCTTCATCTTATCAGCCAATACCTGCTAGATCTTTAGACAATGACACGAAAGCTATGTTCGATCAGCTTTTGGAGGGTCAACAGACGATAACAATGAATTTCAATGGGAAGATCGACACCCTCTACACTAATCTGAATGGAAAAATCGAGGCCATCAACATTCACATGAAGAAGCTTGATACTCAGGTTGCTCAGACTGCTGAAAGTGTGAGGAGACAAGAAGGTTATCTTACATGGAAGACGGAAAATAACCCAAAGCACTTCTCCAATTCTATCACATTGAAGAGTGAAAAACAAGTGATTCCAACTATTGAGAAGTGAGAAGATGAGGATTGGCTCGTGGTTCTTGAAGAAAACCAGAATTTTGAGATTGCAGAGCGCATGTCGATCGACACACCTCCTACTGTCGATCGACACGATCGACACTAAGATCTGACGGCAATTTTGAAACAGACACTGTCAATCGATACACACAATGAGTGTCGATCGACACTTACGGGAAATTTTTGTACAAACGGGAATCCATCAACACTGTCGTTCGACACACCTGATGAGTGTCGATCGACAGCACTGAGAAACGTAGAAAACTTGAAAAATCATTATGAAATCGCCGTCGAACGTGTCTACAAGCCCAAGATTCTGTACCCAAGAAGTTTATACCCTTCATCTATCAACCAAGGCAGTGAAAAAGCAGCTAAGGAAAAAGGGAAACAAGGGAAACAAGCTCCAACATCATCGAGGAAGCTACCAAAGTTGTTGAATCCAGGGATGTTCGTTGTTCCGTGCTCAATCAAAGGTCTAGAATTGAAGGATTCTCTATGTGACACATAAGCTAATGTGAATGTCATGTTTGAGGCTGTTGCAAAGAAGTTATGGATTTTGGAGTTACAACCTTCAAAGACATATATCGAGCTTATAGATAGATCGTGTACAATTTCAAAAGGCTTTATTCCTTACGTGTTGCTTCAAATAAGAGACTGTCTTGTTCCTACGGACTTTTACATAATTGAGACCAAGGATAACAGATGTAAACCATTGGTTCTTGGTGCACAGTTCCTAGCAACAGTGGAAGCAATGGTGGATTTTCCTAATAAGCGAATCTCTTTCTCGAACATCAACAAGAATGTCTTTTATCCTTCAGTTTTTATCAGACACACTTCTTGTATGAGCGTTAATGTTGGAGATGAGACGAAGAAGGTTCAAAACGTCCCCAATATTACTCCTTCCACTACACATCATGAAGTTAACAATCCAGCGAGTTCCAAGTGCCAAAAGATCCCCAAGGTGAAGCGCATAATAACCTCTAAACCATTCTCTAAGTTCCAAATTGTCATTCCTTTGGAGTTGAGGGAGAAGGAAGAGGTAGTTATCCAAGAGATGGTAAATAATACTATGAAGCTTTTTCCTGGTATTGTTCCTTGCAAGTCAGGGGGAGTGCACTTCAGAGATCCACCTCACGTCTAAACATTATCCGTAGTCAAGCTAATGACTGAAAACAAGCGCTTGGTGGGAGGCAATCCCCCTGTAAGTCTTTTTCATTTCTCTTTGAGTCATTTTCTTTTCTTTTGAGTTTGTCCTTTGCTTCAATTTAACTTTCAAATTTGTGAAACTTTTTATCTTAAGACTATGTGTTGTGCTATTTTATCGTGTTTAGCTTGAGTGGTTTACAGTGTCCCTTTAGACTGCTCAAATGACAGAAGCCCCAAAAAGCCACGATTGCTGATTTTCGAAGAAAATGTCGATCGACACACATTGTGGCTGTCGATCGACACATCTCCGCACCTCATGTCGATCGACACACATTGTGACTGTCGATCGACACATCCACAGTACAGGTCCAAGTTTTTCGTTTTTCACAATTTTTTCAGTTACTTTCTTTTCATTCTCACCAATCTTAGATTTAATAACATTGGGGACAGTGTTGTTTAAGTCTGGGGGAGGTAGTTGCTAACATTGATTTCTATTTTGGAGTCAAAAATTTGTTTTATTGAGTCAAAATGTAGGGAACAACGATCTTTCCTAGGAACAAACGCTTAGTTTTTACGACTTTTAGCTGTTGCAACGAAGCCTTTGGATGGAGCGAATTCGAAACCAGATGATAGAACATGTTCCCCTCTTATCGCGACCTGCAAAACGAAGTAGATCAAACTCCAGACTAGTACACTTGATCTCAATTCTCTTTCATGATATCACGACAGTAATCGATCCAACATTCAGGACTCCTTATTCACTTTACCTCTCTTTATTGATCTTGAATGGCCAGCTCATTTTTAGTTGGTACCCAACCCCTAGCCTTAACCTTTTATTCAAGCCTCATGCGATCTTTTTCCCTATGTTTAATGTGCAGACATGTGTATAAACACCGGAGAGAAAAAGGTCCGACGCAGTTTTTCATTCACAAAATTGCACAGGATGAGGATTTGGTTGGAGAATTTTACAAAGATAGACGATGCTAAGCATTCCTTGGGATTTCGTGCATAACAATGGTAATTTTCGAGACTAACACTTATCTAGATCATTCCCCCTTTAGTCAAAAAAAAAAAAATTCAAAAATTTTGAGAAGGGAAAGGGAATGGTCATTTTTTTTTAAGTCTCTAGCTTCTACAAAAATCCGAAGGAATGGAGTGAATGGATGTGGACAGTGGAACATGTTATTTTTATACTTTGTGATGAACATGTTTAGTTCCTGATTAAGTTTTGGAGGAGAGAGTGCAATGTGAATGAGAGACTGTGGGAATCAACTAGACCAGTCTCTCTCTTTTGTTTATGCATAATGTATGCATCCACCAAATAAAATCTGGTAACCCTACCTAACCTTTTACTTGGTTGATATCATTAGAGAGAATTCCATCATCACTTTCATCAACAGTTAGGAGAATGTGAAATGGATGGGTTTGCAGGTTAAGATTTGAGGCCCAACCTATGATGGTTGAGATTCGTGACCGCCAAAGGTACTTTGTTTATATGCAACAAAAGAGTCTAGGAGGCGATAGCAAAGTTCTCAAGGATAAGTGAGTTTCCGTGATTTTCAAACCTCGACTTCATTCTTCGTCTCTAGTTTGCTTGAGGGCAAGCAAAAGCTAAGTCTGGGGGAGTTGATATATCATGGTTTTCGCCAGTTTTTGACCATGATATAAGTCCTTTTATCGAGTATTTTTCTTGTTTGCGAGACTTTTTAGTGCCTTAACAGGTTATTGTACGTGGGGAGCTTATTTGATGATTATGGTGCATTTTGGAGCATAAATGGGATAGAAGTCGAAGTTACAAGTGGAGAAGCAGAAATTAAGCAGTTGTCGATCGACACACTCTATCAGTGTCGATCAACACACACGATGGTCAGCTGTCGATCGACACACACTTTTCAGAAGCCGACAAACTGATTTTAAAAGAATGTGAAATTGCCTTTTTGACCCAGAAGTTTCCAGAAGTTATCAGAAAAGCCCACCACAATTTCAGAACACTATTTATACTTTGCTTTTAGGTTTTAGATCATTACCTTAGTTTTTATTGAACAAATTGACAGAGAGTTTTTTGAGAGTTTTAGGGAAACAACTCTACTTCGTTCTTGAGATTTTTCGAACCCTTTGTATCTCTTCCTTATTCTTTTTCTTTATGCAGTATTATTCAGTTATGATTTATTTTCGATCCATGTCTGAGTAGTTCTCTTGTTAGGTTTAGGGTAATTCGAAAGGATTGAAGATGAATTGCTAGATTGAACTCACTTGTTAGGATTATCTCTTTGGTTCTTCACCTAGATTGCTTTAACTCTGATTTAGGATTCACGACCTTGAAATTGGATATCTTATGTTGATAGATTGACACGGAAGTGTAATTGATTAGCCTGAACTAGATCTTAGGTGAGCAAAATTACTTATTCGCAAAGGAATTTGGTTTAAGAATTTTGTGAACAAATTGGACTTGAATTTAAAGCTTGTTTAAATTAATTGAATTCGCAAAGGAATTTGGCTTTGTAGAGTTTAGGCATAGTTAGTTTTCACAACGGAAGTTGGTTAATTATATCTTAGTGTTCCAAGTTCAAGAACGGTTCTTAATTAAATCCTGATTTCGTTTAATCTGCAATTCTGATTCATCCTGAGAATTACCTGAAAACCTACCTTTTTGTTTAAATGAATCTAAAGAAATCAACAAACTTTCTCTGTTTCGAATTGTTTTTGCTTTTACTTTATATTATTCGCTTAGCTCAATTCGAAGTCATATATCCTATTGTTTGATTTGACTCCTAGTGATTCGACCCTACTTCAATTGTTCTCTTAATTTGAGAGAGTGGCTCAGGGTTAAATTTGAGCATATCATCAATCCCCTTCATGTCCTTGATGGACCACACAAAAGTTGATGCGTTGTTCCTTAGAAGTTCAACGAGTTTGTCTCGTATAGGGTCGCTTAGTTCTGACTCTATTCCCACACACTGGTCGGGATGTTGGAAGTCCACGATGATCTGTGTGATTTGTCGTTCTGACGACACTTTCTTCTTATCAGCGTGGGATGCCTTGTTCTGACTCCCTGCTATCTCCTCCGAGGCCCGTACGGCCATAGCGGCTCAGGTCCTGTTCTTCCGTTCAAGGATAAAACAGTTTCGAGTTTCGCTTTGATTACCTCTTTCGGTATGAATCCTGGACGAGTTCAGGATTTTCAAACACTAATGATAGGTTGACGCTACAGCCTTCATTAGATAGAGCCATGGCGTCGCCAATACATCATTATACGCGGTGGGGACAATTCACGACGTCGAACTCGACGTAATATTTTATTTTGGCAAGTTCGACCGCTAGTTGGATTATTCCAACTGTAGGGATCATTCGACCCGCAAATCTCGTTAGGGATTGGTTTTGCTCGTGCATACGTTGGTATGTACCCATCCTTTGTAGGATTTCTTTGTAAATCAAATTTACATTGCTTCCGGTGTCTATTAATAGGCGATTGACTTCACAATCGTCTATTAACAGTTTGGCCACGAGTGGATCATTCTGCGGTCGGTTCAAAGCCACCGTATCTTGTTCATAGAAAGTTACCTTTAGGCTTTCGTAGCGGTTGACTATTTCTGCTTCCGGCCCTTCGTACGGATGGCATCGTTGTATGTCTTCTTCAAGATCCTTCATGAACATGAAGGTTCTTCATTTCGCGAGCTTTGTCGTTGCAGCTACTAGAGCTATGGTTTTGTTTTCTGAACATCTTTAAAAGATTTTTCTTGTGAAAGCTACGCAGTAAACCTAATCGATCCCCTTAGTCGGAGCGAATTTGGTGATACCGGATTGAGCAACATCCGAGATCGGTCCAAAGAATAGATGAACCAGGTTTAAGCGTAAAATCACAAAGAAAAGATCAAGTAAAAAGATGTGTATAGAATTCTCTATTGAAGGAGATGTCCTCGTTTTGGAGGAATACATCAAGTATTTATACAAGTACAAAGTTGGTCGAAATAACCTAAAAGATAAATGGAAAATCTCCTAAAAGATAAAAGGAAGTCATACTAATTCTAAGTATTTCCTTTTATCCGAGTTAAGTCTTACAATTCGCTTGTATTTGCCTAGGTCGACAAATGCAAATTAACGGGCCGAGTTGTCTTCATGGGTCCTTGCCGGCCCATTCGTCCGAGCTGACCTTTTTATCTCTGTATCGAGTCGGATCTGAGTCGGGTATGGTTACGGGTGTTGAACCCGGTACCACCAGAAGAGATATTTGGTTGGAGTACATGGAGAACTACAACAAGCTTGGCATTCCTAGGGATTTATGCAGTTTTCATGGTAATTTGTTTCGAGACATCTATCATATGTAGATCATTCCTTCTTCTAGTCATCCAAAAAAAAAAAAAAAAATTTCATAAAAGACGAGGAAATTATTGGTTTTCAAAAGGTTTATATTCCTAAGAAGTCCCAAGGAATCAAAGGATGTAGTGAAGTTTGTGGATAACGAAGTTGTTTGGAGGAGAATGCTCAAGTGAATGAGAAACTGTGGGCATCAATTGGACCATTCATTCTCTTTCGTTTTCGCATAATTCCTGCATCCACCAAATAGAATCCGGTAATCCCTAAACACTTTTAACTTCACTAAACACTAAAAGCCTTTTACATCATACCTAGCCTTATACTTGGTTGACATTATTAGCGAGAATTCCATTACTACCGATTGAGTGTGCGATAGTTAAGAGGAAGTAAAATTGATGGGTTTGTAAGCTAAGATTCGAGGCCCAACCTATGATGGTTGCGAATTCGTGACCACTAAGTGTACTTTGTTTATATGCAGCAAAAGACTCAAGGAGGTGAAGGCTATGTTCTAAAGGATATGTGAGTTCTCGCGATTTTCAAACCTCGACTCCATTTTTAGTCTCTAGTTTGCTTGAGGGCAAGCAAAAGCTAAGTCTAGGGGAGTTGATATATCATGGTTTTTACCGGTTTTTGACCATGATTTAACCCGGTTTTATTGAGTTTTTCGGTTTTTTTCTAGTGTTTTAGAGTCTTTGCAAGTTCGTATATGATTAGAGCTTAATAGGTGATTATGAAGCTTTTAGGAACATCAAGGAAAAAGTAGTCGAAGTCACAAGTGCGGAGCAGAAAATTGCAGAGAGCGTCGATCGACGCAAGGCCTTATGCGTCGATCGACGGAAGGTGTTGTGACGCGAAGAAAAGAAGATTTTCCAATTTTGAAGTTTTCTTTTTCGCCCCAAAAGTTCAAGAAGTTTACAAATCAAGCCCAAAATGAATCTTACACCCTATAAATACTCAGTTTTCTTTTAGTTTTCATTACCTTAGAATTTGTTCAAGACTTAGAGATTCAGAGAGATTTTGAGAGTTAGGGAGACAAGTTTTCAGACGTTTCAGATTTCTTCGAACCTTTCTGTATCTCTTTCTCGATCTTTATTTAATGCAGTATTATTCAGTCATCATGTTTTCTGCATCCATGTCTGAGTAATCTACTTGTTAGGTTTAGGGTTTTTCAAAGGATTTAAGATGAATTGTTAGAATTGAATTCATGTTAGGATTATCTTATGGTTCTTCATCTAGATTGCATTAATTCTGATTTAAGAGTGATCACCCAGAATTAGACATCGTAGGTAGATTAATTAGAAGCACAATTGATAACCTGACTGGAATCTTAGATGAGCAAAATCACATATTCTCAAAACAATTTGGTTTCGAGATTTTGTGAACATTTGAAACCTGAACTGTAATGCTTGCTTAGGCTGTTAGAACTCACAAAGGAATTTGGTTTTCTAGGGTTTATGCATAGATAATTAATTCAACGAAAGTCATTTAATTTTACATTTGAGTTTCAAGTTCGAGAACGAATCTTCATTGAAATCTTGACAGTTTTACACATCTACAATTTATCTTTTCCTGCAAATTTCCCAAAAGCCTAGCTCTTTGTCTAATTGAAGTTTAAAACACAAATCACTTTCAAGTTTATTTACATTTATTTTCTGCATTCATACATTCTTGCTTAGCTTAATTCGAAATTGAAATTCCATCGTGTGATTGCGATTTCCAGTGATTCGACCCCTAAGTACTACAATTGATCTCTTAATTTGAGAGTGTAACTCAGGATAAATTTGAGGATATTAGTAACCCTCGCTTAGGGCCAAGCTACGCCTTGGCAAAGACCCGTAGCGATTGCCAGCTTAGTCTATTAATTTTTTATCCAAAACCTAGTTAAGCACCTCGATGACTAAGCTAGGTGCTTGCCTGGTTTGTAAATCACCAGCCTTACCTCCGGACGAAGAAACGTTAGTTACCCTTGTACGAAGAAACTTCCAAGCTGCTCGGGATAGACCAAGCACGACAAATCTCATAAGCACGAGGTGTCGTGACCATATGCGACGAGTCAGCAAACGCACGATAAAGCGGAAGCACGAGAAATCCGCAGGCACGACAAATCGGAAGCACGATAAATCCCGTAAGCACGAGGTGTCGTGACCATTTGCGACGAGTCAGCGAAAGCATGACAAAGCGGAAGCACGACAAACTCTTACCCACGAGGTGCACGACCATGTTCAACGAGTCATCAAGTAAGCATGAAAAATCCGAAGCACGACAAATCCGCAAGCACAAC
Organism: Arabis alpina; assembly: GCA_900128785.1. Classification (NCBI taxonomy): domain Eukaryota; kingdom Viridiplantae; phylum Streptophyta; class Magnoliopsida; order Brassicales; family Brassicaceae; genus Arabis; species Arabis alpina. Next base: position 19,048,369 of record LT669789.1, read on the forward strand.
AACACCTTACTAACTCAGCTACGTACCTACCTGCTTGCTTAAGCTTATAAATTGGAAGCAAGCAGCTCCCATTTCTTTGTAGAAACAACTTCGAACCTCTGTTAAAATCGTACTAGAAACCCCGATTCTTGGTCCACCTTTTTGATATAGTCTTTTCTATCATCTTAGATCATCAAGTAGAAGCAGGATCGGTCGATAATCTAGCCTAAGCTTTGGCATTTTTTGGAAAAAAAAGATCCGGTCTAGAACTATAGTCGAATCCAAGTCCTAACCGTTCATAAAGTAAAGGTGAGTCTTCGTTATGTTGTCGTGTGTTAGATGAGTAGAACACACGTGCTTGTTTATTTTTATGCTTATTTTTATGCTTGCAGGTAAGCTTTAGAGGGACCACTAGGGAGTGTGCGGAACAATAGGACCACCGAAAGTAATTTTTTTATGTCTTTTGTAAATTGATGTTGTTGATATATTTTTAGTACTCTTTTGGGCTCTAGGACTTGGCTAAAATTAAATCTTGTATAATTGTTGCAAATAAATATAAGTATGTTTTTGTGAAATTGTGGGTGTTAATTTGATATTAGTCTTATCCGGACTAACACAACTCTTAGTCATGGAATGGCTTGCAAGGCCTTAGACCATGGTCAAGAGGTAAAGATACCTCTGACTCTTTACCTCTTGACAGGTTGATTGGGGAAGTTGGATCCGTTCTAGGAACCTTTATCGGCCGGTCAATGGGTACCTACTATGACGTTCCCGATCAACGTTGATATGTGGCGTTACACCGAGAGGTAGTATGGAGCGATACCAGCACCCGGTCTGTGGAGCATCAATCAACATTGGGTGGGGTGTCGAGCGAAACCTGACCAGGGGGTGTTGACCGACACATAGTGGTAGTGTCGATCGACACTCGAATTGTTTTGTGATATTTGGTTTCTTGTAATTGTTTGTTTGTTGCCTGAGCGGTCCATCGTGCATGTGTGTACAACCAAGTAGATAGGATGACCGTCTCACTGGGTCTTTATGATAATACAGACACCTCTTTTTTCCCATGTGGTGCAGGTAAAGGCAAAGTGTGATTGTAGGATCATGACTATGTGGAGGAGGATGATCTAGAGTCTCATTTGTGTTGTATTTATGTTCTGTTTCGACATGGTGATTAGGTTGTTGGATTATTTTCGGAATTGGTTATTGTGGAATTGATCATTTGTTTTAATGGAATTTGAGTTTGTTTTAGTTGATTTGGTTTAATGTTGATTTCCGCTGGTTTGATTGTTGGTTTGCTTGGACGTTTAGGGTTAGCGTTTATGGGAACATTAGTCTGAGTCCAAAGATTAATTGATAAAAAAATGGGACGGGTTATTTCAGTTTGGTATCATAGCCGTTACGGTTTTAAGAAGGGCTAGATTTTGTTTGAGAACTGCTAAAATTTATTAGAATTATGCGGAATAAGATTAAGATTTGTAGAGAATATGAAGAATAAATTAATGAAGGAGAGATTTGTAGATTAGAGAAACCAGAATTGGAAGGGAAAAGAATAATTCTCCTTAATTATTTTTTATTACAATACATCATATTTACACTAAAGTTAAGAGAGACTGGATCAGCTCCAACGGTCATATTCTAACGATCATATTCTGAGCACTCTTCCTTTTGTATTCAAACATTCTGAAGGCCTTCCTGAAATTCGTTGATAGCTTCCTAAATAACGGTAACATTATCCTGACTGTGTACCGTACACAGACTGTGACTTCTACCATGAATACCTTCCTAAAATATCTTGACTTTGTACCGTACACAGACTGTGGCTTGTACCTACTTGTATTTTAGGAATACCTTCGTGAAACTCGTTGATAGTTTCTGATTTAACACTCCCCCTCAAGCTTAACTATAGAGATCAACGGTAAGCTTGCCCCATGAAGACTCACCTCATTAAAACCTTAGTGTGGAAAACCACGTGGAACAAAAGCACACTGAGGAAAAAGAGTATGAACTCCATGGCTAATTGATCTATATGAGTCCAAGCTTTGAGTAACCAAAGTCACATACCTTCAAGCCTTCCGCCTTAGTAAATATGTCGGCTAACTGATCTGAGCTTCTTGTATAGCACGGCAAGATCAACCCTTTCTCTACAACTTGACGTACTTTATGGCAATCTACTTCGATATGCTTAGTTTGCTCATGGAACACCGAATTAGAGGCAATATGAATTGCTGCTTGATTTTCGCCATGCATTGTTATTGGATCTTGTGATTCAATGTCTAGGTCCTTGAGAATGGCCTTGATCCAAGTTAGCTCATTGGTGAGCTTCTTCATAGCTCTATATTCAGACTCGACACTTGAACGTGCGACCACCTTTTGCTTCTTGGTTTTCCAAGTAACTAGATTTCCTCCAATGAAGGTGCAATATCCAGTTGTAGATCTTCTATCCTTCCTATCACCCGCCCAATCAGCATCACAATATCCTACAATTTCTGAGCTTCCATTGCATCCCATCCAAATTCTGTGACATGGAGTTCCCTTGAGGTATCTTAAGATCCAGTCTACCATGTTCTAATGATATATCTTGGGACTTCGCATATGTTGGCTCACCTAATTCACAGCAAAACAGAAGTCGGTTCTAGTGATGGTTAAGTAGATAAGCTCACCAACTAGCCTTCGGTGTTGCTTAACATTTTCAAATGGTCCATCTTCCATCTCCCCCTCTCATTCTACTTTGTAGCCTTCCTCTAAGGGTGTTTTGTTTGGTTTTGAGTCCAACTTTCCTATTTCACTTAAGAGATCATGAATGTATTTTCTTTGTGACACGAAGAGTCCTTCCTTAGAGCGATATACTTCTATCCCTAGAGAATACTTTAGTTCTCCAAGATCTTTAATATCAAATACAAATTTAAGATAGCATTTAACATCTTGAATGCCTTCCTTGTCATTTCCGGAGATGATAATATCATCTACATAAACGAGAATGACAACAATAACTTCTTGGCTTTTGAGTATGAAGAGTGTATGATCTGATTCTGACTATCTGAATCCCCTATCTCTCAAGCTCATGCTCATCTTGTGGTACCAAGCTCTTGGTAATTGTTTCAACCCATAGATAGCCTTTCTAAGCCTTTGAACTTTCCCATTGTCACAGAATCTTTAAGACCCGGTGGAGGAGTCATATACACTTCATCTTCTAGTTCACCTTGAAGAAATGCATTCTTCACATCCATACTTCATCTTCTAGTTCACCTTGAAGAAATGCATTCTTCACATCCATTTGCCACATACCCCATTCCAAGTTAGCAGTTAGGGATAATATGACCCTTACGGTATGTAATTTGGCCATCGGAGCAAAGGTGTCATTGTAATCCTCTCCATATGTTTGAGTAAAGCCTCTTGCCACCAATCTAGATTTGTGCATTTCTATCTTTTGAACCGATTCTACTTCACTATCAGATTCACCTTGATCATGAACTGTGTCTTCCTTTTGATTTATACTGTCTCCCTCATGATCAAGGGGAGTAACTCCACCACTAGTAGCTTCCGGAGTTTATAGAGAACTCGGATTGTTTCCAGCCACATTTTCTATTGGTCTAGCAATTCCAAGCGACTCTAAAATACGTCTTAGGTTTGTAGCTCGGTCAGACGGAGCGTGATAAGTGCATAAATTGCCCTTTCTTAGCATGCATTTTAGTTATATTTTGAGGTATTTAGCTTAGGTTTTTACATGTTTTGTTGCATATCTTGTTCCTTTTAGATTAGATTGAGTTTATAGTCAAAGTTCTTGTTTTTTTGCATTTGCATGTATATTTTGTCCATTTTAGGTACAAATGGAGCCTTGGAACAATCTTGGAACAAGTGGAGAAAAGAATCAAGATTGGAGAATGAAGAACAAGAAAGTGAAGATCGAGAAGGCCTATGGATCGGCCAGAACTCGGTCTATCTGGTCGATCCATAGGAGGTCCCGAGCTCCAAAATCCACTGCCTTAATTTAGGCTCGTGGACCGACCAGTTGGTCAGTCTCTTGGTCAGTCCACAAAGCCACTCCTGATGCAACTTTTCTGTTTGACCGGGTTTGACCCGAATTGACCCGGGTACACTTTTATTTCCCTATAAATACTCTAAGGTTTAGCCTCTCTTCTATTATCCTTTGTGTAAAACCTAAAACCTATGTGTTTTTGATGATTTGAGGTTAAAGTCTTCACCTTGCATGTTTTAGTAAAGTTTAATCTTGTTAATTTACTTTAAGCTTTTCATTATGCATCATTTAATTCATGCTTTTTGTGTTTTAGTCATGATTAGTGAGTAGTTTCCTTAATGGATCTTGGGTAGGGAAGATTAAGGTTGATTCAAGCTATATTAGTGATGCTAGGTTGTTAGTCTTTAATATTTCATTGATTAAAGAGCTCTTAATGCTATATTAGGAAGTAATTACTCTAAATCTAGATCATAGTCTTTTCATGGCCGGAAAGTGTTTGTGAAAATGTCTAGAAGAACTTTAATCATGCTTTTTTCATCTTAGCCAATGGAAGTTGATGTTTAAGGAGTTTAGTTAGCTTATATGAACATATTCTTAATGATTCTTAGTTAATCTTTAACAAGATGGAAGTTTGTTTTAGATTTTGATTAAAGAATGGATTAATACCATGGAAGTAGGTTAATCTAGATTAAATGGATTCATGCTTTGAAATTAGCTATCTTTAGTTGTTGTGCATCACTATTTTAACTTGTTTCAACCTAAATCAATCACCTTTACTCAAGATCCATGCTTTAATCTCATTGATATTCAAGTTTGACTTTTGTTGACTTTTGTTGACTTTTGTTGACTTTCCTGTTGACTTTTCTTAAATTACATTTTAATCTTGTTTTACATTGCTATTCTTTATTTTAGTGTTTTACATTGTTTAAACTTGCATTTTACTTATTGCACATTTTCATATTGTCATTTAAGTTGAGTAAAAACTCCATATCACACCTTGAAATTTGATTCACTTAGCTTCATTAGTTTCTTGCATTCCAATTGTTAAATAATCATTAATCCTTGTGGAAGAATGACCCTTGATTACTACATTAATTGCACCATGCACTTGTGGTTAGTTAATTGAGGTTTAGAACTCAAAACCACATCTAGGTTGAACATTCATTTGCATTGTTCATCTCACAATTTGTAGCTACCAAGTTTTTGGCGCCGTTGCTAGGGATTGATTGATTGATTGATTAATTTCGATTTTAGTATTTAGATTTGGAATCTTTTGTAGACTAAGTTTTAGTTTTTGTTCGATAATCAATCTATCTTGTTTGTCTCTTGGTCTTGCTTGGTTTGTAGGTGCATGATAACAAGAAGTAAAAGCTTAGACAACTTTGATCTACATATTGACATTAGCGAAGTTGAGAAGCAAGCTAGATTAGCAAGAAAGGAAAGTAAACGTTTAGCAATGGAAGCTAACGTTGGTCAAGGTAATGGCGGTAATCGCCAAGTTAATGAAGTTGCAAGAAACGTGGATGGTAATGGTAATAGAGTACCCTTTCATGCTCCAAGAGAAGAAAGAAGGGTTGGAGATTTCGATGAACCGCTCACCAATGGGACAAGAACCGGTATGCGCCCACCACCTTGTGCTAACAACAATTGGGAGATCAAATCGAGTTTGATCAAAATGGTGCAAAACAACCGTTTCTTGGGTTTACCCTTGGAGCACCCAATTCAGCATCTTGATAACTTCGATAGGTTATGCGGAACGGTGAAGATAAATGGCATTTCCGAAGATGTCGTGAAGCTGACTTTGTTTCCATTCTCTTTGGGAGACAAAGCTAATCAATGGGAGAAGAGTGTAGTTACATCTTCCATCACTACTTGGGAAGAGTGTAAAAAGCTGTTTTTAGCCTAGTTCTTCTCCAATCAACGCTCCGTGAGAATTAGAAATGATATCACGAGCTTCAAGTAAGATCCAAACGAAGCTCTCTATGAAGCTTGGGAAAGATTAAAGAGTTACACTAGGTCTTGTCCTCACCATGGCGTTCCTATGGAAGCTCTACTTGGAATCTTTCATAGAGGGATTGAAGAGAAGTATTACTTAGCTCTAAACATAGCTAGTAATGGAAACTTTGGAAGCTTGACCATTGAAAAAGGAGAAGAGCTCATTGAGAATCTAACTCAAAGCAATCAAAGCTACAATAGGGAGTATGATAGATCATACAAGGAACCTAAGAATGAGCTCAAGAGTGAAGATCAAAGGATCAAGGAGATGAGTGATAAGCTAGACAAGCTTATCTTAGCTAGTATGAAGGAAGTCCACTATGTTGGAGATTTCGATGGCAATCAAGAAATTGTTGTAGGAGTCCAAGGGGGACAAGAAGAGATAAGCTACATTCAAGGCCAAGGGTATTATTAAAAGGGATTCAATCTCAACTATAAGTTTCATCCTAACTTGTCCTATAGAAGCACTAATGTGGAGAATCCCCAATACCAAGTCTATCCACCTAAACAACAAGCTTTCATTCCCCAACAAGCTCAAGGATTTGTTCCTCGACAAGCTTTTGTTCCTAAGCAACAATACTACTCTAATCAAGTTGCTCCTACCAATCAAGCTACTACCTCTACTGAACCCGCTTCTCAAGACCAAGAGCTCAAGGCGTTGGTTCAACGGGTTTTGGATGGACAAATCAAGAGTAATGCGGATATCGCAAGGAAGTTCCACGAGGTAAACACTAGGATTGATGGGATGTATCAAGAGTTGGATGGCAAGATTACAAGCCTATCTTCCCATGTTAAGACTATTGATGTGCAACTAGCATAATTCGCTTCTAGCTCAAAGGCACCAAGCGGTATTCTACTAGGTAAACCCGAGTCTAATCCTAGAAGCAACATTTTCAATGTGGTGATCTTAGAAGAAGATAAAGGATGGAGATCAAGGTATGGACCTTTGACTAAGAAAGATTATGAGGAAGATGAGCTATACTTAGAAGGATTGGCTAACCTATTGAAGCCTCCTCAAGAAATGAATGTTATTGTGAAGAAGGAACACTCAAGAATGATTGAATTGGTTAGAAAAAGAGCTATGGAAACTCCAACCTATGAAGAAAGGCAACACAAGCCTAAGCTATACCTTCCAATACCGGATTTCATTAAAGCGGTTAAGAAGATCTTAGCTAGCTACAAGAAGGATATGGAGGATATTGGTATTAAGTTTCAAAAAGAAGACGACTACAAGAGGATTGCTAAAGAACGAGATCTAATCACGGATGTGTTAGCTAACCAAGGAAATGTTAGAGAGGTTATGATGAAATATCAAGCTAAAGGGGAAAGGGATAAACCAAGAACCTTAGAGAAGAAGCTCAATCCCGGAAAGTTTACGATTGCTTGTACACTTGGAGACTTGGAGATCAACGATACGTCATGTGACTCCGGTTCTAACGTTAACGTGATTTCCCGAGAAATGATGGATCATTTGGGAATCACTAAGCTCAAGAAGACTCCATTCTCTCTCATATTTGGAGATGCAACATGCAAGCAACCACTTGGAGTCATTGAAGATCATCCTTTGAAGATCGGTAATTGTATTATACTGACAGATCTTATGGTTATGGAAATGGAGATGGCTAAGTCGCTCCCGCTTATACTTGGTACGCCTTTCTTGGCTACCACCGGATCTAGTCTAGACTCTCTCCACATGAAAGCTCTAATGATGAATGTGGATCCTTACACTTACTATGATATTGAGCACATTGAGGTTGGTATTTATGGTATGGTCTCTAGTGAAGATGTTAAAGAAGAAATGATGAGTATAAAGACTAGTGAAGAGATCAAGAAGGTTATGAAAGAAGTTCCCAAGCTAGATGATTACAAGGAGAGCTTAGATTTGTTTGATGGTCGCGGTATTGGTTCGATGTTTGAAACGATTGAAGAGACGTCTATGGCTATATCTAATGAGCCAAACGAAGCCGATGGTAAGATCTTTGAGATGTCCACATAAAAGATTAGAAACAAGCTCATACTTGAACCTATGAAGAAAATTGAAGAGGGACTTGAGTGTAAACCCATTTGGAATGGTGAGCTTGGAAGCTTCTCTAAAGCTAAGATCGGTTTCCCCACCGGTATGAGCTACGAAGAAATTGACAAGTGCAAGAAGGCCATGAAAGAAGCCTTTGACATTGATTTGGAAGATTGGGAACCAAGCAAGATTGATGGTTCCCCATTGATCTCCAACTAGCACCTTTACCAGTCAAGCTTAGAGACGTAAAACAAGCACACTTGGGAGGCATTCCCATGGTATCCTTTGTACATATATCTTACGCTTTTTATTTATGTTTACATGTTTTTGGAGATTGATTTTGGTGTAGCACTCAAGAAAGAGGATTAGAGAGGTATTGAATCAACTTAGGAAGGTGAAAAAGGCCAAGAAACACGAAGAACAGCAAGGATCGACCAAACTGGTCGGTCCCTTGGTCGATCTATATAAGCCCTCTAACGCGAAAAGTCACTGCCCATTTTTTGGCCTCTGGACCGACCAACTGGTCTGTCAATCTAGTCGATCCATACGACCTCTCTAACTGCCAGGTTTGACTTTTTCTCTGCGCGTTGACTCGATCCAATTTCGGTCTAAACCGGTTTATTTCAAGTGTTTTCAACCAAATTTTGTCGGTTTAGTCCCTAAAAATGAGATTTTTAAAGCCCTTCTCACTCAAATTCAAATTATTTTGAAATCTTTAAAGAATCTTTAAAGGATCTTTAGAGAATCTTTAACGTCCCTCTCTTACTTTACTCTTTCACTAAAGAGAATTTCAAATATTTCAAAATCAAGATCTCCTTTTCTCTCTAAACTTTTGAAAGAACTTTGAATTCACCATTCCTTTTGGATCTTCTCTACCATAATCTTTGATTATCACAAGGTATGCTTTCTTTCCTTTACCCATTTCAATTACTCTTGAAACTCATGGATGCATACATGAGATTCTTGTGGAATTCACTATCATTGGGTTATGAATTGAGTTGCTTTATGTTTAATATGAGTTACAATTGTTTAGGTAGATGATTTCATGAGCATATTTGGAATGTGTATGGTTGAATTTGAGTTCATATCCTTTTAACAGTTCTTGAATGTTAAAAATGCTTTAGATTTGAAACCTTTAGATGAAATTGAGCTTATTTATGAGTTTTGCTAATCAATTATTGCAATTAAACCTTGTTGGTACCTAGTATTCACTAGAATTTTTGAAAATTTATCAAGTTCAAGATTTGAGCTTTGGTAAATAGGTTTATTAAAGAATGGGAAAGTTAGAATTTGCTTAAAAATGAGTAGAATAGTCATTGAATATTGCTTGTTACATTGATTGATCCATTGTCTAGTCTTATATGATACCTATTGTTGATGAATCTTTGATAATTGGCTAGACAAGTTGTACTTTGATTGGAAAATGGTTCTTACTTGGGAATATTTCTTTGTAGGATCAATCTAGCAACAATGACTACTAGAATTGAGAAGTTCGCATCAAGTGTTCATGAGATTCGAATTGGTATCTTGAGCCAAGCTACGTATGAGGCTACATGGTTCGCGTGTCCATTGTTATTGGCTAGGAGTGGACTCAAAGACAAGGTCGATGAGCTTTTAGGAAGAATGCACTTGAGTGGGTTATCGTCAATTAGCTACGCTACTTATCCCGAGCTTACCAAGCAATTCCTAGCCACAATGATGTGCAAGTTCGATGATCGTCTAGGCACGTACCTCATTTGTTTCAAGATAGATGGTTGGAAGTATATGGTCACGTTTAGGGATTTTTGCGACATTTATGGTTTTCCACCGAGGAAACTTGGAGAAACAACGGAGTTCCACAAAGAAACTCTATTATCGCGTAATGTAGCACTCGAGGAGAGCTACACAACCATCTCCAATCGCATTACAAGAGTAAAAAATCCCACGGTTCGATATGTTCTTCACTTATAGGCCAACACTTTCAACGCAAGAGGAAACGATGATTTCCCAACAAATGATGACCTCAAGCTACTCTACATGGAAATCCATTCCGCTTTGAATGATTTCGATGGTCAACCTATGGAGATGGATCACAATTACTATGGATGTGAGCTTGGCGCGATGTTCTTTGCCAAATTGAAGAAGTTTCGGTTTTGCTTGACAACTACAAGCACACCACGCATATGTTTTGGCGGCATGCTAACTCCATTTTTCTTACATGTGGGAATCAATCTCAACGATTTCGAGCCTTTACAATTCAGACCGTTGATTGATGTTCAATATTTGGTTGAGAAGGAGACTTTAGGAGGACCATTTGGGTTAAGACACTATGTTTACCGGTTCAATCTACCTCGCCGCCTAACCTTCACTCCACCCCCACTTGATCACTAGAAACTCCAAGGTACCACTCTATCCATTGTATATACCATTTCATTTATGCATCTTTAGTTTCATTTTCTATTTTCTTCCTTCTTCGGTTTGCTTCTTCATCGAGACGATGAGAAGTAAGTCCGGGGGAGGCGTTGGTAATGACTATTTTAGTTATTTTGTTTTTCTTTTAACATGTTTTGAGTCTCGTAGCTTGCATTGCATTGTACATATGGTAAAATTTGAAAAGCCCATAAAAATTTTAAAAAATTTCGAAAAAAAAACAAAAAGATTTTCATTTTTCATATAGTTGTATTTCATACATTTGTATGATCATTTAGGTTGCATTGAATATATTTAAAATGTTTTTGAGGTTTATGGCTTAGCATTCAATATGATCTTTAGGATAATGCTAGATATTGCTAAGTGAATTATAGAAATCTCTTCTTTGTATCTTGATCTCTTCGCTCGAAACTAATTGATTAAGTTGAAGCATATTAGACTTGAAACCAATTCTATCAATTTAAACCTAATATTGACTTTAAATTCTTGCTTAGAGACTTGATATGCTTGTTAAAGTAAGCATATACAAATTTGGACTTTCTTTTACCCTTCTTACCACTTTTTGCTAGTCTAAATGGCCTTCCCGATTCACGATATCTAATGTGAATGAGGTTGGTTTCCCATACCTTGCATAACCTTGACCCTTCCTTGAAACCTACATGTATTTTCTTGAGTGAGGCCTCATTTTTGAAAATGCATATGCAAGTAAAATCTTGAAAGATGGGAAAGAAAAAGAAGTGCTTTCATTTTAGAGCTAGTCTCGTTTTAAGATTAGTATTAGCTTAGGATTTGTTGTTCATATGGGTTGGGTTTGGTGAGTGTTTTGGTGAGAAAAAGAAAGAGTGTGTTGAGTTTAAATGAAAGGAAAGCCAAAGATAGAAAACAAGTTGAGCTACTCTAGGAAATGTTGTTATTGTTTAAAGTTTAAAGAAAGACTCTAGTGTTTCGATAATGAATTAAAATCCCTCTATAAGCTAGAACCAAAAGGGCTAGTAGAAAAATATGACAAAGAACCATAGAGGAAAGGATAAAAGTAAAAGAAAGAGTCTAGCAAGTAAAGAAACCCCCTAGAGTATGCTAAAAAGTTTAAAGAAAGATTCAAAAGGCTTTGATCACCAAGAGGGAAGAAGAGTTGCAAGATTCAAGGGTAGAACTTAGGAGCTTTAAATCATATGGGTTGGGTAGAATGCACTTATTTGTATGCATCAATTGTTCCATTTCTTCCTTGCTTTTACATGATGTTTTGCATTACTTTTTCTTGAGTGTGAGTCACCTAAAGTCGCTTAATAATCGCCCCATCTTTCGCATATAACCAAGCCTTGATCATTGTTTGATAGTTGATAAGCAATACAATGCATTAATCCTTAATGAATATTAAAAAATTGGTGGATAGTAAGGTATGTGAATGCTTGATCATCGAGTCTAGAGGCAAAAGATTAGAGTAGCGATAGATTGCGAGAAGATTGATTGAGTTAAAAGCGCTTAGCGATAGCTTTGTATTATCTTAGGTGATGGTGTTGAATGCTTTGTTTGAATCTCTTTGTTTTATTTTCTTTGTTTTCAAACGTCTCTGTCGGTTTGTTCTCTTTGTTTGCTCAAGGGCGAGCAAAAGGCGAGTCCAGGGGAGTTGATAAGTGCATAAATTGCCTTTTCTTAGCATGCATTTTAGTTATATTTTGAGGTATTTAGCTTAGGTTTTTACATGTTTTGTTGCATATCTTGTTCTTTTTAGATTAAATTGCGTTTAGAGTCCAAGTTCTTGTTTTCTTGCATTTACATGCATATTTTGTCCATTTTAGGTACAAATGGAGCCTTGGAACAATCTTGGAACAAGTGGAGAGAAGAATCAAGATTGGAGAATGAAGAACAAGAAAGTGAAGATCGAGAAGGCCTATGGATCGGCCAGAACTCGGTCTATCTGGTCGATCCATAGGAGGTCCCGAAATCCAAAATCCACTACCTGAATTTTGGCTCGTGGACCGACCAGTTGGTCGGTCTCTTGGTCGGTCCACAAAGCCACTCTCGATGAAACTTTTCTGTTTGACTGGGTTTGACCCGGTTTGACCCTGGTTGACCCGGGTATACTTCTATTTCCTATAAATACTCCTTATGATTAAAAATCATAATCTTTAGGTTTTCTTCTATTATCCTTTGTGTAAAACCTAAAACCGATGTGTTTTTGATGATTTGAGGTTAAAGTCTTCACCTTTCATGTTTTAGTAAAGTTTAATCTTGTTAATTTACTTTAAGTTTTCATTATGCATCATGTAATTCATGCTTTTTGTTTCCTTAATGGATCTTGGGTAGGGAAGATTAAGGTTGATTCAAGCTATATTAGTGATGCTAGGTTGTTAGTCTTTAATATTTCATTGATTAAAGAGCTCTTAATGCTAGATTAGGAAGTAATTACCCCAAATCTAGATCACGGTGTTTTCATGGCCGCAAGGTGTTTGTGAAAATGTATAAAAGAACTTTAATCATGCTTTACTCATCTTAGCCAATGGAAGTTCATGTTTAAGTAGTTTAGTAAGCTTATATGAACATATTCTTAATGATTCTTAGTTAATCTTTAACAAGATGGAAGTTTGTGTTAGATTTTGATTAATGAATGGTTTAGTACCATGGAAGTGGGTTAATCTAGATTAAATGGATTCATGCTTTGAAATTAGCTATATTTAGTTGTTGTGCATCACTATCTTAACTTGTTTCAACCTATATCAATCACCTTTACTCAAGATCCATGCTTTAATCTCATTGATATTCAAGTTTAACTTTTGTTGACTTTCATGTTGACTTTTCTTGACTTTTCTTAAATTACATTTTAATCTTGTTTTACTTTCATTTATGCATTGCTTTTCTTTATTTTAGTGTTTTACATTGTTTAAACTTGCATTTTACTTATTGCACCTTTTCATATTGTCATTCAAGTTGAGTAAAAACTCCATATCACACCTTGAAATTGGATTCACTTAGCTTCATTAGTTTCTTACATTCTAAATCTTAAATAATCATTAATTCTTGTGGAAGAATGACCATTGATTATTACATTGATTTCACCATGCACTTGTGGTTAGTTAATTGAGGTTTAGAACTCATAAGCACATCTAGGTTGAACATTCATTTGCATTGTTCATCTCACCATTTGTAGCTATCAAAGCATGAGAAAGATCTTTCAGATTATCCCAATTTATTTCCTCATAATGGCCCTTAGCCTCCACAAATTTCACATCCCTAGATACAAGAACTTTCCTTTTTTTCTGGACTGTAACACTTGTATCCCTTTTGAGTTGTGGAATATCCTATGAACATACCCTTCACACTCTTTGCTTCAAGCTTGTTTCTTCTTTCTCTTGGTATCAACACAAAACACACACATCCGAACACATGTAAATAATTAATAGAGCGTTTGGTTTTGTTGAGTACCTCAAATGGAGAAATGTCGTTCAGGATTTTGGTAGGAATACGGTTGATCAAGAAGCACGCTGATTCAAACAACCCGACTCATTTTTTTTTTTAAACAACCAAACCTTCGTCTCGGACTAGCATTCCCATAAATGCTATCCTAAATGACCAAGCAACCACACGACAACTAATAACAGCAAATAACAATAAACCAAATAATTTCAATTCCAATAAACTCAAAACTAAAGTCAACAATCACCAATTCAAGTTCCAGAACTAAAGCAACAACCTATGGCATTTCTAAAACAACAAGAACCGAACAACTGAGATCCGAGATCATCTCCCTCTTTGTAGCCATGATTCCACGATCACACTTTGCCTTTACCTACATTACATGGAAAAACGAGATGCGTGAGTATTATCATAAATACCCAATAAGACGGTCATCCCATCTACGACTACGCACTCAGGCACGATGGACAGCTCAGGCAAACACACAAGTCATACAACACGCAAAAATAGCTTAATCAGCCATAACAGATGTGCGTCGATCGACAGAACCACTAGGTGTCGATCGACACACTGGTCCTGTGTCGATCGACACACCCTTCCAATTTCTCAAAGCTTGGTTCACAGGGGTTATAACTCTCCCCCACTAAACTTGGACGAATCCCCAAAACACAGCCATCATGGCTAACCACCTGGCCAACCTGCTAGTAACACTTGAGACTACATCTCCCAGACCCTCTTGAGGCTTACATCCCTTCTCAGATGTTGATCGCTCATAACTCATAGCCATACCATCCAACTCTCAGGATCGCCACCCCTCAAGCTCAGGGTGCCTCGTATCAACCCACCTCAGTCCACGCAGTCCTGACGGTGTTTGATACCAAATATCTCCATACCCCTCAAACCTTCAGGACACACGGTCTGTCAAGCTCTCGGTATGCATGAACCCACTATCCTCTGGAGAGACACAACTCTCAAAGATCTGCCAGAGATCACAATCTCCAAAACTATCTCCATACCCTCACGCTCTCAGTCCGCGCAGTCCTGACGAACGATCGGTATGCAGGGAATCCACTATCCCCTGGAGAGACACAACTCTCAAAGATCTACCAGAGAATACATCTCCAAGAAAGAACCACACTCTCTCTCTGAGTTACACAAGGAATTCGACATCCCCGAACGAAATCAATTCTTGACGTCTATAATAAACCTCTGACCGGAACTACCTCCCAAGGTCTCAACATGATACTCCCAACCCGGAATACCATCACAAACATGACCATCACAGATCATCTGAACCACCCATCACACCGGATGTCCCTGTAGAGTTTCTCTAGAACTTGACAGTTCTACCAACTGTAAAACTTCTTTTCCGAGATTCTCTAAACACATAACACATATGCCCCGTTTGAGTTCCTCTGAAACTGGCAAGTCCTACTCACTATAAAACTTCCATTTCGAGGTTCCCTATCCACATACACCTGACTACTAAAGCCAAAACATAAGAAATACTAATCTTATTAAACTGGAAAATGTCATAATCATTACAACACAAAACATAATCCCACACTAACCTCACCACACACGGTGACTACATCACAAAACGAAACGGGAAACCATAAAACAAGTTCACTCCTCGGCTTGCTTCTCAAACCACTTCTTGAACTTCATTTTCATCTTAAAAATTTGATATGCTCAAATTTACCCTGAGCTACTCTCTCAAATTAAGAGATCAATTGTAGTAAGGGGTCGAATCACTGGGAGTTAAATCAAACAATAAGATAATTGACTTCGAATTGAGCTGAGCGAAATAAAGTCAAATAAAGACAAAAACAATTCGGAACAGAGAAAGATTGTTGATTTCTTACAATTCAATTAAACAAAAAGCTAGGTCTTTGGGAATTTTTCAGGCAAAGCTAAATTACAGATTCAATTACGATAGGATTTTATTAAGAACAGTTATTGAGCTAAAACACGAATGTAAAGATAACCAACTCTCGTTGCGAAAGCTATCTATGCCTAAATCCTAGAAAACAAAATCTCTTTGCGAATTGTAACAACTTAAACAAGCATTAAGTTCAGGTTCAATTACTCACAATATCCCTAAACCAAATCTCTTCGCGAATAGGAATATTGCTCATCTAAGGTAGTTCAGGAAATCAATTATGCTCTCGCATCAATTCATTAACCTAAGATCATAATACTAGGTGATCAATCTAGAACAAGCATTAAGAGTAAACTTAGATGAAGAACAAGATGATTATCCTAATCAATGATGTGAATCTAACAATCCAGTTTTAACCTTTGAAAAACCCTAAACCTAACTAGCAAACTACTCATACATGGATGCAGAAAACATGATGACTGAATAATACTGCATTAATAAAAAGATAGAGAAAGAGATACAGAAGGGTTCGAAGAAATCTGAAACGTCTGAAAACTTGTCTCCCTAAATCTCTCAAAAAGCTCTCTCTAAATCTATACAATAGAAACTAAGATCCTGATCTAAAAACCTAAAAGCGAACTATATATAGTGTTATAACTCGTGGTGGGCTTTTCTGATGACTTCTGGTAACTTCTGGCCCGAAACCAGCAATTTTCCTTTCTTTAAAAAGTAATCCGTCAGCTTCTAAAAAGTGGGTGTCGTTCGACACTCGTTGGGTGTGTTGAATGACAAGTGACCAACATCGGTGTCGATCGACACTCATTGAGTGTGTCAATCGACAGGTGCTTTTATTTCTGCTTCTCCACTTGTAAATCCGACTCCTATCTCATTTACGCTCCAAAATGCACCATAATCATCAAATAAGCTTCCCTCGTACAATAACCTGTTAAGACACTAAAAAAACTCGAAAACACTAAAAAGACTTGATAAAAGGACTTATATCATGGTCGAAAACCGGTAAAAAATCATGATATATCAACTCCCCCAGACTTAGCTTTTGCTTGCCCTCAAGCAAAGTAGAGACTAAGAATGAAGTCGAGGTTTGAAAATCGCGAGAACTTACTTATCCTTGAGAACATTGCTTTCGCCTCCTTGACTCTTTTGCTTCATATAAACAAAGTACCTTTGGCGGTCACGAATCTCAACCATCATACGTTGGGCCTCAAATCTTAACATGCAAACCCGTCAGTTTCACATTCTCCTAACTGTTGCACACTTGATCAAAGTGATGATGGAGTTCTCTCTAATGATATGAACCAAGTAAAAGGCTAGGTATGATGTTAAAAGGTTATCAAGAACCAAACACCATCATATACTAACATGTTCCACTATCCACATCCATCTTCTCCATTCCTTGGGATTTTTATTGAAGCTACAGACTTATAGAAATGATCATTCCCCTTTCCCTTACTAAATTTTCGAAATAATTTTTTTTTTTTTTTTTCAACTTAGGGGGGGAAATGATCTTACAAAGATGTTAGTCTCGAAAATGACCATTATTGTGCATGAAATCCCAAGGAATGCTTAGCTTTGCCGCTCTTTGTAAAGTACTCCAACCGAATCCTCATCTTATGCAATTTTGTGAATGAAAAACTGCGTCGGACCTTTTTCTCTTCGGTGTTTATACACATGCCTGCACAAAAAACAAAGGGGAAGAGATCGCATGATCACTACTTATTCCTCAATAATCAACTGAATCGCTTGATAATCAATACATATCGGTCGATCATCAATACAAATCGCTCGATGATTACATGACGATTAGTGATTATCCTTTGATGATCATTACCAATCGCTCCATGATCACTACATATTCCTCAATAAATAACTGAATCGCTTGATAATCAATACAAATCGCTCCATGATCACTACATATTTCTCAATAATCAATTGAATCGCTTGATAATCAATACAAATCGCTTCATGATCACTACTTATTCATCAATAATAAACGGAATCGCTTGATAATCAATATATATCGGTCGATCATCAATACAAATCGCTCGATGATTACATGACGATTAGTGAGTATCCTATGATGATCATTACCAATCGCTCCATGATCATTACAAATTCCTCAATAATCAACTGAATTGCTTGATAATCAATACAAATCGCTCGATGATCACTACATATTCCTCAGTAATCAACTGAATCGCTTGATAATCCAAACATATTGCTCGATGATCAAGAAAAATAGCTCGATGATTACATGATGATTAAAAATGAGTTGGCCATTCAGGATCAACAAAGAGTGGTAAAGAGAATAAGGAGTCCTAAATGTTGGATCGATTACTGTCGTGATATCATCAAAGAGAATATAGCGAAATGGAGATCAAGTGCATTAGTCTGGAGTTTGATCTACTTCGTTTTGCAAGTCGCGATAAGAGGGGAACCTGTACTATCATCTGGTTTTGAATTCGCTCTATCCAAAGGCTTCGTCGCAACAGCTAAAAGTCTTAAAAACTAAGCTTTGTTCTTAGGAAAGATCGTTGTTCCCTACATTTTGACTCAATAAAAACAAATTTTTGACTCCAAAATTAAAAAAAAAATGTTAGCAACTACCTCCCCCAGACTTAAACAATACTGTCCCCAGTGTTATTAAATCTCAGATCGGTGAGAAGAGAAAGAAAATGATGGAAAAATTTGTGAAAAACGAGAAACTTGGACCTTTACTGTAGAGGTGTCGATTGACAGTCACAACGTGTGTCGATCGACAGTCACAGTTTGTGTCGATCGACAGGTTCTGCATGGTGCTGTCGATCGACAGTCACATTGTGTGTCGATCGACAGGCTGTTCAAATTTCTGGGATCATGGCTGTTATGGCTTCTGTCGTTTGAGCAGTCGAAAGGTACACTGTAAATCACTCAAACGAAACACGATCAAATAGCACAACACATAGTCTTAAGTAACAAGTTTCAAAATTCTGAAAATCAAACAAAAGCAAATAACAAACTCACTCAAAGAAAGAAAAATGACTCAAGTGAAAAGAAAAAAAACTTACAGGTGGGTTGCCTCCCACCAAGCGCTTGTTTTCAGTCATTAGCTTGACTGCGGATGATGTTTAGGCTGGAGGTGGATCTCTGAAGTGCACTCACCCAGACTTGCAAGGAACAATACCAGGAAAGAGCTTCATACTATTGTTCAGCATCTCTTGGACAACTACCTCTTCCTTCTCTCTCAACTCCAAAGGAATGAAAATTCTAAACTTAAAGGTCTTTCTGCGCTTCGCCTTGGGGATCTTTTGGCACTTGGAACTCGCTCGATTGTTAACTTCAAGCTGTGTAGTGGAAGGAGCTAAGTTGAGGACGTTTTGAACCTTCTTCATCTCATCTCCAATATTAACGCTCATACAAGAAGTCTGTGTGAGAAGAATTGAAGGATAAAAGACAATCTTGTTGATGTTTGAGAAGGAGATTCGCTTAGTAGGAAAATCCACCATTGCTCTCACTGTTGCAAGGAACTGTGCACCAAGAAGCAATGGTTTACAGTTGTTATCCTTTGTCTCAATGATGTAAAAGTCCGTAGGAATAAAACAATCTCCTATTTGAAGCAACACGTTAGGAATGAAGCCTTTTGAAATTGTACACGATCTATGGTAGTTCTAACGCAAAACAGAAACATTAAGAACCAAATAACCGAGATCCCAGATCATCTCCCTCTTCGTAGCCATGATTCCACGAGTACACTTTGCCTTTACCTGCATCACATGGAAAACCGAGATGCGTGAGTATTATCATAAATACCCAGTGAGAGTGTCATCCCATCTACGACTGCGCACTCAGGTACGATGGACCGTTCAGGCAAACACACAAGTTACACAACACGCAAAAATAGCTTAATCAGCCATAACAAATGTGCGTCGATCGACACAACTACTAGGTGTCGATCGACACACCTCATTGGTGTCGGTCGACACACCACATACTAGGCGTCTGTGTCGCTTGACACAACCTCTAGGTGTCGGGCGACACACCACCTCGTTACAGATGCATCGATTGACACAACCTCTAGGTGTCGATCAACGCATCCCTTGACATGGATGCATCGACCGACACACCTCAAGTGTGTAGATCGACGCATCCTGCAGAATCATGGAAATCCATCGTAATCCTCTCTATGATCGATTCCTCCTCTGTTCTATCAAGTGAACCTGCACAAAACGTAAACAAGCACACCAAGCCAAGCAGTCACAGCTACAAATCAATCGCCAAATGATCAAACAATGCATACAAACCTATCATCAAGCAACCCTAACGATCCAACAACCCATAAGCCATGGTCACACACTCACCTTAGATTTTTGGATATAAACTGATGGAATTGAGACTAGGCACGAGATCAGCCTTGATCACCACTAGAATCTACGAAATCCCACTCATTTTCCACTCCAAACGCACCACAAACGACTTCTAACACAAGTCCAACCAAGAACATCTCAAGAAACTCTATGGGAAGTGATTATCTGATGGTTGCCTCTTTCGTCTCTCAGAAAACGTGGCTAGAAACTTATAATCACGAGCCCTAGGGTTTCCCCAAAATCAACACGTAAACCAATCGTTTAAAAATGAACCAGAAAACCATTCAATAAGCTGTGTCGATCGACACACACCACTTGTGTCGATGGACACACTCTCCAAACCAAACCGGCCAAATCCGAACGATTAAATCGAACGGAACCCTGACCATACATGTGTGTCGATCGACACACTTTACTTGTGTCAATCGACAAACCCTTCCAATTTCTCAAAAATTTGTTCACGGGTGTTACACTAATGCTAACGCATCACTCCATAATTTCTTCTGAACATAATTTTGAAACATCATGGACCGTGCTACTTCCATCAAATGCCTATTCTTCCTTTCGGCCACTCCATTTTGTTGTGGTGTGTACGGACAGCTTGTTTGGTGAATTTTTCCATGCGTTGCTAAGTAGTGTTTGAAGGCATTACTTGTGTATTCTCACCATTGTCACTTCTGAAAAACTTATGGTTAGTGACATATGTTTGTAAATTAGTAAACGCCTCAAGAACCCTATTCTGCGAAGGTAATAATGTTAGCCATGTGTATTTCGATTTTTCATCTATGAATGTGACAAAGTATTTATGATGTTCCCTTCATTCACACAGTGAGGTCCAAGCATCATAATGCGCTAAATCAAAACAATTTTCATAGATGGTAAAAGACTTGGGAAACACTGATTTACAATGTTTACCAAGTATACAAGCTTCACATTCATCATTTTTAAAAGAAATACTAGGTAACATCAGTCACTACAGGAAAAATGGGTATTAATAGCACTTTAAGATAGCGTTTTTAATGTATATGCTATTGTAGACGTATGCGTGACTTTTTCATAGCGTTTGTGAATTTAAAACGTTATGTTACGATGAGCGGGTAAAACAATTGGTGTGGCGCTTAATTTTTTGGTTCTCATTTTGCTATTTATAGCACATTTGCCCTGTTAAACGCCATGGTAGGATTAACCGGGAATAATAATTTCATTGCCCGCCCAATTAAAAAATGAAAACGATACCAAGTTAATTTTAGATATTAAAAAACCCAAAACAAATCTCAATTTCTCTCTTCTTCTCTCTCGAATCCTCTCTTTTAACTATCTCTCTCAATCTCTCGTTTCCTTCACTATCATGTCTTGATCTACTGAATCCTCTTCCGATTCCTCTCACGACCTGTGTCGATCTCTTGCAATCGTCGTGCTGTTCTGTAGGTTTGAGCAATTCAGTTCATCTCTGTCGGTCTTCGTCTCAGCCCATAGATCTCTCACTTTCAACCTCTTTTTCTTGCAATCTCAGGTTCGATCTCTGCCTCAGTTTCCATCATTGACTTATGTCTCGATCTACAAGAAATTATATGTATTTGTTGTCTTCTTCATTGCTCTACAAAAAGTGGATATTGAATGTGACGAAATTGTGTTTGGGGTTTTGTTCATATAAAATCAAAGTTTAACTTGCATGTCTAGGATGAACCTATCGATTAGTTTGTTCTTTGTTTAGGTGTATGATCAATTTGTGATTTTTAGTATCAATTTGTGATTTTAGTTTCAATTTGTGATCTTGATTTGAAGATTGTGGTTGATAAAATTTAATATCTCTTTAAGTAGCATGTATCGAATTGATATATATATATATATATATATATATATCAATGATTGGTTTTGATGTAGTTTAATTTCACACATAGAAGTAACAGAGTTGTGGTGTTTTAATTGTGAAATTTTTTATTTGCAGATAACCCTTGCTTATTCTAGAAGTAGTGAAGCTTCAAGGTTCTTGTCGTTGCAGATTTTATCATTGTGTAAGTTAGTATATATACGTGACGTTTTTTTTCTTAAGAAATTGGTAGTGTACTGTCAATTTGGGTTTTGGATTGATGTTTGTTGGAGTTGAATCGATTATTTCTGATGGTATTGTGTATTTGAATATTGTTTGCAATTGGATTTTCGACAATACAAGAAAGATGTTTCAATTGACAAAAATTCATTTAAAATTGCGTTGTGTTTTAAATTTTAATGATTTTGAGAGTTCATGTTGTTTTGACTTTGCAGAATCTTGATTATAGTCTTGTAGGTTGTGTTAAGCATTGGTAAAAGAAGCCAGAAGAGACTTTGATGTCTGCTCAAGACTTTCTGTGATAGCAAAGAAGACATAACAAGATCAAAGTTTTGTTTGTGTTGGGTAATTTGGCAAGAATCATGATAAAAGACAACAATGATGGTGATTTTAGTGCAAGTGTAGCGAGAGAGGGCATATGTTTCAAACCAAGTTTCAGCTTTTATGATACTTGAGGAGATCTTTATAATGGTTTTGTCGTTTACAAAAGATCAAGATTAGTAATTTGTGGAAGTTGCAGGACTTTTTGATGGACGTTAACAGCTTCCGGTGGTGTTGGTTCATGACCATCTCTTGCATACTATTATAAGCTATGATGAGTTACAATCAGTTAAAGAAAGAATCTTCAACGTTTTTGTTTGTGATTTTCTTACGAGCAAAACCAAGAAAGGGAATCAAGAAGAAGTCTCTTTTGTGCTTTGGCACAATTTATTAAACTTATGTATGAATTGATCTTCTAAGTACTTGAATCTTTGTAATAGATCTTCCGTTTTCATGGTTTTGATTTTATATGAGCATTTAAAAAAAAAAAAATATTGCTATCCAAAACTAGTTAAAAACATTAACTATACACAACTAAGAATTATAAATTACAAAAATAAAAATTAGAAGTCATGATCTTTGATTTAGAGGTTAGAGCTTTACGTTTGAGGTTTAGGGTATAGAGTATAGGGTTTGAAATATAGTTGTTCCTAATTTTATTACTATTGTTTGTTTTTTTTATGAAAATTAGTTACTATTGTTTGTTTCATACTAGGTTCTTTGTTTCATAATAGGAATAGAAGTAACTAATATTTTCAAACATAAAAAGATACAAAATAAAATGAAGTGTGGTTTGGGGTTTAGGGATTCACATTTTTTTTAAAAATGTTTGTCAATTAACAAAAGAAAACGTAATAAATTGTTGTTTCATATTAAAAACGTGTACATTATAAAAATACAAAATAAGAAAGTAAAGTTAGTGAATCTTTGATTTAGAGTTTAGGGCATCACAATATATTCAAAATTCTGGATAATTTAGTGTGTTTGATTTAGGATTTAGGGTTTTATAATATGATTTTGACATTTTTTCATGTTCTATTAAGAATAGAAATATCATTTTAATCATTGATTTTTTATGGATCGAATGAGTGTTTGATTTAGGGTATTAGGATTTATATTTGTAAGATATTTTTTCTATAATTTCTCAATTAAGAAAGATTACAAAAATATTGTTTGATTTAGGGTTTAAGATTTAAAGTTTAAGTTTTAAAGCATAAGACTAGAGTTTATAGTTTAGGGTTTAGGTTTTTTATATAGAAGTTTGGCTTTTTAGGATAACAATTTGTTTGATTGAGAGTTTGTGGTCATATAGTTTTAATCATTTATTTAAATTTATATGAAATAAAATCGAAAATTTTATTGTTGATTAATTTTATATACATTTTAATAAGTGTTTTCAATCTAAAAATTTAGGTTATATAGCTACCAATAATTCATTACAATATATGCTGTTTCTATAAATTGGAAAATTTAGGCACAAAAATATTCTCGGGTAACATTTGGGTTCAATTTTGTTTTTCCCGTTTAATCATTTTGGCAAAATACTTTAGTATGATCACTAGGATCGATGACATGGAAACTTCGGAGAGTTAATCTTGTCCGTTAAAATCTTGAAGAACCAATCTTGTCCGTTGAACCCTTCCAATCTCTCAACTCAACCTCTATTTTCATTCTCTTTCTCTGCAGACAAAGGCAAAGAACACAAATCGTCATCTCTATTCTCTACGACAGATCCATTAAGGATTTTGTGAGTTTGAATTGATTTTCTTGTTTATCTCTTTCAATCTTCATGAAATCTCTTAATTTTCGCTCAGATTTTCTTGACCAATCAAATGTCTTTCAATCTTCCTCAAATCTCTTATTATCGCTCAGATTTGTATATCTTTAGTTTATTTCAGGTTCTGGTTCCAGGGTCAAGGGAGGACGAGAGAGACGCATCAGATTTTGCGGCGCAGTAGAGGGAGATCGATAAGATATCGATTTGATGGAGAAGAGAGCTAAGCAAGAACTGCGAAGGGTTTGTTCACCGCAGTCCAATTCGCTACCGTCGCGGATGAAGCTGGTGGGTATGTGTTTGATTTCTGGCTGGGTATGTGTTTGTATGCTCGGTTTTAGCAGTATATGCTTAGTTTATGTAGCATCTCAAATTCCTCTTGATTATGTGTTTGGTTCTTTTTAGTTGTTAAATTTTTGTTCTTGATTTTGTCTACAGAACCGAGATTCTCTAGTTTAATCTGGATGTTTGCGGTTTCTATACCACTTGTCTAATTTCTTCTTTGATCTTGGGATATGATCACATAATCAATGATGTGAATCGATTTTTATATGACTCATTATGTTGTTTCATGTGGTTAATGTGTCTGATTTATTAGCTAAGCCTTTGATTACTTGTGGTGGTTGATTATGCAGGGAAAACTAAGTCTTTGATTACAAATTGGTTAAATCAGTGGCGTTTTCGAGTAACTAAACTTATTTGCTAGTGAATTCATGGATCTTAGTGTTTTCCGATGATTATAGGTCTGAAGCTTGGAAAAAAATGAAGACTAAATGATTTGCTGATGGTAAGAGACAAACAAGGTATACCACTGTCATCTTTTCTTTCTTGGACTCGAGATACTGTTACCTCATGTCCACTTGTGTCTCAGTGTGCTTGTTTTCCCTTCAGGTATTGCCCTATGATACACTCATGGTTGAGTTAGATATCACAAACGTACGTGAACTCGAAGACTTTCTTATCAATGAATGTATGTATGCGGTGAGTGTTCTGGACCATCTTCTAGTAGGGAAATATCCATGGATATTTGCAATAAAAAAGCTCAAGGTTCACACACAACTCAAGTGTGTCAATTCAGAAAGTAGCAAAAGGACAGTGCTGACTTTTCGATTTTTTTGCAGGGTATAGTTCAAGGAAAACTTGATCAGTTAAAAAGATGCTTTGAGGTACTTGCTTTTTCTCACATGCCAGATATGTGATCGCTGTGCTTTTCGTTACATCTACCAGCGCCTCAGTTTGCAGGTTCAGTTTGCAGCTGGTAGGGATCTAAGGCCAGGACAACTTGGGAATATGATACACACTGGAAAATTGGTAGATTCTTCCATCTGTATTATCTCTTCCATCTGTGCTCTAATTTATCAGGAGAAGGCAAACTTAACATTATGTTTTACCTCAATGGCCTACTCTTGAGCTTTTCTGTGAGAGTCTAGGTTGCGTCGCCTTAATTTTGGATCTTTGTTCAGTTGCAAGAGATTGTAAGGGGATGCGATGTTTTTTGAGTAGAGGACGAGAATTTGTTGCTCGGAGTAGGAATGATTCGATTTATGTTTATGACTTTGAAGCAAATCGAATTGTATGAGATCTAATTGGATCGGTTTTTTGCTTGTGTAATATACGATTTTGTATTGTAGATCTTTTTGTATGATGGTTACATATAATAACAAAAAATTTGGTAATTTTATTTGAGTAGATTAATTTCTCCAAATTTTATTTAATATCATAAATTAAATATAATTAAAAGTAACAACAAAAAAACATATAATTAAAAGTAATAAAACATCACTGTAAAATACAAATTAACAGAATAAATTATATTAATTATTATATATATCATATGCTTATTAATATAAATAATAGCATTCTTTAATCGCTATTGTTAATATAAATATAGCATATAAAAAACTGCTATTTTTTATAATATTTTAATAGCAATTGAACAAACCGCTATGTAAAGTAGACGATCTATTATAACGGGCGCATATATAGCGCTTTCAACTCCGCTATTGTATCATTAGATAGCGTTTTTCCGATGCTACGAATACCCATATTTCCTGTAGTGAGTCCTAAAGCCAAATAATGAGGAAGTTGAATCGTTGTCTTCAAGAACATACAAGTCATCCTTGAAAACACCTTTTCCAAGTACTTTCTTAGTTTTAATATCCTGGAAAAGGACATCATTAGGACTAAAGATAGCATGGCAATTTAAATCAATGGTAGCACGCTTAATTGATAATAAGTTTGATGTAAATGTTGGCATATAAAATGCTCTAGAATCTTTATCAAATAATTTGAAATTACCAATGCCTTTGATTGGAATTTTATCACCATTTGTAATGACCAAATTCCCTAAAGCAGATTCTATGTTGTTAAGAAGATTAACATTACTAATCATATGATGAGATGCTCTTGAATCTACAACAATAGAATTTTTAGATTTATTAGTAAAGAATGTGGTACCAGATTCCTTTAAGGATCCAATGGCTTTGATGAGAGCCTCCAAGTCGGCTTTCTTTACGAACTCACCGGATGCAATGTTGGCTAAGCCATCTCCGTGAGAGGAAGAGTCGACTTGCTTTGGTTCAACCATTGGCTCATGAGATAGATTTGCTCTTTTTTCCTTGAACTTGTTTTGCTTAAGATGGGGATGTAAAATCCAGCACTTGTTCTTTATGTGACCTTTCTTCTTGCAATGGTCACACACCCTTACCTTCCGCTCCTCTGGTTTGTAGAACCCTTTGTTGGTGATAATAAGCTCTTTCCTCTCACCAAAGAGACCATGTGAGCCTTGTTCCTTCTGGATTTGCGCACAAACTTCTTCAAGACATGGGAGTTTGTTTGCCCGTGGCATATGCTTGATAAGATCCATGTAGGTTGGATTTAAGGTCATGAGAAGACCGAAAACCTTATCCTCTTCACGCCTCTCATTTAGAATCGTCGGATCAATTGAACTTGGTCTTAGTATACCAAGTTCCGCTCAAAGGGACCTAAACTTCCCGAAGTGGTTAGTAAACTCCATGTCTTCTTGGCTGAGATCATCAATAGCCTTCCTGACTTCGAATACTCGACTCAAGTTGGATGTGTTTCCAAACACCTTTTCAAGAGTTTCCCATGATTCCTTGGCGTTCTCGGCAGTAGGAGTAAGCTTCCATTCAAGAAAGTTTTGAATGATAGAAACCACCAATTGATCCTCTTGGAACCATTGGTTACTATCACCGGAACAACCGTCTTCTTGCCATCTTTTTCAACCGTCACCTTTGCCGCTTTGCTCTTCACGACATGACTCCAAAGCCCACGGCTAAACAACGTTGTTTTGATCGTTTTAGACCATAATAGATAGTTAACCCCTTCTAGGGTGACGGGTACAACCAATGATATTGAGTTTTCCATGGGTTATAAAGGTTTTCTAGAAAAGTTAGGAAGGGTTTCCAGAAAAACAAATGCCCTGAAAATTTGAAGAACAGAGTAAGGAATAGACAGATCTGGAGATTGTGAATAGGAGTAAGAGCTTTCGTATTGAGAATAATAAGATTTAGGATCAAAAACTCTCTAATACAATATTAGAATTATGCAGAATAAGATTAAGATTTGTAGAGAATATGAAGAATAGATTGATGAATGAGAGATTTGTAGATTAGAGAAACCAAAATTGGCAGAGAGATGAATAATACTCCTTAATTATTTTTTAGTACAATACATCATATTTAAACTAAGATAAGAGAGAGAGTGGATCAGCTCTAACAGTCATATTCTAACAGTCATATTCTGAGCACTCTTCCTTTTGTATTCGAACATTATCCTAACTATGTACCCTACATAGCTTTCCTAAATAACGGTAACTTTGTCCTAACTATGTACCCTACAAAGACTGTGACTTGACCAGGAATACCTTCCTGAAATCTCTTAACTGTGTACCGTACACAGACTGTGATCACTTGAACCTTCTTGAATTTTAGGAATACCTTCGTGAAACTCATTGATAGCTTCTGATTTAACCAAATTGATTGTTGTGGTGTTAGTCACTTATGTGATTTGGAGTCCTAAATCATCTTCTCCGGCCTTCAATGAGATTATAAGGTAAGTGTTTGTGTGTTGTTTGTGTTTTTGTCTTCTATTAGCTTAGTTTGTGCTTTGGTCGTGCAGTCAGATGGCTAGAGGCACTAGATGGCGTGGTGGCCAAGGTGGCTGCGGAGGCTGTGGTCGTGGTCGAGGACCAGTGCTAGAGCTTGTTGTGAGTGAGGCTTAGAGTGCCACTGATGGGGGTTGTTTGTAATTCAAAACTCTATGGATGCAAAGGTTTTAAATTTAAAATTTATAACCCTATATAGGGACCGCAAGTGCACAGCAAACGGAATAGTACATAGGGGTTGAACCCAAAGGAATTGATGACGGACAAAGAACCTATATGATGCAGAATAAGCTAAGTTAAACATATTTTTGTGGGGTTTTAGTTTTTATGGAAATAAAAGTGCAAGGGATAGATAATCAATGGTTAACTAGATGCAATTAACGAACCTACACAACTATTATAACGGCAACCTAGAATTTAGATGCAAGTTTGTTCTATAACTCAAACCACGGAATGAGAATCTCTCCACTGTCGTGGTTCAGATTCGCTATTCCTTATACTCTAATATACACTCAGTTGTCTCATAGTTATTAAAAGGTTAAGACACGTTGTAGTATTAAGGTTCAATTGTTTCCTAAACTCCTTAACTAATTGGTATGATTGTTAAGACGCTTAACTCATCAAATACTAGATCAGGAGATGTTAAGAACACTTCTGAGGATACATCAACCTAAGATCGATCACAGGTTAGCTACGCCAAATCAAGTATTGAGTGTGAATAAAGATGAAGAACATTTAAGAAAAAACCCTAAGATGCAATCATAAAAGCATACGCATAGAACTTTAAAGGCGACGAATCTAGTCAGGTTCTACTCCAACGAAACCGTTAGATCTCGTTAGCAGTAGGAGTAAAGTATAAAACATGATGAATTTGTGATACAAAAAAGCATATAGAGATCTCGTCCTTCAACTAAGAAAGCCTCATTGATATAGGCTTAAAGAACTCTTAAAAAGTAGATGTATTATTAAGAACAAAGAGAGAAACGAAATACATGGTTTATGTATTGATTTGTGGCTGCCTTCTCTTTCTAGAGAGGCTAAAAGTAAGTGTATATGGGGTTAGAAGGGATCCTAAGTCGGTTAGGTTTTAATTCTAAGAAAAAGGAAAATTGCCAAAAGTGCTCAATTTTGTTTCCACAGACCGCCCATACCGATCGGATTCTCGTGTCGATATGGAGGCTAATTCAGCGTTTCTTGGTGTTCTTCATGTCTTGGCACATGTCATGTTGCCCGACTAGTGTGGCCGGTCGGTGCTGGGTGCCCTTCGTCTTCTCGGCAGCTTGACATGTCTTCAGTTTTCAGCTCATATCTCCTTGTGTTTAATTACAAATGGTGTAATTTCTAACTCTATTGGAAAGATATCTCAAAGGGCTATTTTTACTCCAAGTTTTATCCAATTCCAAACTCATTTGGTCTTCCGTTTGTTGCTAAACTTCTGGCATATGTAATTTGTAGAATGTGCTTTATCTTTAAGATATGATGACTTGGGTTTGCTCCTTTGGTTTCTTAGATGATGAATACTCCTTTTTCTCCTTTTTGCATCCTTTTTGATGATTTAACCTGTTGGGACCTTAAAAGGAAATACTTAGAATTAGTATAATTTCTTTTTATCCTTAAGGAGATTTTCCATTTATCTTTTAAGGTTATTTGGACCGACTTGGTACTTGTATAAATACTTGATGTAATCCTCCAGAACGAGGGCACGACCTTCAATATAGAATTACATACACATCTTTTTCCTTGATTCTTCCTTGTGATTTTACGTTTAAACCTAGTTCCTCTATTCTTTGGACCGATCTCGGATTGTTGCTCAATCCAGCATCACCAAATTGGCGCCGTTTAAGGGGACCGATTAGGTTTTTTACGTAACTTTCACAGGAAGAAATCTTTGAAGATGTTCGGAGACGAAACCCTAATTCTAACTACTTCAAACGTAGTTGGAATGAAAAAACTAACGGAACCCACTAGAAGAAGGATCCTCATGAGCATGGGGAACCGCGAAGAAGGCATACGACAAGGCCAATTGTACGAAGAAGCAGAAACAGTCAACCACTATGCAAACTTAGAGGTAACTTTATGCGAACAAGATACGGAAGGCTTAATCTAGCCACATAACAATCCGCTTGTGGTCAATCTCTTGATTGACAAATGCAAAGTCAAGCGCGTATTAATAAATACTGGAAGCTCTGTAAAACTGATTTACAAAGAAACCCTACGAAGGATGGGTACTTGCAAACGCATACATGAACAAAACCTAACCCTAACGGGATTTGCAGGTCGAACGATCCCAACGATTGGAATAATACAACTAACGGTCACAGTCGCCAAGATGAAATGCTATGTCTAATTCGATGTTGTAGATTTACCTATTGCATATAACGCTGTCTTGGGAACACCATGGCTTCATCTGATAAAGGCCATAGCGTCGACGTATCATCAATGTTTGAATATCCCGACCCCCTTAGGGATTCACACCGAAAGGGGTAATCAAAGCAAAACTCGCAACTGCTTTATCCTTGAAAGGAAAAACAGGATTCGATCTGCTATGGTTATACAAGCCTCGGAGGAGATAACATGAAGCCAAAATAAAGCTCCTCACGTTGATGGAAAGAAAGTGTTGTCAGAACGACAAATCAAACAAATTATCGTGGATTTCCAACATCCTAATCAGTGTGCAGGGATAGGATCCGAACTAAGCGACCCTATGCGAGATCGAATCGTTGAGCTTCTAAGGAAGAACGTATAGACTTTTACGTGGCACATCAAGGACATGAAGGGGATCGACCCAAAGATAATTTCTCACGAGCTGAACGTAGATCCGTTGCACAGACCGGTTAAACAGAAACGGAGAAAGCTCGGCCGGGAGAGGTCTAGAGCAGTAGATGACGAGGTCGAGCGACTGCTCAGAGCCGGATCTATTACCGAGGTGAAATACCCAGAGTAGTTAGCCAATCCGGTAGTACTAAAAAAGAAGAACGCGAAATGGAGAGTTTGTGTTGATTTCACAAATATCAATAAGGCTTGTCCCAAAGACAGTTTTCCACTACCTCACATCGACAGACTTGTCAAAGCAACTGTCGGTAACGAACTCTTATCGTTTATGGATGCCTTCTCCGGTTACAATCTGATCTTGATGCATCCTGATGATCGCGAGAAGACTACCTTTATAACTCATCAAGGAATTTACTATTATAAGGTAATGCCCTTTGGTCTGAAGAACGTTGGGGTAACTTACCAACGGCAGGTAAACAAGATGTTTGCCGATCAGCTTGGTAAATCTATGGAAGTCTACATCGACCATATGTTGGTTAAATTGGCAAACGCCGAAGATCATATCGATCATCTCAGTAGGTGTTTCAAAACTCTCAATCTGTATGGGATGAAATTAAATCCTGCCAAGTGCACCTTCGCGGTAACATCAGGAGAATTCTTGGGTTACTTGGTGACAAAAAGAGGGATCGAAGCAAACCCAAAGCAAATAACCGCCGTTTTTGATTTGCCATCTCCCCAAACGCAGAAACAAGTTTAAAAGCTGACCGGATGGCTAGCAGCTTTAAACCGTTTCATAATTCAATCGACAGACAAAAGTCTCTCATTCTACCTTTGAATTGTCCGAACAGTGCGAGAAGGCGTTCTCGGACCTCAAAGAGTATCTTACCACACCACCCGTACTGGCCAAACCCGAGGTAGAGGAAGTTGTATACCTATATATGGCAGTCTCTGAAACGACCCGACCCGTTTTTTTTTTTTTTTAAAACAATAAGCTCTTAGTCTCAGACTAGCATTCCCATAAATGCTTGTCCTCCACAACCAAGCCACACAAACAAGCAACCAGCGGATAACACACTAAAACCAAACATGCTAATTCCATTAAAAACACTAAACCAGTTCAACTCAACTTCCAATACAATAAAACCAGCAACCTAGCGGAGTTCTAAAACAGAAATGAAAAGCAATACAACCACACAGCAACATTAAAACGAGACCCTAGATCATCTCCCTCTTCGTTGCCATGATTCCACGATCACAATTTGCCTTTACCTGCACCACATGGTTAAAAGAGATGCGTGAGTATTATCACAAATACCCAGTGAGACGGTCCTCCCATCTACGACTGCGCACACAGACGCGATGGATCCGCTCAGGCAAACACGCATCAAACAACACACAAAGCAAACACAACAACACGGCTCAACCACAGCCCAACAGGCAGCCTGTCGATCGACACTACCACTAGGTGTCGATCGACAGCCCTGTTCACGCCTGTCGATCGACACACCCACGGTGCCTGTCGATCGACAGCTCCACAGGACCCTGTCGATCGACACAACCTCTAGGTGTCGATCGACAGCTCCTCGATCACCTGTCGATCGACACAACCTCTAGGTGTCGATCGACAGCCTCGTGTGACCCTGTCGATCGACACACCCTAGGGCTGTCGATCGACAGGTCGTCGCAGATTCATAGGAGATCGATCAATTATCCTCTCGGATCGATTCCTCCTCCGCGATAACACGAAACCTGCACAACAAACACAATCCAACAATCCATACACCACAAAACACAAAGAAACAACATCAATCATCACAATCAACTAGTTTTAACCTACCACCATACAACCCTAACGAATCCACCGGCCCAGAAGCCATGGTCACGCACTCACCTTAGATTTTCGGTTAGATTCTGGTAGAATTGAGGCTAGACACGAATTCAGCAACAACCACCACGAAATTCCACCTCAAATCGATCAAGAACGAAACCCTAATCACAAACTATCAGGAACAAGAGAAACTCCTCTCAAACTCTCTGTTTCTGATTTTTGGGACTTTGGTTCGCTCAAATGCGGCCAAAAACTCTTAAATACGAAGCCCTAGGGTTTACCCAAACCGGCCCGGTCCAATTGAACGACTTAAATCGAACCAGAAAACCAGCCAATTCGAGCATCTGTCGATCGACAACCACTAGGTATGTCGATCGACATCCCTTAAGAGCCCTGTCGATCGACAGACACCAAGTGTGTCGATCGACAGCCCCTCCATTTCCTCAAAAAAATGGTTTACGGGCGTCACAATTCTCCCCCACTAAAACTGGATTCGTCCTCGAATCCTCTAACACTACCCACCAATCTACCCTGGCCTAACCCGCCAGCAACACCGGAGACTACATCTCCCAGACCTTCCCGAGGTTCACATCCGTCCTATGCATATAGACCCGTCTCAGACATTGATTGCCCATAGCTCATAACCACCATCTAGCTTCGGGATCGTCACCCCTCAGCTCTAGGTGTCTAGTATCAACCCACCTCAGTCCGCGCAGTCCTGACGGTGTTCGATACTCAACCATCTCCACACACCTCAATCCATCAAGACACACAGTCTATCAAGCTCTCGGTATGCAAAGATCTGCCAGAGGTCGCAACCTCCAAAACCATCCCCATACCCTCACGATCTCAGTCCGCGCAGTCCTGACGATCGATCGGTATGCAGGGAACCCACTGTCCCCCGGAGAGACGCATCTCTCAAGATCTGCCAAGAAAGACCGAGGTCTAACTCTGAGCTATGCAATCAATTCCTAACGTCTATAATGCACCTCTGACCGGAACTACCTCCTAAGGTCTCACATGATATTCCCCTCCCGGAATACCATCACAAACGTGATCATCACAG
This sequence comes from Arabis alpina, assembly GCA_900128785.1. Taxonomy (NCBI): domain Eukaryota; kingdom Viridiplantae; phylum Streptophyta; class Magnoliopsida; order Brassicales; family Brassicaceae; genus Arabis; species Arabis alpina. The sequence continues at coordinate 19,082,339 of LT669789.1, forward strand.
ATCACCCGGACCATCCCTCACCCCGGATGTCCCTGCAGAGTCTCTCCGGAACTAGACAGTCATAACCTCCGTAAAACTTCTATTCCGAGACTCTACACACACACACACAACCCGTTAGAGTCCCCACCGAAACTGGCAAGTTCTATCCGCAATAAAACTTCCATTTCGAGGTTCTCTAACCACAAACACATGACTCTCAAAGTCAAACACATAAGAAAAACACTTTCTTATTCACTGGAAAAATGTCATAATCATTACAACTTTAATGAAAATACAAAAATCCACAACCAACACTGAAACTGGAAACCACAAAGAAAAACGAATTCACTCTTCTGCTTGCTTCTCGAACCACTTCTTGAACTTCGTTTTCATCTTTGCCTCTGGTTCCCAAGTCTCCTCCTGAATACCGTCACAGTCCCACAAGACTCTCAACAACGGCACTCTCTTCCGGCGCAGAACCTTGATACTTCTCTCAAGAATCCTAACCGGCCTCATCCCAACAGTCAGATTTGGCTGAAGATCTGCGGGAATCGTCACTGCTACCTCCTCAGAAGCATGCAAGCATCTCCTGAGTTTCGAAACGTGAAACACATCATGGAATTTCTCCATAATCGGAGGCAGCTCCAACCGATAAGCAACTGGTCCCACACGTTCCACCACCCGGAATGGACCCATGTACCTCGTACTCAGCTTATCCTCGGATATGGACCTGTTCAGACCCCGCATCATCGCCATCTTGAGATACACTCGATCTCCGACTGCAAACTCCAACTCTTTCCTTCTCCTATCGGCATAACTCTTCTGCCGATCCTGAGCCTCTTTCATGTTCAGCTTCACAACACGGATCTTCTCCGTCGTCTCCTGAACAAAATCAGCCCCAAAGATGCTCCTCTCCCCCACTTGGGTAAAACATAGCGGAGTACGACATGGCCTCCCATACAACGCCTCAAAAGGAGCCATTCCGATACTCGCCTGAAAACTGTTGTTATATGCGAACTCCACCAAACTCAAGTGATCCGCCCAATGACCACCCCAATCTAGCACGCACATCCTCAACAGATCTTCCAGTGTCTGAATCGTCCTTTCGGACTGCCCATCCGTCTGCGGATGATTAGCTGTACTCATGTGCACCTTAGTGCCCATCTCAGCCTGAAAAGCTCTCCAAAACACTGAAGCAAACCTCGGATCTCGATCCGACACAATACTCGCTGGCACTCCATGCAACCTCACAATTTCCTTCACATACTTCTTAGCCAAGACCTCCGCTCCGTCTGTCTTCTTAATGGCCAGAAAATGTGCTGACTTAGTCAGACGATCCACAATCACCCAAATCGCGTCATAGGTCCGAGAAACCGGCAACCCTACCACGAAATCCATAGTGATCATGTCCCACTTCCACTCTGGAATGGGTAGACTCTGCAATAAGCCACTAGGAACTTGGTGCTCAGCCTTCACCAACTGACACACATTGCAAGCTGCAACCCAATCTGCCACATCTCTCTTCACCCCGACCCAATGATAGTACCTCTTCAGATCCCTATACATCTTAGTCGCTCCCGGATGAATCGAAAACTTACTCGCATGAGCTTCTCTCAGAATTTCCTGCCTCAAGTCCTCATCCTTAGGAACACAGACTCGTCCATGCACTAAGATAGTCCCGTTAGCAGAAACCTGATATTCGGAACCAGTAGCCTTGGAGAGACCTAACAACACCGGATCCTGCTCCTGAGCTACTCGGATCCTGCTCAATAGATCCGCCTGATCTGCCGCCGCTAACCCCAACGGTTCCTCTGAAGTAACACATAACCTCAAAGTACTAAGTACACTCACCAGATTCTCCACATCCCGCTCCTGAGATGAATCATACCTCCTCCGACTAAGGGCATCAGCTACAGTGTTAGCCTTACCCGGATGGTAAACAATGTCCAAGTCGTAATCAGCCAACAACTCTGACCATCGCCTCTGTCGTACATTTAAATTCTGCTGAGTAAAAATGTACTTCAGATTATGATGATCAGTGAACACCTGAACTCTGCCACCATACAAGTAAGACCTCCAGATTTTCAACGCGAAGATCACTGCAGCCAGCTCTAAGTCATGAACAGGATAATTGCCCTCGTGCTTCCTCAACTGCCTTGAAGCATAAGCAATCACCTTACCCTGCTGCATCAGCACACAACCCAAACCAACTCCCGAAGCATCTGTGTACACCACATAAGGCTCACCCGGTTCAGGTAACGCCAGTACTGGTGTACTAGTCAACATCGTCTTCAGCTTCGCGAAGCTCAACTCACACTCAGCCGACCACACAAAAGGAACATCCTTTCCCGTCAGCTTCGTCATAGACTGAGCCATACTCGCAAAACCCTTGACGAATCTCCGATAATAGCCTGCCAACCCAAGAAAACTCCTGATCTCAGTTGCATTCCTCGGCCTAGGCCAATCTCGGATAGACTCAATCTTTGCCGGATCCACAGAAACCCCTTCTGCAGAAACGATGTGACCTAAAAATCCCATCTCTCTCTGCCAGAAACTGCACTTACTCAACTTCGCAAACAGCTTCTGTTCCCGCAACTTCTCCAGAACTCTCCTCAAATGAACCTCATGTTCCTCCTGACTCTTCGAGTAAACCAGAATATCATCGATGAAAATGATTACGAACTCATCCAGATACTCCCGGAAAACTCCGTTCATCAATCTCATAAACGCCGCAGGTGCATTCGTTAACCCGAATGGCATCACTACAAACTCAAAATGCCCATACCGAGTCCTGAAAGCCGTCTTCCGAACATCTGCTTCGTCGATCGGAATCTGGTGGTAACCGGATGCCAAGTCAATCTTAGAAAACCAAGTAGCCCCTCTCAACTGATCTAACAACTCATCAATTCGCGGAAGAGGATACTTGTTCTTCACAGTGACTCGGTTTAGCCCTCGATAATCGATGCACAACCGGAAACTACCGTCTTTCTTCTTCACAAACAACACCGGTGCTCCCCACGGTGAAGTACTTGGTCGAATAAACCCCTTCTCCAATAAGTCCTCCAACTGCTTCTTCAATTCCGCTAACTCTGCTGGAGCCATTCGGTAAGGCGCCTTAGACAACGGCGTCGTTCCGGGTTCTAACTCAATCGTGAAAGGATCCGACCGAGATGGCGGTAATCCTTGCAACGACTGAAAGACATCTTCAAAATCCCGAGCGACCCGAATATCTCTCACAGCAACCCCACCAACAGCTTCCGGCATTACAATCGTGGCCAAGTAAGCCTCGCAACCCCTCTCAATCATCGCCTCAGCTTGAACAAGGGAGATCACAAGACTACCTGAAGTCGGTCTCACTCCTTGATAAACCAACCTGCCACCTTCACGTTCAAATACCACTCGACCCCGATGACAATCCAGATGGACTCTGTACCGATTCAACCAATCCATACCAAGGATAACATCGTACAGTTCCACCGGACTAATCACTAAGTCAGCTGGCATCAACTCTCCCGCTACCAGAATATCCACCTCCTTCGCCCGGCCATGCGTAGCTAGAAATTCTCCTCCAGCAACCATAACCGGTCCAGTCCGCTCACCAGCGTCACTCCGGATACCACTTCTCTCGGCATGATCCGGAGTAATGAAGCAATTCGACGCTCCAGAATCAAACAACACGTGGGATTCACACCCACCTACAAACAAGGTCCCTACACAATTCCCAAGTGCTAAGCAACCTAACTTTCTATCACAGGCAAACAATCTAACACAAGCACTAAGCAATTCTACACTACTGAATTTACAAAGTCTGAATTAGAAAGTTACCCGTGATCGGTCTAGAGCTCGGTTCTCCCGGCGCTGCAATAGCCGGCGGACGCTCCATCGCCGCGATCTGATCCAAAGGCTGCACCGGCCCATACTGAGCTACTGGCTGGACTACTGCCACTGCCAACGGCTGCAACTTCGGACAGTTCGGTCTGATGTGCCCCGACTCCCCACACTGATAGCACGTCCGAACTCCTCGAACCTCACTCCGCTTCGGGCAACTCGCCCTCTGGTGGTCTAGACTCCCACAAATGTAACAGCCTCGGCCACTTTGGCCCGATCCCGAAGCACCTTCCCACTTCCTCTTTTGTCCTTGCGCAGGCTTGCCGCCTTTGCCCGGACCTGCCTGCTGCACCTGCTGCTGCTGAGGCCTCCGAGGCTGAACAGCTGGAACCACGATCGCAGCCTGCTCCCTCAGATCCTCCTCGATCTGTGCAGCCACCTCTACCAACTCTACTCTGCTCGCGAACCTGATGCCTCTGCACCGAGTCCGTAAATCCGGTCGAAGTCCTCGCAAGAACCTCCGAACCTGAGCCTGCTCATCCTCGAAGCTCCTACCAGCATAACCCAGGAGTCTGTTAAACTCCACGTCATACTCCCGCACCGACCTCGTGCCCTGAGTCAAGTCCAAGAACCTCGCCTCTAAACGATCCAACGCCTCCTGAGGAAAGAACTTGGAGTTGAACTCCGTCACAAAATCCGACCACGCCATCGCAGTCCCGGCCCACCTAGCCGCTACACTCCTCCACCAGAGATGTGCATCACCGTCCAAATAATGGACCGCCAAGTCAACCTTGTATCCCTCGGGACACCTAATCGAACGAAAGTTCCGCTCCACTCGCATCCGCCACTCATCAGCCTCCTCAGGCTTCACACTGCCCGCAAAAGAACCCGTACCGATCCTCTGCATCTGCTCCATCATACGGATATATGACGGAACCTCCTCAGCAACCGCAGCCCTCGGCTGCACCTCTGCCACACGTGGCACCACTGGAGCCTGCACTGGCACCGCACCCGGTAACCGCTCCAACAACTGTGTCAGCAGGTCAGCCAGACGATCATCTCTAGCTTGGGCTACACCCGCGGCCGCAACCGCACCCACAGCTGGACCAGCACCACCAGCACCACCAGCCTCAACAGGACCCAAACCAGCCCCTACAGGACCCACACTGGCCCCCACACTGGCAGTCACACTGGCAGTCTGTCCATCATGCACCGACTGCTGACCTGCCGCAGGCCCATGCGCGGAACTCTGAACCTCGCTCACGACTGGCTCCTCAACGAGTCCGCGCCCTCGGCCTCGGCCCCCACGACCACGTCCTCTAGTAGCTCTAGCCATCTCACTGCATTCACAAGCAGCCTAACTAAGCACTAGAAAGACTCAAAACACAACAATCAACACTTACCGTGGAATCTCTTTGAAGGCTCGAAGGAAGATGATCTAGAACCCCCAAACTCACAGAATTGCAATTTACCAAATTCAATCCTAGCAGTTCTAGCCCGTCCTAAAACCGTAAGGGCTCTGATACCAAACTGAAACGACCCGACCCGTTTTTTTTTTTTTTTAAACAATAAGCTCTTAGTCTCAGACTAGCATTCCCATAAATGCTTGTCCTCCACAACCAAGCCACACAAACAAGCAACCAGCGGATAACACACTAAAACCAAACATGCTAATTCCATTAAAAACACTAAACCAGTTCAACTCAACTTCCAATACAATAAAACCAGCAACCTAGCGGAGTTCTAAAACAGAAATGAAAAGCAATACAACCACACAGCAACATTAAAACGAGACCCTAGATCATCTCCCTCTTCGTTGCCATGATTCCACGATCACAATTTGCCTTTACCTGCACCACATGGTTAAAAGAGATGCGTGAGTATTATCACAAATACCCAGTGAGACGGTCCTCCCATCTACGACTGCGCACACAGACGCGATGGATCCGCTCAGGCAAACACGCATCAAACAACACACAAAGCAAACACAACAACACGGCTCAACCACAGCCCAACAGGCAGCCTGTCGATCGACACTACCACTAGGTGTCGATCGACAGCCCTGTTCACGCCTGTCGATCGACACACCCACGGTGCCTGTCGATCGACAGCTCCACAGGACCCTGTCGATCGACACAACCTCTAGGTGTCGATCGACAGCTCCTCGATCACCTGTCGATCGACACAACCTCTAGGTGTCGATCGACAGCCTCGTGTGACCCTGTCGATCGACACACCCTAGGGCTGTCGATCGACAGGTCGTCGCAGATTCATAGGAGATCGATCAATTATCCTCTCGGATCGATTCCTCCTCCGCGATAACACGAAACCTGCACAACAAACACAATCCAACAATCCATACACCACAAAACACACAGAAACAACATCAATCATCACAATCAACTAGTTTTAACCTACCACCATACAACCCTAACGAATCCACCGGCCCAGAAGCCATGGTCACGCACTCACCTTAGATTTTCGGTTAGATTCTGGTAGAATTGAGGCTAGACACGAATTCAGCAACAACCACCACGAAATTCCACCTCAAATCGATCAAGAACGAAACCCTAATCACAAACTATCAGGAACAAGAGAAACTCCTCTCAAACTCTCTGTTTCTGATTTTTGGGACTTTGGTTCGCTCAAATGCGGCCAAAAACTCTTAAATACGAAGCCCTAGGGTTTACCCAAACCGGCCCGGTCCAATTGAACGACTTAAATCGAACCAGAAAACCAGCCAATTCGAGCATCTGTCGATCGACAACCACTAGGTATGTCGATCGACATCCCTTAAGAGCCCTGTCGATCGACAGACACCAAGTGTGTCGATCGACAGCCCCTCCATTTCCTCAAAAAAATGGTTTACGGGCGTCACAGTCTCAGTATCGACGGTCATTATAGTGTTGGTAAGGGAAGATCAGGGTGAACAACGACCCATCTTCTACATCAGAAAAGCTCTCAATGATGCAGAGACAAGGTACTCAACGATGGAAAAGCTTGCCTTGGCGCTTCTGACGTCTGCAAGGAAGCTCAGTCCATACTTCCAATCCCATACCATCGAGGTATTGACAAATCATCCACTTCGTTTGATCATGCATAGTCCGAATCAATTGGGTCGATTAACTCGATGGGCGATCGAACTTAGTGAGTATGATATAATCTACAAACTTCATCCCCGAGGCATGAAGTCACAAGTGCTAGCAGACTTCATCCCGAGGTACCTATTAAGCCTTCTAAGGATGACTTAGAAAAGAGCTTATGGTGAGATGGGTCGTCATCCCGAAGAAGATTAGGGGTCGGAGTATGCCTCAAATCTCTGACTGGAGAAGTGATTGAACAATCATTCCGTCTTGATTTTGTTGCAACAAACCATGCCGCCGAGTAAGAAGCCTTAATAGTTGGACTTCGACTGGCAAAGGCGGTGGGGACAAAGCGGATTCGAGCTTGTTCAGACTCCCTACTTTTCACTAGCCAGTTCAACGGGTCATATGAAGCAAAGATGACAAGATGGACGCGTACTTAAAGGTAGTACGCGAAATTACGAAAGAGTTCGATGGATTCGAAATCATAAAAATATGCGCACTGAAAATTCAGCTGCATATGCATTTTCCGCACTGGCCTTAAGCTCGAATACAAAACAAGTCAAACTCGTGGAGAGAATATCGTGTTCAAGTATAGATCCAAAACCTATGGTCTATGAGATCGGAGATGGCGAAGTCGATGAAGAATCCATCGAAATGGACGACGATTCCATTCCCCAGGAAGATTGGTGGACAAAAATCATAGAATACATAACCGAAGGAAGGCAACCTGAAGATAAATGAGTAGCTCTGAGGGTGAAAATCCGAAGTGCTCATTACACCATCTTTAAAGGGAAGCTTTACTGATGGAGTGTGTCTCGTTACATGATGAGATGCATTTATGGGGAAGAAATCCTCAAAGTCCTCCAACATACTCATGGGAAGGACGGAGGTAATCACTCCGGAGGACGATCACTTGCCCTCAAGGTTAAGAAACTTGGCTATTTCTGGCCGACAATGCTCGTCGATTACCAAAAATATGCACAAAAGTGCGTCGCGTGTCAGAAACACGCCCCAAAAAAACTAGCCCCCCAGAGGAGTCCCTAGCTACTGTAGCGTATCCTTTCATGCGATGGACGATCGATGCAGTTGGTCCGTTGGTAACGTCACGAGGGAAAAAGAATATCCTAGTATGACGGATTACTTCACTAAGTGGGGGGAAGCTGAGGCCTATCCTCAAATAATCGGATCAGATGTCGAAAGGTTTGTTTGGAAAATTATAATATGCCTACATGGAGTTCCTTACGGAATCGTAACGGACAACGGTCCAAACCTCGTGTGTGATGTTTTCACAAAATTTTCGACAAATGGAACATCCGGCTAACCACGACAACTGTTGATTTCCCTCAAGAGAATGGACAGGCCGAGTTGACCAATAAGACGTTGATAGTCGAGCTAAAGAAACGCCTAGGTGAAAAGAAGGGAACTTGGGCAGACGAACTCCCCGGAGTACTTTGGGCTCATCTCACAATGCCTCGATGCTAACCAGGTCAGATTCCATTCATTATAGCCTATGGGATGGAAGCATTGGCACTCGCTGAAGCTCACATCAAAAGCGCACGTCGAGTCTTGATGACTCAAGACACCGAGATGATGAGACAAAGAATTCGCGAGCATCTAGACGACCTCGAAGAAGCTAGAGACAGCACGTTATTGAGGATACAAAATTATCAACAACTCTCTGCAAAGTACTACAATAAGAGGGTACAATATCGATTTTTCGATGCAGGCGATCTCGTTCTCTGAAAGTTTATAAAAACAAGAAGGAGGACGACGCCGGAAATCTTGGAATCAAGTAGGAACGACGGTATTAGGTCTCAAAGGTTATAAAACCTGGCGTGTATAAACTCCTCGAGATGGATGGAACTGAAATAAAAAATTCTTGGAATGCTTGGAACCTCAAGCTCTCTTTTGTATTAAACTATGAGTGACTTGATCCTTTCTTTTAAGTAAGGTACGTAGGCAGCTTACTTTTTCTAATAAGTCTAAGTGCAGTTACACATATATAAAAAAAAAATATCTTTTTAAAGAAAAAATTCAAAACTCAGTCTGATCAGCTCGAGAATATTTTACTGTTTATTAAAAAATCAGTCTGATCAGCTCGAGAATTTAATACACAACCTTACAAAAAAAAATTATAAGATTCGTACGTCTTGGCCAGGTATCTGATCAACGCGCTTTTCATAAGTGCCGTGGTGAATTAATCCACAAACTTTAATAAGTCGGAGCCAGGTCTGCACCTCGCGCTTAGGACAACCAAGTAAGTTACACACCAACTCTTGATCACATACAGAAGTTTCGTCCTAAGGCAAGAGTTGAGGTAAGCCAAAGCACTAGTCCTTTGCACTCTCAGCCCCAAACTGAGCATGCCTCGTACCTAAGTTCGGGTTCTAAGAACCAAAGCCGAGCTGGTAAGCAGCAGAGTCTTGGAGGAATCTTGCTTCTTATAAGCCGAACTACATAGTTCGCAAACCACTAAAGAGCCTTCTGAAAGTAATCTTAGTGTCCAAAGCCGATCTCCATAGTTCGCAACCACCTAAGGGTTCTTATGAAAGCAATTCTAAATTGTTTTAATAAGCCAACCTCCCATGAGCTCGTGATCACTGATATAACCTATATTTTACCAATTTTACTATCAGTTTTCATACTTATTTTGTTGATTTTACTTCCCTAATCAACCAAGAGGTAGTTCTCTCGTATACATAGGTTTTAAGGTCCCAACAGGTTAAATCATCAAAAAGGATGCAAAAAGGAGAAAAAGGAGTATTCATCATGTTAAACCCATCTAAGAAGCCAAAAGAGCCAACTCAAGTCATCATACCTTGAAGATAAAGCACATTCCCAAGAAAGAGTAATGCAAAACATCATATAAAGCACAATCTTGAACTCGTAAGTTCTACCCATGAGCTTGCAAACTCTTCTTTCTTTTGGTGATCTAAGCCTTTTGAATCTTACTTTAAACTTTTTAGCTTACTCTAGAGGGTTTCTTTACTTGCTAGACTCTTTCCTTTCTTCAATCCTTTCCTCTAAAGTTTTTTTTATTTTTTATTTTATTTTCTATTAGCCCTTTTGGGTTCTACCTTATAGAAGGGATTTCTATTCAAAATCAAACACTAGAGTCTTTATTTAGCCTTAGCAAAATACACCCTTTTCCTAGAGTATCTGAACTTCTTTTCTTTCTTTGGCTGTCCTTTCATTTAAACTCAACACACTCTTTCTTTTGCTCACCAAAATGCTCACCAAATCCAACCCATAAGAACAACAAATCCTAAGCTAATACTAGTCTTAAATTGAGACTAGCTCTAAACGAAAGCACTTCTTTGTCGTTCCCATTATTCAAGATTTTACTAGTGTATGCATTTTCAAGAAAAGGCCTCACTCAAGAAAATACATTTAGGTTTCAAAGAAGGGTCAAGGTAATGCAAGGTAAGGGGAACCATCCTCATTCACATTAGATATCGTGAATCGGGAGGCCATTTGGTTACTTTGAACAAGCATATCAAGTTTCTAGGCAATAAATTAAAGTCAATATTAGGTTTAAATTGATAGAATTGGTTTCAAGTCTAATATGCTTCAACCTAATCACGAGTTTTGACCGAAGAGATCAAGATGCAAAGAAGAGATTTCTATAATTCACTTAGCAATATCTAGCATTATCCTAAGGATCATATTGAATGCTAAACCACAAATCTCAAAAACAAATCAAAACATGCTCAATGCAACCTAAATGATCATACAAATGTATGAAATGCAACTAAATGATAAAGGAAAATCTTTTTGCTTTTTCAAAAATTTCAAAAAATTTGGTGTTTTTCTCATATGTATAATGCAATGCATGCAATGAGACTCAAGGAATGAAAAATGTAAAACAAAAGAGCTAAAATAGGCATTAGCAACTACTTCCCCCGGACTTACTTCTCATCGTCTCGAAAATAAAAGCAAAAATGCATGAAATGGAAATTTGAAAATGAATGGTAATTACAATGATGGGAAGGTACTTTCTAACTAGTCTTGATCGGATAGTGGAGATGGCGGTAAGAAGGTAAGTGAACAAGCAAAACGTGTAGGCTCCAACATTGCTCGGTTTGGCAATGGCTAAAGGGTCCCTTTTCCTCACGACACCTCCAATTGAAGGGGTTGTCATCTTGAACCGCTACTTGTAATGTATATGCCATAGTCTTGTATGATGATCCTTGAAAGAAACCAATCCTCTAACGAGATCTTAACACATGAAAGTACAAGTATCTATCCATATCTCAAGAGTGAATTAGCAATTGAAAGCACATATATGAATAGACAAGTGATCAAACATAGCAATAGGCAACACTAATCAAGCATTTAACTCATATTAAAATCCATTCAAGACTTTCCATTCTCATCAAAGTAAGCATATTTAATCAAATCCAAAGCTTGCAATTGAACAAATTCCAATCATTCTAGTGAATACTAGTTAACAACAAAGCTTAATGATATGATTTGATTAGCAAAACTCATATTCAAACTCCAATTCCACTAAAGATTGTAAATTTAGCTCATTTTCAATATCAAGAACCCTAGAGAGATTAGAATTTCAAACTCAATCATCAATGTTTCAATTTAGCATATGAAATCATCTACCCACAACGAAACGCATATCAACAACATATTAATGCAATTCAAGTACCCAAAGCTAATAAACTCACAAAAATCTCATGTAAGCTTCCATGAGATCAAGATAAATGATATGGGAAAGGAGAGAGAGCATACCTTGTTGTTGATCAAAGATTAAGGTAGAAGGGATCTAAAGAGGATGGTGAATTAAAAAATTCTCAAGAAATGTTTAGAGAAAAGGGAATCTTGATTCGAAATTTAAAAAGTTTAAAGAAATAGGAAGTAGAGAGATGCTAAATAATTTCAAATACATTGGAAAGTGAAGGAGAAAGATTTAAAAATCTGATTTTTGGGTGTCCAAACCGGCCAAAATTGATTGAAAAAAAACTTAAAACAACCCGATTTGGACTGAAACTGAACCGAGTCAACACGCAGAAAAAAAGTCAATGCACAGGAAAAAGTCAAAACTGGCACCTGGGAGGAGTTTCTGGCCCGACCAACCAGCCCGAGTTGTTGGCCGGGCCAGTGACCACCCGCAACTTTCTGAAGTTTCGGGTCACTTCGGCCCGACCAAGCGCTTGACTTTTTGGTCAGGCGCAAGGCTGGCTGATGGCTTTTGGCTTCTTTTTCATCTCCAAAACATGTCCTAAGTCTTCTCCAATCTTCTTCCTTGATTCCTATATCAAAATCACCATCCAAAAACATACTAAACATAGATAAAAAGCATAAGAAATATATACAAAGGATACCATGGGAATGCCTCCCAAGTGCGCTTGTTTAACGTCTCTAAGCTTGACGGTTGGTGAAGGCGCTAGTTGGAGACAAAGTGAGAACCATCAATCTTTCTTGGTCCCCAATCCTCTAAATCAACATCAAAGGCTTCTTTCATAGCCATCTTGGGCTTATCCATCTCATCTTGATTCATACCGGTAGGTTGAATGATCTTAACCTTAGAGAAACGTCGAAACCCGCCATTCCAAATGGCCTTGCACTCAAGTGCTCCTTCAACTTTCTTGATAGATGCTAGAGTGAGCTTGCTCTTGAATTTATCTTTTGGCTTACCCTTAGTATTCTTGGACATCTTGGAGTTCTTACCATTGGCTCCTTTAGGCTCATTAGCCAAGGTCTCAACCATCTTATCTTCTAATTCGAACATTGAACCGATACCACTACCATCAAACATATCTAGACCATCCTTATAGGCTTCAGCGTGGAGATTCTCTTTCATGTCTTGAGTGATAAATTCATTAGTCTCAACACCCATTATTTCTTCATCTCCATTCTCACAAGAGACAACTCCACAAACACTAGCTTTGATAGGCTCAATGGGGTAATAAGTGTAGGGATCCACTTCAACAAGTAAAGCTTTCATGTGGAGAAAATTTAAGCTAGCTCCGGAAGTAAAGGCGTACCAAGGATTAGCGGTAGCTCTGTAGACGAATCCATCTCCATTACCATGAAGTCCGTAGGTATAACAGAATTCCCTATCTTCAAAGGGTAGTTCTCTAGGACTCCAAGTGGGCGCTTAGAAGTAGCATCTCCAAATGTAAGAGTGCAAGGGATTTCCTTAAGCTCCTTGATCTTTAGAAGCTTCACCAATTCATAAGAAATCACGTTCACACTTGACCCGGAATCACAAAATACGTCTTTAAATTCCAAATCACCAAGAGTGCATGGAATCGAGAATTTTCCCTGGTTGAGCTTCTTTACAAGGATCTTTGGTCTATCCCGTTCTCCTTTAGCTTGGTACTTCATCATAACTTCCCTAACCTTTCCTTGGTTAGCTAACACATCCGTTATGAGCTCTTGCTCTTTAGCAATTCTCTTGTAATCATCTTCCTTTTGATACTTAATCCCAATGTCTTCCATATCCTTCTTGTAACTAGCTAAGATCTTCTTGATCGCTTTAGTGAAATTTGGCCTTGGTGGATCTAGCTTAGGCTTGTGTTGCCTTTCTTCATAAGTTGGAGCTTCAGTCACATGCTTCTTAGTTTTGACAACCTCCTTTGGCAACTCATCCATCTTGACAATGTTTTCCACATGTGGAGGAGTTTGTTCTTGGATAAGAACTTCTTTCTTGTCAACTTTTATAGCTATCTCCTCCTTAGCCTTAGATGATAAACCCTTATCCTCAACCAACTTATCCACTTCCTTAGGATTAGCAAAACCAATAAGCAAAGCTAACTCTTCCATATCTCTCTCATGTTGTGGCTTATCATTTGATTCTTGAGGAGCTCCTAGGACCTTCTTCTCATTAGAGATAACCACTCCATAAAATGATGTTGTATTGCATTTGGAGTTTTCCAATGAAGTACTCATTAGACTCTTGGAACTAGAAGCTACTTGTAACTCTAAGGTCTTCACTTGAGAAGCTAAGCTTGTGATCTTACTAACCAACTCTTGGTACATAGCATCAATCATCTTGTCAACCGCAAATAATCTCTCTTTAATATACTCCTCACCTTGCATCTAGGGATGGAATCCACAAGGAAATTGATTAGGACAATAAGAATGCAAAGAACCCTAAAAACTAAATCGATTCAAGTGATTTTGGTTTTAGTAACAATCTAGCAACCTAAGTAAATGATGAAATTAATCTAAATGCAAGGATCCGTGGCTCACTCGTCCTGATCATCGATCAGTCTTCTTCTCTCGGTGTCTGGTCAAGGCGTCACCGGGCCCTATCAAGGCGCCACCAATGGCTCGCATTGATGCCCTCTCGAGGCGTCACCGATGCCCTCTCGAGGCATCCTCAACTTAACTCTAAGGCACTCGGTACCTAGTCGTGTTGACATCGAGGCACCCCACCGATGCCAACCCTTGGCGCTACCGAGGCCTACCATTGGTACCCATTCTTGTTGTCATCAAGGCACCCCGAGGCCATGCCGATGTCAACCCTTGGCGCTACCAACACTAACGTCTGTGTACGGATCACTATCCGCACAAGACACTACTACTATACTACTACTGAACTACTACTATACTACTCTACCCTAACCCGTACTACTAAAACTACTGCATGAAAGCTATAAAGGAGAAGAATGGAAAGGGAGTATTAAGTACGGATCGCGCCTTACCTTATACCGCTGCTCCTTAGGGTGGGGTGCCGAGTTCCTTCTCGAGCTCCTCCTTTTCTCTTCCTCTTAAGCGTGTATCTTTGGCTCTAAAGATAAGAGAAATGTTTTGGTGTGTAAATAATGAGCTCTCTAGCTCCCGATTTATACTAAACCAAAAACCCTAAGGAGAATATCCATTTTCCTTATTTTTCTCCTCCTTCCTTACTACATGGGCCGAAAGCCCACTCTCTTTCTCCTTCTCTCCACGTTTTGCTCTTTTTCTCCTTTTTCCCTTACTCTTGCGTTATTGCCTAACAGGTCTTCCACTAATTTCCTATTTCTACTAATATCCCACCCTACACCTAACCTATCCTATACCCGACCTACTCTATACCTGACCTATCCTAATACCCGAGCTATCCTAATACCTTTAGATGTCTTTGTTCTCCACGTTTTTCCACCTCCTCTCCTACAAAATCTAGGGTTGCCTTTCCCCTTTTAATTGTAGGAGGCCCGTTTACCACTTCGCATGCCAGTCCATAGGTTTCCATTCCCTAAAGACACTCTACCTCTAAACGACCATTTCTTCACTCCATAAAACCTCCACGAAATTATTCTAAGATGGCAATATCTCGTCCTTTGTCAAGCCATATCCCCTTTGGGGGTTTAGTCATGCCTCCACCGGGTGTTCCTCGAAGCTTTTCTTGCCTCCATCATGTCTTCTTGTTGGTCGCTCCTTATAGATTCATTGGACACAGCATACCGAGCCTCATAAGGTTCTTCTGGGCATTACCTTTTCTTCCCAAGTCCTCCGATTTCTTGAGTGGTTTCCTTTCCCACTACAGGTGACCCTTAACTATTACTTCTAAACACAATGCCATGTGCTACAGGTGCTCCTCCGGGTGATTGCAAAATGTGGCTATGAATGGCTTTGAACATCATCTTCGTCCTTTGTCTAAAGGGTTGCTGCTAAGTCTCCACGCAGAACATGTTGCTCGCAATGCTCCAAGATCGAGTTACTAGATTGACCCACATCTTCTTCCTTATGACTGCTTCGTGCTTCTTGAGTCACGCCTTCTTACGGAGAGTATCGGTAGGTACTCTGACCACAGCTATGTTTCTTGGTTGATGTGGAGTTGTTCTTCTCCCGGTGAACGAGCCCGGTTCGATCGCAATGACACGTTCTAAATCTTACACCAATTGCATCGTCCGCACACCAGTCTTCTTCTTTCTTTGGTGACCAGATTAGTGGCCAAGTAGGATTTGCGAGTTTGGAGGGGTGTCCTTCATGTCATGATGCTGATAACTTGTTGCTGCTTTTAGGCGCCGTGAGACATCAAAAGATAACCATTGGCCGCCCTTCTTTGAACTGTTTATTCTGGCCTCCCATGATCTTTTGATAAAAACACCTCTTGTATACCGATGGTATGTCCCAGTGTGATAGGCTTGCTCTCCTTGGTTCTCCCCCGAAGTCTCCATTGGCTTACTACTTAGCATTACTAACAATGGATCACTCTA
Source organism: Arabis alpina (assembly GCA_900128785.1). NCBI lineage: Eukaryota > Viridiplantae > Streptophyta > Magnoliopsida > Brassicales > Brassicaceae > Arabis > Arabis alpina. Next base: position 19,098,393 of record LT669789.1, read on the forward strand.
GCGTCAAATGGAGTGCTGACAATGATCCCTCATACATTCACCATTTTCATGACAAGGCTTGGGTTTCCATTCCCCAAGCGGTCACCTATTGCTTGGCCCTGGATGGCTGCTCCATTGACGCAGTCCTTCCCACTTACTCTGCCAAGAACATCAACTAAAAACATAGATTAGATTACTAATCCTAACTTACCAGGGTGATTCCACACGATGACAAGGTGGGGCAGCAAAATGGAGATCCTTTCCCAAGTAGTCCCAAGAAATCTTTTCAATCGCCCTCCAGGTCGGAACTGGAGTGCAGCCGAGCTCTGATACCAAATATGTAACACCCGCATCTCAGACTATGAATCCAGACCCAAATGTTAGACAATATTGATATCTTCATTACTCTAAAATTTCTCTTAATATATTGTTTAGTAAATTACAACGTAGGGTACTAGATTCACAACGCTTGGGAAAGTCCATCTTCGTTGCCTGCTGCTCCCTTCTGCCTTGCCGTCCCATGGTCCACCTGACCGGATGTCCTATCATGTGCATTGGTAAGGGGGTTAGTATTGAATACTCAGTAAGACGGTCTACTCCGTCTCACTACCCAACACTACCTAACTATTCTAAACCCCTACAACCCCACACAACACCCTTAGCACTACTTACCAGGTACTGTGTCTCACGGCCAACCCTTTGGCGGTGATACAAAACTCGTCAACTCTTGCCGGGCATGCTGGCGGCTCATACTCATGTCGGGCACGCTGGCAGCCCATAACACAACACAAGCAAGGTGGTAACTACATACAACGGACCAGTAAACTAGTATGCATGGCATGCGGGCAGCCACTCCTCTCAGGTCGGCCCGGGGGCAGACCATCATGTACCGGCACTCTGGCCTCTTCTAGTAAACAACTTGATGCTAGGTCTTCGTGCCATCTTTCAGGTCAAACACAAACAAAGCAGAACGCATGCCCATACATGCGCCCAATGCGGTATTTAAATTGGTGGCATTGTGAACCTAGTATCCTACCGGTTTTGTATGACCTAATCTACTAGACTCTCCTAAGGTTCACGATCAAGTTATCTACTCAGGTCAATCCTAGTCCATTATACCTCTACGTTCTCAAGCAACAGTCGAAGCATTTCAAACAATACCTTTTGCCCTGTATGGTCGGCCCCAGGTAAGCATGGCTATCCCAATACGTTACCCATGACACATCTATGGCAATTTGGCGACCGTCCCTGTAGAAATAAAAACATAAAACTATTCGTTAATTGTGGAAGACTCACGATCCAACCTTGACCATTACTGGCCTAAGCGTTCCCGTGGCCTTGCCTATAACCCTGGAGTCGTATGCGGCCGTACGAGTTTGCTAAGCCTCCTTAGTGCTTCTCTTGCTGGCTTACACCGTCTGGACTCTGTATCAGGTTGACTAAGGCGTGCCCGAACAACTATCGAGTTGCCCGATCACTACCTGTCTGGCCTATGACATTCTCTAGTAGTATGCCAAGTCCAACAAACAAGCGAACCATCGAGTGTCATCACGGCCTTACGGCGGTAACTCTACCATAGCTCTATTTTGTGGTTTAATGATCGGTTAGTATCAGACCTTTCAGTCTGCCATGCTAATCCTCACATTTGGCCCACCAGCTCTCTTTGCAGAGTATAGCCGGTCGATGCATGACTCTATCTAACTTCCTAAACTACATGCGGTGCGAGTCGGAGCTAGGCATGATCCTGCCATGACTAGCCTCCAGTCCGCCAAATAACGAGTCACTCTTGGGCCAGCTTATGCCGAGCCAAGTTTCCTCGAGATACAAGGCTGAGTCTCACAGTGGGACTCCTTCTTCCGTCCACCCTTGCCAAGATCCATTGTGATAGCCGAGTTACTTGGCAAGCTGTGTTAGCCTTGCCATGCTCCTCTACTGTCTCACCTACGAGTCTATAGCCAGATCGCCATGATCTGACCGGATTCTCTGCCACTGTCGGTAAGCTCAATATGCTTTTGCTTACCGGGCGTGATTCTGAACTGAGGCCATAACGATCACTATCGAGGCCTTACCGGTCTGCGGCACAGTGGTTGGCACTGCCTGTCTAGCTCTCTCTCCGATCATCGATGCCTTTACCGATGATTACCGGTTGGTTTATCGCGGACGAACAAGGTATCGTACCGATACACCGAGGCCTACGCTAGGCTCATCGATGCCAGTCGGCGATCACATCGCGGACTGTCCTTGCGGACTGCTCAGTTATCCGCGATGGCCAGTGGTAGATCAATCGTAGGCCTCCCCGAGAGCCTATCGACGCGTCCCCATGGTCTTATCGTAGATACTACCTGATAGCCACTATTGGCACTGCTGGATCGTCGAGTGTACGTACCGATTTATCACCGGTACGTCCATCGAGGAATGATCAAAGGCTCTCTCGTCATGATCATCGATCAGCCTTACATCCTCTCGATACCTCCTCGAGGCACGTCCTGTAGGTTACCCGGGCCCTGTCGAAGCGTCATCATGCCCTCTAAAGGCGTCATCGGTACCTCGTACCGATGCCTTGTCGAGGTGTCACCGATGCCCTCTTGACGCGTCACCGAGGCCTACCGTCGGTACCCTGGCGTACTGTCATCGAGGCACCCCGAGGCCATACCGATGCCAGCACTAGGCGTTACCAACACTACCGGCCGTGTACGGATCACCATCCGTACAAGACCACTACTACTACTATACTACTATAGTAATACACTACTACTACTATACCCTAACCCGTACTAGTAAGACTACTACATGAAAGCTATGGAAGAGGAGAATAGAAAGGGAGGATTAGGTACGGATGGTGATCCTTAGGGTGGGTGCCGAGTTCCTTCTCGAGCTCCTCCTGTTCTCTTCCTCCTAAGCATTTTTCTTTGGCTCTGGAGAGAAGAGAATGTTTTGGTGTGTAAATAATGAGCTCCCTAGCTTCCTATTTACACTAACCAAAAACACTAAGGAGAATATCCCCTTTCCTTTTTTTTCTCCACCTCCTTACTACATGGGCCAATAGCCCATTCCTCTTTACCTCTTCTCCACGTTTTGCTCTTTTCTCCTTTTTGCTCTTACTCTTGCGTTATTGCCTAACAGGTCCTCCACTAATTTCCTATTTCTACTAATATCCTACCCTACACCTAACCTATCCTATACTCGACCTACTTTATACCTGACCTATCCTAATACCCAAGCTATCCTAATACCTTTAGATGTCCTTGTTCTCCACGTTTTTCCACCTCCTCGCCTACAAAATCTAGGGTTTCCTTTCCCCTTTTAATTGTAGGAGGCCTATTTACCACTTTGCGGGTCAGTCCATAGGTTTTCATTCCCTAAAGACACTCTACCTCTAAACGACCATTTTTTCACTCCATCAAACCTCCACGAAATTATTCTAAGTTGTTGAAAACTCCATATCCGGATCTGGGATGTTACAGTTGGTCCCTGACGAGCCTAACGAGTCAAAGGGTCCTGGCGATGCTTCCCGTTCAAAGGGATAAGGGAAAGTTGATTCCGTAGATAAGAAGGCAAAGAAGAAGAGAATAACGGCTAAGGCTAAAGCTGACCTCGAAGCGGGAAGGATTCCAACCTTCTGGATTGGTGGAACTTGCGAAGTCCTTCCGTCCGAAGCACCCGTTGCTTAAAGTTTGGGTGTCATACCTCCTGCTTATCTTCCTGCCAATTCTGGCAGTGCGGCGATTCCGCCGTGTCCAGCTGTTCAAACAGCTATGAATGTTTCTTAGTCTTCTCCTCCTTATGCTCCTTCTCTCACTCCGTTGCCTAGATCAGCCTCAAAACTTTCGTCTCCGTCTCCTCTTTCAAAGAGAAGACGCACTACTGAAGCATCTCATCAAAGGGCTTCTAGTCCTTTGGGAAACTCATCAGTTCGGGTTCCTCCGCGTCATGATAATCGTTGGTCATTAACTCATACCGATGATGAGTTTCCATTGGTTTCCTCCTGACGTCAAGGTTGGGGCCGAGCTGATAAGGAAAATCGGTGGGATCGGAGTCAAGCTTCCCGCAAATCTTGAAGACCTTCTCTTGCCAGATCGCTTTCTTGACTGGTCACGAGACCTGCTTAACGTTCGTCCCCCACTTAAATCCTTCTCAAATCATATCTTTCCGTGGCATGATTCGATATCCTTTCTCTGCGGATAATCAATTTCGAGAAGTCGCATTATTGGTGGATATGAAGCGGGGGTTGCTGAGAATGAGGAACAAATCAAGTCCCTGCTGGCTTGTACTGACATTGATGCAACCCGGAAAGAGTTGGATTGTCAGAAAGCTCATGCTGATTCTTGGGAGGTTTCTGCCAACGCAAATCAACAAAGTGCGGATGACTATGCGGCTCAAGTCGAGGTGCTAAAGGGAGAGAAACAGAGGCTAGAAGTTGAAGTGTAGAAAAGAGATGGTCATCTCGAGGCGGCTTCTGCCGAGATAGTTGAACTTCGAGCTAATCTGGAGAAGTCTTGATTTACGGAGGATCATCTCAGAAAGGAGCGTGACGAAGCACGCCGCCGAGCTGATGAGATTGCAAATGGCAGTTCTGCCCAAGGTGCAAGACATTCGTCTCATTTAGAGCGGATACGTTCGTATCTCGTTACTCTTCACGCTCAAGAAGAGGTAAAGGCTCAACTCTGTTACAGGCGCATGGCCCAGATGAGTTTCTTGCTAAGATCGAATCTTTTGACCCTCTTGGCGATGATACTATATTTCCTACTCCGCCGCCTCCTCCTGCTGGTCTTCCTCGAGATGCTGCATCCCAAGTTCCATATGGAATTAGCGAACACTGGTCGTTCCTCACTCCCCAAGATAATCAAGACAGTGACCAAGTTTGAGCCTCGTGTGGCTCGTGATTTTATTTCTTCTTGCTTTCCGAACATGGTGCCCACCTTTGTGGGTTTTAATTTACTTTTGTAAACTTTACCCTTTTTAAGGGTTTTCTTGTAAGTATTTAATACTTTTCTTACAATCTCTTTTTAGGAAATTGTCTTTTTCAGTATTTCATAAATACTTAGGAAATTTTCTCTTTCTGATGATCTTACAGGAGATCGGTTTAAGTATTCTTTGCGATCTGACTAGAGATCGGCTTTTAGTATTTCACAATACTTTCTTTTGCGACCTTTAGGAAAGTCGGCTTTAAGTATTTCAAAATACTTTAATTTTCTTTTTGCAACCTTTAGGAAGGTCGGCTTTAAGTATTTCATAACACTTTGATTTTCTTTTTGTGACTTTTAGGAAGGTCGGCTCTTAAGTATTTCATAATACTTTGATTTTCTTTTTGCGACCTTTAGGAAGGTCGGCTCTTAAGTATTTCATAATACTTTGATTTTCTTTTTGCGACCTTTAGGAAGGTCGACTTGAAGTATTTCAAAATACTTTGATGCAAATCGCGTGGCTAGACTGTATTAACACATTTCACTTCTAAATAAGCTTAAGTGATGGCAAGATTTATGGAGTTTGGCTTATTCTTTGCAATTTAGGATTACTTTCGTAAGAACCCTTAACTGATTGCGAGCTAGGAAGCTCGGCTTTAACCACTAAGATTAGTTTGAGAAGGCTTTTTAGTGGATGCAAACTATGTAGTTCGGCTTATTAGAAGTAAGATTCTTCCAAGACTATGTTGCTTACCACCTAGGTAATGGTTGTTAGAATCTGCACTTAGGCTTGGTTTAGGGTCTGAGAGTGCAAAGGACCTGTGCTTTGGCTTAGCTCAACTTTTTCCTTAGGAAAAAACATCAGTATGCGATCGAGGGCTGGCGTGTAATTTACTTGGTTAACCTAAGTACGAGGTGCGGACCTGGCTCCGGCTTACTAGAGTTTGTGGATTATTTCACCACGGTACTTTTGAGAAGCGCGTTGAATGTCGATACCTGGCCAAGGCACCAACGTGAGTAATCCTAGTCCAAACAAGGTAAGTTCGGATTTTGTAAGGGCATGCGTTATTGCATCTGTTCGACTTTTTTAGGTCGGATTAATCAGAAAAAAATTATTTTCTTTAAAAACTTAAAGATTTTATTAAGGGTGTGACTACGCTTTTGCAAGGAGCTTCCTACGTATCCTCAAAGAGGAATCAAGTCACTCGTAGTTCATTCATTTGTATGGGCTCGTGTATAACGAGTAGTTTTTTTTTTTTTTTTTTGCGATAAGAAGTAATCAGATCGGCTTTCATGCTTGACTCTTCGTCATGGCTCGGGCCAAGGTGTTCCCAAGATCGCTTTGTAGACTGAAAGTGTATCTATAATGCTGAATTTTACGAAGTGAGTAACTCCGGCCACGTAAACTAGAAGCTTGATCGTACCGACCGTCAAGGTGGTATCATTGGCAAAACCAGTGAGTGGTCTATTCCCGAACTTGATGTCTTCATGAGTTACTCCCATCCTCTCGAGGGTGTTTCGATAGATGAGATCTACCGAGCTACCGAACTTCGTGAGTTACACGACCTACTTCGCAATCGTTGATAACAAGCTGAATTACCAGAGGATCGTTGAGGGGTCGATCTAAACCCTTAGTATATTGCTCGTCGAATGTAACAAAAAGGTATTTCTCAGTCGGTTCAGGCCACTTCTTGGTAGTCTCAGCCTTCCTTTCGTGTTGTTGTATCGATCTTATAGAATCGTTACATTCTTCAAGCCCGCCCATAATCATATAGTGCTTCTTCCAAGGTGCCGAAGGATTCTTATCCCCATGCAAGTCATCTCGGTCCCACTTAGGTGGATAGACTCCAGGTGGCAACTGCTTCGGCTGGTCTTGACCATCTTCCGGTCCGGTCGGGTTTGCTTTCCTGGGGAAGTTCTTCTGAAATTTCATATCAGGAACTCTACCAGCTCGGTAGCATTTCATCAACACGTCCAAGAGGTGATGGCACTGAGCCGTCGAATGTCCCGATATCTGGTGAAAGTTGCACCAGCTCCGGGTGTTACTTTCCTCCATTGGTCGGCTATTCCTTGGCCATTGCTTCTGCGCGGGTTCTTCAGCTTTTCGCTGGTTTGGAAACTATGTCCCTTTCTACCGCGGCTTGGTTTATCGCTCTCTTTGACCTCCAACTGATCCTTTTATAACTCCATAAAGCTCGATGCTTTGTGCAAGGCGTCTTCCAAGGTAGCGTGTTGGTTAACAGTCAGTTCCTTTCAAAAAGGACTTTTCAAGAGCAATGCTTTCTAAAGCGCGTCGATCGAGGCATCGTCTGCCACAACCAATTTGGAAACGGTTCCTTTGAACCTTCCCATGAATTCTCAAAAAGGCTCTTCCAGTTTCTGTTGGAGGGTCTAGAGATTGGTTGTTGAAGTCTTTTTCTCGATATGCATCGAGTAGTGCTTCAAGAAAGCCGTCGGCAACTGATGAAAGTTATCGATTAAATTTCGGTCGAGCTGAGAGAACCAGGCCAGAGCGTCCCCATCGTGGTGTTCTACAAACAACTGACAGTAACCAGCCTCTTTTTCCTCGAGCGGGAAGTGAGCTCGGCCCATAGCGATGTTAAATGCCGTGAGATGCTGAGTGGGATCGGTCTTTCCTTCGTAGAGCGCGATCCGAATCTTAGCGTTTGGTTTGACCGGAGTGTTTACAATCCGGGTGGTGAAGGGGGTCTGTTTCGTTCCCTCAAGGACTTTATCGAGCTCGGGAGCCGAGCTTACTACGCAGTGCATCCTTGAGTTCACCAAACGGATAGTTTCCCTCATGGCTGCTATCTCATCGTCCCTTTCCTCCATGCTTCCTGAAGGTGGTGTGACATGAGTCGCATATTGGCCTCCCACCGATAAGACTCTGGGCATCGTCTCGGTTGGAAACAGATTTCGATCGATTTGAGTTGTCCGATTCTGGGAACTCTGATCGGTTCGTCCTCACGAAATTTGTCATGATCACTCTACTGTTTATCGTACTTTTTCTGTAACGATTTCAGCTCGGCTGGAACATCAAGTTTCGTATCTTGGATCAAGATTATCTGGGGGTTCGATTTCTCTGATTGGGCCTCCGGTTGTTGATCCTTCTCCGGATTCGGAACTTCCGGGGTGGGACCCTATTTTTCTGAGGCTTTCAATGCCCCTCCAAGATTGCTTCCATCGGTTGGATTCTTTTCCGATCCAGCTACGTTCGTAACGGGTGAAGTTAGAATTTCGTCTCCAGACATCTTTAAAGGATTTCTCTCGTGAAAGTTACGCAATAAACCTAATCGTTCCCCTTAGTCGTGGCCAATTTGGTGATACCGGATTGAGCAACAATCCGAGACCGGTCCAAAGAATAGAGGAACTAGGTTTAAGCGTAAAATCACAAAGAAAAGATCGAGTTAAAAAGATGTGTATAGAATTCTCTATTGAAGGAGATGTCCTCGTTTTGGAGGAATACATCAAGTATTTATACAAGAACAAAGTCGGTCGAAATAACCCTAAAAGATAAATGGAAAATCTCCTAAAAGATAAAAGGAAGTTATAATAATTCTAAGTATTTCCTTTTATCCGAGATAAGTCTTCCAATTCGCTTGTATTTGTCTAGGTCGGCAGATGCTCCTTAACGAGCCGAGTTGTCTTCATGGGTCCTCGCTTGCCCATTCTTCTGAGATGTTTCTCGAAGCTCCGTGTCGAATCGGATATGAGTCAGGTATGGTAATGGGTATCAAACCCGGTACCCCCACTAAGGATGAGGACTTGAGGCAGGAGATTATGAGAGAGGCTCATGCGAGCAAGTTTTCTATTCATCCGGAAGCGACTAAGATGTATCGTGATCTGAAACGGTATTATTATCACTGGGTCGGGATGAAAAGAGATGTGGCTAATTGGGTTGCAGCTTGCAACGTTTGCGCTAGTGAAGGCTGAGCACTAGGTTCCGAGAGGTTTATTGCAGAGCTTGCCCATTCCAGAGTGGAAGTGGGACATGATTACCATGGATTTCGTGGTAGGATTCCCGGTTTCTCGGACTTATAATGCCATTAGGGTGATTGTGGATCGACTAACTAAGTCAGCACATTTTGTGGCCATTAAGAAGAAAGATGGAGCTGAGATCTTGGCTAAGAAGTATGTGAAGGAGATTGTGAGGCTGCATGGATTGCCAGCGAGTTTTGTGTTAGATAGAGATCCGAGGTTTTCTTCAGTGTTTTGGAGATCTTTTCAGGGTGAGATGGGCACTAAGGTGCATATAAGTACAGCTAATCATCCTCAGACGGATGGGCCGTCTGAGAGGACGACTCAGACAGTTGAGGATTTGTTGAGGATGTGTGTGCTAGATTGGGGTGGTCATTGGGCGGATCACTTGAGCTTGGTAGAGTTCGCGTATAATAATAGCTATCAGGCGAGTATTGGTATGGCTCCTTTTGAGGAGTTGTATGGGAGGCCATGTTGTTCATCCCTATGCTTTACCCAAGTGGTGGAGAGAATCATTTATGGTGCAGATTTTGTTCAGGAGACGACGGAGAAGATCCGTGTTGTGAAGCTGAACATGAAGGAGGCTCAAGATCGGCAAAATAGTTATGATGATAAGAGAAGAAAAGAGTTAGAGTTCGCAGTCAGAGATTGAGTGTATCTCAAGATGGCTATGATGTGGGGTCTCAACATGTCCATATCAGAGGATAAGCTGAGTAAGAGGTACATGGGTCCGTTCCGGGTTGTGGAACGTGTGGGACCAGTTGCTTATCGGTTAGAGCTGCTTCCGATCATGGAGAAGTTCCATAATGTGTTTCATGTGTCGAAGCTCACGAAGTGTTTGCACACGTCTGAGGAGGTAGTACTGACGGTTCCCGCAAACCTTCAGCCTAATCTGACTGTTGGGATGAGGCCGGTAAGGATCCTTGAGAGGAGTATCAAGGTTCTGTGCCAGAAGAGAGTGCCGTTGTTGAGAGTCTTGTTGGACTGTGATGGTGTTCAGGAGGAGACTTGGGAACCAGAGGCTAGATGAAAGCAAAGTTCAAGAAGTGGTTTGAGAAGCAAGCCGAGGAGTGAACTTGTTTTATGGTTTCCAGTTTCATTTTGTGTTGTAGTCACCGTGTGTGGTGAGGATTATGGTTTTGGATTATGTATTTTCATTTGAGTTGTAATGATTATGACATTTTCCAGTTTGTGGTTAGGAAACCTCGAAATGGAAGTTTTATAGTAGGTAGAACCTGCCAGTTTCGGAGGAACTCTACGGGTTATGTGTGTGTAGGTGTAGGGAATCTCGGGATAGAAGTTTTACAGTGGGTAGAACTGTCTTGTTATGGAGAGTTTGCAAGGACACACGAGTAATGGGTGGTCCAGGTGATCTATGATGATCATGTTTGTCATGGTATTCCGGATTGGGAGTATCATGTGGAGACCTTAGAAGGTAGTTCCGGTCAGAGGTGCATTATAGACGTCGAGAATTGATTTCGCTCGGGGATGTTGGTTCCTCGCATAACTCAGAGAGAGACTGTGGTTCTTTCTTGGAAACTTTTTATCTTTGACAGATCTTTTAGAGTTGTGTCTCTCCAGGGGATCGTGGGTTCCCTGCATACCGATCGTTCGCCAAGACTGCGCGGACTGGGGACGTGAGGGTATGGAGATAGTTTTTGGAGACTGTGGTCCCTGGCAGATCTTTGAGAGTTGTGTCTCTCCAGGGCATAGTAGGTTCCCTACATACCCAGAGCTTGACGGACTGTGTGTCCTGAAGGTTTATGGGGTATGGAGATAGGTGGTATCAAACACCGTCAGGACTGCGCGGACTGAGGTGGGTTGATACGAGGCACCGATAGCTTGACGAGTGACGATCCCGAGAGCTAGAGGGTGTGGTTATGAGTTATGACCAATCAATGTCTGAGACGGGTCTATATGCATAGGACTAGAAGTGAGCCTCCAGAGGGTCTGGGAGATGTAGTCTCCGGTGTTACTGGCAGGTTGGCCAGGGGGTTAGCCATGTTGGCTGTGTTGTGGGGATTCGAGGACGAATCCACTTTTAGTGGGGGAGAATTGTGACACCCGTGAACCAATTTTTTAGAATTGGTAAGGTGTGTCGATCGACACAGGTGAGGTGTGTCGATCGACAAACATGTTTTGGTCGGGGTTTCGGTTTGGTTTGAGAGGTTGTCGATCGACACAAGTGGAGTGTGTCGATCGACATAGCTTTTTGTATTGGTTTTCTAGTTCAATTTAAATCGGTCAGTTCGAGTTGGTTCGGTTTGAGGAACCTAGGGCTTCGTATTTAAGTTTTGTTGGCCGTATAATGGTCGGGGAAAAAGCCAGAATCAGAGAGAAAGAGTTCCTGAGAGTTTCTCTTGGTTCATGTGAGTTTTTGTGAGAAATGTTTCGTTCTTGGGCGTTTTGGAGTGGAATTTTGTGGTGGTTGTAGCTTTTTGTCTCAATTCCATCAGTTTCCATCAAAAAAATCTAAGGTGAGTGTGTGATCATGGCTTATGGGTCGATGGATCATTAGGGATTCGTGGTGATAGGTTTGCATGTACTAATTGATCATGGATTGATGATTTCGTGTTTGTGTGTACCTGTTGTGGTGTTTGTTATGGTTTATTTGCAGGTTGATGGGTTTAAGCAGACTCAGAATCGGAACAAGGAGGAAAAGGTTCGATTCTAATCGACAGATGTACCCGAGGGAGTGTGTCGATCGACACCTACAATGTGTGTCGATCGACACATGCACCTCGTCTGTGGTGTGTCGACCGACACAAGTGGAGTGTGGCGACTGACACAAGACCAATGTGTTGATCGAAAACTAGTGGTAGTGTGCGTCGTGCGTGAGTGCGCAGTCGTACATGGGATGACCGACTCACTAGGTATTTATGATAATACTCACGCATCTCGTTTTTCCATGTGATGCAGGCAAAGGCAAATTCGGATCGTGGAATCATGGCTACGAAGAAGAGGATGATCTGGGGTCTCGGTTGCTTGTTTATGTTTTTGTTATTGCGTTAGAACTGCTATAGGATGTTGGATTTGTTCTGGAACGCATTTGAATTGGTTTTTGTTCGGAATGGTTTTCTTTCCGTTTAATGGAATTTGAATGCTTGGTTTATTTGGTTAAGTTGTTATCCGCTGTTGTTAGGTTGTTTGTGTGGTTTGCTTTGACGTTGAGGGTAAGCGTTAATGGAAACGTTAACTTGAGTCTAAGGATTAATTGTAAAAAAAAAATATATATACGGGTCGGGTCGTTTCAATTTGGACTAGCAAAGAGTGGTAAAAAGGATAAAAGAAAGTCCAAATGTATATATGGTTACTTTGAACAAGTATATCAAGTCTCTAAGCAAGAAACTAAAGTCAATATTAGGTTCAATTTGATAGAATTGGTTTCAAGTCTAATATGCTTCAACCTAATCACGAGTTTCGAGCGAAGAGATCAAGCTGCAAAGAAGAGATTTATATAATTCACTTAGCAATATCTAGCATTATCCTAAGGATCATATTGAATGCTAAGTCACAAATCTCAAAAACAAATCAAAACTTACTCAATGCAACCTAAATGATCATACAAATGTATGAAATGCAACTATATGAACTTTGAAAATTCAATTGAAATTTTTGAAACTTTTTGAAAAAAATTTTGAAAATTTTTCTATAATTTTTCAAATGCAATGAGACTCGAAAATGTAATTACTAAACTTAAGCAATCTATATGATTACTCAAGTGAATGCAAAACTACTGAATGATTGAAAAATATTGTGAAAGTTTTGTAAAAACTTTGTAAAACTTAAAACTTAGCTAAAATGGAATGCATGCAAATGCAATATGCTTGAATGCAAAGGCAAGGAAACAAAACAAACACACAAGTTTTATTAGCAACTTTAGCTAACCTCCCCCGGATTTGAATCACACCGTCTCGGTGTGATAAGTTAACCGAGATAAGATAGCTAAACACACGGAAAGGGAAATAACGCATAAGACAAAATACTACAATGGTAGAAGCAATCAAACAAGCAAGCAAATTCAAAGCGAGGTATGGAAGGGACAATGGTTTGGCGGGGTACTTGGTTTAACGACGAGTTGGAATGGACGACATGCTATGACGGGCTTGGCTTGAGCTAGCTCCTCCATCACCTCCACGATCACGACGCTAGTCCTCGTGGAAGCTATGACGAGCCATTTCACGCAATAAAGGGTCTTCTTCATCCAGTAGTGTTGGTGTCCCTTCATCGGAGACATAGTCCTTCCCTTGCGTCTTCTTGAATCTCCGGTTGAATTTCTCAACCCACTTCGCACACCATAATCCCAATCGCTATATCCTCTTAAACTTTTGGTCCTATTTCCTTTCACGCGCATTGATCGGTTTGAAGTCATAGGGTGAGAGGAAAACATTTGGGAAGGGAGTGTTGTTCGAGGGGTGGTTCGCTTGTTGCTCGAGCATCATTTCATCGAAATCGTCGTCTTCATCCTCCTCTTGAACATCTTCTTCTCCTTCCTCATTCTCGTTCTCTTCCTCACCGTCATCGTCTTCATCGTCTTCCATTTTGGACACATTCATCATCCGAGCGATCGAATATGATGTTCTCGTGGATGTTTAGAGACATCTTGTCGCTAGGGAGGCTCATATATCGCAAGTTTCCGTTTCTCTTGAAGAACATGTAGTTGTAAGGAGGGTATCCGTCTTTGCGAGTCTCGAGCATGTTTGATTTGTGGAGGTGAGTGATGTCGAGGAAAGACTTTGGAAGCACTTGATCCCTTTTTTTAAGTTTGATGCCAAGCTTCTTGAAAATTAGAGTTAAGACTCTGCCCATACCGAGATGTGGTCTTCCTTTAGTGCGGAGTTTGACACAATTGTGGATGAAAATCGAAGCATAGTTGATCCTATCTCCGAGTGGATCACGGTAGTGCACCACCTCTTCCATGTCTTCCCATAGTAACTTGAACTTGAACGTTTGGAAAAGGAAGCACATGTCGTCATGTGTAACCACGCTTGGCTCGCGCTTCCCATAGAATGTGTATCCAATCACTTTGTGAATGAAGCGCACCACCGGGTTACGAATGAGTGTATTCTTCGCTTTTCGAGTTTCATAACCTCCTTGTTTCCCAATGGCTCCCCAAAGGTCTTTTATGTCGTGGAGCTTGGGGAACTTCACCATGTCCCCTTTTCCAATATCGAATATGCCACATATGTCGAAGATCAAGAGACCGTACTCTTTGTCTCCAAGCTTCAAACAAACAAGACCCTCTGATGCCTTCTTACGACTTTCTCGTTGATATTCAACATTGACCGTTGCAAGAAACTCACAAGTTGGAGTGATGTAAGTGTGCTCTTCCATGGTGCTAAAAATCTCCATTCCCATGTCCACCATGGCTGTTGGGGTCGGATTTCACCAAATGAACTTCGGTGTTCAAAGTTATGATTGCCAACGAATATACTTTTACATGCATAGATTATACGGCCCCTAAATCATCTCTCAATAAGAAATAACTAAGTCTTTCTCTTTTCCTAAGTCCTCTCCATCTAAGGAGGGAACCTTCTGACCGGTCTCTGCTCTCAACAGAAGTCATGAATGCAGTGTCAGAAAGATCACCGAGCCAGCAGAAGGCGCTGTGACGACCACAACACAGTGACACCGATGTCACTGGGCAGTGACACCTATGTGTCTGGACACTTTGGTGTCTGCCAGAATGTCACCGATGTCCAGGTACTTCGGTGTCTGCCAGAGTGACGATGACGGCTCCAAAAGGTTTCCTGCATCAAGGCCTGGTCCAGTTACAAAGTCGACCAAGGCGTACTCGACATAGGCGCAGTCGACATAGGCGCAGCTGACATAGGCGCAGTCGACATAGGTGCAGCTGACATAGGCACAGCTGACATAGGCGCAGTTGACATATGTGTTTGAACACCTATGTGTCCGAATACCTATGTGCCTGAACGCCGATGTGCCTGAATGCCGATGTGCGTGGACGCCTATTTGTCTGGATGCCTATGTGTCTGGATGCCGATGTATCTCGACGCCGAAATGTCTGCTAAAGGCTCCAGAAGGTTCCTTGCACTAAAGGCCCAATGCAGTTGTGAAGCCCACATAGGCGCAACCGACGTAAAAGAAAGAAAATCCGCAAAGACTTAAAAAAATTTACATTATCTTTATGGAAAGACTTAGCCGACTTAGGGAGCTATATATATCAATGTACAAGCCCTTGTAAAAGGCATTCACAACTTTATTCACAAAAGCAATAACAAAACCCTTTTTCTTTTTGCTCATCGTTTTCTCTTTCGTAGCTTAACATAGAAATCTCTGCTTCCTCTCGAAACCCTTACAAATCAAATTGTGCGATTTCCGGCGTCCACAATTTGGCGCCGACTAAGGGGAACTAGAGAGTTTTTTACACCAAAAAGCTACGTCACACACCAGATCTAAGAAGATGACTGGAGAAGAAAACAAGTCAGGCGAAGAAAACACATCTTGCAGAGTCGACCATGAGAAAAAAACCTCTGTCGGAGCTACTGCTACCAACGTCACTGCTCAAGGCGATATAACCGAGATGAAGAAGATGCTAGAGACCTTCCTCAAAGAGCAGAAGAAGCAAGCCAAAATCAACGAGGCGACTTCAAAGGAGCTAAAAGCTCTTTCGCGAAGAAAGCGCGGAAGACCCGATACAGCAAGACTTAGGGCGCGTCAACACCTCGGAGTACACCAACTACTCCAACGAAGAGCAGAACAAGAAGGAGCAAGAACGAAGAGCGCTCAAACGATCCTACACTACGCAACTCGCGGAGATGCAGGCTCAGATGGAGCGAGTTATCGGGGCTTGCTCAACGTTGGCTCCGTCTCCGACATACCTGTCGGGTTTAGGTTGAAACGTCTCATCTATGCTTTGGTCTCGCCAACCAGCCCAAGCCTATTTGGCTCCATGAATTTCGGTTCACTTACATCAAGATCTAAGTCAATGGGTTCTCCACATTCACCAATCAAAACCCTTTTGGATCCATAGCTCCAATCTTACCTACATAAATCAAAAGGCTTTTCAAAAGCAGCCAGTCGAAGGACAAAGTCTTCAAATCGACAGAAGAAGGGTCCTTCTCCGCAAAGGATGCCTTCTCGTATTCTTTGTTAAACATAAAAGGTCTTCTCCGCAGAAGAGGTTTTCTCCGCCTGCGAGGCAAAGCCTTCTCCCCCTCCAAGGCAAAGCCTTCTCCGTCTACGAGGCGAATACTTCTCCGCCTGCGAGACAAAGACTTCTCCACATGCAAGGCGAAGTCTTCTCCGCCTGCGAGGCAAAGTCTTCTCTGCCTGCGAGGCAAAGTCTTCTCAATTGACAAAGCTTCGACAAGTGGAGCACGAAGTCTTAAAATCTTCTAAAAAACATGAAGACTTTAAATATTTATCATCAGCTTCGATAAGTAGAACGTGAAGTCTTAAAATCTTTACAAAAAGATGAAGTCTTAAAATCTTCATCATCAACTTCGACAAGCAGAGCGCTGTGAGTGCTAGATCCTACACAATAAACTTGTCAAAGGTTCTAAGGGAGCAGAGGTTTCTTGGATGAAAACACGTAAGCAAAGATCGAAATAGTAGTTGTTTTATTGCTGTTTGCGTAAAGCGTATGCGAATTTTATTGTCCTTTGAATGAGGCTTACAAAGTATATTTATACATGTCTTAAGTCGGCTAGGCTTGTTAAAATATAAGTATGAAAATCCTAATTCTTCGGGATATGCTCCTCTCATGGTCGGCGGCTGCTTAGGTTTTTAGTCCTCGTCCTCGTACTGGGCCTAGGCCTGAAAAGTCACCTAGGCCCAACTTGGGCTTTCCGTGTCGAAGGTCGGCCCAACTTGTCTACCTTGGCGCCACATCGTCCTAGGACTTCTACTGCGTCATTTCTGGAGCCTAGGCCTTCCGAGCTTCTCCCGCGTATGAGAAGTGCTCGTCTTCATAAGCGTAGGTCCTCCCAGAAACTGGCAGCGCTAGTTCCGACGTCCTGCGCACGCCTTTGACACCTAGCCATTTTCTTGATAATCTCGTATGGGGTGAGATTTGACCCCAACAGTTCATTTCCGGAGCCTAGGCCTTCTGAGCTCGTCCTGCGCATGAGCAGTGCTCGTCTTCATAAGCGTAGGTCCTCCCAGAAACTGGCAGTGCTAGTTCTAGTGTCCTGCGCACGCCTTTGACACTTAGCCATTTTCTTGATAATCTCAGGCGGGGTGAGATTTGACCCCAACAGTTAGCCCCCCAGCTCGGTAGTATCATTTATGATAATGCCGAGGTAAAAAGAGTTATAGGTGAGAATGAGGTTCTCAAGAAAATGTGTCGTTGTCGAGACGAGATCGTACCCAGCAATCTTGTCAATGTTGCTAAGCTTTCATGTTTATGTTAATGCTTAGCTCAGCGTAGCCTGCAAAAGACTTGTGTTTTGTTGAATTTATAGAGCTGGCTCTGTAGAAGTTCACAGAGCTTGTTTTTGGTAAAAGTTTTCCTTCGTAAGTAAAGTTCTGATAAGTCGTGCTTTGTAGCTTGACTTGTTGCTTAGAGATTTTTATTTTTTCCAAGCTCTTACATGTTTTGTTAATGTTGAGCTAAGCGTTTCCTGTTTCTTGCGTTTGCTGTTTATTTTTACCAACGATGTTGCTGGGTTTCTGGAGTGATCATTTTGGTTTATGGACGTGCTGCTCTTTGAACACGCCTGCTCCAAGAATGAACATATACTTGTTTTTACCAACGATGTCGTTGGGTTTTCAGAATGACCACTTTGACTCGGAGGTGTCTGCTCCGCGAATGAACTCATTCGATTTTACCAACTTGTTGCTGGGTTTTCAGAATGATCACTTTACGGACGTGTTTCTCTCTGAACACGTCCGCTTCTATAATGAGCATTGGCAGCTGTATTTTACCAACGATATTGTTGGGTTTTCGAATGATCATTTGGGTTTACGGATATGTTTCTCCTTGAACATATCCGCTCCTATAACGAATCATTAGTATTTGTATAGCGCGCTTATCCGATGATGGATGTTATTGTAAAATCTGTAGAGTGTTATATGAAAGATCGTCGCTGTGGCCAGCAGCGACGGTGAGAGATAGACTCGTCTGTTTAGTCAAGACATTGAGTAATCCATAAAGGATGTAATTGAGTGTCTATTTTGTTAAGATATTGGTAATCCCTGTAGGATGTTATTGAGACGTCGGTTGTGTTACGACTTAAAAGTTTGCAAAAACTTGTTCATCAGCAGAAGACGGCTTCCCTGGGTGGTTATCTAGAGCTTGAGATCCCTCTCCTTGTTTGGAACGAGGACGCAACCAGGAGCTCGAGGCAGCGTCAGAACAAGCTTTCTCGGCGCTTTGCCTTGCATCGTCAGAATGGATTGTCCTCGTCTTCAACACGTCCTCTAAGAATTTCTCGAGTGATGACATCGAAACGATCTTGAATATCCGCTAAAGTGTCAAAAGCGGAAGAATTGTCAATACAGCCTCGTCTTTGGTTTCTCGCGAAAATATGGCTTGATGACTCTTTGGCAACAAGGAGTTTCACCGCAAAAATTTCCAAGTCGAGTGAAAGTCCTCGGCACGATTCTCCTCTGAACTTTCACGCCAAGCGATCGCCTCGGAAACTTCTCCCCTCGGCGTTTTCAAACTGATCGAGACTCCTCGGCAACTTCTTCTCCCTCGGTGATTTCGAACGTATCAAGACTCCTCGGCACTTCTCTAGGTCTTAGCCTCGGCTTCAGAACGAGGCCTTCCTTCATGCTATCCTCGGCCTCGGCTTCGAGACGAGGATTGATAACGTGAGTTATCGGCACAAGATTGGGCAACAACGGCTTCGATCCGACGATCGATAACGTTGAGAACCAGGACCGAGGACCAATGGATGGAGGACTCCTCGGCACTTCTCTGGGTCTTAGCCTCGGCTTCGGAGCCGAGGCCTTCCTTCGTGCTGTCCTCCACCTCGGCTTAGAGACGAGGATTGATGACGACGAGTCCTCGGCGTGAGATCACGCGCCGACGGGTTCGAGGGTTTCGTCGATGAACCGAGGACCGATGACGCGAGTTCTCGGCACAGGATCGGGCAACGACGGCTTCGGTCTGACGATCGATGACGGTGAGAACCGAGACCGAGGACCAATGGATCGAGGACTCCTCGGCACTTCTCTGGGTCTTAGCCTCGGCTTCGGAGCTGAGGCCTTCCTTCGTGTTGTCCTCCGCCTCGGCTTCGAGACGGGGATTGATGGCGACGAGTCCTTGGCGTGAGATCACGCGCTGACGGGTTCGAGGGTTTCGTCGATGAACCGAGGACCGATGATGCGAGTTCTCGGCACAGGATCGGGCAACGACGGCTTCGGTCCGCCGATCGATGACGGTGAGAACCGAGACCGAGGACCAACAAATCGAGGATCGATGACGGCGGAACTGAGTAGTTCTTTTGGCGGTCGTCGGCGGCAGTAGGTAGGAGGCAAAACCCTAATTTTCTAAATGAAAAAAAATCGTGTTTCAAGAGAATGAGAGTATATGTGTATACGCACCCACTCCCCCTCCTTTTTAAGGAAGGGGCAGCTGAACTCCTCTGAAGAAGAGCTGCCTACGTACCCTTTACAGGGATCAAGTCACCTCGTAGTTCATATTTTATAAGGCTCAAGTTACTACATGCTTTCTTCCGTCTCGAAATCCGCTAGACTAAAGTCGCCCTTGAGTGTTCCAGCTACCAACTTGGTAGCAAGTTTCTGTCCCAAGGTAGGACAATTTGTCGTGGAATGTCCAGAGGCACGGTGGTACTCACAATAAGTTGTTCCATCGTCGGTACTTGGTCCTATGGTACACATGTTGTAGCTCTCCAACTCGACTTGGTAGTTGCGGGCTCCTGTGAATCCTTCGTGCGGATTGAAACCAGGATTGTTCTTCTTTTGCGTAGGGGCGGCTGATTCGCTCGTCTGCTTCGGCTTTGAAGTTTTTTGGGTTCTTGCTAAAATTGCGTCTTCGACTCTGACGTAGTCGGCAGAGCGGTGGAGAGCGTCCTGGATAGTCGTTGGTTCATGTACCATCAACTATTGCCAGAAAGCCGAGGGGCATAGGAGTGCTTCTTTCAAAGCTGCCAGGGCGAATTCGCTGGTCACCCCTTCTACCTTTGAAAGCATAGTCCTGAATCTCTTCATGAAGTCTCCTAGACTTTCCCTCTCGCCTTGTTTCGTAGTCCACAGTCCTCCGTCGTAGACCCTACGTTCTGCGAATATGCTGTAATGAGTTACGAACATCTCTGAAAGCTGGTAGAAGTTGTCAATAGAGTTCTTCTTCTGTCGGTAGAACCATTGGAGCGCAGGCCCCTTTAAGCTTTCTACGAACATCTTACAATAACCGGCATCCTTATCCTGCTCTTTGAAGTTTGCTCTTCCCATGGCGACTTCAAAGGCTAAGAGGTGGTTTTGTGGATCGGTGGTTTCCTCATAGAGCGGAAACTTGATTCTTCCAGGGTCCGAGATTTTGGTTCTCGAGATGTGTTCAGCGAACGGTGTGTTACGCGCCTCCTGGAGTACGCGGTTGACATCTGGTGATTTTCCAGCAGTATGGTACATCTGTGATTTCATGGCCAAGAAAGTTTGTTCTATCTGTGCTCGCATCTCGGCCATCTCAGCTTTGTGTGCTTCGAGCAGAGTCCAACGTTCTTGGCGTAAACCAGATGGATCGGCCACGAAAGAGTCCTCTTCTTCGGCGAGGTGTCTGGCGTACTCTGCGTCTGCCTCTTCTTGGTTATGTGCGTTGCGATCGAGTCCTTCTCGCTGGTGCGTTGCGATCTGCCGTTTCGCGAGGGTCGTCATGTGCGTTGGCGCCTTCTCGTGATGGTGAAGGATTTCTGTTTCCGCGGAGGTCGACGCGTTCGGGGGTCCTGTCCCCAGTCTGTAGCGTCGGCGGCGGTGGTAGGTCTCCTCGGGTGCTCGGCTTAGTGCTCGGCGTTGAGAAGCGGAGGGTATGAGGTTTGAACTGCCGAATCGATCGCCGCGGCCTCGTTGTCTTTCTGCGGGCGAAGAGTGTCTCGAACATCTTCTTCACCTCGGTTAAAGGCTCCGGGTTCGCAGTAGGGTTTGTGATAGTGTCCTCCCCTTCAGGGTTATCTCTGCGCGGTGAAGACTCGTTCTCTTTCTCCGTTTCGCTGGCCATCTTCCTGGATCTGATGCGTAACGTGGTTTCGGTTTGTGTCAGAAAGTCTCTTTTCCCCTTAGTCGGCGCCAATTGTGAGTGCTAGATCCTACACAATAAACTTGTCAAAGGTTCTAAGGGAGCAGAGGTTTCTTGGATGAAAACACGTAAGCAAAGATCGAAGTAGTAGTTGTTTTATTGCTGTTTGCGTAAAGCGTATGCGAATTTTATTGTCCTTTGAATGAGGCTTACAAAGTATATTTATACATGTCTTAAGTCGGCTAGGCTTGTTAAAATATAAGTATGAAAATCCTAATTCTTCGGGATATGCTCCTCTCATGGTCGGCGGCTGCTTAGGTTTTTAGTCCTCGTCCTCGTACTGGGCCTAGGCCTGAAAAGTCACCTAGGCCCAACTTGGGCTTTCCGTGTCGAAGGTCGGCCCAACTTGTCTACCTTGGCGCCACATCGTCCTAGGACTTCTACTGCGTCATTTCTGGAGCCTAGGCCTTCCGAGCTTCTCCCGCGTATGAGAAGTGCTCGTCTTCATAAGCGTAGGTCCTCCCAGAAACTGGCAGCGCTAGTTCCGACGTCCTGCGCACGCCTTTGACACCTAGCCATTTTCTTGATAATCTCGTATGGGGTGAGATTTGACCCCAACAGTTCATTTCCGGAGCCTAGGCCTTCTGAGCTCGTCCTGCGCATGAGCAGTGCTCGTCTTCATAAGCGTAGGTCCTCCCAGAAACTGGCAGTGCTAGTTCTAGTGTCCTGCGCACGCCTTTGACACTTAGCCATTTTCTTGATAATCTCAGGCGGGGTGAGATTTGACCCCCGAAGTCTTAAAATCTTCGAAAGTGAATGCTTGCAATGTTATTAACAATAACGGCTCAAGCCTACAATATCACGCTAACAATAACATCATAACTTTGAACAAATAACATCGACACCCAATGGTCCTTAACTCGATACTATTATCGGTAACACTACCGAGCTAGGATGCTAACTGTTGGGGTCGAATTTCACCCACTGAACTTCGATGTTCAAAGTTATGATTGGCAACGAATATACTTTGACGTGCAGAAATTATATGGCCCCTAAATCGTCTCTCAACAAGAAATAACTAAGTCTTTCTATTTTCCTAAGTCCTCTCCATCTAAGGAGGGAACCTTCTGAGTTGTATCTGCTCTCAGCAGAAGTCATGAATGCAGTGTCAGAAAGATCACAGAGCCAGCAGAAGGTGTTGTGAAGATCACAGAGCCAGCAGAAGGCGCTATGAAGACCACAACACAGTGACACCGATGTCACTGGGCAGTGACACCGATGTGTCTAGACACTTTGGTGTCTGCCAGAATGTCACCGATGTCCAGGTACTTCGGTGTCTGCCAGAGTGACGACGAAGGCTCCAAAAGGTTCCCTGCCTCAAGGCCTGGTTCAGTTACAAAGTCGACATAGGCGCAGTCGACATAGGCGCAGTCGATAAAGGCGGAGCCGACATAGGCGCAGCCGACATAGGCACAGCCGACATAGGCGCAGCCGATATAGGCGCAGCCGACATAGGCGCAGCCGACATAGGCGCAGCTGACATAGGCGCATGACACCTATGTGTCTGAACACCTATGTGTTTGAACACCTATGTGCATGAACGCTGATGTGCCTGGACGCCTATTTGTCTGGACGCCTATGTGTCTGGACAACTATGTGTCTGGACGCCGATGTATCTCGACGCCGAAGTGTATGCTAAAGACTCTAGAAGGTTCCTTGCACTAAAGGCCCAATCCAGTTGCGAAGCCCACATCGGCGCAACCGACGTAAAGGAAAGAAAATCTGCGAAGACTTAGGAAATTTAACATTATCTTTATGGAAAGACTTAGCCGACTTAGGGAGCTATATATATATATATATATCAATGTACAAACCCTTGTAAAAGGCATTCGCAACTTTATTTACAAAAGCAATACACAGCAATAACAAAACCCTTTTTCTCTTTGCTCATCGTTTTCTATTTTGTAGCTTAACATAGAAATCTCTACTTCCTCTCAAAACCCATACAAATCTAATTGTACGATTTCCGGCATCCACAATGGCCTCATCAAACACCATGAGCATCCCCATTTTGTCGAGCAACCTTCTATCCGCATACCTTGTGGCGGTAACTCCATGATTTTTCAAAGTTTTGAAGGTTTCACGCTCATCACGTGTCCAAACGGTGCGGATTCCTTTTGTGAGTCTCTTGTATTCTTCATTGCTCACATTCCTTAGAGGAGACCCCTAGATCAATAATATCAAATGAAAGTTTAAGTGAGCAATATTTTCCAATAACAAAGCACAATCAAAATAATTATGAGAATATTTAAAGGAAATTTTTAGAAAATTCAAAATCATGGAATTAAATTATAAGAATTAGCTTAAATGAAATATAGATTCCATAATCATCATAGCTCAATAATAATCATTAATCCCAAGTTCTAACACTGAAAATTTGAATTATAAGAGCTTAACTTTCATGAAGCATAATTAAAGATTAAAGAAGAACATACCATTAGGAAAATATTTAAAGAGTAAGGGTTAAGAAGACCATACCATAACCTTAGTAGATGATTGATGCTTGCAAACTAAGAAGAAAAGAGCCTACAGGGGTACTGGTGACGCCTCGAGAGGGCACGCTGACTCTTCGAGAGGGCCTGGGTAACCTAGAGGAAGCTAACGGGCAGTGCTATCAGGTAGTATTCACGATCGGATCATGAGGACGCGTCGATAGGCCCCCGGGGAGGCTTACGATCGATCTACCATTGGCCATCGGGTATAACTGAGCAGTCCGCAAGGGCAGTCCACGATGTGATCGCCGACTGGCACCGATAAGCCTAGTGTAGGCATCGGTGTATCAGTACGGTACCTTGTTCGTTAGCGATGAACAAACCGGTAATCATCGGTGAAGGCATCGATAATCGGAGAGGAAGCTAACGGGCAGTGCCAACCACTGTGCCGCGGACCGGTACGGCCTCGATAGTGATCGATACGGCCTCGGTTCGGAATCACGCCCGGTAAGCAAAAGCATGCTTGGCTTACCGACAGTGGCAGAGCATCCGGTCAGATCATAGCGATCTGGCTATGGACTCGTAGGAATGACAGTAGAGAAGCATGGCAAGGCTACCACAGCTTGCTAAGTAACTCGGCTATCACATTGGATCTTAGTGAGGGTACACAGACCTCGGAAATCCGGTCAAGGGACTCAACCTTGTATCTAGAGGAAAGTTGGCTCGGCATAACCTGGCCCAAGATTGACTCTTGTTTGGCGAACTAGAGGCTAGTCATGTTAGGATCATTCCTAGCTCCGACTCGCACCGCATGTAGTTTAGGGAGTTTGATAGAGTCATGCATCGGCCGGCTATACTCTGAAAAAGGAAACTGGTGGGCCAAATGTGAGGATTAGCGTGGCAGACTGAAAGGTCTGATACTAACTGATCATTAAACCACAAAATAGAGCTATGGTAGAGTTACCGCTGTAAGGCCCTGATGATATTCGATGGTTCGATTGTTTGTTGGACTCGGCAAACTGCTAGAGAATGCCGTATGCGAGACAGGTAGTGATCGGGCAACTCGATAGTTGTTCGGGCACGCCTTAGTCAACCTGATATAGAGTCTAGACGGTGTAAGCCAACAAGAGAAGCGCTAAGGAGGCTTAGCAAACTCATACGGCCGCATACGACTCCGGGGTTAGAGGCAAGGCCACGGGAACGCTTAGGCTAGTGATGGTCAAGGCTGGATCGTGAGTCTTCCACAATTAACGGTTAGTTTTATTTGTGTATTTCTGCAGGGACGGTCACTGTATGGCCATAGATGTGTCATGGGTAACGTATTGGGATAGCCATGCTTACCTGGGGCCGACCATACGGGGCAAAGGTATTGCTTGAAATGCTTCGGCTATTGCTTGAGAATGTACAAGTATAAAGGACTAGATTAAACTGGAATAGATATCTTGATTGTGAACCTTAGGAGAGTCTAGTAGATTAGGTCATAATAAACCGGTAGGATAGTAGGTTCACAATGCCATCAATTTAAATACCGCATAGGGCGCATGTATAGGCATGCGTTCCGCCTTGTTTGTCTTTGGCCTGAAAGAGGGCACGAAGACCCAGCGTTCAGTTGTTCGCTGGAAGACCCGGTAGGAGTCAGTCGACGGGCTGACTAGAGCATTGTACTAGGAGACGGTCAGAGAGGTGATAATCCCTAGTACCAACCGCATGCATCTAGGTGGGAGTTGGGGTGCCAATGATCTCTAGATACCACCCCGCATAGTTACCGCTATGTGCTGAAAGGCAGCCTTGGTGGCCGTGAAAGTAGCGGTAAGCAGATGCTTACCAAGAGTTTGAGTGCCTAAGGAGCCGAGGGGCTGGCTTAGGACTCACCACAGTAAGAATGCCTAGGGAGCCAGGGGCTGGCCTAGGGTTCACTGGAGTAGAGGTTAGGAGTACAATCGACTCATGGTACGAGGGCTACTGTGTGGAGGTTGTAAAGGGGTAGAATAGCTAGGTAGTGTTAGGTGGTGAGACGGAGTATACCGTCTTACTGGGTATTCAATACTCACCCCCTTACCAGTGCGCAGGATAGGACATCCGGTCAGGCGGATCATAGGATGGCGAGGCAGGAGGGAGCAGCGGGCAATGGAGGAAGACTTTCCCAAGGCGTTGTGAATCTAGTACCTATATGTTGTAAATTACCAACAATGTAATCGAGAAATTTTAGAGTAATGAAGATACCAATTTTTGTCTAACACTTGGGTCTGGATTCATAGTCCGAGATGCGGGTGTTACATCAACACCCGTGACCATACCCGACTCAGATCCGACTCGATATGGAGATCAAGAGGTCAGCTCGGAGGAATGGGCCGGCAAGGACCCATGAAGACCATTCGGCCTGTTAAGAAGCGTCTGCCGACATAAGCAAATACAAGCGAATTGGAAGACTTAGCTCGGATAAAAGGAAATACTTAGAATTAATATAACTTCCTTTTATCTTTTAGGAGATTTTCCATTTATCTTTTAGGGTTATTTCGACCGACTTTGTACTTGTATTCCTCCAAAACGAGGACATCTCCTTCAATAGAGAATTTTATACACATCTTTTTACTTGATATTTTCTTTGTGATTTTACGCTTAAACCTAGTTCCTCTATTCTTTGGACCGATCTCGGATTGTTGCTCAATCCGGTATCACCAAATTGGCGCCGACTAAGGGGATCGATTAATTTTACTGCGTAACTTTGAGGAGAGAAATCTTTTAAAGATGATCAAAAAAGAAATGATAGCTCTAGTAGCTGCAACGACAGAGGTCGCAAAAGGAAGAACCTTCATGAACATGAAGGATCGTGAAGAAGTCATACAATGAAGCCAGCCGTACAAAGGGCCGGAAGCAGAAACAGTCAACCGCTACAAAAGCCTAGAGGTAACTTTCTGTGAACAAGATACGGTGGGTTTGAACCGACCGCACAACGATCCACTCGTGGTCAAACTATTAATAGATAATTGCGAAGTCAATTTCATATCAATAGACACCGGAAGCACTGTAAATTTGATTTACAAAGAAACCCTACAAAGGATGGGTACATACGAACGTATGCACGAGCTAAACCAAACCCTAACGGGATTTTGTGGGTCGAATGATCCCTATAGTTCGAATAATCCAACTAGCAGTCGAAGTTGCCAAAATAAAACATAACGTCGAGTTCGACGTCGTGGATTCTCCCCATCGTGTATAAAGCTGTCTTAGGGACGCCATGGCTCTATCTAATGAAGGTTGTAGCGTCGACCTATCATCAGTGTTTGAAAATCCCGACCTCGTCCGGGATTCATACCGAAAGAGGTAATCAAAGCAAAACTCGAAACTGTTTCATCCTTGAAAGAAAGAACATGACCCGAGCCGCTATGGCCGTACCGGCCTCGGAGGAGATAGCAGGGAGCCATGACAAGGCACCCCACGCTGAAAAGAAGAAAGTGACCTTAGAACGACAAATCACACGGATCATCGTGGACTTCCAACATCCCGACCACTATGTGGGAATAGGGTCAGAACTAAGTGACCCTATACGAGACAAACTCGTTGAACTTCTAAGGAAGAACGCAACAACTTTTGCAAGGTTCATCAAGGACATGAAGGGGATCCACCCGAAGATAATTTCTCACGAGTTAAATGTAGATCCATCCCACAGACTTGTTAAACAAAAGCAGAGAAAGGTCGGCCCAGAGAGGACTGCTCAACGTTGGATCTATTACCAAGGTGAAGTACCCAAAGTGGTTAGCTAATCAGGTGGTAGTGAAAAGGAAGAACGGGAAGTGGAGAGTCTGTGTTGATTTCATAGATATCAACAAAGCTTGTCCTAAAGACATATTTCCATTACCTCATATCGACAGACTTGTCGAAGCAACTGCCGGTAATGAACTCTTATCGTTTATGGATGCCTTCTCCGATTATAATTAGATCTTGATGCATCTTGATGACCGCGAGAAGACCGCCTGCATAACCGATCAAGGAATCTACTGTTATAAGGTGATGCCCTTCGGCTTGAAGAACGCCGAGGCAACCTACCAACGGCTGGTAAACAAGTTATGTTTGTAGAACAGCTCGATAAATATATGGAGGTTTACGTCGACCACATGTTGGTCAAGTCGGTGAACGCCAAAGATCACATCGATCATCTCGGTAAGTGTTTTGAAACGCTCAATTGGGATGAAATTGAACCCTGCCAAGTGTACCTTCGTAGTAACTTCGGGAGAATTCCTAGGTTATTTGGTAACAGAATGGGGGATAGAAGCAAACCGAAAGCATATATCTGCCTTGTTAGATTTACCTTCTCCCCAAACGCGGAAAGAAGTCCACAAACTTACCGGATGGATAGGTGCTTTGAATCGATTCATAAGTAGATCGACAGACAAAAGTCTTCCGTTCTATTAACTGCTGAGAAAGGGAAGCAAGACCTTTGAATTGTCTGAACAATGCGAAAAAGCTTTTTCCGAGCTAAAAGCATACCTCACCTCGCCACCCGTGCTGGCTAAACCCGAGGAAGGGGAGACCTTATTGTACCTCACGGTTTCGGCATCGGCAATTAGTGGAGTTCTGGTAAGGGAAGACAGCGGTGAACAACAGCCCATCTTCTACATCAGTAAAGCTCTCAACGACGCAGAGTCGAGATACTCAACGATGGAAAAATTGGCCTTAGCACTCCTATCATCAGCAATGAAACTCAGGCCATATTTCCAATCTCATACCATCGAGGTATTGACAAATCATCCACTTCGCTCGATCTTCCATAGCCCGAATCAGCCAAGACGATTAACTCGGTGGGCGATCGAGCTTAGTGAGTATGATATAATCTATAAAAATAGACCGATTATGAAGTCGCAAGTGTTAGCAGACTTAATCGCCGAGGTATCTAGTGAGCCTTCTTCAGAGAATTTAGAAGAAAGCTTATGGTGGACACTGCACGCGGACGGGTTGTCATCCCGAAGGGGATCAGGGGTCAGAGTATGCCTTAAATCTCCGACTGGAGAGGTGGTTGAACAATTATTCCGTCTTGAATTTGCTGCGACTACCAACAGCGCTGAATACGAAGCCTTAATCGCAAGACTTTGACTGGCAAAAGCAGTAGGAGCTAAACGAGTTCGAGCTTGCTCGGATTCCCATCCCGTCACCAGTCAATTCAGCGGGTCGTATGAAGCAAAAGATAACAAGATGGACGCCTACCTAAAGGTAGTACGCGAGATCGCTGATGAGTTTGATGGATTTGAGCTCATAAAAATTCCCCGCAGCGAGAACTCAGCTGCAGATGCATTGGCCGCGCTGGCCTCCAGCTCGGATATGAGACGAGTTATACCCATAGAGAGTATAACGAATCCCAGCATAGTCCACCATCCATGGTCTGTGAGATTATGGATGGTGAAACAGATGATGAATCCACCAAAATTGAAGATGATTCTATTCCCCAGGAAGACTTGCGGACAAAGTTTGTAGAATATATAACCGAAGGAAAGCAACCTGAAGATAAATGGGCAACCCGAAGGTTGAGAACTTGAAGTGTCCATTACACTTTCTTGGAAGGAAAGATCTACCAATGGAGCGCATCTCGCTATATGATGAGATGCATCTACGGGGAGGAGATTCTTAAAGTCTTGCGTCATACTCACGGGAAGGACGGAGGAAATCATTATGGAGGGCGATCACTCGCCTTGAAGCTTAAAAAGCTTGGCTATTACTGGCCAACGATGCTGGCTGATGCAAAAAATACGCACAAAAGTGTGTAGCATGTCAAAAGCATGCACCAAAGAAGCTGGCCCCACCAGAGGAGTATTCCCCAGCAATTGTCGCATACCCGTTCATGAGATGGGTCATGGATGCGGTCGGACCGCTGGTAACGTCACGAGGAAAAACGAATATTCTAGTAATGACGGATTACCTTACCAAGTGGGTCGAAGCCGAGGCCTATCCTCAAATAACCGGACTAGATGTGGAAATATTTGTTTGGAAGAACATTATCTATTGACATGGAGTTCCTTATGAAATCGTAACGGACAACGGTCAAAACCTTACCTGTGATGTTTTCGCAAAGTTTTGCGACAGATTGAATATCCGTCTGGCCACAACAACTGTCTATTGTCCCCAAGGGAATGGACAGGCCGAGTCAACTAATAAAACGTTGATAACTGGGCTAAAGAAGCGCCTAGGAGAAAAGAAGGGATTATGGGCGGATAAACTCCCCGGAGTACTTCGGGCTCATCGAACAACGCCTCGACGATCGACAAGTCAGACCCCTTTCTTTTTAGCCTATGGAATGGAAGCGCTAGCACCTGCCGAAGCTCACTCGAAGAATCTTGATGACTCAAGATATCGAGATGAACGGACGAAGAGTTTGTGACCATCTTGATGACCTCAAAGAAGTTTGAGACAATGCCTTGCTGAGGATACAAAATTATCAACAGCTCGCCGCGAAGTACTACAACACGAAAGTATAATATCGTTCTTTCGTTGTAGGCGACCTCGTCCTCCGAAATTTTTATAAAAACACCAAAGAGGACGAAGCCGGGAAGCTTGGAATCAAGTAGGAAGGACCGTACCAAGTCTCAAAGGTTGTAAAACCTGGAGTGTATGAACTCCTCGAGATGGATGGAACCGAAATCCAAAATTCTTGGAATGCTTGGAACCTCAAGCGATATTATTATTGAAATAATAATTAAAAAAAATACACTCGTTCGAACGAGCCTTTTTGTATTGAACTACGAGTGGCTTGATCCTTTCTTTGAAAAAGGGTACATAGGCAGCTTGCTTATTCAGAAAAAGTTTAAGTGCAGTTACATATATAAAGAAAAAATTATCTTTTAAAATAAAGATTCTAGTTTAAACCAAAGACTTGCTTTTGAAAGCACGTTACTGTTCATTAAAAACTCAGTCTGATCAGCTCGAGAATTTAATATACAGTTTGTTAGAAAATAACTTTATACGATTCGTTCGTCTATTATCACACATCGGAACCCTGGCCAGGTATTTGATCAACGCGCTTCTCATAAGTCCCGTAGTGAAATAATCCACAACCTTTTTTAAGTTGGAGCAAGGTCCGCACCTCGCCCTTAGGACAACCAAGTAAATCACACGCCGACTTTCGATCGCATATTGAAGTTTTATCCTAAGGCAAAAGTTGAGCTAAGCCAAAGCACTAGTTCTTTGCACTCTGAGACCCCAAACCAAGCCTGCCTCGTACCTAGGTACAAATTCTAAGAACCGACACCGAGCTGGTAAGCAGCGGAGTCTTGGAGGAATCTTGCTTCCGATAAACCGAACTACATAGTTCGCAAACCACTAAAGAGTCTTCTGAAAGTAATCTTAGTGTCCAAAGCCGAGGTCTATATCTTGCGACCACTTGAAGGATTCTTACGAAAGTAATCCTAGAGTGCTTCCATAAGCTGATTCTCCATGAGCTCGTGATCATCAAAGTTTCTTATGAAACAATAAGGTGTTAATAAAGTCGAGTTCATGCATCGCAAAAAATCTAAAATCAAGAATTCATGTCGGATTCTGAGCTCGGAGCTCGAAGATAACGTATCACGAAAGTTCCGAAGTGAATTAGGTCTTACGAAAGATCTTAAATTAATTCTTATTCCTTTAAAGGAATACGAAAATCCCTAAGTGAATTAGGTCTTACGAAAGGTCTTAAATTAATTCTTGTTCCTTTAAAGGAATGCGAAAATTCCAAAGTGAATTAGGTCTTATGAAAGATCTTAAATTAATTATTAAATGATTACAAAAGTTCCGAAACAAGCTAATATTACAAAGGCCCCAAAGCGACCTAAATCTTACGAAAGATTGTGAAACAAAATTATTATAAAAGTTCCGAAGCGAGCTAAAGTCTTACAAAAGACCCAAACGCTCCAAAGCGAGCTAAAGTCTATCAAACCCTTTGGTCTGCAGCACAATGACGGTAGAGATCCTTGCGGACCTCGCTGTCGAAGTAACAACCGCGGAAATGGAAGGGTGCCGAGGTGTTGAACCCGCCTGAGGCTTTGGAAGTAACCACTCCAATAAATTGGAAATACCCGCTCCAATACTCCTCTGGGGGCCACAACACCTCAATCAGGGATCGTTATTCCCGAACCTCCGACCAACCACTTCAAAGTGAAGCTTCAGTTCAGTTGCAATATCCGAACGAGTATCGAATCGGCCGAACAAGCAGAAGCTGGCCGTCGGTATGGGAATATGATCCCTGACATGACGGTTTCTTGGGAATATGATCTCTGACATGTGTGAAAACCATGAATCGTAGTCTCTTGGAAGTCCCGCAATCGATTTAAAATCGACTCTTCATACGAAGAAACCACTAAGAAAAATTCACCATTCTTTTTCTAGAATGATGAATGGAAAACGATTCCGCCGCTTTGATCTTTCCTTGTAAGAATAGGAAAAGCCATGTTTGGAAGTGTGTAGGTTCTGAAGAATTTGGCGTCATATTTATAGCGAAGGGAAAATCTAGGGTAAAAAGGAAACGCCTTTAAGAAATTGTCACTCGCCGCAGGAGCACCCAATCGTGAAGTGCCACGTGTCAAGTAAGAAGACTTAGTGTAAATATTCTGCGAAAATCGAGCCGTAAATCACAACTTTCTAAGCGCAACTGGCATGTCGAATGTCACCTTAAAGAGTAGACGGATCTGATCGAGCCACATGTCAAGACATGTTTTTCGAGATCAACTCGCGATCTAAGTTGGGCAAATCTTCCTCAGTACATCTCAGCCGAGCTTATTAAAATATTACTCGCCGAGCTCAAGGGGGGGGGACTAGTTGGTGGTACCAGGTTCAACACCCGTCACCATACCCAACTCAGATCCGACTCGATACGGAGATCAAAAGGTCAGCTCGGACGAATACGCCTGCAAGGACCCATGAAGACAACTCGGCCCGTTAAGGAGCGCCTGCCGACCTAGACAAATACAAGAGAATTGGAAGACTTAGCTCGGATAAAAGGAAATACTTAGAATTAGTATAACTTTCTTTTATCTTTTAGGAGATTTTCCATTTATCTATACACGTCTTTTTACTTGATATTTTCTTTGTGATTTTACGCTTAAACCTAGTTGCTCTATTATTTGGACCGATCTCGGATTGTTTCTCAATCCGGTATCACCAATAATGCATGTGATTCTATACGAGAACAAGTTGGTGAGGTAGGTGGGTAGTTGAGAGGTGAAAAATCACGTGCCAAACGAGTTTGGAGTGAAACCATGGGTGAGAAGAAGACAAACCACGAAATCAGCAATGGAGCAACTGTATGGATCGGCTAGCCGATCAGATTGGTAGCCGGTCTACACGTGAATTTCGGGGCACTGACTTTTCACTTTCTAAAGCCCTTATGGATTGGGTTGACGACCGGTTAGCTAGCCGGTCTACGCCTGATCCTCAAGCTTTCTCATCTTTGTCCATCCCTTTAGCTTGGCTCAATCCATTTCCAACCTCCAATCTTGATTCCTATAAAAAAAAACAACCTCCAAAAACATGCTAAACATAAGTAGAAACTTAGAAAATATTTACAAAGGATATCATGGGAATGCCTCCCAAGCACGCTTGTTTAACGTATCTAAGCGTGACGGTTATAACTCCTTAGGCTTCATTAGGTTTCGAGAGAAGAATCTTAACATCCTCCTCTATAGGGACATTCACGTGGTAGAGCTTGCATCGTTGACCATTAACCGTGAAATCTCTCTCGGACTTGTTATCTAACACTATAGCACCATAGGGTTTTACTTCGTTTATGGTGAAAGGACCCGACCATCTCGACTTAGGCTCTCCCGGAAACAATCTCAAACGTGAGTTGAATAGTATAACTTGATCTCCCGTCTTGAAATTGCGTCTCAATATCCTTTTGTCATGAAAAGCTTTTGTCCGCTCTTTGCAATTCTTTGAATTCTCATAAGCATCGAGGCGTTCTTCTAAATCCTCAAGTTGTATCATTCGCTTCTCGGTAGCCGTCTTTATATCAATGTTAAGCAACTTGGTAGCCCATAAAGCTTTGTATTCTAACTCAATCGATAGGTGACAAGACTTTCCATATAGAAGACTGAAAGGCGTTGTTCCAATGGGCGTTTTGTAAGCAGTTCTATAAGCCCATAATGCATTGTCTAGCTTCTTTGCCCAATCCTTTTGAGTTTTGCTAACCGTTTTCTCGAGAATGGCCTTGATTTGACGGTTAGATACCTCAACTTGGCCCGAAGTTTGTAGATAGTAAGGTGTTGCTACCTTATGCTTAACTCCATACTTCTTTAGCAATCCTTCGAAAACATTGTTGAGGAAATGTGTTCCACCATCGCTTATCACAACTCGCAGAACTCCAAATCGTGGAAATATGATTGTTTTGAATAGCTTGACTACAACACTTGCATCGCTTGTCGGACTAGCTATGGCTTCGACCCATTTTGATACATAGTCTACCGCTACCAAAATGTACTTGTTCCCATACGATGAAGGGAATGGTCCCATAAAGTTGATTCCCCACACATCAAATAGCTCAACTTCTAGAAATTCACTTTGTGGCATTTCAAGACTTCTACTCAAGCTTCCAACCTTTTGATAAGGGTCACATTTAAAGATGAAATCATTAGCATCCTTGAAAATCGTTGGCCACCAAAAACCCGCTAGTAGGATTTTCAAAACCGTCTTAAAGGTAGCAAAATGTCCACCATATTCCGAACCGTGACAATAGAATAGGATACCCGGAGCTTCTTCTTCCGCAACACATCTTCTAAACAACTTATCTTTCCCTTGTTGGTATAGATGTGGCTCATCCCAATAGTAGTACTTAAGTTGTTTGAAGAATCTTTTCTTATTACCCGGCTCAAGACTCGGCGGTGAGACCCCAAGTGTCAAGTAATTGACAATATCCGCATACCAATGTCTTTCTCGTTTTCCTTGATAGTAGTTACCGCGATTAGCTCATCTAGACCTTCATTTCCCAAGTAAAGCACCTTAATAGCATTTATATGCTCTTCGGGAAGTTGGTCATCTAGAGGAACTCCATCTTCGATCCTCATTCTAGACAAGTGATCCGCAACTCCATTTTCAATTCCCTTCTTGTCCTTGATCTCAAGATCAAACTCTTGAAGGAGTATAATCCATCTCAACAATCTTGGCTTAGCGTCTTTCTTGGCTAAGAGATAGTGTAGAGCCGAGTGATCCGTGTGCATTATAATTTTGATCCAACCAACTAGGATCGAAATTTCTCAAAGACAAAGATGACACCTAAAAGTTCCTTTTCCGTTGTTGCATACTTGACTTGAGCGTTATCAAGTGTTCTACTTGCATAGTGGATAACATAAAGCTTCTTGTCTTTCTTTTGACCCAAAACCGCTCCAACCGCATAGTCACTAGCATCACACATAATCTCAAAAGGTAAACTCCAATCTGGTGCTTGAACTACTAGTGCACTCACAAGAGCGTGCTTTAGCTTCAAAAACGCTTCATGACATTTCTCATCAAACTTAAATGGGGTATCTTTGCAGAAAAGTTTTGTCAATGGTCTTGCAACTTTTGAAAAATCCTTGATTAACCGTCTATAGAAACCCGCATGACCAAGGAAGCTTCTTATAACCTTTAATGTTGATGGTGGCTCAAGACTCATCATAACCTATATCTTGGCTTTGTCGACCTCAATACCCTTCTTCGATATCTTATGACCGAGAACTATACCGTCTTTATCCATGATATGACATATCTCCCAATTTAGGACCAAGTTCTTCTCCTCACATCTCTTGAGTACCTTGCAAAGATTAGACAAACAACCACCAAAAGAGTTTCCATAGAAAGAAAAGTCGTCCAAGACCTCCATTATATCCTCTATTAGATCCAAGAAGATCGACATCATACAACGTTGAAAAGTTGCTGGTGCATTACATAATCCAAATGACATTCTACGATAGGTATAGGTACCATAAGGACATGTAAAAGTCGTCTTCTCTTGATCTTGGGGATGTATGGGAATTTGAAAGAAACTCGAATATCCGTCAAGAAAGAAATAATGAGAATGGTTAGCTAAACGCTCAAGCATTTTACCAATGAATGGTAAAGGAAAATGATCTTTTCTAGTAGACGAATTCAACTTTCGATAATCAATGCACATTCTATGTCCACTAGTTACCTAGCTGGTATCAATTCATCTTTATCATTCCTAATAACCGTTATGCCGCCTTTCTTAGGAACAACGTGGACCGGGGATATCCATGGACTATCCGAAATAACATAGATGATCCCCGCCTTAAGCAATTTCAAAATTTCTTTCTTAACTACCTCTTTCAAGTAGGGTTCAACCTTCTTTGATGTTCAATTGATGATTTGGATTCATCTTCAAGATAGATTCTATGCATGCACAAAGTTGGTGAAATACCTTTGATATCATCTGGTGAATAGCCAATGGCTTTCCTATACCTTCTAAGCTCTTTTAAAAGCAATTCGGTTTCATTTTCATTCAAATCATCATTTATGATAACCGGATAGGTAGAGTTAGAGCCGAGAAACACGTACCTCAATCCAATTGGTTGTGGTTTGAGCTCCACTTGTGGTGCGTTTAGATCGTTCCAATCAATTGCTAGTCTTACCATTGCTAGCTACCTCTTGATCATCATAGACTTTGTTCCCATCCAAATCCAAAGGCAAAACCGCGCTTTCCTTACCCTTTTGAGAGTCAAACAACTTTCCATACTCAATAGCTTCTCACTTGCTCTCTCAAGCTCATCACTATCCAAGGTAAGAGCTATCTCCAAAGGATCTTCTTCATTAATGAAATCTATGTAGTCTTCAACTAGTTCATCAAAAGTTTCCACATGGAATGTTTGTCCTTCTATGGTGGGTTTCTTCATAGCTTTGACCAAATCAAAGTTGTCCTCAATTCCACCCAACTCCAACTTGATCTTGCCTCGTTTCACATCTATTATAGCTCATGCGGTTGGTAGAAATGGTCTACCAAGAATTATTGGGTCATTGGACTCAACATCATTTCTAGCACCACAAAGTCGGTGGGTATTATGTGTTTCCTCAATTTCAAAGGCAAGTCTTCGAGAACTCCAACGAGATACCTCAAAGATCTATCCGCTAACATAAAGTCATTCTTCTCTTCTTCAAATCCGTCAAACCAAGCTTCTTTGAAATGGATAGTGACATCAAGCTCACACTTAATCCTAGATCCACCAAACCTCTCTTGAAGAACAAATGTCCCAACAAACAAGGCAATGTAAAACTTCCCGGATCTTGTAACTTGTTAGGAAGATAGCTTTGTATCACCGCAGAACATTCTTCACTCATTAGAAGCATGGACTCTCTCAATATTATCTTCTTTGTCATAATGTCCTTGAAGAGCTTGTTGTAGATGGGAAATTTCAACAGCAAATCCGTGAAAGGAATCGTGACTTCTACCTTGTCAAGAACATCCTTGAACTTTTCAAACTCTTTCTCTAGAATTTGCTTCTTGAAACGCTCGGGAAATGGCAATTTTGGTTCATAAGGAGGCAACTCAAACGTGACCATCTTCTTTCCATCATCCCTTGGTGACTCTTGAATTGGTATCTCTTCTTCAACCAAGATTGGCTTCTTGCTCAAATCTTCTTTTGATTCCTCTACAACATCATTTTCAAGATTATCCTTCTTCTTCTCAACTACTTGTGGTTATCTAGGTGGTATTTTAGTTCCACTCCTCAAAGTAGCTTGGCAATATTCTCTTGGTGCTAACTCAACTTCCCTTTGTTGCTTTACTAATTTCAATTGGGAAGCTAACAACTCAATCTTAGCTCTAAGCTCATTGTTAACTCCTTTAAATTTCTCTTGAATGACCTTTACTTCTTCTTGCATTTTCGAAACACTCATGTCTTGACCATCTAGAATGCGAGCAAACATAGACGGAATAATATTGTCTAGTGGTGGCGAGATTTGCGTGGACAAAGGTTGATGGTGTGTGGGTTGTAATCCTCTTGGAAGGAACTTGAATCTTGGACAATAACTATACTCTTGTGTGTGGCTGATTCCTCATGTCTAATAGCCATAACCTTCTCTTTTCCATCTTCTCGTTCCACCAATGCACCAACATCCTTCTCATTCATATAAATGAGCTTATCTAGCTTCTCCTCTAATCTTTTAACTTCTTCACTCTTCTTGGCTTCCCTAGGTGATTCATGAGCTCAACCATATCTTCCTTCACTTTGAGCTAGGTTCTCAATGAGTTCTTCCCCTTGCTCGGTTAGTAAGTTGGCAAAATCGCCATTACTAGCTACATTCAACGCGGTATAATGCTTTTCCATCAATCCCTTATGAAATATCCCAAGTACTGCATCAATGGGTGTACCATGATGAGGACAATCTCTTGTGTACCCTTTCATACGCTCCCACGCATCATACAAACTCTCTTCTTCGCCTTGCTCAAATCTAGCTATATCGTTCCTTATCTTAGCTGTCTTTTGAGGCGAGAAAACTTCAAGAGAAAGGTCTTCTTACACTCTTCCCACGTGGTTATCGAAGAAGTCTTGATGCTTCTTTCCCATTCACTAGCTTTATAACCTAATGAGAAAGGGAATAGAGTCAGCTTCACTATATCTTCGGATACTCCACTTCCACTAACGGTCTAGCTCAATCTATCAAAGAGGGCAAGATGCTCAATGGGATTCTCTTCCGTTGAACCCAAAAATCGGTGATTCAACACCATAGTGACCAAATTCGGCTTTATATCCCATTCAACTCCATCACTAGGCGGTGCTTTAGTCCCCATCTTTTCAATCTTCATAGATGGCTCATCATAATCCTTAATCCTCCTCTCCATAGTTGTAGATTAGTACCTACAAAGTCAAAGAAGGAAAACACACTAACAAACACAAAATAGATAGAAAATAAAAATGATTTAGTTTTTCAAAGATCTCAAATCCTAATGTCTAATGCAAATCCCCGGCAACGGCGCCAAAAACTTGATGCACACTAAATGATCAATGCAATAGCAATCTCACAAAGTGCTATGAGTTTTAATTCCTCAATTACTAATCCACAAGTGCATGGTGATATGTCATTGTGTAATCAAGGGTCATTCTTCCACAAGGATTATGACAAAGGCTGTAAGAATGCAAAGAACTTAGTAAGCTAAATTCTATCAATGATTTTGGGGTTTTCTAAAGGTTCCTAATGACAATTATGAAACTAAATGCAATTATGAAATGATAATAAGTAAGTGACAATATGAAAAGGTGGAATGCAAAACTAAACAAATGAAAAGACCAAAGCAACAAGATTAAAAGCAATACTAAACTTTACTTAGCAAATCTCGAATTCAAGATTAAAAACTATGGATCATGGGTTTAAGTAATTGACTCAAAATCATTAACTATTGGGGAGTGTTGCAAAGCTCTAATCAATATCAATCCTACAGCAAAGATCACTAATTTAAGACTAATCCACTTCCATGGTACTAACCTCTTTCTAAATTCCTTAATTACACAAACTTCCATTTTGTAATTAATGAATCTAAAAGCTTTACTTATAAGTACATATACTCACAATTCTCCTTAAACATCAACTTCCATTGGCTAAGATGAGAAAAGCTCATTTGAATTTCTTCTAGACATTTTCACAAACACCTTCTGGGCGTGAAAATACCATGTTCTAAAAATTGAGTGATCAAGTCAATCCTAGCATTAAATTCAATTCAAATAAAGAATCTTTCAAGATCTAAGCATAAGCAACACAACTCAATATCTAAATCACTCTAATCTACTCAACCCATAATCCATATGATAACTACTCACACATATTGAAACAAAACATTAAAGCTACAACATTAAACATGATTAAGAAAGATTAAGAAATGAAAAGATAACTTTAATGATTCATAAAATATCTAAAACTTAAACACAACCATCAAATCTCAAGAATTAAACTCATAAACAATACTTATGAACAAAAGAGGCTTCAAGCTTAGGGTTTTAATGAAATTACAAGTATTTATAGAAAAAGAGGAATGTTGTAACATCCCAGATCTGGGTATGGAGTTTTCAGCAACTTAGAATAATTTCGTGGAGGTTAAATGGAGTTGAGAAATGGTCGTTATGGTGTAAAGTGTCCTAAGGAAGTGGAAATCCATGGACTGGCCTGGGAAAGTGGTAAACGGGCCTCCTACAATTAAAAGGGGAAAGGAAACCCTAGATTTTGTAGGAGAGGAGGTGGAAAAACGTGGAGAGCAAGGAAGTTAGGCGGGCTTTCGGCCCATGTAGTAAGGAGGTGGAGAAAAATAAGGAAAGTGGAGAAAAATAAGGAAAGTGGATATTCTCCTTAGGGTTTTTGGTGTAGTATAAATAGAGAGTTAGGGAGCTCATTATTTACACACCAAAACATTCTCTTCTCTCC
The DNA here is from genome assembly GCA_900128785.1 of Arabis alpina. Classification (NCBI taxonomy): domain Eukaryota; kingdom Viridiplantae; phylum Streptophyta; class Magnoliopsida; order Brassicales; family Brassicaceae; genus Arabis; species Arabis alpina. Next base: position 19,138,268 of record LT669789.1, read on the forward strand.
AGAGCCAAAGAAAAACGCTTAGGAGGAAGAGAACAGGAGGAGCTCGAGAAGGAACTCGGCACCCCACCCAAAGGAGCAGCGGTATAAGGTAAGACGCGATCCGTACCTAATACTCCCTTTCTATTCTTCTTTCCTTTAGCTTTCATGCAGTAGTTTTAGTAGTACGGGTTAGGTTAGGATAGTAATAGCATAGTAGTATAGCAATGATAGAGGTCAGGTACGGATGGTGTTCCGTGCGCGACCGGTCGTGTTGGTAACGCCTAGTGCTGGTATCGGTAGGGCCTCGGGGTGCCTCGATGATGGTACGCCAGGGTACCAACAAGGGGCCTCGGTGACGCCTCGAGAGCGCATCACAGACGCCTCGACAAGGGCATCGGTACGAGGTACCGGTGACGCCTCTAGAGGGCATGATGACCCCTCGAGAGGGCATGATGACCCCTCGACAGGGCCCGGGTAACCATAGGCCTCGGTGACGCCTCGAGAGGGCATCGGAGACGCCTCAACAAGGGCATCGGTACGAGGTACCGGTGACGCCTCGACAGGGCCCGGGTAACCTAGCAAACGTACCTCGAGGAGGTATCGTAAGGAAGCAAGGCTGATCGATGATTAGGACGAGTGAGCCTCGGATCATCCCTCGATGGACGTGAGTGCCTTAACTCGAAAAGTCCGCCGACGGGCCGACTAAAGGAATGGCTGCCAGAGTGCCAAGCATTACCAGTTTACTGGCCCGGATAGGATAGTCACCAGCGTGCTGCGCTGGTACTATAAGCAAGGGCTGCCAGCGTGCCCGGCATAAGCAAGGGCTGCCAGTGTGCCTGGCAAGAATTAACGAATGGTATCACCGCCAAAGGGTTGGCCGTGAGACACGGTACCTGGCAAGTAATGCTAAGGGTACTGTGTGGGATTATTGGGGTTTAGAATAGCTAGGTTGTATTAGGTGGTGAGACGGAGTAGACCGTCTTACTGAGTATTCAATACTCATCCCCTTACCAGTGTACAGGATAGGACATCCGGTCAGGTGGACCATAGGACGGCAAGGCAGGAGGGAGCGGCAGGCAATGGAGAAAGACTTTCCCAAGGCGTTGTAATTCAGTACCCATGTGTTGTAATTTACCACACAATGTAATCGAGAAATTTTAGAGTAATGAAGATACCATTTTTGGCTAACATTTGGGTCTAGATTCATAATCCGAGATGCGGGTGTTACAAATTTGATATCAGAGCTCGGCTGTCACTTAAGTTCTGACCTGGGGGACAACTTGAAAGATCTCTTGGGACTACTTGGGAAAGGATCTCCATTTCGTTTCCCCACCTTGTCGTCGTGTGGAATCACCCTGGTAAGTTAGGATTAGTAATCTAAGCTCTGTTTTTAGTTGATATTCTCGGAAGAGTAAGTTGGAAGGACTACGTCAGTGGCGGAGCAGCCATCCAGGATCAAGCAAATAGCTCGTGTAGTAGGTGACACCTTGGGGAATGGAAACCCAAGCCTTGTCATGAGAAGGGAGAACGTATGAGGGATCATTGTCAACACTCCCTTCGACGCTAGAGTGATCCATTGTTAGTAGTGCTAAGTAGTAAGCCAAGGGAGACTTCGGTGGAGAACCAAGGAGAGCAAGCCAGTCACACTAGGACATACCATCGGTGTACAAGAGGTGTTGGTATCAAGAGATCATGGGAGGCCATAATAGACAGTTCAAAGAAGAAGTGGATCAATCTTGTAACTCGATCTTGGAGCATCTCGAGCAACATGTTCTTTGTGGAGACTTAGCAGCAACCCTTTAGACAAAGGACCATGATGATGTTCAAAGCCATTCATGGCCACATTTTCCAATCATCCGGAGGAGCACCTATAGCACATGGCCTTGCGTTTAGAAGTACTCCCTCTGTTCCTAAAAGATAAAAAAAATTGTTCTAGAAAGATAGAGTGTTTACTGATTTCTATGCACTTTTACAAATTTCAAAACAAATACTGAAATACTATTGGTTAAAATTTATTAAAAACTGTAAATCGTAGAAATCAATGCGTTTTCTTAATAAGTGTGCATAACCTTAAACATCTATCTTTTTGGAACGGAGGGAGTAGTAGTTAAGGGTCACCCGTAGTGGGAAAGGAAACCACTCAAGAAACCGAAGGACTTGGGCAGAAGAGGTAGCGCCTAAAAGAACCTTATGAGGCTCGGTATGCAGCGTCCGATGAATCGATAAGGAGGGACCAACAAGAAGACATGATGGAGGCAACCGAATCTTTGAGGAACACCCAGCGGAGGCATGACGACCCTAGACGAAACACCTAAAGGTGATATGGCTTGACAAAAGACGAGATATTGCGATCTTGGATTCGAGGACGAATCCAATCTAAGGGGGGAGAATTTGTAACATCCCAGATCTAGGTATGGAGTTTTCAGCAACTTAGAATAATTTCGTGGAGATTAAATGGAGTTGAGAAATGGTCATTATGGTGTAAAGTGTCCTAAAGAAGTGGAAATCCATGGATTGGCCCGTGAAAGTGGTAAACGGGCATCCTACAATTAAAAGGGGAATGGAAACCCTATATTTTGTAGGAGAGGAGGTGGAAAACCGTGGAGAGCAAGGAAGTTAGGCGGGCTTTCGGCCCATGTAGTAAGGAGGTGGAGAAAAATAAGGAAAGTGGATATTCTCCTTAGGGTTTTTGGTGTAGTATAAATAGAGAGGTAGGGAGCTCATTATTTACACACCAAAACATTCTCTTCTCTCCAGAGCCAAAGAAAAACGCTTAGGAGGAAGAGAACAGGAGGAGCTCGAGAAGGAACTCGGCACCCCACCCAAAGGAGCAGCGGTATAAGGTAAGACGCGATCCGTACCTAATACTCCCTTTCTATTCTTCTTTCCTTTAGCTTTCATGCAGTAGTTTTAGTGATACGGGTTAGGTTAGGATAGTAATAGCATAGTAGTATAGCAATGATAGAGGTCGGGTACGGATGGTGATCCGTGCGCGACAGGTCGTGTTGGTAACGCCTAGTGCTGGTATCGGTAGGGCCTCGGGGAGCCTCGATGACGGTACGCCAGGGTACGAACAAGGGGCCTCGGTGACGCCTCGAGAGCGCATCACAGACGCCTCGACAAGGGCATCGGTACGAGGTACCGGTGACGCCTCTAGAGGGCATGATGACCCCTCAACAGGGCCCGGGTAACCATAGGCCTCGGTGACGCCTCGACAAGGGTATCGGTACGAGGTACCGGTGACGCCTCTAGAGGGCACGATGACGCCTCGACAGGGCCCGGGTAACCTAGCAAACATACCTCGAGGAGGTATCGTAAGGAAGCAAGGCTGATCGATGATTAGGACGAGTGAGCCTCGGATCATCCATCGATGGACGTATCGGTGAGACGATCATCGGTACGGACACTCGACAATCCGACCAGGCAACAAGTGGCTATCAGGTAGTATTCACGATCGGACCATGGGGACGCGTCGATAGGCCCTCGGGGAGGCCTACGATCGATCTACCACTGGCCATCGGGGATAACTGAGTAGTTCGCAAGGGCAGTCCGCGATGTGATCGCTGACTGGCATCGGTAATCCTAGTGTAGGTATCGGTGTATCGGTACGATACCTTGTTCGTCCACGATGAACAAACCGGTAATCAACGGTGAAGGCATCAGTGATCAGAGAGGAAGCTAACGGGCAGTGCCAACCACTGTACCGCACACCGGTACGGCCTCGATGGTAATCGATGCGGCCTCGGTCCGGAATCACGGCCTGTAAGCAAAAGCATGCTTGGCTTACCGATAGTGGCAGAGCATTCGGTCAGATCATGACGATCTGGCTATGGACTCGTAAGTGAGACAGTAGAGGAGCAAGACAAGGCTAACACAGCTTGCCAAGTAACTCAGCTAACACAATGGATCTTGGTGAGGGTGCACGGACGAAGGAGTCCCGCCATGAGACTCAGCCTTGTATCTCGAGGAAACTTGGCTCGGCATAAGCTGGCCTAAGAGTGACTTGTTGTTTGGCGGACTGGAGGCTAGTCATGGCATGATCATGCCTATCTCCGACTCGCACCGCATGTAGCTTAGGAAAGTAGATAATGCATAGGCCGGCTATACTCTGAAAAGAGAGCCAGTGGGCCAAATGTGAGGATTAGCATGGCAGACTGAAAGGTCTGATACTAACCGATCATTGAACCGTAAAAATAGAGCTATGGTAGAGTTACCGCCGCAAGACCGTGAGGATACTCGATGGTTCGCTTGTTTGTTGGACTCGGCAAACTATTAGAGAATGTCGTAGACCGGACAGGTAGTGGCCGGCCAACTCGATAGTTGTACGGGCACGCCTTAGTCAACCTGGTAGGAAGTCTAGACGGTGTAGGCCAACAAGAGAAGCGCTAAGGAGGCTTAGTAAACTCGTACGGCCGCATACGACTCCAGGGTTAGAGGCGAGGCCGCGGGAACGCCGAGGCCAGTAATGGGCATGGCCGGACCGCGAGTTTCCCACAATTAATGGATAGTTTTCATGTTTGTATTTCTGCAGGGACGGTCGCTGTATGGCCATAGATGTGTCATGGGTAACGTAATGGGATAGCCATGCTTACCTGGGGCCGACCATACGGGGCAAAAGGTATTGCTTGAAATGCTTCGGTTATTGCTTGAGAACGTAGAGGTATAATGGACTAGGATTAACCGGATTAGATAGCTTGGGTGTGAACCTTAGGATAGTCTAGTAGTCAAAAGCATCTTAAACTGGTAGGATAGTAGGTTCACAACGCCACCCGTTAAATTATTGCATTTGTCGTATGTGGAAACATACGGCCCCGGTTGTTTGTGTTTGGCCTGAAAGATGGCACGAAGCCCTAGCGTGTTGCGCTGGTACTATAAGCAAGGGCTGCCAGCGTGCCCGGCATAAGCAAGGGCTGCCAGCATGCTCGGCAAGAATTAACGAATGGTATCACCGCCAAAGGGTTGGCCGTGAGACACAGTACCTGGCAAGTAATGCTAAGGGTACTGTGTGGGGTTATTGGGGTTTAGAATAGCTAGGTAGTGTTAGGTGGTGAGACGGAGTAGACCGTCTTACTGAGTATTCAATACACACTCCCATACCAGTGTACAGGATAGGACATCCGGTCAAGTGGACCATAGGACGGCAAGGCAGGAGGGACACTACAAGAAAACAGATAATTTGTGACTCCCAAAATCGTCACAAAATAGTCACAAAACTGCAACTAGCTACTGATTTGTGACTAAAAAAAGTAGTCGCAAATTCATCGTCGCTAATTTAAGCCGTCACAAAGTAGTCACTAATTACCGACCAAATTGTGACTCTTTATTTCCGTCACATATAAACGACTACTTTGTGACTATATAATGCTGTCATAAATTAGAGACTAATTAGTGACTCCCTTGAATTTGTGACTACTATATGACGTTATGCAATCATACCGGAAGTTGTGACTACTTATATAGTCGTATAATTGCAACGTTAATGTCACTTATTTGGGACCTATTTGCAACTGTAATGAAAACTACAGAGATCCAACTGTTTTTCATCACCAATAGACAAGAGCACTTCAAACAAGTATTTAAACACTAGCAAAAGTACCCAAAGACAATTTGTACAATGCAAAGAACCAAATACAATTTGGCCAAAATAAGAGTACCAAACACATTCAATTGTTCAAGGTTAAAGGGAAATACAATGTTATTGGGTCTACTGTTGGGTGGGTGGTGAGCCTTGCGAGGTGCCTTGTGTCAGGGCTAATGTAACGGCTGGGGCAGCTCACAGCCAAGCATTCTCCAATTCTTGTTCCGATATTGTATGCTTGGCTTCTTAAAGTTGCTCTTGGATCTGTGTAAGCAGACAAAATGTGTAATTATATTCACCAATAGAAATCAAAATCGTAACTAAACAGACAAAATCAAAATGCAAACTAAAACTATCACTAGTAAATGAAACTTACCATCTATTAAAACATATGATCAAAATTAAAACGTTCTTTCTATTGGCCATAGAATCACACATAATCCAGCATTCATATACATTTTCAAAGTCAAGTTCCTAACCACTTGTAAGTTCTTAATAGAAAAACAAAAATCTGTAATAAGATTTTGTATACCTTCTTTGAGTTGCTAGTATTTGAGATACCAAATCTCTCTCTCATTCTTTTTTTTCCTATGAACAAAGAAACAAAGCAAAAACTAGTTTCAAAACCATTATCTAAATCAGAGACTGAGACAAACATTGAGACTTATTCCAAATAGTTTGAGTTCATCTAAAGACTTGAGGAACCTCTCCAATACGGACGCAACACATCAAACGATTCTCTAGCTTGGTCCACAAAACTAGTCCGCTTCAATTGTTCTTCCTGTTTCGTCAGAATAAACAATTACTCTGAGTTTACTCTGATCAAGAAAAGAACACTACACAATGAAAAGAAGGAAGCAAGCTTACTCTGAGTTCTAAAGGTGTCTTCCTCTTAGCTTTGGACACTCCATTCATCTGAAGATAACTACCAAAAGCACCAGGAGCAACAACTTTCCCCATTTCCAAATCGCTTTTGAATCCTTCAAATTACCTACTTAAAAAATTAAATCAGCAAATCTGAGGCAAAATCTGATATTTCTTTGACCCAGTAAAGGGTTAAACTTAATCCTCAAAACCCTAAATAAAGAACACGAACTTATTACTGTACAAGCGAAGATTTCGAATCAGAGATAAGATTTAGAAACAAACTCACTAGGGCTCGATTGGTTTTATATAGCTTAAAGATGTAGAGCCATCGTCACTCACTTGTCAACATCCAATGAAACTGAAATGTTTCAAAAGAATCTAAAACCCGTGCTTCTTCATGTCACTCTGTCATAGATAACCTACAACACAAAGCAAACTTTTATCCCTTCATATAGGAACAACACCAACTGAGCAAGCCAATATTTTCCTAACCTCTAAGGACGCTAATTAGAAGAAATCTTTAAATGATGTCAATCCCAATCTGCTTTACACATACAATGAATAAAAGAAATCTAAAATAAGGAACGAATAAGCTAGCAAATGGTCTTTGGAGCAGTACGTAACTATAATTGACACAAAGCTTAAACCATGCTCCATTACCTGTTTGGTATGTTCTGCTCTGCCAAGTATCCTCCTTCCTCTTTTGCTATTTGAAAATTTACATCATATATTATATCCTTGATAGCTTGTGATTCAGCTCCATAACCATCCTGAAAAACTATGACATATGCTAATATGAAACATATGTGCAAGCCATTGTCTCTTAATAAAACATCAATTATACGAATAGAATAGAAAACAGCCGTATTTCCTGGTTCAACTTAATCATTTGGCTTATACACTATGACAAAGAGAATAAGCAATTACCAAACACTATCTAAGTCTATGTCAAGAAGTTGAACCCGTTTAGAAAAAATTAAATTACGTGAGTAATACTTCCTTGTTCATTGTTCCTTCAAAGCCATTCACAAAGAATCCATAATATCATAAAGAGAAAGCCATATTTCTCTAGTTACAGAGACTACGAAGACTGAATCGCATACAAGCAACGCATAAACTCTAAATTTCACAAAGGAAAAAACAAACTAAAAAGTATGAAGATCCTTTTACCTTCACGAGATCTTTCAGAGGTGAAGTCGCAGATCAGAGAGAGAAGCTTATCGATTCCCACCATGGATTCTTCTTCGTCTGTATCTAGAGCTCCACTGTAAACGACATTTTCCCCTTGTGAAAACCTTCGCGTCTCTGCGAAATAATCAACAATTTTACCTTGAGAACATATCAAATTAGACATCTGGTCTCATTTCGGAGCAAAATCTGAAACCCTACGGAGCAAAAATCACACCTCCGCCTCGTCTAGCTTTCCAGCCATTAATCGATTTGGTGGTAGGTTTCAAGAACTGAAGAGTAGAAGAAACTAGAGAAGTGAAGAGTATAAGAATCAAAACTGAGAGAGAGAGAGAGAGATTCAGAAGTTTTTTTGTGGAGAAGAACCTGAATTTGATTCGGTGAAGGAATTTGAGAGAGAGCGAGAGAGAAAGAGTTGAAGAGATTACAAAACTGAATGAAATCGACAAGATGATGAGGTTAATATTCAGAAGAGACATGGAGGTTCGGTGGAATCGATGAGGGTTGAGACTTGATAGTGGCTAGGGTTTCACAATGAGATTTGGGAATTAGATCTCGTGTACTTGTTATCACTTATCAAAATATAGTCCCAAATTAGATTTAGGAGGAATAAATCCGCGCCCAAACCCCAAAATATTTTAAATAACCACATTTTTCAATTTTTTTAAACCCAAAAATTTGGTGAAATGAAAATATATGTTTGGTCACAGAATCGTAGCAAATTTGTAACTATTTTGTGACGCTATGTTAAGGAGTCACAAATCATTACCCTATACCCTAAATATTTGAAACACAAAATTGATAAAAATGTTTAATCAATCATTCTTTTTACATTTCTTAATTGCTTTCATTAGTATATTGTGCTAAATAATACTAATTAAGATAACTACAAACAAAATTTAAACTTAACAAAACATTAAATTGAGAATACATGTAATATATCTTAAAACATGCTATAGACATAACAAAGAGGAGTTCATTAAATCTAAAGTTATTTTTTCTAATATTATATATGATGTTAAGTATAACTAACATTTCAAACTTATATAAATATTTATGACCACTCTTTTAACAATGATCTTAAGTTGTTTTCTTCAAATCATATGAATGTGTAGCTAAAAAGAGGTAAATCAGTCACACTTTTGTGACTACTTTGCCACTCATTTACCACACCAGAAAATAGTAACAAAAGCGTCACAAATGTGTGACTACTTTGCAACGCTCTTTAGTGACTATAAACGTTGTCACAACAGAGTCGCAAATTAGCGACAAAAAAAAGGTTAGTCACAAAAACGTCACTAATTTACGACTATTTTGCGACACTATGTTGTAGTCGTAAATAAGTGACGTTTTTGGGACGAACCTTTCTTATGTCGCTAATTTGTAGCAAATACGTCACAAAGGAGTCGCAAATTTTGTGACTGAAAAATCAGTCACAAAAAGTAGTCACTAATTATCTGTTTTCTTGTAGTGGGAGCGGCAGGCAATGGAGAAAGACTTTCCCAAGGCGTTGTAATTCAGTACCCATATGTTGTAATTTACCACACAATATAATCGAGAAATTTTAGAGTAATGAAGATACCGTTTTTGGCTAACACTTGGGTCTGGATTCATAGTCCAAGATGCGGGTGTTACAAATGTACCCGGGTTAAACCGGATCAAACCCGGTCAACTGCAAAAATGGACAAAGGAGAGACATTGTGGACCGGCTAGAGGATCGGCTAGCTAGCCGTTCCAGAGGCCATAAAACGGGCAGTGCCTTTTCACTATCGGAGCATCCTATGGACCGTCTAGGAGACCGGCTAGCTAGCCGATCCATAGGCCTTCTCCATCTTCGACTCCTTGTGCTCCATCTTCCCATTTTGATCCTTCTCTCCAATTTCTCCATACTTGCTCCAATACTCCATTTGCACCTAAAATAGACAAAATATGCATGCAAATGCAAGAAAAGAAGAATTTGGACTTTAGGACTCAATCTAAGCTAAAGGAACAAACTATGCATTAAAACATGTAAAAATCTAAGCTAAATGTCTCTAAATGTAACTGAAATGCATGATAAGAAAGGGCAATTTATGCAATTATCAATTAGTTGCGAGGTTCATAACAACAAGCAAACCATAATTCATCTGAAATTTGCATCGATGATTGGGCGAAAACGTTTATGGAGTATTTACCACAACTTAATCAGGCCACTGGTTCATACTATGAAACGGAAACATTGATGTGAAAACTAGGCTTGCCAACCATATATTTGATGTATACATAAATAATTGTATGCTCTTCTGGAAAGAAGATGCGGTGTTGGAGCATTGTAGGTTGTGGAAAACCAAGATATAAGGATAGTCAAGGACGAACCAAAATATTTTTCAACAAGATGTGGTATCTACCAATCACTAACAGATTGAAGAGGATGTACCAATCAGAGAAGACGACAACATCGATGAGGTGGCATGCTGAGCACGAGTCACAAGATGGAGTAATGTGTCATCCATTAGATGTGGCAGAGTGGAAGAATTTCAATCAAAAGTATCCATTCGTTATGGCATGTCATCATGACAGCTTATAACTTACCCTGGGAATGTGCATGGGAAGAGAGTACTTGTTTCTTACCATTTTGAACTCGGGACCAAATCATCCACGAGTCAGCCTTGATGTTTTCCTCCAACCCTTGATTGAAGAGTTAAAAGAGTTATGGTATAACAGAGTTGAGGCATATAATATGTCATAAAATCAAAACTTCAACCTTAAAGTTGTTATATTGTGGATGATAAGTGATTTTCCAGCATATGGGATGTTATCAGTGTGACGCCCGTGAACCATTTTTGTGAAAATGGAGGGGCTGTCGATCGACACACTTGGTGTCTGTCGATCGACAGGGCTCTTAGGGGCTGTCGATCGACACACCTAGTGTATGTCGATCGACAGGTACTCGAATTGGCTGGTTTTTCTAGTTCGATTTAAGTCGTTCAATTGGACCGGGCCGGTTTGGGTAAACCCTAGGGCTTCGTATATAAGGGTTTTTGGCCGCATTTGAGCGAACCAAAGTCCCAAAAATCAGAAACAGAGAGTTTGAGAGGAGTTTCTCTTGTTCTTGATAGTTTGTGGATTAGGGTTTCGTTCTTGATCGATTTGAAGAGGAATTTCGTGGTGATTGTAGCTGAATCTGTTTCTAGCCTCATTATCCAGCAAATTCTATCCGAAAATCTAAGGTGAGTGCGTGACCATGGCTTCTGGGCCGGTGGATTCGTTAGGGTTGTTTGGTGGTAAGTCGAAATTGTTGATTTGATGTTGTTTGTGTTGAATCTGTCTGTGGATTGCGTGTGGATTGTTGGACTGTGTTTATTCGTGCAGGTCTCGTGTTAACGCAGAGGAGGAATCGATCCGAGAGGATAATGATCGATTTCCCATGAATCTGCGATGACCTGTCGATCAACAGCACTTGGGTGTGTCGATCAACAGGGTCACACGAGAGCTGTCGATCGACACCTAGAGGTTGTGTCGATCGACAGGTGATCGAGGAGCTGTCGATCGACACCTAGTGGTTGTGTCGATCGACAGGGTCCTGTGGAGCTGTCGATCGACAGGCACCGACAGGTGTGAACAGGGCTGTCGATCGACACCTAGTGGTAGTGTCGATCGACAGGCTGCCTGTTTGGGCTGTGGTTGAGCCGTTGTTGTGTTTTGTGTGATTGTTTGATGCGTGTTTGCCTGAGCGGATCCATCGCGTCTGTGTGCGCAGTCGTAGATGGGAGGACCGTCTCACTGGGTATTTATGATAATACTCACGCATCTCTTTTTTCCATGTGATGCAGGTAAAGGCAAACTGTGATCGTGGAATCATGGCAACGAAGAGGGAGATGATCTAGGGTCTCGGTTTCGTGCTGTGTGATTTTGTTGTTTTCCTTTCTGTTTTAGAACCTGGTTAGGTTGCTGGTTTGATTGGAATTGGTTATTGGATTGGTTTAGTATTTTTAATGGAATTGGTTTGTTGGTTTATTATTGTTATCCGCTGGTTGTCTGTGCATGTTTGCTTGGTTGTAGAGGATAGCATTTATGGGAATGCTAGTCCGAGACCAAGGGTTATTGTTTTAAAAAAAAAAAAAACGGGTCGGGTCGTTTCAATCAGGATGGACTACGCATGGGAAATTATCATGTCCTATTTGTACGGATGATACAAATTCATTTCAATTGAACGCTGGGAGGAAGCCGTGTTGGTTCGACTGTCACAGAAGGTTTTAGGACGGGCTAGAACTGCTAGGATTGTAATTTGGTTAAATTGATAATTCTGTGAGTTTGGGGGTTCTAGATCATCTTCCTTCGAGCCTTCAAAGAGATTTCACGGTAAGTGTTGATTGTTGTGTTTGAGTCTTTCTAGTGCTTAGCTGGTCCGCTTTTGAGTGCAGTGTGATGGCTAGAGCAGCTAGAGGGCGTGGTCGTGGGGGCCGAGGAGGCCGAGGCCGGGGTCGTGGACTCGTTGAGGAGCCAGTCGTGAGTGAGGCTCAGAGTTCCGCGCATGGGCCCGCGGCAGGTCAGCAGCCGGTTCATGATGGGCAGACTGCCAGTGTGACTGCCAGTGTGGGGGCCAGTGTGGGTCCTGTAGGGGCTGGTTTGGGTCCTGTTGAGGCTGGTGGTGCTGGTGGTGCTGGTCCAGCTGTGGGTGCGGTTGCGGCCGCGGGTGTAGCCCACGCTAGAGATGATCGTCTGGCTGACCTGCTGACACAGTTGTTGGAGCGGTTACCGGGTGCGGTGCCAGTGCAGGCTCCAGTGGTGCCACGAGTGGCAGAGGTGCAGCCGAGGGCTGCGGTTGCTGAGGAGGTTCCGTCATATATCCGTATGATGGAGCAAATGCAGAGGATCAGTACGGGTTCTTTTGCGGGCAGTGTGAAGCCTGAGGAGGCTGATGAGTGGCGGATGAGGGAGGAGCGGAACTTTCGTTCGATTAGGTGTCCCGAGAGATACAAGGTTGACTTGGCGGTCCATTATTTGGACGGGGATGCACATCTCTGGTGGAGGAGTGTAGCGGCTAGATGGGCCGGGACTGCGATGGCGTGGTCAGATTTTGTGACGGAGTTCAACTCCAAGTTCTTTCCTCAGGAAGCGTTGGATCGTTTAGAGGCGAGGTTCTTGGATTTGACTCAGGGCACGAGATCGGTGCGTGAGTATGACGTGGAGTTTAACAGACTCCTGGGTTATGCTGGTAGGAGCTTTGAGGATGAGCAGGCTCAGGTTCGGAGGTTCTTGCGAGGACTTTGTCCGGATTTGCGGACTCGGTGCAGAGGCATCAGGTTCGCGAGTAGAGTGGAGCTGGTAGAGGTGGCTGCGCAGATCGAGGAGGATCTGAGGGAGCAGGCTGCGATTGTAGTTCCAGTTGTTCAGCCTCGGAGGCCTCAGCCGCAGCAGGTGCAGCAGGCAGGTCCTGGCAAAGGCGGCAAGCCTGCGCAAGGACCGAAGAGGAAGTGGGAAGGCGCTTAGGGATCGGGCCAGAGTAGCCGAGGCTGTTTCGTTTGTGGTGGTCTAGACCACAAGAAGGCGAGTTGCCCGAAGCAGAGTGAGGTTCGAGCGGCTCGGACGTGCTATCAGTGTGGAGAGCCGGGGCACTTCAGGTTGAACTATCCCAAGTTGCAGCAGATGGCAGTGGCAGTTGTGCAGCCAATAGCGCAATATGGGGCAGTACAGCCTGTAGGGCAGATCGCGGCGATGGAGCGTCCGCCGGCTATTGCAGCGCCGGGAGAGCCGAGCTCTAGACCGATCACAGGTAACTTTCTAATTCAGACTTTGTTAATTCAGTAGTGTAGAATTCTTGGTGCTTGTTTTAGATTGTTTGCATGTGATAGAAAGTTAGGTTACTTAGCACTTGGGAATTGTGTAGGGACCTTGTTTGTAGGTGGGTGTGAATCCCACGTGTTGTTTGATTCTGGAGCATCTAATTGCTTCATTACTCCGGACCATGCCGAGAGGAGTGGTATCCGGAGTGACGCGGGTGAGCAGACTGGACCGGTTATGGTTGCTGGAGGAGAATTTCTAGTTACGCATGACCGGGCGAAGGAGGTGGATATTCTGGTAGCGGGAGAGTTAATGCCAGCTGACTTAGTGATTAGTCCGGTGGAGCTGTACGATGTTATCCTTGGTATGGATTGGTTGAATCGGTACAGAGTCCATCTGGATTGTCACCGGGGTCGAGTGGTATTTGAACGGGAAGGTGGAAGGTTGGTTTATCAAGGAGTAAGACCGACTTCAGGAAGTCTCGTGATCTCCCTTGTTCAAGCTGAGGCGATGATTGAGAGAGGTTGTGAGGCTTACCTGGCCACGATAGTAATGCCGGAGGCTGTTGGTGGGGTTGCTGTGAGAGATATTCGGGTCGCTCGGGATTTCGAAGATGTCTTTCAGTCGTTGCAGGGATTACCACCATCTCGGTCGGATCCTTTCACGATTGAGTTAGAACCCGGAACGACGCCGTTGTCTAAGGCGCCCTATCGAATGGATCCAGCAGAGTTAGCGGAACTGAAGAAGCAGTTGGAGGATTTGTTAGAGAAGGGGTTTATTCGACTCAGTACTTCACCGTGGGGAGCACCGGTGTTGTTCGTGAAGAAGAAAGATGGTAGTTTCCGGTTGTGCATCGATTATCGAGGGCTAAACCGAGTCACTGTGAAGAACAAGTATCCTCTTCCGCGAATTGATGAGTTGTTAGATCAGTTGAGAGGGGCTACTTGGTTTTCTAAAATTGACTTGGCATCCGGTTACCACCAGATTCCGATAGACAAAGCAGATGTTCGGAAGACGGCTTTCAGGACTCGGTATGGGCATTTTGAGTTTGTAGTAATGCCATTCGGGTTAACGAATGCACCTGCGGCATTTATGAGGTTGATGAACGGAGTTTTCCAGGAGTATCTGGATGAGTTCGTAATCATCTTCATTGATGATATTCTGGTTTATTCGAAGAGTCTGGAGGAACATGAGGTTCATTTGAGGAGAGTTCTGGAGAAGTTGCGGGAACAGAAGCTGTTTGCGAAGTTGAGTAAGTGCAGTTTCTGGCAGAGAGAGATGGGATTTTTGGGTCACATCGTTTCTGCAGAAGGAGTTTCTGTGGATCCGGCGAAGATTGAGTCTATCCGAGATTGGCCTAGACCGAGGAATGCAACTGAGATCAGGAGTTTTCTTGGGTTGGCAGGCTATTACCGGAGATTCGTCAAAGGTTTTGCAAGCATGGCTCAGTCTATGACGAAGCTGACAGGAAAAGATGTTCCTTTCGTGTGGTCTGCTGATTGTGAGTTGAGTTTCGCGAAACTGAAGACGATGTTGACTAGTACACCAGTATTGGCGTTACCTGAACCGGGTGAGCCTTATGTAGTGTACACAGATGCTTCGGGAGTTGGCTTGGGTTGTGTGCTGATGCAGCAGGGTAAGGTGATTGCTTATGCTTCAAGGCAGTTGAGGAAGCATGAGGGCAATTATCCTGTTCATGACTTAGAGTTGGCTGCAGTGATCTTCGCGTTGAAAATCTGGAGGTCTTACTTGTATGGTGGCAGAGTTCAGGTGTTCACTGATCATCATAATCTGAAGTACATTTTTACTCAGCAGAATTTAAATGTACGACAGAGGCGATGGTCAGAGTTATTGGCCGATTACGACCTGGACATTGTTTACCATCCTGGTAAGGCTAACACTGTAGCAGATGCTCTTAGTCGGAGAAGGTATGATTCATCTCAGGAGCGGGATGTGGAGATTTTGGTGAGCATGCTTAGTACTTTGAGTTTGTGTGTTACTTCAGAGGAACCGTTGGGGCTAGCGGCGGCAGATCAGGCGGATCTTTTGAGCAGGATCCGAGTAGCTCAGGAGCAGGATCCGGTGTTGTTAGATCTCTCCAAGGCTACTGGTTCCGAATATCAGGTTACTGCTAACGGGACTATCTTAGTGCATGGACGAGTCTGTGTTCCTAAGGATGAGGACTTGAGGCAGGAAATTCTGAGAGAAGCTCATGCGAGTAAGTTTTCGATTCATCCGGGAGCGACTAAGATGTATCGGGATCTGAAACGGTATTATCATTGGGTCGGGATGAAGAGAGATGTGGCAGATTGGGTTGCAGCTTGCAATGTGTGTCAGTTGGTGAAGGCTGAGCACCAAGTTCCTACTGGCTTATTGCAGAGTCTACCTATTCCAGAGTGGAAGTGGGACATGATCACTATGGATTTCGTGGTAGGGTTGCCGGTTTCTCGGACCTATGACGCGATTTGGGTGATTGTGGATCGTCTGACTAAGTCAGCACATTTTCTGGCCATTAAGAAGACAGACGGAGCGGAGGTCTTGGCTAAGAAGTATGTGAAGGAAATTGTGAGGTTGCATGGGGTGCCAGCGAGTATTGTGTCGGATCGAGATCCGAGGTTTGCGTCACTGTTCTGGAGAGCTTTTTAGGTTGAGATGGGCACTAAGGTGCACATCAGTACAACTAATCATCCGCAGACGGATGGGCAGTCCGAAAGGACGATTCAGACACTGGAAGATCTATTGAGGATGTGCGTGCTAGATTGGGGTGGTCATTGGGCGGATCACTTGAGTTTGGTGGAGTTCGCATATAACAACAGTTTTCAGGCGAGTATCGGAATGGCTCCTTTTGAGGCGTTGTATGGGAGGCCATGTCGTACTCCGCTATGTTTTACCCAAGTGGGGGAGAGGAGCATCTTTGGGGCTGATTTTGTTCAGGAGACGACGGAGAAGATCCGTGTTGTGAAGCTGAACATGAAAGAAGCTCAGGATCGGCAGAAGAGTTATGCCGATAGGAGAAGGAAAGAGTTGGAGTTTGCAGTCGGAGATCGAGTGTATCTCAAGATGGCGATGATGCGGGGTCTGAACAGGTCCATATCCGAGGATAAGCTGAGTACGAGGTACATGGGTCCATTCCGGGTTGTGGAGCGTGTGGGACCAGTTGCTTATCGGTTGGAGCTGCCTCCGATTATGGAGAAATTCCATGATGTGTTTCACGTTTCGAAACTCAGGAGATGCTTGCATGCTTCTGAGGAGGTAGCAGTGACGATTCCTGCAGATCTTCAGCCAAATCTGACTGTTGGGATGAGGCCGGTTAGGATTCTTGAGAGAAGTATCAAGGTTCTGCGCCAGAAGAGAGTGCCGTTGTTGAGAGTCTTGTGGGACTGTGACGGTATTCAGGAGGAGACTTGGGAACCAGAGGCAAAGATGAAAACGAAGTTCAAGAAGTGGTTCGAGAAGCAAGCAGAAGAGTGAATTCGTTTTTCTTTGTGGTTTCCAGTTTCAGTTTTTGTGTTGTGATCACCGTGTGTGGTGAGGTTTTTGGTTGTGGATTTTTGTATTTTCATTAAGTTGTAATGATTATGACATTTTTCCAGTGAATAAGAAAGTGTTTTCTTATGTGTTTGACTTTGAGAGTCATGTGTTTGCGGTTAGGGAACCTCGGAATGGAAGTTTTATTGCGGATAGGACTTGCCAGTTCCGGTGGCGACTCTAACGGTTAGTGTGTGTGTGTGTGAGAGAGTCTCGGAATAGAAGTTTTACGGTGGTTGGAACTGTCTAGTTTCGGGTAGACTCTATAGGGACATCCGAGGTGAGGGATGGTCCGGGTGATCTGTGAGGATCACGATTGTGATGGTATTCCGGGAGGGGAATATCATGTGAGACCTTAGGAGGTAATTCTGGTCAGAGGTGCATTATAGACGTCTAGTGTTGAGTCGTCCAGGGGATGTGTGGGTTCCCTGCATACCGATCGTTCGCCAGGACTGCGTGGACTGGGGACGTGAGGGTATGGATATAGCTCATGGAGATTGTGATCTCTGGCAGGTCTTGAGAGTTGTGTCTCTCCAGGGGATGTGTGGGTTCCCTGCATACCGAGTGTTTGAAGGACTATGTGTTCTGAAAGTGAGGGGTATGGAGATAGTTGGTATCAAACACCGTCAGGACTGCGTGGACTGAGGTGGGTTGATACGTGGCACCGAGAACTCAAGGGGTGACGATCCCGAGAGTTAGAGGGTGTGGTTATGAGCTATGAGCGATCAATGTCTGAGACGGGTCTATGTGCATAGGACGGATGTGAACCTCGAGAGGGTCTGGGAGATGTAGTCTCTGGTGTTGCTGGCGGGTAAGGCCAGGGTAGTTTGTGGAGTAGTGTTAGAGGATTCGAGGACGAATCCAGTTTAGTGGGGGAGAATTGTGACGCCCGTGAACCATTTTTGTGAAAATGGAGGGGCTGTCGATCGACACACTTGGTGTCTGTCGATCGACAGGGCTCTTAGGGGCTGTCGATCGACACACCTAGTGTATGTCGATCGACAGGTACTCGAATTGGCTGGTTTTTCTGGTTCGATTTAAGTCGTTCAATTGGACCGGGCCGGTTTGGGTAAACCCTAGGGCTTCGTATATAAGGGTTTTTGGCCGCATTTGAGCGAACCAAAGTCCCAAAAATCAGAAACAGAGAGTTTGAGAGGAGTTTCTCTTGTTCCTGATAGTTTGTGGATTAGGGTTTCGTTCTTGATCGATTTGAAGAGGAATTTCGTGGTGATTGTAGCTGAATCTGTTTCTAGCCTCATTATCCAGCAAATTCTATCCGAAAATCTAAGGTGAGTGCGTGACCATGGCTTCTGGGCCGGTGGATTCGTTAGGGTTGTTTGGTGGTAGGTTGAAATTGTTGATTTGATGTTATTTGTGTTGAATCTGTCTGTGGATTGCGTGTGGATTGTTGGACTGTGTTTATTCGTGCAGGTCTCGTGTTAACGCAGAGGAGGAATCGATCCGAGAGAATAATGATCGATTTCCCATGAATCTGCGACGACCTGTCGATCGACAGCACTTGGGTGTGTCGATCGACAGGGTCACACGAGAGCTGTCGATCGACACCTAGAGGTTGTGTCGATCGACAGGTGATCGAGAAGCTGTCGATCGACACCTAGTGGTTGTGTCGATCGACAGGGTCCTGTGGAGCTATCGATCGACAGGCACCGTGGGTGTGTCGATCGACAGGTGTGAACAGGGCTGTCGATCGACACCTAGTGGTAGTGTCGATCGACAGGCTGCCTGTTTGGGCTGTGGTTGAGCCGTTGTTGTGTTTTGTGTGATTGTTTGATGCGTGTTTGCCTGAGCGGATCCATCGCGTCTGTGTGCGCAGTCGTAGATGGGAGGACCGTCTCACTGGGTATTAATGATAATACTCACGCATCTATTTTTTCCATGTGATGCAGGTAAAGGCAAACTATGATCGTGGAATCATGGCAACGAAGAGGGAGATGATCTAGTGTCTCGGTTTCGTGCTGTGTGATTTTGTTGTTTTCCTTTCTGTTTTAGAACCTGGTTAGGTTGCTGGTTTGATTGGAATTGGTTATTGGATTGGTTTAGTATTTTTAATGGAATTGGTTTGTTGGTTTATTATTGTTATCCGCTGGTTGTCTGTGCATGTTTGCTTGGTTGTAGAGGATAGCATTTATGGGAATGCTAGTCCGAGACCAAGGGTTATTGTTTTAAAAAAAAAAAAAACGGGTCGGGTCGTTTCAATCAGGATGGACTACGCATGGGAAATTATCATGTCCTATTTGTACGGATGATACAAATTCATTTCAATTGAACGCTGGGAGGAAGCCGTGTTGGTTCGACTGTCACAGAAGGTTTTTGCCTACACAATATCCTTTACGAAAGAACAAAGTTAACTCTCTGAAGGGGAAGAACGCAGTGAACGAGGATGATATACCCTATATTTTACCCATTTTACTATCGGTTTCATACTTATTTTGTGGATTTTATTCCCCTAATCAACCAAAAGAGGTAGTTTTCTCGTATACATAGGCTTTAAGATCCTAACAGGTTAAATCATCAAAAATGATGCAAAAAGGAGAAAAAGGAGTATTCATCATGTCAAAGCCATCTAAGAAGCCAAATGAGCCAACCTAAGTCATCATACCTTGAAGATAAAGCACATTCCCAAACTGGTCAGATTACATATGCCAGAAGTTTAGCGACAGACGGAGGATCAAATGAGTTTGGAATTGGATGAAACTTGGATTAAAGATATCCCTTTGAGTTAGCTTTCCAGTGGAGTTGGAATCACATCATTTGGAATTATACACAAGGAAATATGAGATAAAGACTGAAGACACGTCAAGCTGCCGAGAAGATGGAGACCATCAGTACCGACCGGCCTCACCGGTCAGGCAACACGATTGTGTACCAGGATGTCAATCACACCAATACACGCCGACTCAACCTCCAAACCAACCTTGTAATCTGATCGGTATGAGCGGTCGGTGTGGAGACATTATCGAGCACTTTTGGCAATTTTCTTTTTTCTTAAAATTAAAACCCTAACCGACTTAGGACCCCTTCTAGCCCTATATATACTTGCTTTTAGCCTCTCTAGGAAGAGAAGGCAGCCACAAAATCAATACCTAAAACATGTATTTTCGTTTCCCCTTTGTTCTTAATAATACATCTAATTTTTAAGAGTTCTTTAAGGCTAGATCAATGAGACCTTCTTGGTTGAAGGAAGAAATCTCTATATGCTTTTGTATATCACGAATTCATCATGTTTTATGCTTTACTCCTGCTGCTAACGAGATCAAACTGACTCGCTGGAGTAGACCTTAACTAGATTTGTTGCCTTTAAAGTTCTATGTGTATGCTTTTATGATTGCATCTTAGGGTTTGTTGTTAGTTGTTCTTCATCTTTAATTACGCTCAATGCTTGATTTGGCGTAGCTAACCAGTGATCAATCCGAGGTTGATGTATCCACGGAAGTGTTCTTAACATCCCCTTGCCTAGTATTTGATGAGATAACCGGCTTAACAATCATACCAGCTTGTTAAAGAGTTTAGTGAACAATTGAACCTTAATTCTACTGCGTGCTTTAACCTTTTAATAACCATGCAACAACTGAGTCTATTAAGGTATAAGGCATAGTGAATGTGAACCACGACAGTGGAGAGATTCTAATTCCGTGGTTTGAGTTCTAGAACAAACTTGCATCTAAATCTTAAGTTGTCTTTGTAATCGTTGCATATGTTCATTAATTGCACCTAGTTAACCATTGATTATCTATCCCTTGCACTTTTATTTCCATAAAAACTAAAACCCCACAAAATAATGTTTAGCTTAGCTTATTCTGCATCATATAGGTTCTTTGTGCATCATCAATTCCTTTGGGTTCGACCCCTTAATACTACCACGTTTGCTATGCACTTGCAGTCTTTATTTGGGGTTATAGATTTAAAACTTGAATCAATTAATCAAACAAAATAACCCACATCAAGTTTTTGGCACCGTTGCCGGGGAATTGATTTCTTTGCCCTATAATTTTTGATAAAGAATAAGTCTAAGTTTTTGTTTTCCTTTGCTAATTTCAGTTTTTGTTCTTCCTTTGTTGTTTCAGAGATTCGTCAATGGAGCATCAAACCAACAATCCATGGAGAATGACGAGCAATATGGACCGTGAGGCTAATGGGAATCACATCCCTATGCCCCACGTGTACATAAGGCCGTCGGCCACACTTGCTTTCAACACACAGAGCACCACCACCGTGTATCAAACTCAAGGGATCAATGGACGATTGGACCATCATCAAATTCACAGCAACACTCAACCACAACCACCTCTACTGCCCCTACCATACGTTCGCCAACACCCTCAAGAAGATAAGCTAGAAGCTTTGATGCAAAAGTTCATAGATGACACTAAAAATATCATCCATGAATTTGAAGCAAAAATCGAAGCCAATAGCCTATCTCTTAAGGAGAAACTTGACACTCTTGCTATTCAAGTAAAGAGTATGGAGACGCGGCTTGTCACCATTGAAGATATCCAGCATCATCAAATGCGCGACATCAAAGAAGCCGCGACATCAAAGAAGCCGAGCACGCCAACATCAACGCCAACTACAAGATCGAAGATCAATGGAACCATCATGAATGGTTGATCAACGAAGCTAAGCAGAACGTGGAGGAGCTCCTCACACACCTAAATTCAGTAGCTATCAATGCCTATCAAGCTAAGAAAGGAGTTAGTGATGGTGTAGTTACACAGAAGAAACTTCGCTTACGAATGAAAAACTTGGAGACAGATAGTAGGAGCACGATTCAAACACTCAACGCGGTTGAACACCGTCAAGAAGATCGTGTGGAGAAGATCACGCCCCTAGAAGAAGACTCCAAGTCCGTGACCAACCTCATGAAGAAGCTAGACGATCGCCTACAAACCATTGAAAAAACAGAGAAATTTTTCAATTCGTAGAAAGAAGATTCAAGGTATTTGGTTCATTGTTGCACCATAACGATGCTTGAAGACGAAGATGATGCCTCAATCATTGACATGAGTGATATCCCACCATCACCCAAGAGACCAAGAACCTGTCACACAAGGCAAACCGCTAGGATGTCGGTAAAACCGAGTATTTTCGTGAAAAGAGCAACTAAGAGATCAAGATGTATTAGTGATGAGATGTTAGGAGTTTTCAACTCTCTTGTGAAGAAACTTCCTCCTACCGTCACCATTGACAAAGCTTGGAGAATGAATCCATCTTTGAGATGATGTTTCACACGAAGTCAAGAAGATGAGATTGAGATCGAGGAGGTTTTCGATGAAGGTAGGAATCCACAGAAATTTCTTAGGGCTCTCAGCAAGATTCGCGACCCATGAGCTTTCAACATCGCTTGTTCAATCATGAATTCGTTTTTGATTACGCCCTATGTGACTCAGGGGCCGGAGTCAATGTTCTATCGGAGTTTGTCATCAAGATGCTTAAAATCACCAAGCTTGGACCATCAAACCTGAGGGTTGCATAAGCCAATGGATCAACAAAACAATCTTTGGGGGAACTTCTCAATTTCCTCATGAGAATTGGCGATTGCATTATACCCGTCGATTTCGAAGTAGCCTTAATGCACATCGATATCACACCCTTCATCCTTGGAAGACCTTTCTTGGCGACTGTTGAGCTATCATGGGCTATCCTTTACAAAGGATTTTGTTCGTCAACATAGACAAACATGTCTATTACTATGGAGCACCGCCAGGCTTTAGATCGAAGCAAACTCGATACATTCCAATGGAGAAGAAAGAACTGCAAGTTGAACATCCTGGACACTTCAATGAGGAAGATGACGAGAGTGATCAAGGACTGCACCAATAAGGTAAGGGCAACCTCAAGCCTTTCGAGGATCCTTCCACGTTCTAAAGATCCCAAGGAGTCAAGCTATGCGACTTTAAACAAAGCGCTTTATGGGAGCCAACCCATACTTTGGTTTTCTTTCTGTAAGCACTATTATCCACCTATTTAATCCATGGTTTCTCAAGAATTTTTGTGTCTTTGAAGAATAACAAGAAGCCCCAAAGTATTGGTGAAGATGTTGGTCGAATTTTTGATCAATATCCAACTAAGGAGTGTTTAAAGACAACGGTTTTGAGCTAAGGAGAAGAGACGAAGAAAACCGTCCGGAGAAGCCCCAGTACCGACCACGATCGTCGGGCGGTACCACGGATCGGTACCGGTCCATCCGGCCGTTTCCCACACCGATCGCTCGTACCGATCGGTACCGAGCACCGACGATCCACGACCCTCAGGCAACCCCGGTACCGATCGGCCCTGATGGTTGGTACCACGGGTTGGGACCAGGAGTCACCCGGTCATCGTATCGGAATCGTCTTCCTCTCCCCGTACCAATCGGTAGCGACAATTGGTACAATGGGTCGGTACCGAGCCCACCGACCGGTACCGGCCACAACCATCCTTCGTCCATCAAACGTCCACCCGTCACCCCACCTGTGTCCGTATGGAGCCCTCTGACCGCTACCGACCCATCTGACCGGCGATGCACCACAGACTGCGACCCACACTCGTACCGATCGGGTACGTCGATCGGGACGTCCGATCTTTACCGAGAGCCCTCTACCGACCAACTTCCTCCCTTGACCGCAACCGTACCGATCGAGATACATGACCAGTACAGCGGGTCGGTACCGAGACATCCCGATCGCGTAACCAACCCGCGGCCAGTGCCGATCATGTACGTGGGTCGGTACCATCAACCGGTACTGGCACGTAACGATCAGTCGACGATCAGCCCACCAAGCTACCCTCGATCATCGTCCGTCCGATCAACCACCAACCCGACCATCCCGATGAACCCGGACCAAAGCCAAGTACTGGAACACCATCAGCTTCACGTTTACCGAGTCACATACCACGACCGATCAACGCAGCATCACCGCCATCCACCCGATACATGGTCCCATACCACGACATGGATTGGTTCGACCACCTTCCACCATCCATCCGGTACTAAGCATCGATCACCATCATCACCCGATATTCCCACCCATCCCGCACCGTTGATCATACGCCCTATTCACCATCTCTACTGATGACTATCACACACCTACCACCATCCACCTAGACATAGTCGCATACCACGTCATGAACGGTTCAAACTCTACCCATCACGACGGTCATCACCATCATCCACCACCTTCAATTAGCAGCCGCATACCACGGCCATATTGGAGAACCAACTTCACCCATCCGGAGCAAATGAGCATCGACGCACCCCATCAACTACCACCCAACCAAAAGGTCCAATAGCTAAGTTTTCACACCTTTTCTCGATTCAAATACCAATTATATACATCATTGCACATCACTTAACCATACACTTAAATTTTGCAATTGGAAACTCTTTGAATTTGGTTACTTTGAATTTGGTTTTGAATAAGACATCTAGATAATTATCCATCACTAATTTCACTAAGCTTGGCAAATTAAAAGATTTTGAATTCATTCATGAATTTCTTTCTTTTAAGTCATTGTTTTTCTTCCTTGGACTTAGAACTTAATACACACGTGTTGGGAACTTTGTTCCAAGTGACATTTAACCACTGATTTCAAGTGTTTTTGCAAGGAAATTTAGTACTCATACAGGGTTTTTAGCACGAGTTTAGTTGTGGACGCACAATTCATTCATCTTGCAAATAATCTATCATTCGATAAGATGTGAGAAGAAGGACAACATCATAGACCACGACCACCACCCAAGGATAATTTCAGCACTACGCTTGATGACATATCAAGTTTGCTTGAGCCAAATCACGAATTTCAAATTCTAGCTCACAAACGGAGCAAGACGAGCACCTTACACGATCATGAGCTTAAACGTTCGATCATCAGGTTTGGAATTTTACCAGAAGCTTCGACATTGCCTATAATCCAGCGATCTTTCACTTTGGTTTGAAAGAGAATTCATGTTGTAAGAGTGACATACCATCACCATCATGGATTTCTTGATCGAGCCATAGAAAGTGAGTTGTTGGCAATTAAAGAAGTATTGCTCCTAAGCATCTTAGGAGACAATTGGGAGATACACAACTTCTTGTTTCGAGCCTCTCAACAACGATCCACCCACCAACAACTTTGGCAACACTTACCGGATTCTAAGACTTTTGTCTACAATTAGGTAATATTGTTCTTTCTCTATCTTTTTCACTTGTTCAAATTTGTTTATTTTTGACATGACTCCCTTAATTTGATTTAATTTACACCGGGGATGGTGTAAGTTAAGTCAGGGGGGATTGTTGTTTACTAACGCGTTTGTTGATGTTTGATTTTTTCAGTTTTTCAAAAAGGTTTTCGAAAATTATTTGTCAAAAACATAAAGACGTTTTATTGAGTCAAAATCAGTAGGGAATGATGACACTTTCCTAAGAACTAGCGTTTCGATTTCAAAGAACAAGTGACCATTTTCACAAGGAGAGTTCAAGGACAATCGATTCAGACACCTCATGATGGACTCCCCACCTAGAAATTCTACTTGCCAAGTTTTAATGGATACAATTTTGACTCTTCATTTGGACTACTAACATAGGTTTTGATTATCTCAAGTCAAGGATATTAGATCAACGAAACGAATCACGTTCATGAAATCTTATTCCCTTTTTACCACCATATTGTTGTCATGAATGGCCAGCTCATCTTTAGTTGGTTTCCCCACCTTAAACCCTTTAACCCTTCGTTCAGACCCT
This sequence comes from Arabis alpina, assembly GCA_900128785.1. Taxonomy (NCBI): domain Eukaryota; kingdom Viridiplantae; phylum Streptophyta; class Magnoliopsida; order Brassicales; family Brassicaceae; genus Arabis; species Arabis alpina. The sequence goes on from LT669789.1 coordinate 19,163,894, forward strand.
ATGTCTTCTTTCTTTTTGTTTCATATTTGCATATATGTGTAAAAACGTCGGAGAGAATAGGGTCGACGCAATTTTCCAAAAAAGAGATGCGTCACTATGTTAAAGAATGGTGGAGTACAAAGAGCAGAATTCCAAACAGCTTGGTCGTTCCTTGGGGCACTTAAAACAAGGTATCAATTTCGTGCCTACGATTCATTGTTCCAAAGAGAATCGTTTTCCCCTTAAAGAAAATAATTAAAACAAAAAGAAAAGAAAAAGAAAAACAGAAAAAGAAAAAGCTAAGGGAAAAAGAAAACGATTGCTCAAATGAATCATATGGCCAGAGAACATCCCAAGGAAGGACGTGATCAACAAGAAGAGGAGAGTAGAAGAGATTCACAATGATTCCCGGAGAACAATCTAAGTCTGGGGGAAGAAGAGCAACAACAAAATGATTTGGGGAATTGCGTACATCAATAAGTCCATTCTCTCTTGCGATTTTTCATAATGTCTCGCACCCGGAGATTATGATAACCATAAACACTTTTAACCTCACCACTAAAATCAGCCTTCCCTTATACACCTAGTCTGTATTCCTTGGATGATAGCCTTGATGAGAGTTTTCAATAACCTGATAGAGTAGAAAGAGTCAATTGAGTAGAAGTTAAGATGCGTGCAGGGAGGAGATCTAGGATGGGCCTGCGAAGTCGTGATGGGATATGAGGAGAGCGTTTGCGAACTGATCTTGTTATATGTGGATTACAGGTTTAGACTTCGAGGCAATGGATCCAAAGGATATGTGAGTTCCCGTGTTTTCAAACCTCTTTTCTATTCCTAACCTTTTGTTTTCTTGAGGACAAGCAAAGGCTAAGTCTGGGGGAGTTGATGTACCCTATATTTTACCCATTTTACTATCGGTTTTCATACTTATTTTGTGGATTTTTTTCCCCTAATCAACCAAAAGAGGTAGTTTTCTCGTATAAATAGGCTTTAAGACCCTAACAGGTTAAATCATCAAAAAGGATGCAATAAGGAGAAAAAGGAGTATTCATCATGTCAAAGTCATCTAATAAGCCAAAGGAACCAACCCAAGTCATCATACCTTGAAGATAAAGCACATTCCCAAACTGGACAGATTACATATGCCAGAAGTTTAGCACCAGACGGAGAACCAAATGAATTTGTAATTTGATATAACTTGTAGTGAAGATAGCCCTCTGAGTTAGCTTTCCAATGGAGTTGGAATTACACGATTTGGAACTATACACAAGGAGATAAGAGCCGAAGACTGAAGACATGTCAAAGTTGCCGAGAGGAAGAAGAACACCCGGTACCGACCCGGCACACCGGTCGGGCAACACGATTGGTACCGGGGCATCAAGCACACGAAGGCACTCCGACTCAACACCCATACTGACCCGAGTATCCGATCAGTATGGCCGGTCGGTGTGGAGCATTATCGAGCACTTTTGGCAATTTTCTTTTTTCTTAAACTTAAAACCCTAACCGACTTAGGACCCCTTCTAGCCCTATATATACTTTCTTTTAGCCTCTCTAGGAAGAGAAGGCAGCCACAAAATCAATACCTAAAACATGTATTTCGTTTGTCTCTTTGTTCTTAATAATACATCTACTTTCTAAGAGTTCTTTAAAGCTAGATCAATGAGGTCATCTTGGTTGAAGGAAGAGATCTCTATATGCTTTTGTGTATCACGAATTCATCATGTTTTATGCTTTACTTATGCTGCTAGCGAGATCGAACTGACTCGTTGGAGTGTAGCTTAACTAGATTTGTTGCCTTTAAAGTTCTATGCGTATGCTTTTATGATTACATCTTAGGGTTTGTTGTTAGTTGTTCTTCATCTTTATTTATGCTCAATGCTTGATCTAGCGTAGCTAACCAGTGATCGATCCTAGGTTGATGTATCCACGGAAGTGTTCTTAACATCTCCTGATCTAGTATTTGATGAGCTAAGCGTCTTAACAATCATACCAATTAGTTAAGGAGTTTAGTGACTAATTGAACATTAATTCTACAGCGTGTCTTAACCTTTTAATAACCATGCGACAGCTGAGTCTATTAGGGTATAACGCATAGTGAATCCGAACCACGACAGTGGAGAGATTATAATTCCGTGGTTTGAGTTCTAGAACAAACTTGCATCTGAATCTTAAGTTGTTGTTGTAATCGTTGCATAGGTTCATTAATTGCACCTAGTTAACCATTGATTATCTATCCCTTGCACTTTTATTTCCATAAAAACTAAAACCCCACAAAAATATGTTTAGCTTAGCTTATTCTGCATCATATAGGTTCTTTATGCATCATCAATTCCTTTGGGTTCGACCCCCAAATAGTACCGCGTTTGTTGTGCACTTGCAGTCTTTATTTAGAGTTATAAATTTAAAACTTAAATCAATTAATCAAACAAAATAACCCACATCACGTTGGTGGAAATGGCCATGGAAGAAAACCGAAGGGCTACGTAGATTGGGATAACTGGCATAAAGAAAGCATTTTTTTGGAGCTACCGTACTGGATCGACCTTGATCTAGACACTGTCTTGATATGATGCATATAGAGAAGAATTTTTACGATAACAATATGTATACAGTTATGAATGTGAAAGACAGATTGAAAGACAATATCAAATCAAGGCTAGATATTGAAAAATATTGTGATCGAAAAGATTTGCATGTCGATGATCATGGCAACGCCCCATTTCCAGTTTGGAGATTGAGTTCAAAAGCAAAAGATGCATTACTACAATGGGTGAAAAATGAGGTAAAATTTCCAGATGGGTATGTAGTTGACTTAGCAAGGTGTGCAGACATCAATGGGGGCAAATTTTCTGGAATGAAAACCAACGACTGCCATGCCTTTATGGAGTGCTTGCGTCCAATCGTATTTGCATAACTTCACCCTCGAAACGTACACCAAGCATTAGCAGGTATATATAGCTATAAAAAATTTCCTTCGATCATGTTATTATTTTATCTTTTTAAACATTACTTACACATATGTTATTTGTTGGAGCATTTTTCCATGATCTAAGTGATGGGGGTACGGTTATCCTCATCAAGTTTTAAACCTCTTAACCAACTTCCTGCAAGTGCACAGCAATCACGGTTAGTATAGTAAAGGGATCGAATCCACATGGACTTCTTAACCACACTTCGAGTTGTAATGAATAAAACTAAGCTAGAACAGAATATGGTGTCGTTTGTGATTGAATCAATTATGAGCAAGTAAAACGTGAATTGTAAGTTGTAAATCAGTGGGAGAAAAGCGCTAGGACTCGGGAAATTCGCAGAGAATTATGCAGCAACAAAGATCGAATGAAAGCCTAAGGATAAGAATAATAATTGGGTTGTCTAGAACTCAGAACACGATTGTAAGGTTTTTCCACTATCGTGGCTTCAACCTTCTATGCTCTACATCCTAATAAACTCAGCTTTCGCATGGTTATTAAAAGGTGAGACCACGCGGTATAAACAAGTTCTGATAGAGTTCACTAAACTCTTTAACTAATTGGTATGATTGTTAAGACGCTTAGCTCATCGAATACTAGATCTGGAGGTATTAAGAACACTCTCGTGGATACACCTACCTATGATCAAATTGCTAGATACGCGGTAAAGCAATAGGCATTAAGAATAAGCAAAGATGAAGACTAGATTTTATCCCTAAACAGTCATCGATTCTATTGAAACATAAGACTCATTGAAAACCCTAAATCCTAACTAGTGAACTACTCAAGCATGGTGCATTAAAAACAGCAAAGAGATGATGAATTTATGATGAATAAACTTGATTAAAAGAAAAAGGGTTAGAAGATTCTTCTCTATAGCGAAGTACAAAGCGAGATCTCCTTCTTAGAGCTCTTGAAACACAAATATATGAAAGAACAATGGGGCTGCGTTTTTGTGATGTATCCTAGGTCTAATTTTTGGCACACACCTAACAAGAGGTTAAAAGCAAGTATATATAGGGTCTTGAATCTTCTAGGGCTTCGAAAAGGGCGAAAACGTCAAAACAGCTCCGTAGAGGGCCGTGGCACCGATCGGAATTTTAGGTCGGTATGGGGGGGCTCATTTGCCACGTTCTGATGCGCCCTGATGTTCTGGGTACCGATCACGTGATCGGGTCGGTGTGAGGGGTCGGTGCTCCTCCTTCTTCATCTTCTAGGCAGTTTGACATGTCTTCGGTCTTCCGGGTATAACTCTCTCCACACAAGTCCAAATGCTGCGATTCCACCTCCATTGGAAATCTCACTCAAAGGGCTATCTTACCTTCAAGTTTCATCCAATTCCAAATCCATTTGATTCTCCGGTTGTACCTTAACATCCGGCGTGTGTAATCTGTCCATCTTAGTGAAATGTGTAAACTTGGGAATTCCTTGGCTCCAATGGGTTCTTTGGCTCGCATGAGTTGCTGTAGATTGGTGTATACTCCATAATTCTCCTTTTGGTCCTTTTTGACTGATTTTCCTAATAAAGACTCTTGAACTACAAATACAAGAAAACTACCTCTAAAGGCGTATAACCATGCATAAATGCACTAAATATGTATAGAAAACCATAGTATTATAGGTAAAATATGGGACTTATCACTAAGCTACAGATCATTGGATCAAAGTCGCGTCCAATTTTGAAGGAGAACATTGTGATGATACTTTGCAACTTGGAAAAAATCTTCCCACCCTCTTTCATCAATGTAATGGAGCACCTACCTATACACATGTCGTACGAAGCCGAGCTTGGTGGTCCTGTGCAATATAGGTGGATGTATCCTTTCGAAAAGTTTTTTAAACATTTGAAATGCAAAGCGAAGAACAAAAGATATCCAACAACATTGATCGTTGAATCGTACATAAATGATGAGATTTCTTATTTCTCAGAGCACTACTTTGCCTCTCACATTTCAACAAATAACAGAAGAAGGTAATAATTGTGTTAGTTTCGACATATATAAAAATTGTGCTCTTTTAAAAGTAAGATAAGAATTGTTATTATCGGGAAATTTTGCAGGGGAAGTCGGTATGATGAAGGTGAAGTACCTATCTACGATGTAGAGGTACCGGATATATTTACTGAAGCAGGTCGTCCTAGTGGAAAATGTACTGAAAGTTGGTTAAACGAGAAGGATTTCAAGTGCGCACATTCATACATTTTGCGTAATTGTGAATATTTTTGACTGCTTGGAAGGTAAATTACTTGATTCCTAAATTTAATATAAGAATTGTATATATTTTTCATCACTTTATTTATAATCAATTGTTGGGAACGTACAATATGGTGGATACACAAATTCGAATAGAAAATCTGAGACTTACCGATGATGAAGTCGTAGCATACATGCATGTATTGATATTGACTTAGTTATTAAAATAATGTTTCGATTCAACTAAAGGATATTTTTACAGTTCTATGTATACATAGGTGGAGGCAATGAAAACTCGCGAAAGTTTTCCGATGTGGGTTCGAGA